>OY283140.1:66155887-67355887 GCA_958299785.1 Medicago lupulina
AAGACGATTAGTCTCTTCCTTAATTCTCAACAACTCTTCTTCATTGCTAGCTTTTAACTTCTCAACTTCAGACTTGAGACTGAGCAACTCCTCTCTCTCACTATCAATTTTACCCTTCTCTTTCCCCAAGTCTTTTTCCTCAGACTTTAGAGACTTCTCCCTTTCCTTCAAAGCTTTGACTTTGACATCATGTTCCTTCTCTTTCTCCTTGAGCTTCTCTGCTCTCTTTTCCAAGGCTTGCTCCCGTTTTGCAACCTTCTCCTCCATATGATTAACTTCGCCTTCTTTCTTTTCAACTTCTACCAATCTATCTCTCAATCCATCTTCAAAAGATTTTCTTTTTTCCTCCAATTCAATCTCAAACTCCTGCTTCTTCACATCAAGAGCAGCACTGTGGTCATCAACAAGCTTCTGAATCTCAACCTACAACATAACCAGGTTGAAATTTAGCAAACAAGTGAAAATAAAATATAGTAGTGTTATGCCATATGTCGGAATTCTTTTCAACAATAAATATTGATGTGATGCTCACAAGACACTGATTTTATTATTGATCTGAAAAATGAATACCAATGTTCCATTTTCCTTCCAGATTATTCAAAAATCATACAACCCAACCAATGTGCTATCTTTTGGATAAGCAAAATTGGAAAACAGGAAGGCTACAGATAAATAAAATTCAGAAATTTACACAGATTTATTCACTGCCCATCTCTAAAATTCCCAGAAAAAAATAATCAGAAAATGAGAAGGTGCAAGAATATACTTTTTCTCTGGCATTGAGCTTTTCCTCCCATGCAGATAACTCCTTCTCTTTGAGATCCAAGTTAATTCTCATAGAATCACATTCCTGCATCAGAGGATATGGACATATTAAAATGTGGCGTTTGTCAGAACGAACAAAAATACAGCTAATCAATATCACATTATAATTAATATTTACCTTCTCATTTAGAGTTATAGTTGCGAGCCTGCTGTTTACATCCTCTTCTTTGCTTCGCAATGTATCATTTGCTGCATCAATGTTCTTCTGTGCCTCTTCGAGGTCCTTCTCTTTCTGCCGGCATATTCTGTCAATATCATTAGCTCTCTGCTCTCTTTCATTGAGAATTCTTTGACCCTTGGCCAGTCTTTCTTCTCCATCCTGCAGTTTCTTCTCCCACTCCCGTAAGTCCTCTCTTTGCTTAGACAAATTACTCTCATGAGATTCTTGTCTGTCGTCAATCAAAATAAATTAGCAACAAGTATACAGATTACGAAGAAAAACTGAAAAGATGTTCAAAATGGAAAGAGGATAGTACTCTGCAATGAAGGACAGGCGTTCCCTTCTAAGTGCAGATTCCTGAGATTCCAGGTCATGTGATTTCCTATCAATCTCTGAACTCTTTCTACTGATTTCAGCAAGTTTGGCATCAGCAGAGCGTAACTTGGCTTCTACTTCTAACGATTTCTCTTCAACGCTAGCTATTAAAGCATTTGCTTCAGCTAACTTTGAGTCTGCTGCAAATTTAATCTTTGCATGCTCTGAACGCATTTCTCGTAGAGCCTTCTCAAGCTGTTGACACACAAGTTTACAAATATTAGGAACAAACAAACTTCTATGTTATGATAAGAAAAGTATCAACAGTTTCAAATAAAGACTATCCATAGATAAGGTTTGATACAACAGACATGAATTTCTATGTTATGATAAGAAAAGTATCAACAGTTTCAGATAAAGACTATCCATAGATAAGGTTTGATAAAACAGACATGAATTTGCATTTAAGGAAAAAATTAGTGAAAATGTAAAATTCATGTCAAAAAAACTTACATCAAGCACACACTCTTTCTCAACACCCAAGGCTTTCCGTAGATTCTCTTCTCGCTTCTCTGCCTCAGATAGAGCAAATAAATGAGCTGCTTTTTCTTGTTCAAGAGCATCCTTGACTTCCACTAGATCTTGACTCAGCTCGTTATAGTTAGAGTTCCACTCCTTTTTCTCAATCAAGAGAAGTCCCATGTTGAATTGGTACTCATAAAGCTGGCACAGAAAACGAATAATCAGGTCAAACCAAAAAACAAAATAAAAATTGTTATTTTTATGGTGATAAAAAATACAGCTACAAATAACGAACTCTTCGCAAAAATGTTAAATTCATTCAGAAGACACAATGAGGATAAATAAACAAAGCAAAGCAAAGGGTATATACATTTCACATGGCAGCACTTGAAAGATTATAACTTATGCAAGGTTGTCGTCATCCCCTTAACAACACTGGTATACCAAACATAGAAGTATTCACCTAGTTTTAATGACGTGTCGGCTACAACAACGCATACAACATTGTTTCTCTGCTTTAAACTTCAGTAGAACAGAACTTTAAAATTAAAATGTATCTCATTAAAAATCTTGTTGCCATATTTATACCAACAAACACATAACACATATTAAATAACACTCCTTGCTGAGTAAATGAACCCTTTCCAGTTTCACTTTTAAAAAGTAAACCCCACTTACAGCTCCACTTTAAACTAAACTGAAATTGAAATTTGATTTAAAAAACTCTTGGACCCTCTACAATCTCATCTCAAGAACACTCAGTTCCAAAAAACACAATGCATGCATTACTAACCAACCTCCAAAACCAATCATGAAAAAATCCTCAACATTAAAACCACAAAACAAAATCATTATTCTTCCTCAGTCCCCATAACAGAAAAGAGAGTACATTATTTGCATATATCAAAACTAAATTTCCTTCATCGGCTTCATAGTTGACAATTAACATAAAGAAAAAAGTACTAGAACCAACGAAAAAAAGTCGGGATAGGTTTAAATTTATCATCTAAATCAACAAAAGTAAAATTGATGACTAAATTATCTATGTCTACTATCTCTAAACTATGCATGTCCTTTGGAACATCATAACAAGCTGCCACCCCAGAAATTCACAAACAAAATTTTCAACACTAAGCAACTAAACAAAAATAAAAACAAAATGAACAAAACTTTCTCCAAATATCACAAAGAGCCATGTCAAAAATATTCCATAAATATTAAAAATTCACCAAACAATTATGAAGCTAGATTTCAAAATGTTAACCACGAGGTTAACCACTACAACAGCAAGAACCAAGTCTAATTCAATTCACTAAGTGTGGTCGGCTACATGGATGAAATTACGTCATAATATTCCATCATAAACCATAATTTGATTCAACTAATTAAACTCTAGATCTTTCAAACTACACATCCAAAAAATTCAAATTCAAATCTAAAAACAACCAATACTCCAAATTCAAGAGTTTTTTTTTTTTGAAATAAAAAATACTCTTTTTCTCTCTACTAGCAAAAACACAACACCGTCAAAGAACAACTAACAAAAACAAAAACATTAGAACAAAACATTATTAAAAAAAAAAAAAAAACAAGAAACAAACCTCTTTCTCAAGGTTTGAAACCCTCTGAACCAAAACCTCACGATCCAAATTTCCACCATTTTCAACACTTTTCCCTTTCGAACCTTCACCCGAAATCACACCCAAATCGTGACCCGACCCAGTTCCACCACGCACCCCACTCTTGTTTGGCGTGCTGCTCCGACCCGACCATAATCTCTGCGGCGTAAACATCACTAAAACCGAATTCTGAACTTCAACAGCAACGAAATTAACGAAGCTTCAAAATCACGAATTCGTCGTGACTACACCACGAAACTTCGTTGAACCAAAAAGAAACGAAATTGAGAAACAAACAAGAAAGGAAAGAGAAAACCCAAGAATCCGGACGCAACGGTTGTTCCCAAATTCCGGCGAATTGAAGATTTCAAGTCCGATAACGGTACTTTCTCTCTCTAACTTCTTTCTCTTTCTCTTTCTCTCTCTTCTTCTTTATCTTTCTTTCTCTCTCTTTCTTTTGTGTCTGCGCGCATCGATCACGTTCTTTGTTTTTATTTTATTTTGTTTACTGGATTAAAAAAGAAAAGTACGAGAATAACCTTTCTTTTTTCAGGGTTTTGTTTATGCTGAAGGGTAAGTTGGGAATTACTCAGAGTGGCTTTACTGGTTTCAAACGTGGGTTCTCGTGTGTATTTAATGTTTATATTTTTTTAGGGGGAACATATATATGTATATTTTTTATTCAAAAAATATATATGTGTGTGTATTTATTAAAACCAATAACAATTTAGATCTCTCAAAAAATAAAGAACAATTTAAAAAATTGATTTGATATTTCTTAGGGGTATTATTTTTTTGAAAGTATACTTTATGGTTCTATGGTGGTCAAACTAAAAATACAATAACTATATTTTTTTTTTCTTGCCTTAATTCTATGTTGAAGGTACAATAGGATATGATCAAATAATTATGAATTTTATCTGAATATGATTTTCATTAGAAATATTATAAGATAAGAAAATTAGTTATTAATTTAAAATATAAAATTAGAATGTAATTAAATATAGATATGAATACAAAATTGATACTAAATTAAAAAATTAGAATATTTTAAAATATAATTATTGTTAAAAATTATGAAAAATATCAATTTTAATTTAAATTTTAACAAATTAATAAAATTTCCTTTGAGTTTTGCCATTTGTTAGTCAATAAAATTTAAAAATGTTAAAAGTCAACTTAAAAAAATATATGAAATTTTTTAGAGAAAGAAATTAATTGTTTCACCTTTTATTTATTATTATTGGGGTGACTGTGTTGCACTTGAGAATGAAAGAACAAAGGACTAGAGTTTGGGGGTATTTTGGTAAAATAAGAAATTAATTTGGTTTGAGGATGAGGGAATAGAATATACCCGTTGGAAGTGGGATCGAAAATGCCACGGTGTATACGAGCTGTTAAGTTAAGTTTTGAGGGAGAAAAGAACATGGCCAATTGTTGTTTCAAGATAAGCATTGCTTTTGTCCTGTTTGGCTTGCATCACACTTGATTCCATCATCACTTTGCTCTCAAGTGTCCAACAACAACTACTTACTATGCTTCTAGTACTTAGAATTCTCTCTATGTTTTCTTCTATGGAAATTCTCTCTCTATTTTTTTATTTTTTTTCAATTTGTCAAGTTACTTAATGACTTATAATTCTCTTCTCTAGCTTTTGGTTTATGTCCATGCTTTGTAATTTCTTCTTTTTAATGTAATATTTTCGAGTCTTTTTATAAGAAATAAATGATAATTGTTGTCTTTTTTATAAGAAGCATTGACTAATTTTCAAGTGTATTTGAAGGTAAATTTTATTTGTGTCTTTATTTATTATGAGAGAATATAAAAAAGTAAGTAAGATAATGGAATCAAGAGTAATTATGTAGGGGTATTCATGGAAATTTTTTAAATATTGAGACATATTAAATGAAGATAATTATTTTCAATGTATTTCTTTGGTCTTGGTGATTTATGTCTTTTGTTTTTGGGTTAAATATGTTTTTTGTCCTTACATTTTGTCCTCCTTTGATAAATAGTTCTTACATTTCAATAAATGTTTTTAAAATCCCTACATTTTTCATCTGTTAGCACAAATAGTCTCTGCTGTCAAATAATTAACGGAAAGCTGACGTGGTAGTTAATGGACCCCATTTTTTTAAGGGTTAAATATGTTTTTGGTGCTTATATTTTGTGTGACTTTGAAGAATAGTCCTTACATTTCAATAAAAGAAATTAAAATCCCTACATTTTTCCTCTGTTAGCACAAATAGTCCTTGTTGTCAAATAATTAACAAGAAGCTGACGTGGCAATTAGTGGACCCCATTTTTTTAAGGGTTTATATTTTGTGTGACTTTGAAGAATAGTCTTTACATTTCAATAAATGTTTTTAAAATCCCTACATTTTTCCACCGTTAACAAAATTGGTCACTGTCGTCTATTTTCACTGGTCGGACAAACGGAACATGCCGCATAGATGCCACCAAGGATATTTTAGTAATTTTCAATAAAGTGCAGAGGCATAATTCACCTTTACCCGAAACTTTACTCACAAAAATTCCAACTTTAACTACAATCTGGTCCTCACAGTTGTTGTCACTTGCAGTTTGAATGGTTCCCTGACAGCGCGAGGGAGAATAGGATGTCGCTGGTAGCGACAACAAAGTGAACATATTTGAGCAAATTGATGGTGGAGAGGATGGTGGTGGTTGAGGATGGGTTTGTGAGGCTGATGGTGGTTGGGGAGAAATGGAGAAAAACGCGGAGAGAGGATGAAGATGAGAGAGAAGGTTCAGCAAAAAAATCAATTATGCCCCTGCATTTTAATGGAAATTACTAAAATATCCATGGTGGGATCTATGTGGCATGTTTCGTTTGTTTGGTTAGCGAAATGAAAGACAGGGACCAATTTTTTTAACGGTGGAAAAATGTATGAATTTTAAAAACATTTATTGAAATGTAAGGACTATTCTTCAAAGTCACGCAAAATATAAGGACCAAAAACATATTTAACCCTTAAAAAAATGGGGTCCACTAGCTGTCACATCAACTTCTCGTTAATTATTTGACAGCATGGACTATTTGTTCTAACGGAGGAAAAATGTATGGATTTTAAAAACATTTACTGAAATGTAAAGACTATTTGTCAAAGGAGGACAAAATGTAAGGACTATATTTTCTTCTACGGAAATTCTCTCTATATGTTTTTTTTTTTTTCATTTTGTGAAGTTACTTAATGACTTATTATAATTCTCTCTTCTCTAGGTTTTGGGTTATGTCCATGCTTTGTAATTTCTTCTTTTTAATATAATATTTTTGAGTCATTTTATAAGAAACAAATGATAATTTTTTTGTCCTTTTTATAAGAAGCATTGACTAATTTTCAAGTGTATTTGAAGCTAAATTTTATTTGTGTCCTTATTTATTCTGAGAGAGAATATAAAAAAGTAAGTAAGATAATGGAATCAAGAGTAATTAATTTAGAGTTATTCATAAAAAAAATTTAAATATAGAGACATATTAAATGAAGATAATTATTTTCAATATATTTCTTTGGTCTTGATGATTTATGTCTTTTGTTTTTTATAAAAATGACTAAAGGGGGTAAATTTTTGGTCAATGATTTTGCATTGAGTAGTGGTCTCAACCTCGTTAAAATGGTTGTCATTACTCCCTCCGTCTCTAAATTATAGTCGATTAAGGTTTGTGCACGATTATTAAGGAAATGATTGATTGTGTTGATTTCAATTGTAAAATTAATATCATTTACTAAAATACTCTTATTAATTGTAGTTAGTAGAGTAGTTAAGTTGGATGAAGTTCAATAAATAAAGGTATGATAATGGGAAAAAAATAATAAATGTAGCATTTGTATTCAAAAGTGATAATTATTTTGAGAAAAAGAAAAAATGTTAAAGAGACTATTATTGTAAGACGAATGGAGTATTTGATTAGGATTGTGGTATAGTTGGTACGATTTATCTTCTTTGGCACCTTTTTTTTTTGTCAAGTAATTTAATGGCTAGATTCACATTCATTATGTATAAAGAAGTGTGAAATCCAAGATTCGAACCTCGATTCCTGCATATAATGTCTCTGATAGCTACCAATTAGCTCGCATCTAGTTTTATTTGCCTTATAAAATGATTTTGCATATCTTATAGTATTTTTTATAAGGTTATTATGCTAATAATATTTTAATGTTTTAAATACACAATTTTAAAAAACAATTACTTTCAACTTCTCAACAAATAGCATAAGGCCGCTTGTTATAATTTTTCTTTTATAAAGTCATGTTACAAATGTCTTAAAATATTAGTTAAAAAACTAAAACTAAATTTTTTATAGTGGAATGGCAAATTTTAAATTTCCAAAAAGATGAATGCATGATTTTCCAACATAAAACTTTGATTGTAATTAATTTAATTAACACATGAAAGGGATAATCATTAACATTTTCTTTTAGTATAATAGAAATTTTAGACGGTTTGAATTATGAACGATCACAAGGTCAAGAAAAACTTCAAAATTGTTTTCACATCAACAACAACAACATCCAAACTTAAATACTTATGAAATTTAATCAAGTGATTGGATCCAATTTATTATTGAACTTCGTAAAATTACGAATCGTTAAAAAAAATTAGGTTTAATTATTTAATTAAGTAATTCTTAATCAGATTTTTTTTACCTTATGATCGAACATCATGTTATTAAGACTTATTTTCTTTATAAACTGGAGGATTAACACTGGAAAAAAAAACTTTTGAAAATTTGAATTAAACTAGTACTAACAAGGCCAAAATATTTATACAAAAAAACTGAACCTAGCAACGCATGTCTTATATTTAGCTCTAAAAATTTGGAACAAAAAACGATCCTTTTTTGTCCTTTAGGCTTTGTTTGCGAGTTTTGAGGGGAGAGGAAGGAAAAGCTTAGGAGGGGAAGGGAAGGGAAAGAAGGGAAGGGAGAAAGGAGGAAAAGTCTTCCCCTTGTTTGGGAGTTAAACAAACCAACAAGAAAAGGAGATGAAGGGCTTATGCGATAATTTTACTATTTTATCATTTTTTTTTCTCTTAAAATCAATACATTATGTTATACTTTGTAATTTATCTTGTAAATTTTTGAAATTTTGAATTATTATGAGGACAAAATTGTCAATTTGTATGTTTAACCCTCCAAAACCCCCCAATTTGATGGAACTTTATAATTGGACGAATGAAGCCCTTCAAAATCCCCCAAAACCTTTCCCTGTTTTTTAAAAACTTCCAAACAAGGGTTTACCTCTCCATAAGCCTTTCCTTCCCCTTCCCTCCCCTCCAAAACCCAACTCGCAAACAAAACCTTATTGGTTCGTAAAACTTAGGCATAAAAAGGTAGGATTTGGGAAACGAACACCATCATAAAAAATGAGGAATTTCGCAAAAGCACAAGAAAAACATCAACTAAAAAGGTACTTGTAAGTGGATTAAATCTTGGGGGCGGAACCAGAAATTAAACAATGAGGGATCAAGTTTAAAAAGTATACTTTAGTTAAACAAAACAAAAAAGTTCAAATGTACTGCATATATGAGAAATTTAAGCTATATTTGAAGTTAATATTTGGGAGAAGATAAAAAAATTAGATTCACTTCTTACTTGATAAAAAGTGATTTACTTTTGTCACTTTTAAAATTTATCACTTTCGCAATTATCGTTGGTCAAGCTATATCAACTATCATTCGCTTCTCCAACGATAGTTAAATGTCGTTCGATACTTTTCAAATCAGGTTAATTACTCTTTAAATCGGTTTAATTGATTTAAAAGGTTTCTTGAATGATAGTTAACTATCTCTCAAAGTATTTTGGTCTTTTCGGATAGCTGGGAGAAAAAATAAAAGTGAAAAGAGTAACTTTTTTATTTTATTCGATTGTTGCTTTTATACTTGACATAGTTAAAGGACTTTGTTTTAGTAATAAAAGACAAAGGCTAAATTTTCATATAATATAAGACTTAAAACTTCAAATGAAAGTGCTAATGATGGGGATACCACATTGACATTTCTAGTTAAATAATAACATACCAGTAGTATAAAATTGTGTGGGGGGGGGGGGGGGGGACCATGGCCTCGCTTGGCTACCCAAGTCCCTTCGCCCCTAATCTATACTACTACTGTCTTCGGTTCATGTTTTGGATCAGTCAAACAATTTAGGCCCAATATAATCCAATCCCAAATTTCATGTTTGACAACATTACTCGCAACACACTCTCCCATGTTTCCTCGATGATCTCCCTCGCGGAGAACTTCATCGAGGCGCAACAGACGCTCGTGGTCCTCTTCTGATTCTGATGACGGCAATGCAGCCTATGCTCCATTCAATTTAATTTATTTTTTTTTATGATTTTTCGATATTTTAAATTTTTGAAAATTAATTTTCAAATTTTTCAAATTGTTTTTTATTTTTAAATTAATATAAATGAAAAACAAAATTAATTATACAACCAGTTTGCCACATCATCCAAAAATACTGACTCAACATGCCACGTCAGCTTGTTTGCACAGTCAGATGGGTCAGGGTAAAGAATTTTGATTTTACAAGGACGGAATCTATTTTTCTTAAAGGTGGCAAAACCAAAAATGGCCTATATTACAAGGGTAAAACATTACTAACAAAAAAAAATTAATATTCATGTACATAATTTGGTTTGGTTTTGAAAAAGTATCTAAAATCCAATCTGATACAAGCGGTTGTCATGAAAGAACATTCAAACACATCCAATAAATTTATGTTTTGTGCTATTTTCGATATTTTTAGATTCATTCAAACACATCCAATAAATTTATGTTTTGTGCTATTTTCGATATTTTTAGATTAATTTACGATTTTATTTTGACTCGGTTTGTATGTGAACACCCTTACTCCAGACCACCTATATAGCCCAACAACGTCCTAAATATCTATTTCTATTTCTCTTACTTTTTATCATCCACACTTTACAAATATTTCAAAAATACACATAAAAACTCTTAAACATATTTGACATTAATATTTCTTTTTCTTTCCAAACATCATTCTCTCGCTTAAAAAGCACTTCCCATAACTATTTAAATTAGCTCTTTCTAGTCCAACTCTACATCAACGCAAATTATCATTATCATTTCACTACAAAGTAGATTAAAGTTTTAACAATAAACCTTCCACTAGTCCTTGTTCCTAAAAGATATAACAACGTGAAGGGCATAAATGAATATTATTAACCCATCCCAGATCATATTGTGACAGATAACAATTTTTAATGTAAGTACTCCCTCAGATTTTATATATAAGAGAAACTTTAATCAACAAAAAATATTTGGTTAGAATTTTGAACCAAACACAATTTTTATTGACCCAACTTTCTCTTATATATAAAACCCGAGGAAGTATGTTGTGCTTCTAGTTCTCACGTCAGCACTGCATTTAAAATGGTGCCTATTACTCTTTTCCAACAATCATTTCATTTTCAAAAGTAGTAGTTTTCCTAAAATGATAAAATACTTGGGCTTGCACAGGAACACGTGGTTGTGTGTATAGCTAGATATTAGGATAGAGCAATTATATGTTTGTATGATTGCATCCCCCACAAGCAAATGGAAATGCAATAAATAGCATCCTAAATATCACATGCAATGGGTTCATTATGGATCCAGCTAAAGTTGATTGTTGTGGTTTGTTATCAACAAAGAAAAAATTTGATTATTGTGGTTAACGCTCTCATTTCAAAATCCTTTTCCATGTTTCCCAGTAAGATCATCCACATGAAACAAAATAATTCATTGAAAACTTCACTAGCAGATCAAGGGGATATTTTCATAATTAGAGCAACAAAAAACTGCGCAAAGAATAACTAACCATCAAAATTGTGACTGAAAAGTCGACACAACAAAATTTCCCACTAGATGGGATTGATGCATAGATCAAAAAATGCTGTAATATATTGTCATTCTAACTATCCGTGACTAGATGACTAATCAAAATTTGGAGCGCATTGAAGAAAAAAGAGCTCCTAACCCTGCGGAAAGCATGGCCAAAATCTGCCTGGAGAGGCCACAATCCGCACTCTTCACTGTGACAGGAAAATACAGAAAAATATCCAACATAAAAAAAGTACAAAGCTGCCCACCCATTACATTACATTATCCAAAGATAAGGAAAATGATCACAACAACATTCACAGATTTTATTGCTGCCGGGTTTCTAAACAGGGACTTCGCATGCACAAAAAATTGAGTCTCGTCCACATTTGCAGAGATTATATCCACAACTGTTCTCTGCTATACTCCCTTACAACTACAGGAACACTTGTAGGGGGAATCTGCCAAAGTTAAAAAGTGGGAACTTTTGTTTTTGTTAATTGTAAACGATCATGACTGAAGTTTGAAAAATATTCGACAATGGCCTGTAAGACTATTAAAAATGCATGAATCATATCATGGAACTGTTAGACCCTCTACAACAGTTGCACATCACAGCAAAGCTCTCTATATCTAACAGTTCCTATGGCTGCTGCACCATGTAGTGGCTGTAGACTGTAGGTGATCAACTTTTATTTATTTGATCTAAATGTTATCCTCTTGATTTTTAAGAATCAAAATTGTTATTTAATAAATGAATACTGTTGGTACCCAGGGATAGAGAGCATTATAGGTATCTACTTCTAGGAGCAAATAGATAAATATTCAAATTCTAGGACTCACCATGCCATAATCTGTGATGATAATTGAAACATAATCTGAAGGTGTTGCATCATAGCTGACATCAATTTAGAAAAAATTAAGGTCAAGCTAAGGATTTTTGGTATTATATTATTGTATAAATTATATAAATATAAATGCCTTACATCAGATTCAGAAGTTGCAAATTTTCAGTATTGGCCCAAGCATCTAAGTGGTTAACATCCCCTCTACCCGAAACCTTTGAAATAACATCTGGGTCACCTATAAGAAAACCATGGAAAAATCAGCCTTCTTCCAGACAAAAGGTCAAAGGAATCCTATTCATTTGCCATTGTTTACATACCAAGTTCATTTGAGCATATTGAATCAAGCTGAACCCTTTCATGAAGTTTAAAAGCCTCACAACAAACTATAACAGGGACATGGAATGCATGAGCAACCATTGCAACACAGGCAGTCCCAACTCCTGAATAAACTGTTCCATTGGACAACACTGATGAAGTGCCCAGAAAAACTCGAGTAACTTCATGCATTATGAAGGAAACAGCATTTATATGAGTGTATGTACAAGTAAGACCTTTCTCCACTAGTCTACGAAGCAAAAGTTTCCCTTTAAGACTTGGCCGAGAGTCTACTACTACAACTCGAAACTGTTTCCCTAACTCATGTGCACGTAACAGTATCATTTCAACCGCTGACGACGACCCATAAGTAAGAAGAACATCACCATGTCTTATTTTTGTGACAGCATGCTCTACTATCACCTTGTCAGCATGTATAATCTTCTCATATATGAAACGCTCAATATCTGATTGAAGAGAAGTTTTTGATTCTGACTCAGACAGTGTCAGATGTAGCTTTGCAATTTGACTTTTGAGAAATCTAATTGCATTTCCCATACTGATTGAAAGAGGCCGACACTCAATAAGGAATGAAACATAGCTACTTATTTTTGCTGTCAAGTCTCTCACTAGAGTTTTCTCTGGTGGAACGGTGTAGTCTTTGATGGCATCCTGGAATGCCTGAAGCATAGCAATACAACGAGCATTGCCACCGGATATATCTCCAGAAAGATACTGCAAACCCACCTGATAATCACAACAAACACCGTGGTTAGAGGAAAGTATATCCAAAAGGGACCAATTTGCAAAACAATTGAAGTGGGTCTTAAAATATTAACCACTAAACCATCCAGTATCCATAGAAAAAACACAAGTTTAATAACAGTTTGGTTAATAGTCCCTTCATGTATACATAATAGGTACCTAGACCTAGATACACCTTATTTTGTATTCAAATGTCACCTAGAACAGACTTCTGAACTTTCAGATCATAAAGGATGGTAGTTGATATTGTGCAATAAAAGAGGTATGAAATTATTTTGAGAAAATGACCGAAAAAAGGTTCAAGACTCTATCTCGTCATAATAGAGTCACTACTCTATCCACAAATTTTATAATGATCAATCAGATCCTTTCTGACTCCCAACACCTCCAATTTATACAAGTGCGTTTGATTTGCAAAAAAACGAAGGACAAGATAAGACAACTCCAATTGTCCAGTGTTTGATTTGTAAAACTGTTTCAGGTACAGGACAAACTGGAGGCAAGGGACAGGACAAAAACTCATATTTATGTCCCTCACCAAACCACAGAACAACTTTTTGTCCCACATACAAGTTGTCTAAAATAGCAAAATAGCATTTTGTCCCCCAAAAATCGTATAAAATAAAAAAATTATTCAATGCTATAAAATTTGTCCTGTACTGTTATGCTGTTGTGCTGTTATATCTTGTACTGTTATGTCCAGTACTTACTGTTTTGCAAACCAAACGCACCCTATAAATATAATCAATTTACTAACTAACATCCCTAATTAACTTCTCCTTAAACTCTATTGTAACTAATTCCTATTACCTTATATTCTAACAAACTCCCCTCGTAACCCATATCCTAATAAACTCCTTCGTTATCTTATATGCTAACATATTGAGATCATAGGAATGGAGTCAAGATCCTCTCCATTTATTAGTCTCTTCATTTCTTCCATTTGGAGAGATAAAGACACAAAAAGGTTTGAAAATAATTAATAGTAGTGGGACCCACTACATACTTTTTTTGCATCTATCTCTCACCAAATGGCATTGTCCATTTACTTTTAACAAATGGAGAGGATCTTAACTCATAGGAATGACGGTGGCATTGCATACCATCCAAAATATAACCCATGAGGTAGAGATTAGCTATCTATCAGTTCAAACACAGTATGATAACTGAATTATACAATCATCATTATGTTACCCACGTAAAAGATTTTGTAACTTTAACTGCAAGGGAAATAACTAAACTACTCCAATGATGTGCCACTAGTTTGATGATAGTATACAGTTACCGTAGCAGTGGATCAAATACCCCAACTCAATTGGTGAAGAGATTTCAATTAAGCAACATGCCAAAATACATAATATCCCTACTAACATTATAGCTAATCACCAATTACATGCACAAGATGTATTTCTAGAGACACATGAAAGAAAAACTCTAACCATCACACTGTAAATGAACTTAAGTGTGTCTGAGAAAACTGAAAATTTCAACAATAAATTTTTATTGACGAAACATTAAGCAGTATATTTTTAATGTTCAAACTTCAAAGAGAATGAAATGCTGGAATTGCATTAAATGAAACTACTAGCAATAAACAAGGCTACACAAAAAGAAAGCATTTCCAGTTTATGATTTAAATCCAAAATGTGTAACTAGGAAGTACAATAAATGAACTCTCATCTACTTGGATGTATTAAGCACTTTCCCACACTTAACTGTGTTAAATTAAATAAACACTTGCAAAACAATCAGAGATGAATCTTTCAATTTTTAAGTTTCAACAAATGATTTCATTTTTGCATAAGGTCCTTGGTTTAGTTTACTAAACCTTTAGATATGGCATAAAGGGTTTCAGGGCAAGGAACGCCCTATTTACGCCATGGTACTATCTAGATGTTGAGCCATAAGAATAGAACCAAAACATAACATGTATTATGAAAGGAAAAAAACCTGACCATATAAGAATTATGGATTGTAACAAGTTGAAATAGTGGGATAATGTCGCCACCTTATAAACTGAAGGATGCACAGGTTCAAGCTGGAAAAACTTCGCTTCAAGATCAGGAAGCTGACTCCCATGTTCATACTGTGGCAAATGTCTGAATAGTTCAACTCTGTTCCTGGATTCGGTGTGGTTTACCACAGCACGGCGTTTAGCTTTCTCCACCCTGCTCTTATCATCATATTGCATGCGTGGGTGAGGAACATCTTTCTTCCTATCCTTCTCTGACGGACGATCAACTCCCTTCTTCTCGGAAGTCGCAACTGAAGTATTATCAACTTTTTGTGGGGGCTTTGTAGCTTTAGCTGATTTTACATTCCCTGAAGTCACAGTTCCAGTTGCCTTATTTCCTTCAGCTACAACAGTTAATATAAAAGCACGTATTGATTAGAAGTGTCACGATGAATTATATTACAAAAGAAACTCATGAAAGCTCATCACCATGTCTTGATTTAGGCATGCTAAAATCACTACAAACAACATCCGAATTCTCACACAGTAGGTCGAAGATGATGCTAGGTGATTAAAAGATGAATTCTCACGTTCATGTTTTGGATTCACTTGTTTTGCAGACAAATTTAAATTTTAAATCAAATTAAAATGTTCAACAATGAGAGGTTTTTCAAAGATGTTACATGTAATATAATCAAGACCCAAGATTGCACTAGTATAATCAAACAAGAGCATGCCGAATGCTAATGCACACCTTTTCCAGCAGCCTTTGCAGCTCGCTGAGCTTCTTGGAGAGCACGTCTTTCAGCTTTTGAGGACTTCTCATTCTTCTGTTTTGAGTTCATAGCTTGGTCTTTCACTTCCATTGAGGACCCTCCTCCTTTGTTTGGTTTCTCTCTTTCTGTGGGGAATAGCAAACAAGAGGAAAAAGGTTAAAAAAATGTTTGAATTCCCAACGTATGCTAAATGAATACTTCTGATTGCCTGAGACTCCTTCAAAAAGACCATACATGGACAGAAAAAATAAAACGCCAAACAACGTGATCACCTTATAATTGCAACAAAGTACAGATACAACAAGCAAGTCAGACAGATTCAATAATTATTCCTCGTGTTTTCTGACTGGTCAGTATATCAGATGCCAGAAATGCATACAATTTTTTTTGTTGAGAAAAACAATATATATACCGTTGCTTAAAATCATCGACAATTAAAAAAAAAAATCAAAAGGTGCTGAATTAGCCATTATGTGGGCTGTGAGCTTCACGAACATATTATATGATTGAGCCACTTAAGAAGCATTGGCTGATTATCAAAAGTTGCTATTAGGCATAGACGACATCAAAGTACTACTACTACTTCTATAGCCAAAGGCACGTAGCATTTTCATTTGTAACAAACAAGCAAAGCCACAATGTTCCAAGGGCTTAATATGATGTATGCAGGAACAAATGTTTTACCTAGTGAGGTTAAAACATGACTACATTACAGTGTTCAGAACATAGTAATTGCAGAAATTGAAAAGCTCTGATATTATTATCCAAAGCTGTGCTAAATAAAACTCTTGCCGGATTTCACAAAATTGTAAGCAGCAATGAAAACTTGAAGAACTACTAGTACAAATACGCTAATGACTACAAATCGACAATTGACTTGTAAAAATAAATCTATCAGATGTAGACAGGAAGAATAAAGTATTTATTAGCACTACTTTTTCCTCTAAATGTCAATGCAAAGAATATTTTTTCAGAATAATGGAACTTGTTTGGAAAGCAAAATATACATTTATCATCCAGAAATTAAATAGTAATCATAAAAGCAATGATACTAATCAAGACTTTGACATTACAACCAATTTCAACATATCTAATACAAATTTCATAAAGATTCATCCGAGAGACTTGTGCCACGCATTATCAAATCAAGTAATGAAAGCATTAATTAAGAATCCCACTTCTAAATTATCCTGAAAAAGCATATTTACTACAATTTATTGTAAAAACTTTTCTTAGTTATTAATAAGCATTATATTCTGTGAAGTGTAAAAATTGAACCACATGACACATTCACTAATAGAATAAGCTAAGATAAAATCTTACAAATTGTCTCTAAGGCCTAATTCAACTGACAATGCCAATAATATTGCTAGGCACATTCACCAAAGTTCAAATCAAGTCCTCGCAATTGTGTGTGAGTTTTAGGTGTGTTTATCACTTCGTCTACGGACAAAAAGAAAAGCATGCAAATCTTCATTCAATCGAATTAAATGTAACAAAAAACATTTATACCTTCATTCAATCCAATTAAATGTAATAATCATACGAATCTTCATTCAAGCCAATTAAATTTAACAATTATAGGAATATACCTTCATTCAATCCAATTAAATGTAATAATCATACGAATCTTCATTCAATCCAATTAAATTTAACAATCATAGAAATCTTCATCCACTCAAATGTAGCAAAATCTTCATTCAATCCAACTAAATGTAACAATCATACAAATATTCACTCAATCCAAACCTCAATCTAAGTCCTCATAAATTTCAATTCTATCTACTTCCACACTACACTAAAAAAGATCAAAACCATGCAAAAACCAAGAAAATAACCAAAACTCACCATCAATAGCAAATGAATCAGCATTGACTACAGAAACCGTGGTCAATTTACACACCGGAACACCACCACCACGCGGCAAAGACGAAGCCACAATTTCACCCCCAACTCCACCATCTCCAGCGACGATCTTCGAAGACGGCGTCGGTGCAGGAAATAACTCTGACGAACTTCCGTTATAGCTTCCGGAGACAACAATTGATTCATCGCCGGAAGGGGGAGTGACGGAGGGACGCGAATGGAGGTCAAGATTTTCCGACGAATGACGCGGCGGAGGGATCATGACAGGTGAGAGGGAATTGGAGTCGAATTGAATCGGGTCGGGTGGAGTTAAGAATCCGACTTTGCGAACTTTCGGATCAATGACGGCGCGTGGTGGTCGACGCGCGTCCATGATAGTGAAGTTGAAGAAGTTAGTTAGTGTTGAGCATGTTTAGGTGGGAGAATGTTTTCTTTTGGTTTTCTATTGTTTTCTCAGAAAACTTGCAAGAGAGAAAAATATGAGTTTTTTTTTTTTTTTTTTAGAGAAAATGTGAGAGTTAAAATGAGTGAAGTAAAAAGACAATTATGAATCCAAAGTAAATATTCATGGGTATCAGTTGAATTCAACATGTAAATAAAGTGATGATAAATTCTTTTTCTCTTTTTCTTTTATTTAAATAAATTATTGGGTTTGTCGTCTTTTTTGTTAGGTATTGTCTTGTTTTTTCATATTAGCTTTGATCTGATGCAAATTCAATCAATGACTTGAATATAATCATATTTATAGCTTTTTTACTTTCAGTTTTATATTATTAATATGAATCTTGTTAGTTTGTTTGTAAATCCATACTTTTTTATTTGAATTTATCTTGTATCATGTATTATATCAATTTCAACAAATGAAATATGTTTGTAAAAAAACATTGTCATCCGTATAAGATAATATCAACTTGAAAAAACTATTGGATCAATTATAAAAAAGACAAATTATGAAACCAATTTTTGTCGGTTTGTTTTCAACTTGGATTTGTTCTAAACTCCTCAATCATATTCACATGATCCTTCTCTAACGTTTATTTTCATCAACCCTTATCATTGTTCTTTTATGAAGAAAAACAGGGGGAATTCATGTGACTTTTTGAGGATTTTTTTTTTGTGTTATGTTTTTTATGAAAATGGGATGCCATGAGATGGGCTAGAATGGGAGGCAACAAAATTAAACGGGGTTAAATTTTCGATAAAAAGAAGGTTTGAATTTATATTGTTTGGGACATTAAACAAAGTTTCTCCGTAAATTTTTTTATGGTGACTCTATGGAACATTCAGAAACATTGAAATAATAAAATTTGGAATAATACCAATGAATCAGTTTCAATGATTTGTGAGCGAGCAAACACTCACTTCAATAGTTGGGTTAATACCCAACTTATCAGGACCCCTATCCCTAATTAGACTCATCACATTGAGATGGTTGTCTGACACAAATCAAGTGTGAGTCACTATAAATGTAATGTGGACCCCCCCCCCTCTCTCTCTCTCTCTCCTCAGTGGGTATGTGATCTTTAATTAGCTAATGTAGATTTTGAAATCGACTCTAAGGTAGTAGTGGATAATATATATGGTCGCAAGCTTGGTGTCTCGGATTTCACGTCAATTATTAATGATTGTTGGTGTTTAGTTTCTTCTGAATTAGCAACCTCTGATGTGAGATTTATTAAGAGATAACTCAATGAAATTGCTCATAGTTTAGCTAGGTAGGGTAGCCTCATGTTTTCCGTATTCTTATGAGAATTTCATTTTGTATCTCTACTCTTATTTTTAGATGAAATGCATTAAGTTTTCTCTTGTAGAAAAAAACCTTACAATTTTAATTTTTTATCTATAAATTAAAAAGTTTAAATAATCGGTTGATGCAATACATTTTTTGGTCAAGTAGCCCGACAGCTAGAAATTCACTTTTTAAAGGTGAATAAGTGAGATGGTCGGGGTTCGAACCTCGGCCCCTACATATATAATGCAATGTACCTACCAATTGCGTTAAGCTCACGGGGACGATTCATACATTACATTTATCACGATAAAAACAAACAATATATATAACTTGATCTATTGTTTTGCATGACACTAAATCTGTAACACCCCGTTTTTCCAGCATAAAAATTTCTCAAAATAACAATCAGAGTTTCACAACTTAAACGGAATGCTACATTTCTTAAAAATCACAATGGAATAAATAATAATTTATCCTTCAAAATATTTCAATCAAATCTTAAATCACTTCGCAGTGGAATTTATTTCAAAAATCTTAAAAACAACTTTGGCACGAAGGCCTCTACGTAAAATCTCATCAAATTCTTTAATATCATGTTCATAAAATCTCATAGTTAAATACGTAAAGAATAGAAAACATAAGCAAAGTTCCCCATCCCGTTACGTATCAGAGCACCTAGACACGTGAGGAGTCCACTCACATCAACAGCTAGTCCTGGAAATCTGCACTTGCCCACAAGGCGGCAATTCCAACAGAAGGGGTGAGATTCACAAACAATATAATAAACAGATAATCCAACAATTAAGTTTAACAACAATTAACATATAAGCACGTCTCAAATATTTATCTCATAACATCTTAAGCAACATCAAGAATATCATCACTAAACATCTTAAACATCATCAAAGAATCATCATCACAAAACATCTTAATCATCATCAAAGAACATCATCACAAAACATCTTAAACATCATCAAAGAATATCATCACAAAACATCTTAATCATCATCAAAGAACATCATCACAAAACATCTTAAACATCATCAAAGAACATCATCACAAAACATCTTAAACATCATCACAAAACATCATCACAAAACATCTTAAACATCATATCAAAACATCATCACAAAACATCTTAAACATCATTACAAAACATCTTAAACAACTCGACTCGACAATGCAACTCGACTATGCAACTCTAACATCTTAAACATCTTAGACATCTTATATGCATGTGGTACCATATATAAGCATTAATATGCTTCACCGTCGCTTTGAGCAAATGCTCCACCGTCGCTTTGAGCAAAAGCTCCACCGTCGCTTTGAGCAAAAGCTCCACCGTCTCAAATTATGCAAATGCATGGACTCGACTCTTTACATCTTAAACAAGTTAGCACAACTTCTCATATGACTCCAACAAATTGGACAACATCTCACATCATAGACCGACTCATGCAGCTTTAATTAAATAATAACAGCAACATGGCAGCAAATCATCAATCATATAACAACATCAAAAATTCATCATTTAGGCATCACATATATTACAATATAGTTCACATAATTCACATATGATTCATAATCATTATCAACAACATCAAATCATCACATTAACTTTATAAGTATAGCACATTATGCACTCATCATTCATAATTCATAAGCAATAACATTCTTCAAAAGTAATCAAGTCTGATTAAATAAGACATAAGCCAAATACTCATAAAACACCTTAACTAAATCCCTAATACCTAAGTTTGAAGTTTGGAAACCAACCCTATGTCTTTGGACTAACTTGGGATTAGTTATGCTAAGTTTTCTTAAAGTTTTCTCAAGACCTACTTGGACTATTTTCATCATAACTCAAAATCTACAAATAATTTTCTAGTCACTCCAGAGCCATTAGAAAGCTAACTCAATTATCTACAACTTTTGTGAAGACTTCAAAAGCTAATTATGAACAGAAAAGTCCTAGTTTTTATTTTAGTTTTTCGGTTACAGAAAATCGAAAAGAGAACGAGCCTGTTGACCCCTTTGTAGTATTTTAATCATATCTAGAGTTCTAAAAGCTTAAATTGAGTCACTCCAACGGCTAGTGAAAGCTAACATCTATATCTACAACTTTCATGAAGACACCTAAACCCAGTTCGGAACTTAAACTTGTCAAACTGAGACAACAAGTAACGTGTTTTGCACAGCGACAGCAAAATCGCAGTTCAGTTGCGGTTTCGCCTTGGGGAAACCTTTTCTACTCCGTTTTCGATCCAATACCCTCAAAACATGACCTTAAACATCACCTTATGATTATCCTATCATTAGAACATTAATTATTCAGTAACCTACTAGATTATCCACTCTTTTTAAGACTAGAAACTCAATTCGAAAGCTAAACTAGTTTTCCTTAATTCTCACCTTTCAACTTCATCTTTTAATTCATTCACCTTAACCTAGTTCTTAATTCTCTCAAAAACTCATCCATCTCTTGTTAATCATAATTGAATTGAATTACAGTTTAATATAATGAAAGCTAGGCTCACCCTTACCTTAATTTGGTCTCCTGAATCAAGCTGCGTTCTTCTTAGGTTTTTCTTCTCTCTTTCGCGCCTCCTCTCTTTTTCTCTAGGTTTCTCCAAAAGTTATATCACGTACTAAATAATTCTAACCCTAATTCTCTTATTTATATTCTCTTACTCATCTTATCTTATTTCTGAAACAAATATATTTCTACACTAGATAATATTTATATATTTCTACACAAATAACAAATATATTTTCAAACCAAATAACGAATATATTTCTATAACAAATATATCTCTACATAACAAACATATTTCTATAACAAATATATCTCTACATAACAAACATATTTCTATAACAAATAACACAATATATTTTTACACAAAATAATATATATATTTCTACACCAAATAGCACATATATTTTTATAACAAATGACATAGTATTTCTACACCACATAACAAATATATTTTTACACCAAATAACATAATATCTCTACATCAAATAACATATATATTATAATATAACATGCTACTAAAACACCAACATATAACACAAAAATAACACACATCACCATAAATCAAATAAATTATTTAAAAAGACTCTAAACTCAATCAAATAATTAAATAAATAAAATAGTTCAAAGCGGGCGTTACAAAATCGTAGGCTAAAACAAAACATAACAAATCACGGATAAGCTAAACTAATTTCGTTGTTTGATACCTCTAGTAGAGCCCTAGTTTCTTTGTAGTTTCTAGGCTGGATCAAACTTTTCTGAATTTCTTCAACAAATCTGATCAATAAAGCGTCCAACTCGATCGGTCCTTCTATACTGACCAACTATTCAGAACATTGTTCTCACGTAGTTGTCGTTCTTGAGCTTCATGTGGGTGAAATGCGCTTTTCTAGTTGAGTAAGTCGAATGACATCAATATTCAACACCGTTCACCCTCCTTGTGTCTTTGTGGTTGATTTGACGTTTAATTTTATTCAGTTGATCCTTCAACCCTATGAGTGTGACATCATTCCAAACCCTGAACAAATGGGGTCGTTTTCCCTTGTTGTGGTAAAGTACAACTAGCTTGGTGTTCCGATCAATAGCCAAAGTGTCCATGATTTTTTTGGTGCGGTTTACTTCTTATGAAAACATACACACTAATTTATAGAAGTTTTTGTAGGTTGTGGACTATATGAATTTTCAGTGCAATGTGGACCACATAAAAAAATGTATTGAATTGTTTCGGATTATATAATACGAACTCTCCCTCTCCTTATAAAGTCCCAAATTTAACACAGTCTTGAACTAGTTCGAATTATCTAAATCGATGATTTATGGGATGAGTTCAAATTATATAATTTGAACCAGCTCAAAGTTTCGACTATTACTTGCTCAACAAGAGTTACTCATTGCGCACATTTTTTTATGTGGTCAAACAAGTTTAATTGACTGGTCAGACCAATTTACCATGTTTTTTTTTTACTTTATTTAATGGTCTGTTACCTTTTGTGACCCAAATTCCTTTCTAATAATACCCATTAATCCTTCGCAATGTCTCATTTCATCATCTGACATGCTCACATTCTCCTTTCTTCTACAATGTGCTTCAACCGTTGGCCTTTCATACAAAAAAGTTACTCTAAAGTTTTAGGATTGTATGAATGGAAAAAAGACATGGTGCCACTTTGCAAATTTGCACCATTTGTCTGGATGTAAGGTTGATCTATTTAGGCGTAAGAATGGCCATCAAAGTCTCCTTCGCCCTATACAGGAAACAAACCTTACACCAACCTCTTTCCCCCTCCACCTTCTTCTCCTTCCCCCTCAATCTTCTTGTACCACAGATTTACCTTTAGGTATTTAATTATTCTGTGTAATAAGTTTAAGTGACAATGTAAATGTAATATGAAAGATACAATCTACTAATAAAATGAGAGTTTTATAATTCTTTTTTGTCTTTTTACATTTTTGTCTCTTTAAATTTTAGTTATTTTCATTATATGTTCTTGATATTATATGCATGTTGTTCTGTAATTTTGGGGAGTAGAAAGTTTCATATTATATTTACCGAAATATAGTTCAAATTATATTTGTTGAACAAAAGGTATTTTGAGAAGAAAACAAAAGGACGCGTGTGAAACCAATTACATGACTTTTGGCCCATTGCTTAAAAAGCGATTGAACTTGTCAGCGTGAGCAGGGGCGGATCTGGACTTACAATATCAGTGAGGCAAAAGTTTTTTGTCAAACAATTAAATAATACTAAATTTAATAAAGACGTTACAAGAGATCAATCAAATGCTCTAGCAGAATACCCGTGCATACAACGGTTATGCTTGTTGCACTATTTTTTTGGAAGTAAGTCGCAATTGCTTAGAAATTAAAAATAAAAATAAAAGATCTTTGTATTGATATATGAATAAAAATATAGACAGATGAACAAATTGTACAAAACATTATTTATGTACTAAATACGAATAAAAATATAGACATGTGTATAAATTAAAAATAAAATCGATCCCCATATTAATATATAAGTTAAAGCATAGATACATGTAAGAATTTAAAAAATAATAGGTCCCCTTACTAATATACGAGTAAAAATACAGACACATGTATATATTAAAAAATAATAGGTTCATGTATTAATATATGTGTAAAAATATAGACACATATATAAATATAAAAAGATGTTTTTATTATATGAATAAAACTATAAAGTAAACTAATAAAAAAAAGTAAAATAAATAAATTTGTGTGGCACTTGCCACACCATGCCCTATTCAAATCCGTCCCTGAGCGTGAGTTAACTACTACTGAAAAATACAGAGCATGAGTTAACTTCCGCCGGGTCAAGGGAATAGACAATTTTGAAAGGGAGAAGAGCAATTTTCCCCATTTTTTTATACAAGTTTTAAAATAAGTTATTGATGAAATTTTAATATGCTTTGTGAGATTTAAATTAATGGAAATGTTAAAAAGTGTTCAACATTTTTATGCAATTAAAAATGGTAAATTTTGTATAAAAAAATGTGTAATTATTACTTTTTTTATATGATTGACTTGCATTTTTAAGACAAATTTTCTTACTACGAGTTCTTAAACAATATCCTTAGTAATTTTTTTTCTTCGTGAAAACAATATCCTTAGTACACTTGCTAGCAAGTCCCTTAAATTAAATGTTTATGTTCATTTTATTTAGTTTAGAGCGAAGATCACGCTAGTCCAATCCAATTAGGTTATTCTCAATTTTTTCTTGGTCGAATTTAATCTCTCATGAAAATAATACACAAATTAGTTTTTTATTTTATTTTTAAAGACAACTTAATTTATAACCAATTTGAAAATATCAAGTACTAATTTGACATTATGTTTAACAAGTACCAAATTGGATTACAAGAAAATTTATCAGGAAGTAAATTGGATCTTCAATAATATTAGAAATTTTCAGTCCATGAAAAATATATTGAAAAACTTAGTCTACTTTTGAACTACTGATTAAAAATTGACAATTAGATCCCTAAAAATAATTTAAAAGGGACAGTTTGGTTTATTTATGATCTTTTTCGTTTTAGTAGTAAAATGAACTTTAAATCGTAAAATTCCAAAAGTAACATGGCTTAAATTTTTTGTGGATTTCATTCATGTGGGACTGTAAAATGAAGAATATGAAAAAAATGGGAAAAAGCTTCCATTGCGCAAGGAAAAAATTAAATGAGAATCTGTCAAAAAAACAAAAAAAAATAAATGAGTAAAAGGTGAAAGGAACAAAATAATTTCCGTTGCCGGGACTTGAACCCGGGTCTTTCGGGTGAGAGCCGAATATCCTGACCAACTAGACTACAACGGATTGTTGTATGCATTTCTCAGGAATTGGATTTAACTCTTATATGCTTTATTGATTATAGAATGATTGAAGGATAAATTACATATCATGAAGTAATTTTTTTTTTTGAAAGAGACAGATCATAAGTAATGTATATGGAAACCTTTATAAAAAAAAAAAGTAATATATATGGAAAGGAAGTTTGTATTTATTTTTTTATTAGTTATAAGTATAAAAGATATGGGCAGACTTTCGTTAAAGCAATTTTTTAAAAAATAATACTCATATAATTATAAATTTTTTTAGTCACTAAAATTTCGGTTTTTAATACACAAAAATTGGTCATTACTTTGTTTAATGACCAAAATATAGACTAATAATTGATCTCTATTTTAGTCGCTTTTAAATATATTTTACATTTGATTGTTATTTTGGTCACAAGTATTTAATCTCTTTTTTCTTTTTACATCTTTTTCTTTATGCCGGTATTCATAAATTAAACCAACTAACTTAGAATAAAATATTAAACACGCTTTTATGTATGCTTAGTTAATGCTTTTTTTTCTTTTTCTTTTCTAGCTCAATATTACAAAATAATTATCCTATACAATAAATTAAGGTTTCAATTCATAGTAAAGAGAATATTCGAAATTCACAAAGCTTTACATCATGTATTATATGTATTCATACTAGAAGACTCTAATCCACATGCCCCATGATATACTTTTTTCACACGGTTACTACACTTATCAATGGGTAAATAATCATTTTGCAACTTTTGTAAAAATTATCTCATTTTTAACAAATGAGTGATATACTATTTTCTCATTGAACAACTTTCTTAAAAAATGTTTATAGATTTTTTTGTCAAATAATTTAGTAGGTAGAGTCACACACTTTAAGTGTAAATAAGATGAGAATCCGAGGTTCGAACCTCAATTAATGCAAATAAAATCCCTAGTAGTTACTAAGTGACCTACACTATTTGCATTAGTTGAGGTTCGATACAAGACGGCTAAAGTGTAGTATACACAATAATGTACTCTTTTTTTTTGAAGAAGCTAAAATAACCCATCAATATTGACACCGAGGATAATCGAATCTTAGATTTTAGAGAGAAGCATACTCCTAAGTCTCAAACTAGCACTAATATACTATTTTCAACGGTTGATCATTAAATCATTGTACTATATACTTCATTCTTTAATTAAAATGTATTCCCTTTCTCCCGTCCATATAAGAAAAGTTGTGTCAATCATAATATGATGTATTTAACCAATGTATTTGGTCCAACTCAGATGTAATACATTAATTTTTATTGACTCAACCTTCTCATATATTTTTTGACTAATTTTTTTTTTTAACCATAAAACAAGTCATGGTTGTATGGGTTTTTATAATTGATTTCCTCTTAAAAATATTACTACTTCAATGCAAGAGTACGAGTACTCATGATTGTAAGAAGTGTTGCTTTCACTAGGTTTGATTTTCCTTTAAGAAAAGTTCAATGCAAAACCGTCAGAGGGAACAAGTAGTTTTGGTCAAAAATAGGCTTTGCTAATTATGTTATAGTAGGAGTTTTTTTTTTTTTCCTTCATGATTAACTATGTAAGCATAGATAGATAGCTAGTTCTACACACGTAAAAGTATAAATATATTGGTCAAAGTGTTTTAGTTTGTTAAAAAAAAACTATAAAATAAATAAAAGTGCAGTCTATCTGTTTAGATTAGATATAATCACTGGCGTGTATTAGCCCAAGCCTATGTATATTTGTTGCTCATAATTAATTAATGTTCAAAGTTGAAATTGACATTAAAATAAGAAGATATATGTAGGTTCTAAAAAAAAATGTAGGTTCTAGTTTTAGGTCACAGCTAGTAATTAAATGAGTAACATAATACCCACAGATGGTGCTAATGATGGTACAATTTAGGATATGAGTATTATATAATCTCAAGGTTACATATAACATGATAAACATAACCTATTTTCACTGTATTTTAAGTTTGGTAGCAATTTTATTGAAAAATATATGAATGAATTACAAAACAAAAAATTACATGGGCACTTTTTAAAAAAAGGAAACAAGTGTTGTGGGTAAGAAGGATTAGGTAAACAGTCATATAGAAAATGATAGGTAGCTATCGAGGCTTCACATATTCTTCATATATGCAAGAGACACAGAAAGATAGCTGAAGAAAGGGATGGGTCATCAAAAGCCATATATATATATAGCAATGAGAAGACAGTACTGCAAACTAAATAAAATATGTAGTAACAAGTAACCGTACAGATTTCGAATTTTCTGAGTGATCATGATTTCTCTACAATATAATATATAATGTTAGGGTTTGCCGCAGCTGTTCTGTTCTCATCAGCTAGCTATTTGGCTTTGCAGCAAATTTTAATAATATAATTTGTTGCTGCATTGCTTATAGCCCAGAGAGAAAAAATGTACAGCACAGTCATGTCGATGTCTATAATATTGATTTGCATGCCATGCATTGGTGAATCACTCTCTCCCTCCCTCCTAGCAAACCCAAATTCATGGTATGGAGGCGAGTACAATGATAGGCTTATGTAAGTGTACGATTATGTCGAGTAGTAAAAATATCGATCCATAGAGAATTGAAGTTGTTGTGAATTCGTTAAAAATCACACCAATAAAATACTTGATGTATGGAGCAAATTAATCAAGCAACCAATATCAACGTAGGTAACAATTATAAACATAAGCAAAAGTAAAAAATTGCGAGAGAAAAAGAGAGAGAACACACGAAATTTGTTTAGCTAGTTCGGTCCAATACTGACCTAGTCTGGGGGAGAGAGCAGCTCTCCGTTCCACTATAATGATGAGTAAGTTTACAAAGAGATATCAAAGGGTTATAAGAATAAGTCTTCAAACCTAATTCTACCCAAAGTCTCAATCTCTTCTTCTGACCAAGAGACTCAATCATAATAATGTTTCTTCAAGGTGAATCAATCCCAACCCTAGTGTTTGTTGCCAAGAGAATTCTCTACAAACCCTAGTATTGATGTTGGCTTCTAAACGCTTGTTTTCTGGCTCTCTACACACACATCTCTCTCTCTCTCTCTCTCAAAGTTTATATCTAATACGAGGTCTATATTTATAGTAAAAACATCCCTCAAATAATTGAAACAAATCTAGGTCCTGAAAATACATTTTTATTTTATGTTGCTGCGCGAAATCGGGGGCCGAAAATTTACAAGACACAAGTCTCCAGAAATAGACAAAATCGGGCCCCGATTTAGCCTAATTGGCCGCCGATTTTTGGCACCTCCAGAATTTCAATTTTGAGTTACTACTACAACATTCTCCACCTTGACTCTAAATTTATGATGATGTCAATTTAATCATCAATCACTTTGCTGCTATATCCATGCTTCATGTTCCCTTGCTTCCAATTACACCATGTAGCTCCACAAGCTTCCACCTAACCTCTTCAACCATCTAAATGCCTTTCGCCTTCTTGAAGACCATCCCTGCATCCAACTACACTAGGAATATAGGTAGTTCTACAACACCATAAACCTCTTCAGCTCCTGGAGTGATCAAATCTGTCCTTCTAAAGATTCACTTGCCTCCAATTACCTTCGTATTTTCTGGTAATCCCACAAGCCATGTCATACATTCTTTAAGCCTCGAAATGTCTTTCGTCCTTTTGAAGAATTTTGTTGCTCACATCTAGAGCCTAGCTCCCAAGGTCTCCATAGTTGTACCATTCTCGGTGTCATCAACTCCACCTCAAGTTGAGCTCCAAATGAGTACACACACTATGTCTTTCACCATGCAACTCCACCTCAAAAGTTGATTACGAGTATTCTTACCTCCACCTCTTCAGACTGACCATGAGTATTCTTTCCACCGCCTTTCCAGGCTGATGTCGAGTATTTAACGACTCTCCAGATGACCACCGCTCTACGAGGCATCATTCACAAGATGAGAAACATCACCTTCTTCATCTCTCCAACGAGACACCACGAAAACACCTTCATCCTCATAACCCTCAAAGAAAATTTGTGCAGAGTTACCATTGTTCTCCAGACAATCCTTCTTAAAATGGCCAATCTTGCGACAATTAAAGCACTTAAACTTTAACTTTTCACCACTCTTTCCCCGATTACCTCTACCTCCACCATTCCCTCGTGAGACACATATGCGTTCACCGTTTTCATCAGTTATCAAGTTCTTGACTTAGTCAACTCGTTGGTTCTCAAAGCCGCTTTAACTTCTTCCAAGGATACAGTGCCTTCTTTGCCATATAGCTTGGTATCCTTAAAGGATTCAAAAGATCTCGGTAGAGCACACAACAACAGTATAAGTTTATCTTCATCCTCAAGATGCACCTCAATGTTCTCTAAGTCATCAATGATATTGTTGAACTCCGTAAGTTGCTGCATGATGGCCTTTGACTCCACCATCCTGAATGAGTAGAGTTGTTGCTTTAAGACTTCCCTATGAGCCAAAGATTTGGTCATATACAACGACTCCAACTTTGACTACATTGATCCGCGGTTGGTTCCTTCGCCACATCTCTAAAAAATTTATCCCTGAGGCTCAAAACAATGGCACTCCTGGCCTTGTCCACCATCTCGATCCTCTCCGCTTGTGACAAGGTGACCGGTAATGCATCTTCACCCTTCAATGCCTTATCACACTTTTGTTGTATTAACACCGCTTCGATCTTTACCTTACAAAACCCAAAATCATTATCTCTGGTAGACTTCTCAATATCCCATTTTGAACCCATGATACTTGATTATCGATTTGATACTTTACCCACGATGGGCGGCAATTGTTGTGAATTCGTTAAAAATTAAACCAATAAAAAGTAGAAAGTAATGAGAGAAAAAGAGAGAGAACACAACAAAATTTGTTTACCCAATTCGGTCTAATACTGCATAGTATGGGGGAGAGAGCAGCTCTCCGTTCCACTATAATGATGAGTAACTTTACAAAGAGATATAAAAGGGTTATAAGAATAAGTCTTCAAACCTAATTCTACCCAAAATCCCAATCTCTTCCCGTGACTTGATGATAGGTTATCTTACATTATTCTTAGCATATTTTTTAGTCATTTTCAGTAGGTTTTAGCAGCAAAAAGGAGGAGTATTAGAATGATTGCCTATGATTTAATGACTTTTGTAATGTTTTTTTTATATTTGAGTCTATAATTTTAGTTTTTCCTGAAATATAGCAATTTTAGGGGGTTTTTGAAGTAATTCACGAAGAAATCATGCAAATCGGCAAATCAAGAACAATATAAATAAGGGGATTTAAAGAATCCTAACCGCTGCTTACTTTTCTGCAACCAAAAACAGGTAAATTTCTCTGTTGCAAACAGATAAAAATTGCAACATCTATCTTTTATTATACCGTCAAACTAAAAATAAGTAACGCAAATTGTTTGGACAAAATGACAATCTTTGTGGATACGATACTCTACTTACACTTAATTACTTGGTAAACGATTTGATACACTTGCCTAATCCGCATCAAGTTTTTGGCGCCGTTGCCGGGGATTGTTGGTATTTTCGACTAAGTGATTCAAATTACTTATTTTCTATCTTTATTTTTTTGTCATTTAAATTTCTGTCATTTATTTTTCCGCATTTTATTTTTCTGATTCAAAAAATTCAAAAATACAAAAAAAAAAATCAAAATTTTTTAGATACAAAAAATATTTAGTCCTAGTTGAGTCATTTATTTTTATTTTAGAGTCTACTTTATCATTTAGTTTATTTATTTTAGTCGTTACTAACATAGTTTATTTTTCTGTTTTGCATTTAGTTTATTGTTTTCATTTAGTACTAACCATTTTTCTTTTCTTTTTGTTTTTCCATTTAGGAACTAACCCCATTCGTTTATTTTTCTTTTATTTTAGAGTCTAGGTTTAAGTTATATTTAAATTTTCGCATTGCATTTAGGAAGTCGCAGTAAAAATAACAATTGTTATAATATCTACAGTAGATCAAGTATAGTTTTAATTAGGTTATCTAGTAAGAGTCCGTTCATTTAATTTCGCATTTTGGATTAGGAATATCATTTAGTAACAATAGTCATAGAGTCTTAGGTTAGATTAGTAATAACATTAGGTATTAACTATAATGGTTAATTTAGATCACGTATTCATTACATTTAGATATTATAAATAGATCGAGTCTAGACATTTAAGAAGTTAATCTTAAGATTAATAAATAAGCAATTAAAATCCAGTTAATAAAACAATTATCATACTCTTTTGCCAGAATATGAACTGGTTGTTTTATTGTATCAGGATAACAGTTGCTATCAAAGATGTCAATGGAAAACAATTTTTCTCAAGTAGGTGAATGTCCTTGGAGTCCTAAAACACCATAATATCATCCTGGACCTGAGGCGCATGAACTGGAAGAAGATCCAAGTTATCATTACATCAACTAAAACTATGAGTATGGACTACCAGACTACTCGCAAGAATCAGAACAGACGGTGAATCAACCTAACACAGCAAACAACACTCTTTTTGGCCTTGGGAAGACTTTAACCATGAACAGGGAAGAAGTCGAGGAAGACCCAAGTGAAGACGAAGGTACTGAAGCTTTTGAAGTCAAGGGTACTGAAGCCTTTGAAGAGGAGGGTACTGATGCTCTCCAAAGAAAAATACATTCTGCTGAAACACAAGAAATGCTGAAACAAAAGCTTATGTGGTTAAAGGTGGAAATGCCAACACAAGAAATGCTGAAACAAAATCCTTGTTGCATGCAAATGCTACAACACCTTGTAAAACTGAAGAAGCATCCAACATCATCAGAATGGGTATCCTTAGCCAGAGATTATCATGCCAACACTAAAGCAGATACTCACATCAATATTAACGATCCTGGAAGCTTCAACGTTCCGATCTCTATTAATGGTGTGTTTCTGGGGGACGCTTTATGTGATTTAGGGGCCAACTTCAACATGATGTAAATCAAAACGTTTGAAAAGATCAAAGGACTTGAGATGGTACCAGCTGAAAGGCTAGTTAGGGTAGCTGATGGAAGTGAACAAGAACCAGAGGGTGTGGTGTTTAATGTGCAGGTTGCTATATAAGACTTCAAACTTTTGGCGGACATAGTAGTGATGGACAAACCAGATTGTCCACTAACTTTGGGCAAGACTTTTCTTGCCACTGCAAAAGCTCTGATAAACTTGGAATACGAGGAGATCATGCTTATGTCAAAAGGTAAATACTTGATCCATCATATTTCACAAGACAACATTAGGACATATGCAGGTACTGAATGCCATGCAGCAGAGGATGCCAATCCTTATAATTCTCATGAAGAAATAGAAATACCACGTGCAGATCAAGAAAAATATGGTGCAGCCAACATTAGAAGGGATGATGTTAGGGAAGGAGCTACCAAGGGCTCCTGGAAGAAGACTCCTTATGGAAACTTTAAAGTCAGAGATCATGTTTTCCTAAGGCATCCCGAGGAATTCCATGGGTACTTGGGGAATTTACAAGCAAGCAAAGGTTGGGTCTCAACAAATTTTACTCAATATTAGTTATGTCACCTCCTATGTACTTACTACCAGGGTCCACTCGCTTTCAGTTTCTTGCTCTAGTTAGTAATCAATTACATCCTGGTTAAACAAATATAAATATCAAGATATAAATATAGATATTAGGCTATGTCACTACCTAAGTGCCTAAATTAGAGTTGCGCTTCAGAGGAGGCAAATCTTACGCACTATAGTATAACTAAATAACAAATAGAAAATAACTGAATAAACGACTTTAAATTACATAATTATCCAATAAATAAAATAAAGGTTGATCTTAAAACCCTAGCCTAAAAATATTTAGTTACCCATGGTAACTAAAAACAAATTACAAAAGAATTAAAACATATCGTAGAAAAACTTGGAGAGAGGAGAGAGAAACTTATCTTGAAAGCTCACGGTGCTCGCCTTCCTCTTGGACCGCTTCGTTCTGAACGAGAAAATAGTGAATGAGGATTGCGGTATTTATAGGGAAAGTTTCCACCTAATTTTGGGCTGAAAATACGGGCTTTTTTCACGAAAAAGTCACAAAATAGCGCCTTGGGCCGCAAGGCACCTACTACCAGGCGCCTCAATCCATGCGCCAGGAGCCTTAGTGAAAGTTCATGGGCGCCTGACGCCCCCTTTTGTGCGTCAGGGCGCTTATGAGTGTGTTCGGTGCTGAAAATGCATGTTTCTTCGCATGTTAAGTTGTTTGCTTCAATGTAAGATGTCTTGGAACTCGGGAACATAATTCATCCCTCTGTAAGGTATTCTGAGGCCTCTTGAATCTTCATTCTTCATCTTCCCAAGGAATTCACAAATCTTCGAATGTCTTGCTTTGCCGATATGCATGAGTTTTTCGTGAATTACATCAAAAACATCCTAATATTGCTATCTTTCGAGAAGAATAGAATTACAGACTCAAATATAGAAAACTTTACAAATATCCCAATATCATCGACAATTGATCTAATACTACTCTGTTATGCTGGTAAAACCTACTGAAAATGACTGAAAAACATGCTAAGAATAACATAAGATGACATGTCATTACAACCCCGAACTTAAATTGTTGCTTGTCCTCAAGTAACGAAAGAAAACATATTTTATTCTTTGCATTTTTTTAGGAAAAACATACCTTTCCGGAGTTGTCCTCAAATCATTACTCATCCCATTTACAATATAGACTTACTTACCTCGCTACATTCAAGCGGGACAAACTTGGAGAAGATAACTCATATCATCAACCACACTCTTTTCCATGATACACGTATGTATCTCCTAAATCCAGTAGGGTTGGTCACGATATTTGCCCACTTCAGTCGTCACATGAATGTACCTTGCTATAAATTTGAAACAATTATAAATAGACAGTCAAAATCAAATTATATACACACTTTGAAGTCTTTCAGGGTTATAACGCGACTTAGTTTAAGGGTGAATATATTTGGCAAAGTAGGCTAACAAAAGAACTTGGAGTTAGATTATCAACCTAAGGATTCCTACTAAAATTGACGAACTGCCAACCTTCATTCCATGAATCAGACAAGATGGGTACTAAAGTAGAACTATTTATCTTTTTCTTTCAACATAAATAAACATAGTTTTTTGAAGAGACCAAAATTATTGATGTTTTTGGTTCTTGATTTTTTTTTTTGTGTGTAGACCCGTGGTAATCTGTATTTTTTATTTTTATTTTTTTCATTTTTGTCTTTTTGATAAATAAGTTCTACTGATACCCCACCCAAAACTTAAGATGTTGCTAATTCCAAAGAGCAACTCCAAACTTAAATTAAAACCATACCAAGTCATACCTAAAAAAAAACTCCAAGAGAAATCAAATAGATTGCATTTAAGGTTCAGTACTGTAATATGATTTGTCACTTAGTAAACAACAAAACAAATTGCACCTGGAGGCTTAAAGTGATTTCACAAAGAATAATAAAAATATTTAAAGGGTGGTTTCTTTTTTGTTGAGGGAATTTAAAGGGTGGCTTGAAAGGCTCAAGGTACCAAATAAAATATTGTCTCATGTGTATTATAACTTTACTGATCGACTGTAAAGTACGACCGCAAATTCGAGCAAAAATAACATCCATATGAAACATTCATTATAGAAAAAATTATAGTAGTAGAATGGATTGGAAATATTTGGTTCAAAATCTCACCAGTTATGTTATTCCGAAAAGAGATGATGATTATATAAGTACCCTTAGTAGTAAGCCCTAAACCTTCAGTAGAAAATCTCACCGGTTATGCTATTAAAAAAAATTGCGATTTTGCACGGTTCGGTCAAAAAACCAAAATAAACCGAGACTTAGTCGAAATGCTACAAAACTTTACATAGAACTCTATAAGAATACATATAGTGGGTCTGCAAAGTTTCATAGCATTTCAAATATGCATAGATTTATTTGATTTTTCGACCGAAACTCACAAAATCACAATTAATGCTCTGACCTAGCGATAGTTAAGTGTAGCTAACCCAACGGTAGTTAACTGTTTTCGGTTTGCTCAGCGGTAGTTGGGGGCTATTTGCATCATTTCGATGTATGATTGGGAAACTTGTGAGAAGAACAATTTTCACCCTCTTTTCCTTTATGAATGTTATTGTTTCATTACGAAAACAACAAAGTCTTCTGCTCCTTTCTTCCATTTGCTTACTAACCCCACAAGACTTGCATCCGTATCTCCCAAGTGGATCACATTGTCTCATCTCTTTTGTGCTACAAACTCCCAAGTGGAACTACCATGGACCAACACCGATATAGAGCAATTAGAAATACATACATTTCCCTTCAAAAAAAGAAAGAAATACATACATGCCCACATCCAATTTCTCCTTATTATATAGCTCATTGAATCTCGTTCTTCGTAGAATGTAATCTAAATATTTCCAACATACATATTATGTGCTTTTTCGAATTCTATCTTAAACACCAAACACTTATCCTTCCTACGATTTGTTGAGTCCAAAATCTGATTCAACACAAACACTCCATACTATACTTTCTTCCAAGTCAGAAGACAATATGATAATAAACAAATTAAATTATGAAAATATAAGAGTGCATCCAACATGGTCTACATATACCTCTGAAAATGGGAAAATGTAAACTCTAATCATTTTTAATAAAAGGTATGTTCGAGGTTATTGATTCGATAAAAAAAAGTATCTCTTATAGGGTTTAAAAACAAAATTTATGATATTTATAGAGAACATTTAGTTGATAGGTTCATATTAAAAACCTCAAGTGTTTGCTCGTAGGAAGAAAAGATATACACATAAACATGTTGATAAATTTTTTAGGGACGTCTAATATGAACCTGATCCAAACGTAGACCTTATTATAATTTTGATAATTTGAATAAAGTTTTATCTGATCTGTTCTTAATTTTTTATTATCATAAAATATATTTTTTCTTCTAAATATAAAGGCCCACCCATAAAATAGTTTTGAGAGGTTTATATCGGATAAAAAAATATATTAAATCCCCAAAGTTTACTAAAGATTTACACGTCAATGAACTTCAGCAATTTTTTTTAGGAATGAACTTCTGCAACTGCAACTTTGTACCAAACTTCTGTAGCTTAGTTTTTTATAACACTAGGCCAAATAATTAACAATATTTAAATGTTAAGGTCATCCAATGAAAACAATATAGATGATCCAACTTCAGTACTCTTATAAAAAAACATGACGACTTAAACCTGTTTCTACAGCTAGTATAGCTAGGCAGAAAATCATCATTAAGGTATAGAAAGTCAATCGTTATTTGTCATTGCAGCTTGATCATATGATTAAATTGCAGAATCAGAAACATCAGCAATCTGTCGAAGTTATGTTCTAACCATTTTCTTTTCTACATTTCAATTTTGGGTAGGTCTAATATCAATATGAACATCTAAAAAATTTAAATATAGACCTTTATCATTTTTAATAAAAAATAAATAAATTTTTATAATGATAAAAAAATTAAGAACAAAAAGGTGCCCTAAAAATAAAAATTAAGAACAAAAAAATACTTTATTAAAACTTACCAAAGATAAAAGCATCCATTGTTGGAAAGGAACTATATTAGACAATCCTTCAATTTCTTGATTGCACTGAGTTCTAATAATATATTTTTAAATTTTTTATTGGTCAGGCAATATGTACTTAAGTTCAGTAATGTTTAAGTTACATTTGAGTCTTGTGTTTGACGTGGTGACATGGTGTTCGATTTTGGGTTGGGTGTTCATCATTTTGTGTTGAAATGTTTATCGCATTTTTAATGTTTCTATAACACATCAATAATTTATTATACAATAACCATTACTTATTCAGTTAAAAAAATAACTATTACTTGTTAAATAATGATGTATCTGTCGAGAATTTTCAATAATATTTTAATAATGCATATGATAAACCATAAAATCATCTAACCTTCAATCAAATCAACTAACTGAAGCACGTACATCTCCTGCCTCAAAAAGATGTGAGTTCTTTGTGATCTCCACAAAGACTTGGCAGTTTTTCGAAGTAATAAGAAACCTAATATCTCTTCCTCCTACCTAAGTCTAATAGAATACTAAAAACTCATTAAATTTGATGGTAAAACAAACTCACACCCCCAACTCTACACGTTCAGGGCCGTCTTAACAATTTTGAAGGCCCCGTTTTGATTTTAGAAGTTGGCCCACTAATAAAAGCCACAACAAATTTTTTTTTTTTTATGTAAATTAAAAATAACATCCAAATTTTACTGATACTTAAAGATGCAAGACTTGGTAAACAAAAAAACAAAAAAGATGCAAGTTTTATTTTAAATTAAAGCATGGCCCAAAAAAAGTAAGGAATTGTAGAGAAAATTAATTGTTTGTAAACAAAATGATGCAAGGCTTGGTAAACAAAAAAAAAAGATGCAAGCTTTATTTTAAATAAAAGCATGGCCCAAAAAAAGTAAGGAATTGTAGAGAATATTAATTGTTTATAAAAAAAATTGAGCCTAGCTGGTGTTGAACTGCAGACCTTGTGGGAAAATGAGCGAGGCTTTACCACTAAACTACTACTGTCAATTCATTAACTTAATTAATATATAATGGATTTATTTTTGGTCTTATATATATATATATATATATATATATATATATATATATATATATATATATATTATGGGCCCAAAAAATTGGGAGGCCCCGTGGTGTAGCCCAGCCTCGACAGGCTGTGGGCCGGCCCTGACTATAATTCTCCATGAAAAAAGATTCGGTGAAGTAGTTGTCAAAAGAAAACTTTCACCTTGAGAGGAGATCAAGACTCCCACATCCTTGAAGGAAGCCACATAATTTCATCTGACCTCATATCCACCTCTGGCTCTCTTATAAAGAAACCTATAAGTTGATCTTACTGAATATAAATACTAAAAGAATCATTGTTCCAAACCCAAAATTCTACACCTTCAAAGAAGATCAGACTCTCTAAAGTATGGAATAGCTCTCCCAAAATCACTATCTCCCACTCAAAAATTTCCCTCCTTCACTTAAGATCCTAAACCCACCCATAGCCCTCTCTAAAATTTTTCCCTATTTCCACAAAGTCTCACCTCCTTAGATTATTTTTGCCAGATCCACAACTTCTTTAACCGCCACCACTCTATTCACCAATAGTCTACCTTTAAGGAAAGATGACTGGTTGGACAAGATGATTTTATCCACCAACAAATTATCTTAAATTTGATTATAGAAGTCAACAAAATTCTAGAACTTAGTATCTAAAATATACCTTTCACATACATACACCTATAAATTGGTAAAATTATAATGTCAATAATATTAAGGACTTCACTATACATCAATATCGTATTGTAGGGTTTTCTTGTTATTATTTTGTAACTTGGTTCTATTGTTTTTCGAGGAACTTCTTGTGCATAGTTAGCAGTCTTTTTTGTGGTAGTGACATAGTTAGCAGTCTTTAATATAATCTATTAGCTTCTGAAAAAAAATAAATAAGAAAGGGCCTTGAATATATTATGCACACATACACATCAATATATATCCTCCTATTCTTATTGTTGGCTTTCGGCTAGAAAACAAATGCAACAGTATTTGGTTACACAAATTATTTCTATTGGTATTTCAAGTTTTCTAGTATATATTGCTGTTTTTTTTTTCACTAAAAATTCTAATGGGAAATTACTAAAATCTATGAACTCTGTAAAAATAAGAATCTTATTTTTAATTGAAGAGCTTCCCAATCAAATGAAGACTTATAAATTACTTGGATTTATCCTTTTAAAAATATTACATGGATTTAATTAATTGATTCACATTTCTTATGATTTGTGTATATGCATGTACGAGTTAATGCATGCCTGATAAGATTTTTTTTGACAATGGAGTGCTGGTCAAGTTGACACGCTAATAAATTCAGCAAAAACAAAAAGAAAAAAACAATAGCTGCCATGAACCACCAAATCAGGTCTTATAAATTCACAACGATTACGACAATAAAATTTATTCTGTCAAAAAAAATTAAATTTAAAATAAGGAAACAAATTAAAACAAAATTCAATGTTTTTTTTGTTTTGTTAATGTTTGAGATGAAAACATCTTACAAAAAATGAAAAAGAAATACTCTATGATTTAACCTACGATTATAATACTTATTTTATTTTTTAAAGTTGGATATCAATTGATTTATATTAATATCTTGTTAGCAACATATCAAAATATAAAACTTCTTATTCAACCTGTACTCTGCTAGAAAAAGCTCAAAGATCTTGAACTTTAATTCTGCTGTACCTGCTGCTATGAGGTGGCCCCGAGTATCGGCGGGAGGGACGACCGTCCAAAGCACCATTTTGTTTAAGGGCATCAAAATTATTAACTTTACATAATAGTTAGTATCATATACACATTTATATTATTTTGCTTTAATTAATTATTTCAAAATATATTTTTAAAGAACCATAATTACGAATGAATCTTTTAAAAAGAAAAATAGTCAAATAATTAATATGACATAACTTTATTGATTCGATTATGCATAAAATCTTAAGACCACCCTGTTTTTCTTACCAACAATATGTAATTTTTTTTTTTTTGAGAGAACAATATGTGATATATATATATATATATATATATATATATATATATGCTTAAAAGAATTTTCAATACGTCAGGTAATAATCTAAAAAAAAAAAAGAGTTCTTGCATAGATAAAAAAGAAAAAACTATGTAAATTATATTGGATCTGCTAGAAATATAGTTGACCTTTAATTTATATAATATAACATCAACCACACTTTAAATATTGGCTAGAAATAATACACGCATCATATATATCCTTTGAAGCCAAACTGTCACATGCCCTTGGCAGATCTTTGAGCAAAACAAAAACAAAAGCAAAAACAAAAAAAATTTAGTACAGAATACAGACATTGTCTAAAGGGAAAAATAGAGTAGAAAATGAAATGTCTCCACATGAAAACGATTCTTTGTAAAAGCACTTTTAGAATAATTCATTCTTATGATCTCAGAATATGCTGAAAAATATCAGCTAATATCGATTTGGACTGGTATTGCAATCCTCCCATGATTTTCCAAAGATTTGAAGCCCTAAAAAGTTTAAACCTAGAAATTGTAAGTATCACAAGATTCACAAAAATAAAAATCATAAAAAATATTAGCCTTTTGTTAATTAATTTTATGTTTTGAAACAGTGAAACAATTATCAAATAAAAACACAAATAAATTACCTGATGATAGATTCATTCTTGATATTGCAGAAAAGTTGGATCTTCCAGTGGCAGCATCATTGTTATTATTATTAACATCCCAATTTGGTGATAACATTGGAGAGTCATGACAATCACTAGTGTTGTGATCAAAACTAGGTTCCTTAGGGATCAAATTAGTGTTTTGTTGATAATGATGTGAAGAAGATTTCTTCAACTTTCTCTTAATCACAATAGATTCCTCAATGAAGTTAAAGATATCATCTCTTTGAAGTGATTTTGAAGTTTCATCTTCATTAGGCATCAATTGATGAAGGATTTGTTGATTTTGATCAATTTCAGGATATTTTTCTTTCAAATCTTCTTGCATCTTCATCTCACTTGCTCTTTCCCTTGCTCTTGCTCTTGCTTTCTCCCTAGAATCCTTTGTCTTCGAAGATTCTTTCGATGCCCTTTTCATCTTTCTATCTTTAGAATATTCTTCTTCATCTCCTTCATCGGACGACGAGGAAGAGAAGCTATGATCACCATCGTCGTCATCGCCAGAAGCTATGTTGTTCTTGCTTCTAGTTAACTCTTCAATTGCTTCTTTTGATTTATTGAAGAGCCATTCAAGTGTGTTGCTGGCTTTGTCAAACCCTAACATGTCTTGAAGATCGAAGAACTTCCTCGCGATCTCGATGGAAAGTCTCACCCTTCTGTCTCTCAAACCTTGTGATGTGTGAATCTTGCTGTGCCTGTCTTTCTTAACCGGTTTCTTGACCGGTTTCTTCGTGAGCAAATTTGAGAGATTGTAATGAGAAGAACCACTTAGATCTTGTTTCAACATGGCTGCATAGTCAGCAACAGCCCAATTTGTTAGTGTATCTGGATTAATTGGAACATGATTATGAGTTGTTTGTGTGTAGGGAACAGAAATAGCTGGATCATGAAGAAAGTTGTTGATGTTATTGTTGTTGTTGTTGTTGTTAGAAGAAGCATTTTGGTCAGGGGTAAGGAAAGTAAAAGGAGGGTATGAGTGTGAAGAAGAAGATGCATTAGGATTATAACAAGGGTAAGGACCTAAAGAGCAATAAGTTGAAGGAAACATTTGAAGATTGATTACTTAACTCAAATGGAGAAAAACCCTAGTTTCTTGTTTCACAACAAAAAAGAACAAGAGGTATATAGCTATGTTCTTATGGGATATAGTGAAGTAGCTTACTAAAAACACCTTTTTAAATGGATAATAAATATTTAGAGGAAATGAACTACTTACTAGTTAAGGACTATAGTGAACCTAGAAGAGAAAAAAAGTGGTTTGAAAGAAATTGATGATGATAGGTGAAGGGTTTTCATTTTGGACAATGATATGGAAAGTGAGATTTGGTTTGCATAGTTTCCATTGTAAGAAGAATAAGCCTCCATATTTATCTGGGTGTGATGGACAAGGCTCATGGGTTGGAACTATTGAGAAGGAGAGAGAAAGTAATAATGATGATGATTAATAATTAAATAAGGAAAACAAATTAGGTGCTAACATCTATAGATTTTTCCCCTTAAGGGTATTATTTTTTCATAAGAAAAAAAAGATAAATTAATATAAAAATACAACATATTCCAACTCAAATACAATGAGGTGTTAAAAAAAATATATACACCAAACAATATCATAGAGAGATGTGGGTCTAGATTACTTCTTACAAATCTCAGTGCTTTTTGTGTCTATAACAACATTTAATTATCTAATTTTTTGGTTCTTAAGATAAGGTCTCCTAAAAATCTAAAGTAAATTTGGTCGGAAGGAAAATAAAACATATGAAAGAATTGTTCCAATCAATATTTATTTGAATTCTTAGAAACGATTCATCTTGGAGTGTTAATTAATCACTTGAATTCTATCAATTGGTTCAATTATAATTTAATTTTTTAGTCAAATTTAAACTTAAAATGTTTCTCTATACATAATATTGAAACGTGATTAGAGAAATGTAAACACAATACATATAAAAAGTTATTATTGTAAAAAAAGAAAAAAAGAAATGGCAACTAATTAGGTTTTAAGGTCATAATAGATAAACAAGTAAGGCAGGATAAGACACACATAATTGGCGGATTTTGTGCCTTATTATGTGGGAGCAACGTAAGCATCGCAGGGTCATATCATTCATTCATTCATTCAACTTTTGAGCCCGTTAGTACTTGTGTATGTATATGTGTGTCATTGTCGTGTATAGAAACTATAGGGTTTAGGGTTATCCTTGGTTTTGCAGAGAATTTAAAAAGGAATGATGAAAGATTAAAAGTAAGTAGGATTATGTATTGTAAATTATACATACACACGTGTTTGCCTTTTGACTTGTTGCTGAAAAAGTAGGGGGGCTGCAGAAGAAAATTATTAATAATTAATAATTACTCAAATAGAAGAAGAAAGATAGTGAAGACATTGGATTCACGTTCTAGCCAAAGGGCTACCAAGTTAAAATAATAGTAATAGTTAGAAGATGTAATAAATAGGGTTAACTGCTTCTACAGTCTAGGTTTCTATTATTTTATTCTAAAACCTTTTTTTTAAAAAGATTTTATTCTAAAATTTGAAGGGTGTATATTAAAATCTTATCATCTATTCTTAAATATGGACCTATTCGACTAATCACGAGATTAGAGAAAAGTTTAACTTTAAATTATTAACAATTGATATTGTTTTTTCAAGTTTGGCAGATAAACTATAATTTATGTACTTACATACCACTTCCCTCAAAAAAATGTACTTACATATCAACTATACATTTATTAAAAAGATTGAAAATAACTAATGATTTGTTAATAAATAAATAATGAGCACAATTGAAAATATCAGTTTATAGAATCTTACCGAACAAAAGAAATTACGTGAAAGACATATACACATATACATATATAAATACATATATAAGGACGAATGTAGTAACATTTAACAATCAAACCCAATTGATTTTGAGGCGGGCCACTCGATTGTAGAATATCGATTGGGTTTCTGTCTATCTGAGTAAATTTTACAAAAATAACAGATAAATTAGTTAAAACCTAGAAGGAGTGTATTGAAAGCGCATTGTTAAGGTGACGATGCAAACTGATCAATAAACCTGAATAAAATATGATATCCTAAGAACAATCGATGATGGTCATAGTGTTGAAATATAGTCGTGGCGGCGACAATATAAGGTATTTGTATGTATATCACCGTTTATTTCCTTTTTTTGATAAATAATTATTAATAAGTTAGTATGATTAGGTTAATTTCTTAGGTTTGAATGCTTAACCTTTTCTTAAACTCTTTCGGTGTCTCTTAGCTCATCAGCTGAGCTATTCATACATGGGACTCCCATTATTTCGTCGTAGAGGTAATCTTGCTTGATCAAAATATCAATATATAGTCTTTAGGCACCCACAAATTAAAAAATACAACAACAAATAAAAAAATTGTTTTATTATTATTTAAAAAATGTCTTTTATGTGTGTGCACCTAAGCACTCTACATTTAGTCCTATGACCATGGAAGACTAACTTTATTTTGTATTTATCTTGTACTCATTATTAGCAAAAGAAAAACTTGTACTCATCATCAAGTACATCCTTCAGAGAACAAATATGTCTAAACATTATTTGAACTTAAAATCTTTTCTTTTTTTAAAAAAAAACCTAGTTCTTTGTCATGCTAGTTCTTTATTATATATCTAACTCAACAAACATATATTTCTCTTAGAATATGAAATGCCACAAGTTTCTAATGAAATTGAAAAAACTTTTTAACAAGCAAGTACTTGAAAAGGGTCACCATAAAAACATCTGTCAAGTTATAATCAATTGAACCAAACTTGTTGAAATTATCCTAATCATCATGTATATATAGTATTAATTTATTTTAATATCATAAAAAGAGCAAAAAAGACAAATCGTCAATTACAAAGATTAGTGTTGGTTCATTTCTTTTGACTGATCCGTACCTTCCCCCTACTGTCATTTTCAATATAGAAAGAAAACTCTTTCAATCTCTGACACACCAATTGCACAGAAGGGGGGGCGAGGGGGGGTAACTTCTTCTTTACCTGTTTGTATCAGTTTGTAAATCACGAAGTACTCAAGTTTAACAAATATCATAATGGCTTTTGAAGTCTTTCATATGCCACTGTTATTTGGATTTTCTTCATCATCATGACCAAATTGAAATAAAATATATAATAATAACATAATAATTCTATTATTATGTTTGTTTTAGAGCGGATACAAAGGCTTTGGTGCTGGCATTGCGGTTAGGCTTTTTCAGCTAAAAAAAGTAAAGTTATGGAGGATTTCATGTTAGGTTTTTTCCCAATTCATCTAAAAGAGGAATGTAACTGTCTCTTGATTTCATTCTTTTACCTTCCCTTTTCTAGTAGTTATAGCCATTCACCATTAACATTTTAGTGTTTCACACTTCACAGTGAATTAGGGCAGAGTTGGTAGGTATAATCTATAGCATGATAAGAGAATTTTATGTACTCTTACATCTTAATTGATATAGCTTTTTCTTGACAGGGCTTAACTGCTATAGCTAATAAATCACTTTTGTAAATAATGGTATTAATTGATGTACACACTGTTTAATAACATACATAAAATTCACCAAGTATTAGAAGGGGTGCGTAAGTGTTGTTCAGAATTAAAATATATAAAGTTTTAAAGAAAACAGTTAAATTTTAGGGTAAATAATTAGTTTAGACCAACTTATTTATTTTTAAACTTTTTTCTCAAAAAAAAAATGATGTTTACCAGATTATATTCAATTTTAATGTACCTTTTTTTCCCTATAAAAATACTTGTACCTACGGGTTGTATAAATTCAAAGTCGTGTAATTTTTGCACTTTTTGTTTTATCTTAACCAATGTTTTAAAAATCAAACTGAAGAGAACAATTCAATGGACCATTCAACTACATACATATAAGATCCTTAAAAAAAAAAAATAATAATAATAATGATTTAGCTTCTTAAAAAAAATATCCTTAAAAAAAAAAACTACATACATATAAGAGTAAATTATCAAGCCTACTCTCACTTGCTTTTTACTAAAACCACTTTGTATCTTTAATAAACACTCTTTTAGTGAATGAGCATTGTGTAATTTACATTTTGCAATAGTTTTATTTTAGTGAAAACATTGTTTTTTTAACGTTGGTACTTTTTTTTTTTGACAAATTTAAGGTTGGTACTTGTTAGCGTCGTTGATAAACACAGTATTTGACTTTATAGAAAACTTGCAATTATAAAAACATGTAGTGTATATATTTTTTAGGGGGTGTACAATATATCGTTGTAATTGATTTCAGAGTTCAATATGTATATCCCTAAAAAAAGGTCAATATGTATATAAAAAAGAGATATACACTGAAATGAATAAAAAACACTTTCGAATGTTTTTCTTTTATGATTTTTTCTGTCTTCTTCCCAGTATTGTCTTTTTTATTATTTTTGAGAACATGGACGCAACAATAAAAAAGGGAGAAGAGAGAATTAGCATACGATATGAGAAAATTAACATTAATGTATTTGTAAAAAAAAATTAATGTAATTTGCTTTTAGAAACAGTTTTTTTTTTGTCGAAAAATTATTTTTTTAATGAAAGAAAGAAGACATTAATTGTTAGGACACATGTAAATTACAGTACTACCCTCATATTTAAGTAGTTGTTAAAAAGAAAGATTAGAGCTTTTGGTACCCAAAGTCAAAAAGGGTACTTAACAAAAACAAAATCACCACAAAAACCACGACTACAAGACAAGAAAGAGAAAAAAAAATATCTTGTATAACAACCAGACAAAAAAGTTGGGGTGGTCGCCATCAAAATAAACTAAAATATATAAATCATATTGCATACAACAAATTTAAGTTGTAATAAATTTCGACCTTCCTATTAAAAAATGAATCGATTTTTTTAGTCTTCATCTTAATTATTATGTTGCAAAGAAACAAAATTATCAATTTCAACCAGTTTCAATTTCAACCAACACACGTTGGCTCAGTTGGTAAGGAACGGGCCACTTCCTTGCAGAAGGTTGTGTGTTCGATTCTCTCTACCGATGTGAGGGCAGTGTTGGTGGGTGATTTGTAAGTACCTCTATAAGTGCCCTTTGGGCCCAGAGGCGTGCCCTGACCCTGGTGGTGACCGGAGCCAAACCCACCTAAACTTTTTGTAACCAAAAAAAAAAAAACCAGTTTCAATTTCAATTTAACAATGTGTAATGAATAAGAATGGTTGAAATTGGCAGAGGAAGTAATATAGTAAATTCCAGGATATAAAAAAATATTTTTAAATGGGATTGCCAAGGCTCCCCCTGCATCCGCCACTAATAACAATGCAAAGAGGCACATGGCCACACGAGAGAAAGCCACCAACCACTAAGTCAACCACAAAATAGCAACGTAACGAGTAAGCACCTAGGTCAACCAAGACAAAAGAGAAAGATCGGAAAGCCTAAACAGGCTCGACCCAAGGCCTCCAACCAGCCAATCAAACCCAACACACCCAAACAACACCCCTCCACACTTCTCTATTTGTTCTAGCACATAACATGCTCTAAATGCCACTTGTAACAAGAACAAGGATGTGTCCATGATTAATTCTTAGGAACAAGAGAGTTTATTAATTTATTTTGAACCCTAATTTCACTTATAACCCCCTTTCCATTTTTATTGAATTTAAAATAAAGAAAATTAATACAAAAATAAACAAAAGCCTTTTTTTTTGTTACTATAAACAAAAGCATTTGATGATTAATTAATATATTTAATTTTTTTTAATTTCAATTAAATTCCACGTGGAACACTGTTTTCAAGTGTTTCTCTCTGTTTCGATTCTTCTCTACGATGCTTTCTATGTTTTTACTTTGTTTATGCATCATCCCTATTTTCACCTATGAGATCCTTGTTTTTCACGGATCTTCTTCCTTACTTTGTTTTGCATCTATGGCGTTCTCACTGGTGCGTGCGTTGGTGTGTGCATCGCGAGGATGTAATGTCCCTGGACCTTTCTTGCAGCGCTAGAGGTGGTGGGGTCAGAAAAATCATCTTCCTCTCCAAAAACATTTGCGCAAACAGTATTTGCTACCTATGATATCCAACTTCCCCTCAATGTTATAATTGGTGATATGGTGCGGGTTAAGATTTCACAAGATGAATGCAAAACCTGTAACACCTCATTTTTTCTAGTTTTTTAATATATTAAAATTAAATTACGTTTCCTTTTATTTATTATGGCGATGAGGTACTTTACTTTTGCGCTAACGTTTGAAAATTATGAACGGTATTTTTTTTAAGTAAAATTTTAGTTTTGATTAAAAATAAAAATACAAATGTTTTTTGCTTTTTTTAATGACACAAACAATAATCTTTATTATTGAAAAAATTGTTTAAGAGTATAATTGGAATAATGAAAAAGTAAGTATAAATATACTCATCTAGTTTGTTATACTTTTTAAATAATAATAAAAAAAACAGATAAACATATATTCATATCGTGTTTGTTACATTTGTTTTAATACTTAAATTTATTCTTATCTATTTGTTACATATGTTACTTGTATTTAAAATTAAGGATATTTTGAAAAGAAAATTCCAATCCAAAAGTGTGCTGAAAGGGATAGTTTCCTTCAATTAAAAATCCAAACTTTATAACTCAAAACTTTCTTCTAATCATTATTGAAAGTTAATTAAATTCATAACTCCATGTCGGAACGATATCTTTTATTACTACATCGGTAGAACCCTGCACTTGCGGTTTTACTCATCAGTTAGGGTTTGTGTTTTGAAGAGGAAGAAAAATACACATTTTATAAAAGTTGCTCATTGAGACTTTTTTAGGCATATTTATCAACTTACATTTTAAATAGTGCATATTTAGGCATGATTAGTGGGTTATAATTTAATTTTAGAGAGTTAAGTATATATAACTCCAACATATGAATATGATATATATAAACTTTCATTTGATTTGAATGGTTCTATGTAACTTCAACAATGTAGGTATAAAGTATGTGTATAATATGCATTTGTTTCATATTCTGTCTGAAACGAAAGTTGGGAATAAATTAAGTAACAAGTTGAAGCCTACATGGTATTAATAATACTATAACATAAATATATTCAAATTACATTTCATGGTTATATATTGATACTAAAGTTCTAGAATAAGCTTCTAAATTTTGAAAGAATATTACTGATGTTCAGATATGACGCCGAATGCTTCAAATGCTTTTCCATGGGTGGTTGGAGAACATACTTAGTTGATTCGTCGTAACTGTGAGTTGATGATGATCATTATCTCTTATTTTTATTATCGTTATTATTGATTCGTCACCAATTTTTATTATTTTCACTCAATGGAGTTTTCTATATTTTTAAAGGCTTTATTATGATTTTCCGAAATATATTTTTAAAGGCTTGTAATTTTATTTTCATGTCTTAACGATATTAGATTTTCGTTGAAGTATACTTATTTGATTGGAAATATTTACAATGTGTGAATTTTCATGCGTACAGTCGATTGAAGATTAAAAGAATTTTATATGGTTACTAGTTTTGTAAATTGACATGAGATTTGACAAACTTAATTACTCGTGTCCATGTGTGTTTCCTTCTGGTTAGTGGTGATTGTTGTCTCTCCACTAAGTCATTGTGGCTTACTCTTTTATTCTCTATTTTTTTTCTTCACATTCACAAGCAGCTGAGTAGAAAGCTGCTAGTAGAATCAAAGCTCAGCAGTGTTACACTTTTTGGTAGGCCAACCTTGATGGACATCTCTTTTGCATATATATATATATATATATATATATATATATATATATATATATATATATATATATATATATATATATATATATATATATTTCGGTTAGTGTATCTGCAGCTATCTGAAGTCTAGAAATGTCTTATTTTGAGTTTTACAAATATGTTAAAAATGTCATTTTGAGATTCGGGTTGATGAAAACAGGTTTATGGACATGATTTAAGATCTTGGAAACGTCAAAAATATAGAGGATACTCTCTTAAAATTTCTATAAATCTTATTTTGATGAAAAAGGGTTATATTTAAATTATTTAATTGTCATTTGTTGAGTTTGGTCATTAGGCTTGCCAGACTAAAATGTATAAGTATGTGCGCGTGTCATGATTAGTATTTTTGGTCGTGGCAAAGTTCGTATCAGAGCCTGGTTTAGGTCCAAATAGCTACAAACATAGAGTAATAATAGATTGTTGCTAGTAAATTGTGAACCACGGTACCATTTACTTGAAAAAAGCTATTAGAACTCTATGATGGTCTTATTTGTTGTATGAACTTGTTCTTTGATTCATTTGGTCTTTGATTGGTGTCACTTTCCTCGTCGTATGCTTCTCTTTCTAATTAATGTTACTTTACTAGGTGAGGATGCCACCAAGGACTAGGAACTGTACTAGAAGGGAAGTTTTTGATGAGTCAATTGCACTACATGAAGGCCGTCGTCAAAGAGGTCAAGGTCGTGTTCGAGGTGGACGTGGAATTAGGGCAGGGGCAACAAAAGTCAGTATCACATAAGGGTAATTTTAGCAGACAATCATCTGGTTCAGTGCAAAGTCATAGGTCGGGTCAAGGGGGATCAACGATATCTACTTTTCATCATATGCATTCTTGTGGTACAACTTCAGCATGTTCTGTTTGTGGTAGATTCTATTCTAGGACTTGTTCTAATGATGATAAAGACTGCTTTCAATGTGGTCAAAGAGGTCAAATTAAGAAGAATTGTCCTACAACACAACCATCATCTAGTCATGCAACAACACCTAGAACTTTAGCATCTTCTCAAACTCCTTCTGCAGCTGTGAGCCAAGTGGGAAATTATTTTTTTCGACGTTCAGGAGCATCTAATGGTCGGATTAGTGGCAAGTGTACCAATCACTAACCAAGCAATAAAGTGATAAGTAGAGTATTGTATCCACAGGGATTGTCATTTCGTCCAAACATTTCTTGTTAGTTATTTTTTTTAAGTTGATGGTATAAAAGTTAAAGGCTAAAAGACTTGTAATTTTTATCTATTTGGTTGCAATTTTTACCTGTTTTGGTTGTAGAAAAGTAAGCAGCAATTAGGATTCTTCCAATCCCCTCTATATATATGTTGTTGGATAATAAGTAATAGTATGTTGTATTTATTTATCTTAGGTAGACTATACAAGTGATCAGGATGATCGCACGACGATCCTTACGTGCAGTGAAGGTGAGAAAAACACAAGAAAGGGGGGTTGAATTGTGTTAGTTTTTTCTTCATTTTCTCTTACTGAAGTCACTGGTCAGAAACAGTTAGATTACAGCTTCTGAAGTGATGTTCAGATACTAAATGCAGCGGATAAAATTAGAGAGAGAGAGAGAGAGAGAGAGAGAGAGAGAGAGAGAGAAGAAAGACACAAAATAATTATACAAGTTCCTTCCACAAACCGGAAGTAGTCCTGTCCCCCTTGCACTTCCAAGGAGAGTTCACTAAAATGTAATATCTGATTACAAATGCTCACTGCTAAAACTAGCAAGAGACTTCAAACTACTCAAGCACAACTGCAAGAGATTTTCTATGCTCCTGAACACAATCAAGAGACTTCTTTGCTTAAGCACAATTGCAAGAGACTTCTATTCAAACAAAATTTCAAAGAAAAATGTTTGATGTTGAACACTTGATATATGTCATACCCCAAATTTTGTCCAGAGGCTTCCGTTTAACCATCATTTTATGTGCTTGTTAAAACTTATTTCATTCGTCTTCAATCCCCTTTTTATTCGCATTTTTATCTGCATTTTAATCGTACTTTAACGCTCGTCGCATTCATACTTTAATTCTCAATTTAATTTGCTTTTTTTTAGAACTCTTCGCACTTGCATTTTTATTTCTCGTTTTTATTTGCTTTTGAAAATTTTGTTCGCCGAGAAGTGACGTCGTTTCAGACGAAATTTCGGCAGAGAGGTATTTTAAAATACCTCATTTTTTGGTTCCGAAGGGACAATTTTAATTGCATTTTTATTATTATTTCTTATTATTTTTTTTCTTTTGATTTTATTTTTATTTCTTATGTTTTTTATTTTTGTATTTTAATTTTTTCGTTTTTTTATATATATACATATTATTATTTGTTTTGTTTTTTAGTCCATTTCTTTTTTAGTCCAATCCATAGAGTGTTGTCCAAGCCAAAGGTATTTTGGTCCAATATTTTCCATCTTAACCTTATTTGGTCCACTATAAATAACACTGTCAGATCTAATTATGAGGGGGCACAATTTTCCACACATACAGATCTCATATTTGGCAGTCACCAAATAAAGATCAAAACCACTTTTCTTGAGACTTTTCTCAAGAACACTCATTAATCGAAAATTTCTAGCAACACACAACAATATTCATATTCAGCCAACACACACACCTACACTTATTTTCGAAAATCAACACAAACACAATTCCACTTTCTCTTTTTTTTTTTCCAGATCAAAACACACAATAATCAACAAAAAGGGAAGAACACTATGAACATTCAATTCCAGCAACCAATTTTCATTTCTTCTCAACACCAAAATCAAGTTGAGTTCATACATACACCAAGATAATACCAACACCCAAACTGAACCATATCATAACAGTAACAAATCTGTCGCTATTCACAAGCCGAGTTCAAACCCTCAAGATCGTATAAACCGAGCTGAATTTGCGAAACGGAAGAAGAAGAAGCACATAATTGAAACCAGAAAGGAACAAATCCAAACCAGAAAGCACATAATTGAACAACTAGTAATTTTAGGTTTGAGGTTTTGCTATGGGATCCAATATCCCCGGCTTTATTTTTTACGCTTTCCGTTACGTTTTACGTATAGTTTTTTTACCGTTAGTTAAAAAATCATTTTCCCAAAAAAATCAAATAAGCAAAACACCAAAAATATTTTCTTAAGAAACCTTGGATTTTAACCCAAGTGATCTTTTTCCTTTTATTTCTTAATCAAACTTCAATCAATTTTAATCATTTAGACTTTCTTTTCTTTAATTAAAATCAAACAACCTCACATTTTTTATTCTTCTACGCCTTTCGGCCTCTTATCCCCTCAAAACATTTTTTCAAACTCTTAAAATCAATCCAACTCACCAAACGAAATTTTTGAGGTGAACTACATGATTTTGATCCCATTTCGGGTATATAGGCAAAAAAATATGTCTTTCCAAATCAATAAAAACACAAAAAAAAAACACACTTCTTCTCCCTCCATTCTTTCACTTAGACTTTAGGCAACATTTTACAAATAAGTAAGCAAGTAATTAGCACAAGATAATTTAGGTAAGAGGCTCCTTCAGAGTACCGAAGTCGTTTAGGGTGCTTAACACCTTCCCTAATCGAAACCAATCCCCGGACCTTGATCTCATAAGGGTTTTTACTCATTTTTTCCCTTCCCACGAATAAAAATTGAGAGTTCAAAGATTGAAGGTTCAAAACCAATTAATGGATTGATACCTGAAAATCACGAGCACAATATACAATCAGTGGTGTTCACAATACAAATCAGATACATACTCTTAAGACTCTAGAATTTCTAAGATATGAACTTTGATAAGAAATTCTAAGTGAACTTTTGATGCAGAACAATTTCAGCAGAGGTTTGACGCTTTTAAATTGTTGTTGAGTCTCTGCAATTCTCTAAGTCTTCACTCCTTTATATAGAGGTGTGAAAGAGACGTTGTGAATTGCCAGCACATCAAAAAGAGTCGTTTGAAGCTTTAATAAATCACTAATGATCTTTTGCCTGATATGGTTATTATCCTATGAAGGATCAATTTCAAATCCATTCCTAGTATGAAGGAACATTGTTGCAGGTAGAGCTGTTATTCTTGTCATGTAGCAGAGACACAAACTGAGTAGTGGAGGTAGTGGTTGTACACTTCGTACAATTGTACTTTGTCAATGCTCTTCAAAGAACAAGCATCCAATGCCTTTAAATTCATTTGAATTAACCGTTGCTTTACTCTTCTGGTCTTCTGCAATGTTAGGCGTGATTAAAACCTTTGAACAACCTTTGAAGCTTTGATTCTTTCATTTCCTGATTATTTTCAGCTTCTGGTGATTTTGCTTCTGATGAGGTGCTTCTGATGAACTTGCTTCTGATGACGTCAAAACTTCAGAAGCACTTGACTTCAGGAGCACTTTTTCTAGATGCTTCAAGCTTCATTTACTTTGTTGATTTCATTGCTCTCATTTGTTCTTTCAGAACCTATACTTTAAATAGCCACTAAATTTTTGTCTATGGTCCTGCACACTTGAACAAATATTAGCATATCCAATTGACAATTTTTAATACCTTGTTATCATCAAAACTCTAAAGAGGTAATGTTAAACACATTTTGTTCCAACATGCAGGGTCTTGTTAATTCAAAGGTAATTGAAACATAAACTTAAATTGGCTTTTCAGTGTTTTCCAAGGCAATGAAGGTCAAGGTTCCCTTAGGTCTTCCCATCTATGAATCTTAGGACACTCATAGCACACTCTCTTTACGCTTTCTTAGTAGCTCTACAAACAGGCAGCCCTAATCTACGTCTACTTTACTATGGGTTTCAAGAGAATATTTCTATTAGGTTGCAGCTTATTTCAGACAGCTAGGTACTTGTTTCCCTAACTATTAACCAGTTAATTCCTAGGTTCGGTAAGGCACCACCTGACTCAATGAGTTTTAGTCACTGAGTACCTACGTCTGGGGTCAACAATTCCTATGATATCTTTGGCTAGTTATTAATCACTTACTTCCTAGACAGATAGTTATCAGTAAAGGGATATAAATATTAAGATATAAGCATCTAGTTAGTGATAGCAATATTCGGTCCTGTCACAACCTAAGTACCTAATCTAGGGTTGCACCTATCACATAATAAATAAATAAATAAATAAATAAAATAAACAACAAATTAAATAAAATAAATATCCAACAAAAATATATAGAGGTTCATCTTAGAACTCTAACCTAAAAAGATTTAGTTACTCATGGTAACTAAAATCAAATTACTAAAGATAAAAACATACCATATAAAATTAAGAAGAAGATAGATTCTCTTTTGAAGCTCCAAAGTAGCCTTTCTCTTGAACTTCTACAGTTCTGAACGAGAAATTCTGAATGAGGAAGGCTAGTATTTATAGTGGAGATTTCTAACTGGGTTTAGGCTAAAAACGCAGGCTTTAGTTCAGAAACACTTTAGTTCAGAAGCACGCATATTAGTTTAGAAGTAAAAACTGGTCAGAAGCATAAAACAAAGATTAGAGGTAAAAACATTGTTCAGATGCATATAACAAGGTCAGAAGTAACAAAAAAGATCAGAAGTACAAAAACAAACATAGAAATTCCTACTCAATCTAAAAAAAAAGGTGTGGAACTAAGGTTTGGCTTGATTTTGGAAGATCTCCATCATTTGTTTAAGTAACTTGTTGGTTTCTTCCTGTTGTTGCTTCATTTCCTTCTTGAATTCTTCATTGCTTTTAAGTAGATTTTCTTCTCTTACTCTGGCTTCTTCCAACTTAGCTTCAGTAGAGGTATTGTACTCTAGTAGTAGCGGTTTCTGATCCAGAAGCTCTTTCCTGAGCTGTTTGTTTTCCCTTTCAAGGACCGTGTTTCTTTGTAGTAGTTCCAAATCTGTAGAGGCTGACTTGAAGTTAATCTTTTTCAACCAGTCCAGATTCAGTTCCTTTGGATGAACACAGCTAGTAATAACACTTCTTCCTATTAAGCACAAGGGAGTCGAGTTCTACTGACTGGTACTTCTTGCATATCATTTACAATTCCTTTCAACCAGTCCTGAAGGTTATTATGAGTAGTGTCTTGAGCATCAAATGAAGACCTTTGCAGTTCAGACAAGACAAAGTCTACCCTTTCTCTCAGTCTCCTCCACTGCTTCTGATAGTTGTCTTCATGAATCAAGTTGTTTCTTGCTTCAATCAACTTGTTCAGCTCTTGGAATATATTCTCACACACATTTGCAAAAATAGTAGAAGCTAGAAACCGCGTTGGTGGAGAAGGGATATTTTTAGGTCTGGCAGGAGCACATGTTTGAAGAGCTAGGTTGGAGGATGAGGGTCGGTCATTTGTAGCTATTTCTGGTTCATGAATGGTGTTGGTTGCAGGAGATTGGTCAATGATAACTTGTTCAGGAACAGATTGTTCATGAAAAGATAGTTCAGGTACAAATTGTTCAGGACTAGATAGTTCAGGAACATCTTGTTCTGGGTGAGTTTGTTGAGGTTGATTTTGTTTAGGGTGAATGACAAAATCTGTATGGGTTAAAGAGGCAATTTGTGAGTTAGGTGTTTGTTGTTGGGGGATTTCTGTCATAACTTTATCAGAAGCTAAGTCAGAGGCTCTTTCTAGGTTGGTCTCATAACCAGGTAATTCACCTGAATAATGATTCATCAGGTCTTGAATGACAAAAGGTTCATTTGTTTTGGTTGTTTTGGTAGGAGATAATGATACATCAATGTTTGCAGACTCAGGCCCTGTGTGATCATTTACACCCTCTGCATCAGCAGGAACAAATTTAATAGGCTCAATCATGGGTGGTTGTAATGGATGATCAACAGGTAGTCTTACACATGCATTGATCCTTCTTTGTTGCATGTCATGTATCCTTTCTTGAACAGAAGGATACATGAGAACAAAGGTATCACTATCTGGCTTTTTCTGAGTTTTGGTGGACGATGATGGGGATAATCGTTTATTGAGGTTTTCATAGATTTTGTTAAGTGGAATATCATCCATATCAGATGAGGTTGATGAGGAGGTTGAGAGAGAGGCTGAGGTTGACCTAGAGTCAGAGGATGTACTATATTCTTTATTAACTATTTCAGCAGTGTGTAGAGAATCAGTATTACCTTTGTGAGTTTCTGAAGCATCAGCTTCTGAGCAGCCAGCTTCCTCCTGAACTTCTTCAGCAACTTTCACCATGTCATCAGCCACTACCATTTGCTGCAAGTTCTCTGTGAGTTCAATTCCCAGTTGAGCAACTTCAATTGTGGATTCCTTTATTAGAACTTCAGCAGGTACTTCAATTTCCTTTGCCAGCTGAAGTGCTTTCTCCAAAGCAGCAACATTAACGTCTTTCTTCCTTCTGACTTCCCTTGAAATAATCTCAGTTGCTTCTTCCACTTCCTCTTCTTCAGAAGCAATCTTCAGTTTCCTGACACCATGTTTCCTTTTCTTTTTAGGAATGGAGGGTTGAGCAGGTTGAGGTTGTGAAGTGCCAACTGTTTTACCACTCCTGGTTCTCTTGGTCAGAATCTTAGCAGGTTTTAAATCCTGAACCTCATCCTGAATAGATGGTATATTAGAACCAACAACTTGCTCTTGAGGTGCTTGCTTTTCTTTCTTAGCTTTCTTCCTCTTTGGTTCAGGAGCTTCTTCAACATCATCAGCTTCTGAAGTTACCTTTTTCTTTGATTTTCTCTTCTTGGCAACAGGAAGAGTACCACCATACATCTCTTCTAGTATTTCCTCCAATCTGATAGTCTCTCTAGTTTTTTTCAAGTGATCATCAATGAAGTATAATTGCACATCTAGAGGATCTTGTTTGCAGATCGGTGAAAAGTTGTCCATTAGATTGGATAGTGAATGTGATTCATGAAGGTCAATATTCATCTTTTTAAAATCTTCCTTCTTAATCAGATACATATTCCTCAGGGTCATTCCATTGATGATTTTCCCAGTTACAGTTCCCAGTTGATCATCATTTATCACCTTTGATAGCTTGAGTGCCTTCAGTATCCCTCCTTGATGAAAGATCTCAAACAACAATCTTCCATAAGGGATCCAACTTCTGTTGGTGTTCTGGCTTTCCTTCAGTGCCCATATCATGTGATTGAAGATGTATTTAGGCACATTGACCTTTTCTTCCTTTTTCAAAAAGTGTAGCAACACCCTGTGATCTAAAGAAGGTTGATCCACACCTTCTCCTTTTGGTAGCAAGTCTTCAGTCATGATCTTCTGAAGCATCTTGTATTCTATTCTCAGATCACTATATTTCCCTTTCTTCGTGCTGTTGAACATTGTCATGTTCACCACATCATTCCATGGACTTGTCTTGTCCAGGCCCTCTTTATATGATCCTTCAGCAGCTCTTCTAATTGCCCTTGCAATTATCTCTTCCGTTATTGTAACAGGGATTCCTATGATGTTTGAGCGAATCTCTGTACAAGTAAATGGCTTCAGACCAAGCTGTTCTCTGGTTTTCCCTTCTAGACTAGAATCAATCAGAACCTTTTCATGTTCTTCCATCTCAACAACATGACGATCAAAGACTTTAGCTCTTACCCATAAATATTTGATAAGATTCTCATATGTTGGACCGCTCAACATGCAAAAGTAACCATCCAGGTCTTGAGCATGAAAGTAGTTCCTGAGCTCACATCCATGATGAGCTAGCGAAAGGAAATCTACTAGACTTTCCACTTGAACAATTAGCTTCCATCCTTATAACTTCATCGTTCTCCCTTTGATTTTATAAGCTTCACCAGTAGCCACTTGCATGGAGGTTCCTTGATTCGAGCTTGAAGTTACTATTGATTCTGATGATATATTTAGGGTTCTAGGGTTTTTGATTTTGAGAGAGAGTTTTCACGGAGAACGGTCTAAAATCAGAAAGTGTGAGTTGTGAAGTGAGTAGTGTGTGAAGTTTGTCTAAGTGATTTGAGTAAAAACGATTGAAATTCAGAAGGGGACAAACAAACACAACATTAATAACATTTGGGGGCGCGAGATAGTACATTCAAAGCTTAAAATCATCATTGCCCTCTTATGTTATACACCAATACAAATAAGCCACGTTGGATTACTTCAGATGAGCTGCCAAGTTAGTGGGACAGGTGTTACTAAAAAGTAACTTCCAACGTTTCCACTAACTCTGCTATTCAGGATCACAAAGTCCAGCCTCTGAAGTTAAGATGCTGATGTCATCCTCAAAAGCACGTTTTCCTCATAGTCTCAATTAAGAGCTTCTGATGAACCATAGCTTCTGAACTAACTTCGGGACCTAACTTCTTGTTCAGGAGCAAGCAAGTTTAATCAGACATAAAGTGCATGTTCAAATTTTTCTTAATAAAATCAAATCTTTCCACAACTAAAGGTTTAGTGAATATATCAGCCCATTGATGTTCAATATCAATGAATTGTATATCCAAAATTCGTTTTTGAATATAATCTCTAATAAAGTGGTGTTTGATTTCAATATGCTTAGCTCTTGAATGTAGAATTGGATTCTTTAACAGACAAATAACCACAATATTATCACAAAAGATGGGAATATTGTTAGCATTAATCTGATAATCTTCCAATTGATGTTTCATCCAAAGTAGTTGTGTACAACAACTTGCAGCTGAGATGTATTCTGCTTCTGCTGTAGACATAACAATAATTGCTTGTCTTTTGCTAGCCCAGGATATCAGATTCTCTCCCAGGAACTGACAGTTACCACTGGTTGATTTTCTTTCAATCATGTCACCAGAATAGTCAGCATCACAGAATCTAACCAACTTATAATCTAAGGATTTCATGTGGAGGAGTCCAAGATTTGTTATTCCTTTCAGATACCTGAAGATTGTCTTAACAGCTGTTAAATGAGATTCTCTAGGATCTGACTGGAATCTTGCACACAAGCATACACTGAATAAAATATCTGGCCTAGATGCAGTGAGGTATAACAAAGAACCAATCATACCTCTATACAGCTTCTGATCTACCTTTGATATAGTATCTTCTTTGCTTAAGGTGCAGGTTGGATGCATTGGAGTGTTCATCACTTTATAGTCTTCCAACTTGTACTTCTTCAAAAGCTCCTTTGTGTACTTTGTCTGATGAACATACACTCCATCTTTACATTAATTAATTTGAATTTCAAGGAAGAACTTCAATTCTCCCATCATGCTTATTTCAAATTCATCCTACATTAACTTAGAAAATTCCTTGCAAAGAGATGCATTAGTAGAACCAAATATTATATCATCAACATATATGTACACAACAAGAATATCTTTCTCAAGAGTCCTTCTGAAGAGTGTTGTGTCAACTTGGCCTCTTTTAAAATCATTTTTAATCAGGAAATTACTTAGTCTATCATACAAAGCTCTGGGAGCTTGTTTCAAGCCATATAATGATTTCTGAAGTTTATAAACATGGTCACGATGCTTAAGATCCTCAAAACCAGGAGGTTGCTTGACAAACACTTCTTCTTCTATGACTCCATTAAGGAATGCACTCTTGATATCCATTTTATATAATATAATGCCATGATTAACTGCATAGGATAAAAGTAACCTGATTGCTTCTAATCTTGCAACTAGAGCAAATGTTTCAGTGTAATCAATGCCTTCTATTTGACTGTATCCTTATGCAACAAGTCTAACTTTGTTTCTGATTACTTCACCTTGTTCATTCAGCTTGTTTCTGAATACCCATTTTTCCAATAATGTTCTTCTGCTGAGGTTTGGGTACCAGATCCCACACATCATTTCTTTGAAACGGATTGAGCTCTTCTTGCATAGCTAGTATCCATCCATCATATGAAAGTGCTTCATCAACTGTAGCAGGTTCAATCACTGATAACAATCCAATCATAGACTCTTCTTGTCTGAAATATGATCATGTTCTTCTAGGACTATCTTTGTTTCCAATGATTTGATCCTCAGGATGTGAAGACTTGTACTTGAATGTACTCTTGGATTTATTTGCATGTTGAGAGCCATCTTGAGCTTCATCAGAAGCTACTACATCTTGAGCTTCTGAAGTTGGTTCAGCTTCTGGACTATCTTCAGATTCATCAGTCTGATTAGGTTCTAGAGTGTCTCTAGTAACCTGTATATCTGCAAAACTTTCGTCTTGCTATGGAGTTTCACTTCCAAGCTCTTTGTCATCAAATTTAACGTGCATAGATTCTTCAACACAAAGTGTCTCTGAATTATACACTCTGTATGCCTTTGACCTTTCAGAGTAACCTAAAAAGATTCCTCTTTGAGCCTTGGCATCAAATTTCTTTAGGTAGAGCTTGTTATTTAGAATGTAGCAGGTACATCCAAATTGATGAAAGTAAGATATATTTAGTCTTCTTCCCTTAAAGAGTTCATATGCAGTTTTCTCAAAGATATGTCTGATATATATCCTATTTTGAACATAACATGTTGTATTCACTGCTTCTGCCCAGAAATGTTTAGCCAAATTATTTTCATGAATCATGGTTCTTGCTATATCTTTTAAAGTTATGTTCTTTCTCTCTACAACCCCATTTTGCTATGGAGTTCTAGGAGAAGAGAATTCATGGACAATTCCATATTTTTCACAAAAAATTTCAAATGGCTCATTTTCAAATTCTCCACCATGATCACTTCTGACTTTCAAAATTTTCATTTCTTTTTCAGACTGTATTTGAGTGCAGAAGTTACTGAATACATCATATGCATTATCCTTACTTCTTAGGAATTTTACCCAAATCCATCTGATGTAATCATCAACTATGATTAGTCCATACTTACTTCCATATAAGGATGCAGTGTTAACTGGTCCAATTAGATCATTATGAAGTAGTTCTAAAGGTCTGGAGGTTGAGACAATATCTTTAGATTTAAAAGATGATTTCACAATCTTCCCTTTTCTGGCATGCACCACAGAGTGCATATGAATGATAGTCAATGTTAGGTAAGCCTTTGACAAGTTGTAACTTACTAAGCTTAGAGATTAATCTCCAGTTAGCATGTCCCAACCTTCTGTGTCATACCCACTTCTTATCATTCATTGATAGAAGATAAGATACCTTCTGATCAACTAGTTCAGAGAAGTTGATTTTATAGACATTTTCTACTCTCTTTCCTTTGAACACTATGGAATTGTCATCTTTGTTGATTACTGTGCAGTTGGTCTTTCCAAACATCACATCATAACCATTGTCACAAAATTGACTAATGCTCAAAAGGTTATGTTCAAGACCATCTATCAACCACACATTATTAATAGAGATAGAGGAGTTACCAATAGTTCTTGTACCAATGATCTTGCCAGACTGGTTGCCTCCAAAATTCACATTTCCTCCTTTTTTCATTGTGAGGGTGAGGAACATAGACTTCTCTCCTGTCATATGTCTTGAGCAACCACTGTCTAAGTACCATGATTTTTGCTTTTCCTTTGCTCTTAGGCATTTCTGCAGTATTGACAATTTCAGATTTAGGTACCCATTGTTTTATGGGTCATTTGAGGTTAGTGATGACATGTTGTCATTACGTAATTTTTATGTAAATATTATCACATTTTGGAGTTCACAAGGCGACTTAAGCAGCAAGAAAAGCAAGAAAACTGAAGGTAAAGGCAAGACAAAATCGTGGCACGTTTGGTCAAAAACGTAACACGATTTGACAAGGCATATTGCATTGTTTCGACATTAAGGAAAACGTGTCACGATAGCAAGAACGTGACACGATTTGGTGAAACCCTAGTTTACACAAGTGAAAACGTGTCACGATTTACTAAAAACGTGACATGATTTGGGCAAAATTCTAAGCCCATTTATGCTGAAGACTATTCAGAAAACAAGGGTTACGATTTGAGAAGAGACAAAGTGCGATTTTGACATCCTTTGACGGCTAGAAGGGCGATTTCTTCATCCTTTTATCAGTTCATGTATGTTTTAATTCCTATATTGATTATGCTATTTGTAAGTCTTATTATGAGTAGCTAAATCTCTTAGAGATTAGGTTTGAGATGATTTTATGTAACCCTAATTGAATCATGTTGCTGTGATAAAACTCTATTTATTGTGAATGACTATTTAGTTTTTATTTAATTTGATTGTTCTTAATTCTTTTATATCTTGATCACATATAAACTCGTGAGTATGAATGACTAATGACCCTAGCTTTCAACTTAGACCCATTGAATTGTTCTAATAAACATGGTTAGTCTAGGAATGGATAATCGTTTGTTAGTGATATTAGGTTAACGTGCCTAAACCTTCAAGGATTATTAGACCACCTAAGGAATTATAGGCTGTAGTTTAAGAGGAGGGTCCTAACTCAAGGGATTGATTATGGCTAATTTGTTAACTATCGTGGAACTAAAGAACCATTCACAAGAATAGAGTACAGTAACCAATTAAGGGAACATAGATGATTCGAAAGACCTGATCTCATCTCTCTCTTATTTCTTAAACACTTTTTACTTTCTGTTAATTGATTTCCTAAAATCAAACCAAATCAACCGCCTAGTGGCAAAACAATAATAACTTTTATACATCCTATTGCTTGACGAAATTGAATTATTGGGGTTAAAAACAGTCCTTGTGGGATCGATATTTTACTACTTTGATAGGTTTTGGTACACTTGCCAAATTTCTATCAGTTAGTGCTGAAAGTTTTACTCTTCACATCTTGTACCTTGAGGTGTGATTTTGATAGCTTTTGATTGATCAGTACTTTAGGTTTAGGGCCTTTTAGTTCTGATTCACATGAAGGCACAACTGTTTTGTTCTTCTGAGACTTAGACTTCAAGATACCAGATTTTGGCTTCAATAGACTCTGAGGAACAGGTTCTAATCTCTTCAAAATCTTGATCTTTGAGGTCTTAGAATCAGAATTTATCATAGCCTTAGACTTAGAGTTCTTTGGCTTTGAAGTAATCTTAGCCTTAGAGCTAGAAGCTTCAGGTTATGACTGAACCACAATTTCAAATTTAGCACCTTCAGGTACAAAGAAGGTTTTCAACCCTTCCTTGATACATTCACAACATGCTTTAAGATTGGTTTCATTAGGTTTTCCTTCTGAGAATCCAATCCCTTTGCCATTGTTTTTGTAAATGTTGTAATTCATAGAAGCAACTCTGCTTATGTCAATACCAGACATAATAAAATCTTCAAGAGCAATTTCATGATTACTTAAAGGTTTTCCATTACACTTTTCTTGTAGCTTCTGACACAAAAACTTGAGCTTCTCTTCATAGGTTTTACAAATGAAGTCAAAGCCTCTAAGTCCTTCTTTAGAAGCTTTCAGATCCAATAAAGTCGATTCTTATTGTTTCATTAAATCAACATATATTTCTTTTAAATCTTTCAACTCATTTGTTCTAAGTTCAAAATGTGTAAGAAGCTCTTTAAGAGACTCAAGAAGTTCTTCTCTGAGAATTTTAGAATATACCTCATTTTCTTCTTCTGAGTCTGATTCAGCTTCAGCTTTTGAAGTCATTGTAGCCACTAAGCCCACATCTACTTTTGCATCTTCAGCAACATCATCCTTATCAGATTTAGATTCACTGTCTAAATCTTCCTAGGTTGCCATTAAAATTTGCTTTATCTGCTTCTTGAACTTGTTTGATTTGAAAGTTTACTTCTTAGACTTGTCCTTTGATTTCTCCTTCTGAAGATCAGGGCAATCAACAATAAAATGTCCAGGCTACTTGCAGTTGAAGCAACCCTTCTGATCTTCTTTCCTGGAGCTTTTGTAACCATTTCTTCTGCTAAAGAGCTTCTTGTTCTTCTTAGCCAGATATTGCAGCCTCTTTGAAAGCATAGCCATCATCTCAGCAGGATCTTCATCAGAATCTCCATCAGGTGATTCTTCTTCAGATTCTATAACTTTAAGAGCTTTTGATGACTTCCCTTTGGATTGAAGATCAATAGATTTACTTTTCTTAGCAGGCTCATGTTCAATTAAGCTTATCTCATGAACCTTGAGAGAGTTACAAGATCTTCAACACTTAAAGTGTTTAAATCTTTAACTTCCTTAATAGCAGTAACCTTAGGTCTCCACCTAGCAGGCAGACTTCTTAGTATCTTGGTCACATGATCAGAAGCAACATAGCTTTTCTTCAGTATTTGCAGTCCAGAGACTAGGGTCTGAAACCTTTAGTACATTTCCTCAATGCTTTCATCATCCTTCATCTTGAACAACTCATATTGATGAACAAGCATAAGTGCTTTTGCTTCTCTAACCTTCTTACTACCTTCATCGTTTGCACAGAGAGAAGTAAACATTGCCTTTGTTGTAGATTTGTCACTCATCTTCATATACTCTGCACGAGGTATAACAAGAACAAGTGAACCTCTGATCTTGTGATGTTTCTTGTACATTTTCTTCTGAGCAAGGGTATGTTTCTTTCTGTCAACAGCAGATATTTCTTCATCAAGGTCGAAGTCACCAACTCCATTTTCCAGAATATCTCATAATTCTTCATATAAGCCCATGATATAATTGTAGAAATTGGTTTTCGACCAGGAGAACTCTTCAGGATCTCCATTAAACTTTGGAACTTTTCCTGAATCAACTTTCTTATCACTGTAATCATAAGAGACAACATTATGATTACCACCAGAGCCAGAAACAGATGATTCACCAGCATAAATGTTTTTCTCAGATCTTGGATTGTTACACTGTAAGTGTTCTCAACACAACCAAGGCTCTAGATACCAATTGAAGGTGAGAAAAACACAAGAAGGGGGGGTTGAATTATGTTAGGTTTTTCTTCGTTTTCTCCTACTGAAGTCACTGATAAGAAGCAGTTAGATTATAACTTCTGAAGTGATGTTCAGATACTAAATGCAGCGGATAAAATCAGAGAGAGAGAATAAAGACACAAAGCAATTATACAGGTTCCTTCAACAAACCGGAACTAGTCCTGTCCCCTTTGCACTTCCAAGGAGAGTTCACTAAAATGTAATATCTGATTACAAATGCTCATTGCTAAAACTAGCAAGATGAAGTAGATAAAATAGTCACAAGGAATGGAGGTTTGAATTGTGACCATTTAAAAATTATCCTAAAACTTAAAAGTGATTCTCAAGTTGTTTACTTGGAATGGTTAAGTTAATATTCTGACTTCAGAACATTATGAAGTTCATACACAAAAAACTGATTAATAAAGTAAATGTGGAGGTGTGTGTTGTGTATACTGAAATTAAAGAGTATAAGGAAGAGAGAAGGAACACACTGAGATTTATAATGGTTCACCCAATGTGGGCTAGTCCACTCCTCACAATCTTGTGAGAGTTTCCACTATTGTGCTTGAGATAACCTCTCAAATCTTGCACCTTACAACTTTGTTCACCTGAACAATTACAACCCTGTATTCTCTAAGCCTCAGCAGGCTTGCACCTTCTTGCTAAGTTAACCACTTAGACTTTTACAACCTTAACTCAAACTAACACTTTAGTACCCTTAAAGCTAGATGGGACTTTGTTTACAATTTGTAAGAGATTTGAATGTTTGACAATCAAACAGAAGAGGAGGAAGAAGAAGATGAAGTTATCTTTAAGAGAGAGAGAGAGAGAGAGAGAGATAATAAAGAGTATTGATGTGCACTAAGGAAACAAAAGCCTTTAGTGATTGATCAATTTCAATTGCAAGAGCTTCAAACAAAATCAAGTTGTTTTCTTGTATGCTTTGCAATAGTGCAAGTAATGATGTGCCTTTGATCTCTATTTATAGAGTCTTTGGGCTCATATAACCATTGTAGGGTGTCCAATGGTGTTATGCCATGTGTCCTGGGTCCCACAAGCTTTTACTTGAAAATCTGGGTGAACATTTTGATCAAAAGATGAACTTCATAATGTTGTTGTGTTCTTGATGATCTTCATCTGGTTTCATCACGTATGAATGAACACATGAATTTCTGGGCGTGTCATATGCTCTAGAGGCATGCCTTAGGCGGATGGTTTATGCTCTAGGCTCTTGTGAGTGCATTTGAGGCCTAAATCTTTGTTTTTCCGTCCTTTTGGGTGTTTGCTTTCATATAAGATGTCTTAAGACTTGGGAAAAGAATTTATCCCTCTGTAAAGTCTTCTGAGGCCTCTTGAATCATCATTCTTGATCTTCACAATGTCTTAACCAATCTTTAGATGTTATTGTTTTTCCGATTTGCATGATTTCTTCGTGAATTACATAAAAAACACCCTAGAATTGCTATGTTTCGGGAATAATAGAATTACAAATTCAAATATATAAAACATTACAAATGTCCCAAAATCATAGAAAATTGTTTTAATACTCCTCTGCATTGCTGGTAAAACCTATTGAAATTAACTAAAAAACATGCTAAAAATAACGTAAGATGACCTATCATCAAGTACCTATACTGCCCCCAATATGTTAAGCTTTATTTAAAAGAGATTGTCTATTTGAACGGTGTGCCAATTTCTATTATCTCTGGCCGTGGGGATTAATTTACTGCTCAGTTTTGGAAGTCTTTTCAAGCTGCATTGGGAACTCTTTTGATTTTTAGTATAAATTTTCACCCTCAAACTGATGGTCAATCTAAGAGAACTATACAAATCCTAGAGGATATGTTTCGTGCTTGTGTTCTTGAAGGAATTTGGGATCGATATTTGCCTATGGTGGAATTTTCATACAACAATATTTACCAATCAAGTATTCAAACGACACCTTTTGAGGCATTGTATGATAGGCGATGTAGGTCTCCTAAAGGATGACTTGAAGTTGGATGAGCTAAGTTAGTGGGTCTTCATTTGATTCAAGATGCCATTAGTAAGGTTAAGTTGAGTCGAGATCTTTTATTAACTACTCAGAGTAGGAAAAATTCTTATTCTGACAAGAGGCATCATCCATTAGTGTTCATAGTGGGGGATCATGTATTTTTACGTGTTTCTCCAATGAAGGATGTTTTGTGGTTTGGAAAAAGGGGCAAGCTAACTCCAAGGTTCATTGAACAGTTTAAGATTTTGGAGAGAGTCGAACCTGTAGCTTATAAATTAGCATTTTCACCGGACCTCTCGGGAGTTCATCCAGTCTTTCATATTTATGTGCTTCGGAAATACCTTTATGATCCTTCTCATGTGATTAGTCATGAATATCTGAAATTGGATGAGAATTTGTGATACACTAAACATCCGGTAGCTATATGTGCTCGTGATTTTCGGGTATCAATCCATTAATTGGCTTTGAACCGTCAATCTTTGAACTCTCAATTTTTATCCGCGGGAAGGGAAAAAACGAGTAAAAAACCCTTAAAGAGATTAAGGTCCGGAGGTTGGTTTCGATTAGGGAAGGTGTTAAGCACCCTAAACGACTTCGGTACTCCGAAGGAGCCTCTTACCTAATTTATCTTATGCTAATCATTTGCTTAAATATTTGTAAAATATAGGCCTAAAATCTAAGTGAAAGAATGGAGGGAGAAGATGCATGTTTTTGGTTGTTTTTATTGATTTGGAAAGACATATGCCTTTTGCCTACATACCCGAAGACGGGATCAAAATCATGTAGTTCACCTCAAAAATTTCTTTTGGTGAGTTGGGTTATTTTTATCAATTTTGAAAAAGGTTTTAAGAAGGGGATTTAGAGGCCTCAAGGCATAAGAAGAAAGCAAAATAATGTGAGATTGATCAATTTTAATTATGAAAATAAAGTCTAAGATGAGAATTAAATTCATTAAGTATTTGACTAAGAAAATAAAAGGAAAAAGATCACTTGGTTTGTTTCCAAGGTTTGTTAAAAAAATATTTTTTTGAGTTTTGATTATTTGATTTTTTTTGGAAATTTGATTTTTTTCTAAGTTAAGCGTAAACTAAAAAACTAAGCGTAACGACGTGAAGTATTAAAAAGCGAGAAATTTACAAAGGACGTTGGATCCAAAGCAAATCCTCAAGTTTAAAATGAACCTAAAATTACTAATAGTTTGATTTTAAAAAATAATTAAAGTCCAATTATTAACCTAATTTTGTCCCTAATTCATTTTTTGGTCCTTGATCGCGGTAACGGCATAAAGCGGTAAATAAAGTGTGTGATTGTGTCGGTGTATGTGTCGGTGCATTTTTATTATTTTTGATATTTACATGAGGCCTAAATACATTCTAGAGTCTTGCATAAAAAATAAATGACGAGAAATAAAATGCAAAGAATTAAATTACATTGAATCCTAAATACATACTAAGAGATAATAAAAAATAAAATGACAAGAAATAAAATAATGCATGAGATGAGGATGATAAATAAACAATATAGCAAAAATAACAACTAAATAAATAAACAACGATGATAAAATAAAAAAAAACAAGTAACAAGAAGTAAAAAAAAATTTTATGATTTTTAGAGGTAAAAGAGAAGAAAATTTGAGTAAAAAACAATGCATAAGTGGTAAAAAAAATGGTGTGAAGATAGTGAAAATATAGTGAAAGAAAACTAGTAATAAAATAAAAAAACAAAGTATCATGGCTCACAATTTCTGGTATAATCTGAGCCATCTGATTGATCCAAGGGCTCAGATTTGATCTCAGAAGCTAAGATCACAGCCATCAGAATTAAATAATAAAAAAAACAATAAAGCCAGTAAAACAGGGACCGTCAGATCATAGATCTGACGGTTAGCAACGCGCAGGAACAAAATAAAAAGGGAAACAAAACACACCAGAGAGCAAAAGAACTAAGAATGCACAGTAGCCGTTAGATCTACGATCTAACGGTTGGGAAATGAGATTGGTTTGGAAGAGAGGTCCGGTTTATTTTAAATGAACCGGTCCGGTTCACTCCCTATATAAAGGGGGAGGGACCGGTTTTTTCATTTGTTCAAAACCCTTCTCTCTCTAACCAAAGCTAGTGAGAGAAGGTCTCACCTCTCTCCTTCAACCAGTCCGCCGGAAGAGAGGAAGAAGAAGACCGGAACTTCTCCGGCACGGTGGCTGGCTGTAGCGCCGCCGTGTCGGAGTTTTTTTTTTTTACTTTTTTTTCGAAAAATTTTTCATCAAAATGTTCCTCTTCTTCTTCTCTACTCGAATCCGTGGTTACATTTCACCAAAACACAACCATAAAGCCTAGATCTACGTTTTACTACACGGAAATTTTGAACAAAAGATGAAGAAAAACGAAAATGGACTACCTCTAGCTTCGGTTCGGAGAAGGAGGGATAGAAATGGTCCGGAAAACTTCAACTTGCTTCTTCTTCCTCCCCTTTTCGTGCTACGGTCCGTTTGTATATATATGTGCCAAGCTATTTGCTATTTATGTATTTAAGTTCGAATATGAAGCTGTTTGTGTGTCACTAGTTGAATCCGAATGGAAGAAAGGGATGGTTCGGTTTTTGGTGTGAAAGGCTTGCTGGAATTTGAATGTTCATGGTGTTCATATAATGTTCATCATTTTTTTTGAGTTTTTTGTGGTTTTGATCTGAAATTTGGAATTGGAAGAAGGAATTAGGGTTTCTGCGGCTGCCAATGATTGCTGAGTCCGTTTCTCTGACACATGAACAGTGTTTAAATAGTAAAATATCTCTGATACATGGTAAAGACTACAGTACCCCTGCAAAAACTTGGAGGAAAAGTTGTACAAAGGACCAATAGAGTAGTGACACCTGGACAGAGTGATAGAAACAAACTTTTGACTTAAAATAACAATAAAAAGAATATTAATCAACAAAATACCTAGAATAATAAAATAAAAATAATAATAATAATAAAAGTAAACGAAAAAACGAAAATTAAATAATAAAAGGAGAAAAAACTTAAAGATAAATAAAAATGAAAGTAAAATAAGAATAAAAATAAAATTGTCCCTTCAGAACTAAAATGAGGTATTTTAAAATACCTCTCTGCCGAAATTTCGTCTGAAACGACGAAACTTCTCGCTCTTTAAAAGACGAATAAAAGTAATAAAATGAAAGTTACAATGCGTATAAACGAAAATTTTGAGAATGTGAACAAAATGAACGGTAAAATGCAGATAAGATGCGGGTAAAATATGCAATAAAAATGCGAATAGAATGAACAAAAAGCGGGGACCCTGGTCCAAATTTGGGGTATGACACTATAGTAAATAAGGAAGCGAGACGTTTATGCTCAAAAGATATTGTTTCAATGATGGTAATTTGGAAAGGTTCGTCCAGTCAAGAAACAACCTGGGAACCTGAAGAAGTAATGTGTTAAAAGTACCCACACTTATTTGAAAATCAAGGTTAGTAGTGCTTATGATATCAATAAAATTCGAGGACGAATCTTCTTATGGGATGAAGAATGAAACCCACTGTTTCATTTAATGCGAAAAAAAAAGTAGTAATAATAATAATAATAATATATAGAAACATAACACGCACACGGGAGAAAACAACAACACTTCCCTCAATCCTTTCTTTCCCCTGTAACCTCTCTCTCTGTTCACCTTTCCTCTTCTTCATTTTCATTCCTTCCCATAATCCACCAATTTCATTCACAAATCAAACACCCATAAGAAAAATTATTCTCCTAAGCAAAGCAGCTTCACATTACAAGTGTTATTTGGTAGGACTTTGGGGTTAGGATTTGTGTTTTGAAGAGGAAGAAAAATAACCATTTTTTGAAAAATGCTCATTGAGACTTTTTGAGGTATATTTATCAACTTACATTTCAATTAGTTCATCTTTAGGCATGATTTGTGGGTTATAAATTAATTTTTGAGAGTAGAGTATAGGCTAAAGTGCATGTTTGACCCCATATCTTTTAAAAGGTTGCGATTTTGGCCCCCTATGAAAAAAATGACCCCCTATGTTTAGGGAAATATGCTTTTTTTGACCCCCTAACATAAGGAAAATATGATCTTTTGACCCCTTATCTTCTCAAAAAGTTGCGATTATGACCCCTTTTTTGGGACACATGGCGTCTTCTCAGCAATTTTGGAACGAAAGGGGCCAAAATTGTAATTTTAGTGAGTAAAATTTGTTGAACCTAGGATGTAACTAATTATTAACTAGAGAAGCAAGTGTCTCGGGGGAGTGAAGAATCCTAGTAGAACCATTATTATCGACCTCTTAGTAAGGTAGAAGCTAATGGGGTGCTCGTTTATAGAACTACCAATAGGAGAAGAAGAGTGTGCTATGAGTGTCCTAAGATTCAGATTAGAAGACCTTTAGGAACATTATCCTTAATTGTCTTTGGAAATCTAGCAACGTAAATTTAAGTCTATGTTTCAATTACTTGTGAATTAGCAAGACCCCGCATGTACGGATCACTGTGCGATCAGCAGGTGAAGTTAGCCATTGGAGGGATAAACCTAGATAAACCGAGATAGTATCCCTACACATAAGGATCAACGTGCGATCAGCAGGTGCAGTTTGACAACCGAGTATATTAAACGTCCCAACGGCCTCATCACTTGTATAGTCTACTTAAGATAACTAAATGTGACATGAATGTTATTTAAATCCAACAAAATAAATAGGGGGATTCAAAGAGTCGTAACCACTGCTTACTTTTCTACAACCAAACAGGTAACTTGCTCTGTTGCAAACAGATAAAAATTGCAATCTCTAACTCTTAACTCTTTTATTTTATATCGTCAAACTAAAATAAGTATCGTGAATTGTTTGAACAAAACGATAATCCCTGTGGATACGATACTCTACTTATCACTTTATTACTTGGTAAATGAGTTGGTACACTTGCCTAATACGACCATCAATGATCATCCCCCAATCACCCAAATCCTAAACCAAGAAAAATCTTGCCATGTGTTGGGCGCCTGGCATCAGCCTTAGCATGTCCAAGTGCTGGCTCTCTGAAACTAGGCGCTTAGCACCCCAATTGCAATGTCAGTGGTGCGAAAAGTGCGAAAATGAGTGTTTGGCCCACAGATTTCCCTCAAAATCATCCTAAAAGTGCTTATTTTGATCTCCCTTACATCCAAAGTGCTTAAAACCATTTCTCATGGTTTGAACACTTCATTTAAGCTCTTTCCACAACTATGCAACAACAACTTATACTTTAATTAACATGGTTTTCACTCAATTCATCATGAATCTCAAAAACAACAACTTAACATAATCGAACATAGCTTTTGACATAACAACGTGATTTCACCACCTTTCACATACCCAATGTCATAGCAGGAAGATATAACACGAATTTAACATCATTCATCATCAACTTCATGAATTTTATTCAATTAAACTTAAAACTCAAAAACACTAACTTATCATAATCAAACATGGATTCTCATACAACATGTTTTCACAACTTATCACATACCCAAAATAACCACAATAATTAGAGCACGAAATTAAACTTAATTCACCAACAAATTCATGAAAGTATGAGAAAAGATATAATCCACAACCACTCAATTGTTCATATGTTCTAAATGGTGAAAATAACATTCCCTCCTACCTCTTAATCTAATAAGCTAGCCTCTTACAAACTTTAATCACCTTCTTCCCTTTAGTTCTTCAAGTTTTCCCCTTCTTTCTCATTAGATCCCCTTTCTCTTCTCTCTTATCTCTATTTGCCTCTTTGTCCAAAACATATCAAAAGATTTTTTAACCCTAAATTATGAAGACTACTAGTCTTTTATATCCATAAAAGTTGGGTTTGGTTCACCTAACTCTTATTGAACTTAGTCATTATTCTTCATCAAAAAAAGAACATTACATATTTACTTCAATTAAACCCCCTTTTTACTATTCACTTGTATTCTCTTAATTACTCAAAGTTTCTACTAACTTCATAAAAATTATCCTCCACTCCTACTAAAATAGCATTCACCCTCAAATTACCAAAATACCCATTCCTCATTAATCTCTAATAAAAACCAACTAATCCAAACCCTAATACGCTAAAGCTCTAGGCGCACCCTGTGAGGTTCCAGGTGCCTGGAGTTGCCAGGCACATGCGCATAGCGCATGGCCTTAGTCGCCCAACACCTGTTTGCTTGCGAAAAAAGTCACAAAATGTGACTTTTCTCCCCTAAGAGCCCATGTTTTTAGCCCAAGTCAGGTGGAAAATTTCCCTATAAATACCGCCTTCCTCATTCATAATTTCTCGTTTAGAACTGGAGCAGTTCAAGAGGAAGGTGATTCTAGGAGCTTAAGGAGGAGTTCTATCTTCTCCTTATCTTTTCTAGGGTATGTTTTTATCTTTTTGTATTGTGTCTTAGTTATGATGTGTAACTTAATTTAATGTTGTTTATTTTAGTATATTTTATGTTCGCTATTAAGTTTTATTAGGATTAATTTGTTTCAAAGGAGTGCAACCCTAGATTAGGAACTTAGCTTGTGACAGGGCCTAATATTGATGTTTATATCTTGGTATTTATATCTACTTGTATAGGAAGTAAGTAGTTAATAACTAGATAAAAGATACCGAAAGCGAGTTACCCCTAGTAGTAAGTATTTAAGAGGTGACCTTACATATACTGAGTAAAATTTATTGAACCTAGGATGTAACTAATTATTAACTAGAGAAGAAAGTGTCTCTGGGGAGTGAAGAATCCTAGTAGAACCATTATTATCGACCTCTTAGTAAGGTAGAAGCTAATGGGGTGCTCGTTTATAGAACTACCAATAGGAGTAGAAGAGTGTGCTATGAGTGTCCTAAGATTCATAGATTAGAAGACCTTTAGGAACATTATCCTTAATTGTCTTTGGAAATCTAGCAACGTAAATTTAAGTCTATGTTTCAATTACTTGTGAATTAGAAAGACCCCGCATGTACGGATCACTGTGCGATCAGCAGGTGAAGTTAGCCATTGGAGGGATAAACCGAGATAGTATCCCTACACGTAAGGATCAACGTGCGATCAACAGGTGCAGTTTGATAACCGAGTAGATTAAAACGTCCCAACGGCCTCATCACTTGTATAGTCTACTTAAGATAACTAAATGTGACATGAATGTTATTTAAATCCAACAAAATAAATAGGGGGATTCAAAGAGTCGTAACCACTGCTTACTTTTCTACAACCAAACAGGTAACTTGCTCTGTTGCAAACAGATAAAAATTGCAATCTCTAACTCTTAACTCTTTTATTTTATATCGTCAAACTAAAATAAGTATCGTGAATTGTTTGAACAAAACGATAATCCCTGTGGATATGATACTCTACTTATCACTTTATTACTTGGTAAATGAGTTGGTACACTTGCCTAATACGACCATCAAAGATCATCCCCCAATCACCCAAATCCTAAACCAAGAAAAATCTTGCCATGTGTTGGGCGCCTGGCGTCAGCCTTAGCATGTCCAAGTGCTGGCTCTCTGAAACTAGGCGCCTAGCACCCTAGTTGCAATGTCAACGGTGTGAAAAGTGCAAAAATGAGTGTTTGGCCCACAGATTTCCCTCAAAATCATCCTAAAAGTGCTTATTTTGATCTCCCTTACATCCAAAGTGCTTAAAACCATTTCTCATGGTTTGAACACTTCATTTAAGCTCTTTCCACAACTATGGAACAACAACTTATACTTTAATTAACATGGTTTTCACTCAATTCATCATGAATCTCAAAAACAACAACTTAACATAATCGAACATAGCTTTCGACATAACAACGTGATTTCACCACCTTTCACATACCCAATGTCATAGCAGGAAGATATAACACGAATTTAACATCATTCATCATCAACTTCATGAATTTTATTCAATTAAACTTAAAACTCAAAAACACTAACTTATCATAATCAAACATGGATTCTCATACAACATGTTTTCACAACTTATCACATCACATACCCAAAATAACCACAATAATTAAAGCACGAAATTAAACTTAATTCACCAACAAATTCATGAAAGTATGAGAAAACACATAATCCATAACCACTCAATTGTTCATATGTTCTAAATGGTGAAAATAACATTCCCTCCTACCTCTTAATCTAATAAGCTAGCCTCTTACAAACTTTAATCACCTTCTTCCCTTTAGTTCTTCAAGTTTTCCCCTTCTTTCTCATTAGATCCCCTTTCTCTTCTCTATTATCTCTATTTGCCTCTTTTTCCAAAACATATTAAAAGATTTTTTAACCCTAAATTATGAAGACTATTAGTCTTTTATATCCATAAAAGTTGGGTTTGGTTCACCTAACTCTTATTGAAATTAGTCATTATTCTTCGTCAAAAAAAATAACATTACATCTTTACTTCAATTAAACCCCCTTTTAACTATTCACTTTTATTCTCTTAATTACTCAAAGTTTCTACTAACTTCATAAAAATTATCCTCCACTCCTACTAAAATAGCATTCACCCTCAAATTACCAAAATGCCCATTCCTCATCAATCTCTAATAAAAACCGACTAACCCAACCATTCAAACACATCAAACAAACAAATAAATAATAAACAATTAAAATATTAATAACCTAAAAATCGGGAAGTTACAAATACTAGAGGTATGAGATATACCTGGAATAATCTTAGAGATAAAAGTTCCTTTATGCCTGAGAGGTTACATAAGGCTATTTGTAAAGATCAGTTAAGGTACAACTATTAGAGAGCATATGAGGTGCTTGCTTGTTTGACAAGTTACATTGCTGTTTTGACTCTTTAGAGTAGTCTTTAGATGGAAAAGGCCGAAAAATTCAATATTTATTGAGGGTGATAGAAATATTTTTTTTCTTTCATATAGTTACTAAGGTCTGAGAAAAACAAAATCTTATTATCATTCTAAAAGATGGAGAACAAGTTCTCAACAGTTCAACAACTATAGAGGCTCATGCACTGTAATACTTTTCCAACATTTTTGCTACTCCTAACACACAGTAAGAGACTTCTCAATGCTCAAAGACAACTCTAAGAGACTTCCTTTGCTCAATCACACCTGAAAGAGACTTTTCTAAACAATTACAAAGAATTGAAAAGAGTTTTGAATACTTGATATACAATCAGAGGTATTCACAAAACAATGCAAACAAAACAGACTCTGTTTTTCTATACACTTAGAAATTCTAAGATATGAACTTTTGTAAGAATTCTCTAAGTTGTTGATGTGTATTTTGCAGCGTTGTGTTAGACTTTTCTTTCAGCTCTTCTTTTCGGTTTTCTAACATTTTTCTTCAAGTCTTTATCCCTATTTATAGAGGATTTGAGAGACGTTGAGAACTAGCCGGTACATCAACTTGTCTTGACTGAAGCTTTGATTCTTCACCATTGATCTTTTGCCCGATTTGATAATTGTCCTATGAAGAAACAATTTCAAATCCATTCCAATAGAAAAGGAACAATGTCTGCAAACATTACTGTTATTCTTGTCTTGTAGAGGAGACAAGATGCAGAGATGGTGGTTGCAGAGGCATGCTCAGAGTTAGTGGTTGTACACTTCGTACATTGTACTTTGTCAACGCTCTTAAGCTTCTGGTGAAGTAGCTTCTGATGAACTTGCTTCTGATGACGTGGATTCAAGAGCTCTTTTTCTTCAGACGCACTAAGCTTCTGATGAGGTAGATTCAAGAGCTCTTTTCTTCAGACGCACTAAGCTTCTGATGACGTCATCTTCAGGAGCACTTTCATTCATATGCTTTTTAGGCTTCAAAATAAATTCATTTGCTATTTGATTCATTCAACCAGAACCTCTATGAATAAGACTTTAATTATGGTCCTGTACACTTGAACAAATGTTTAGCATATCCAATTGACAATTTTAATACTTTGTTATCATCAAAACTTAAACGGTGATTATGTGAAACAACCTTTGTTCCAACAGCGGGTAGGTCTATATTCATGTATAACTTTTCGGGCCTATGCCAGAGAAACAATCAACTATTTTGCCGCCGTGCTTAAAAAGAGTCTTACGATTGGCCTTCATATCCTTATGGGAATTCTCAACTGAAGAAAGGGACTCATGCAACTTATTTGTCTCAATGATCTTAGCAGACATGTCATACTTAGCCTTTTGAGCCTGAGACCTACAAGTCTTAAGCTATACTTCAGCTGCTTCACCTCGCCTCTGAAGAGATTCCTCTCCTCCATAGCTGTTGAATAATCAAGAATGTTTATATCCCAGCAGCCATCATAGAACAAATAGTCAGAATTTTGTGCAAGTGGACCATAGAGGAGGCCACTGATAGAGATTTGGCAAGTGAACCAAAACTATCGAAGTAATACTAAAGATCAAATCCACGAGGACCGTTGTTAATTTCTACTCAGCAAATTTGTTACGATAAAGGATGTATAAAATTTATATTTGCCCTTGGCAGTTGGATTGGTTTTTATAAATTAAATGGAATAAAAGCAATAAAGATTGGTTTTAGAAAATTAGAGAGAAGTATGGTTAAGACATTCGAATCATCCGAAATTCTCTTATGGTAATTTTCACTCCTAATTAAGCAATGATTATCTAGTTCAACGACAGCTTAACAAAGTAACTCTACCCAATCTCTTGACCTAGAATTCTCCCGCAAGTGACAACCTTTTAATCTCTTAAGCAAATTCGAAACCCTTAGAGGTTTTAACAGAACGTTAATCCCTATGTCATAACCTAATAATGATCTATCTCTAGCTTGATTACTTAGGTTAAACTTATTACCTAGATCAGAGTCAAAAGCCAGGGTTAGTAGTCATTCAATCTTTAAGATCAATTTGCATATTCATAAAGCTAGGGTTAGTAGTCAATGATAAACATACAGAAAGCATTAAACATAAAGTAATATGAATTAAAACTAGACTTTCATTGATATTCAAAGGAGTTCAACAAATTAATTTTCCCATAGGGTTACATCATATTCATCTCAGTCTCAACCACAAAGAGATTAGTTACTCATAGCTAAAGTACAAGATAACTAATGCAAAAGTAAATATTCATACGAGTATTGGATGATTAACTATGAGTTTTGATGGTTTCCCACCAGATCTGCAAAGCCTCCACTCCAAAATATGTCTTCTTCTCTCTAAAATGGTGAACCCCTATTCTAAAAACACATTTTTCTATTTATAAGCCTGTGAAATTCGGCCCCCGAGCCCACAAATTCGGTGCCTGAGTGCTCAAAGTTACGTTTCCAAATCTGCCAATTCGGGGCCCGAATGCTCCAATTCAGGGCCCGATTTTTTACGAACCAACATGCCTTCTGTTGGCTAGAATTCGGGGCCCGAATTGGACTTTGATGGAAATCTGAAATCTTTCATTTTTTGTGCTTTCAGCTCCTATTTTCTTGATAGTCTTCTTTACTAATGACAGAGTGTCATCAGCCACCATTTTGTGATGGTCTTCTTTAGCAAGCTCGAACATTTATGGTAGATTCTCCCCGGCAACGGCTCCCTTAAAGTCCTTGCCTATCCGCGAAGCTTTTGAAGCAAACACATGTGAAAGACGGTAAAGGTTTCTCATTTACGGGACCACATTATGGGCATAAGGACGGGGATTGTCGTTTAAAGTGAAATTAAATCTATCTAGGACCAAACTTTTGTTTCATCACTATCTTTTACAATCCCATGTATCTCCAACGAGCAGAAAGGGGCGATTAAGTCTTCATTTTGACCATCCGACAAAAAGGAAACTCGACGCCGTCTAACGTGGGCCGGCACCACTCAACGGTAGCAAAGTAATCCTTATAGTATCCGATCGCATTTGAATTGTTGGTGCATGCTAGCAAACCACCATATATTTACATAATGAAGCAAATCACCATATATGCTAATTAGAATCAAGCAGTCTAAATTTTGGTCTTGTGTTAACGTTGATATTCTAGTTAAGCAAAATGTGTCATTGGTATTGGCATGAAGTTATTTGTTTCGAGAGTTTAAAGGTTTGACCCTTGCAAATGCAAACTTTCAGGTCCCCCGGGGGGACCCCTCTTAACACAGCCAACGATGTTTGAATCAAACCTATGACTTGTTTGTTCAAGATTAATATTGATGTTGCAGTTGCTAATAAAACATAATGCTGCCAATAAGAGATCAAGTTGAGAGGCAGTGAAGTATCATTTTCGGCAGCAAAAGTACGTTAGCTAGAAGATATATTGGCGTGTGTGTTATAGATTCTCTTAATTAGACCCGAACTTTATGCTTACACACTGCAACTTACTCCATTCGTAATGATGATATATATAAGTTACAAGTCCTTGTTTATAATTGATTGTAAGTGAGTGTTAAAAGAAGGTACACGTCTAATTTATTGAATAATTTACATGTCAAATTAATTGAATAATTGATTTTACAAAATTCATTATAGTTGGAACTGGTTTTAGGTAAAATACGAAGAAAAAAAAAATCACAGTCGCATTTTTTTAGATGAAGTGGTAATCCATTGAAAATAAACTCACAAACGACTGTGAGGTCCCGGATTCAAACCCGGGTCACAACATCTGGCCTTGCAATTTCGGCATTTGTCAGTTGAGCTAGGACTTCTAGACATCACAGTCGCATTTATGTGTTTATATATTGAATAATTGAATAATATATTTTAATGAATATTTGAAAATTTAATTTTTGCAATTAAAATAAATAATATATCAAAGAAATATAACTAGAATGGTGTATACTATTTTACATCAACGTTATATTAAAAGTAATTTCAACGTATTTAACTACAATGTTCCCAATAGATTATAAAAGAAAACATTTACAAATGATTTCAATGACCACAAAAAAAAATATTAATGTTATTTCAATTTACTTTTTAATTTTTCTTAAAAATATATAAATTTTAAAATTAGTTTTAAGTTTCCTTAAAAAAAAATATTTAGTGCTTTTTAAAAAACAAATGGAATAATTTTTTTTTTTGTGAAGGAAAATGGAATAAATATGTTGTTTGGTAGAGAATGAACAATTCAACTGAAATGAAACGGCGGTAAAAATTTGGTACCAATTTTATGTTAACTAAAAAAATCTTTCGATTTTAGACGGGCTGACGGGACCATATAGAAATTGCCATAGTATATATACACATTGTTTCTTTTTTTGACAGTATATACACATTATTTCTTTGACCAGTATTTCCTATATAATGAGCAAGTCTATATATTCAGTTTGAACTGTCTACTAAGATTGTCTCATATTAATATCGAATCTTATTACTATCTTCTTTCATTATGCCAAAATCTCAATAAGATTAAATAGTAAAAATCTTAACTACCCAATTTTTAATTTGTAGAGTATACATGTGCTGTGCATTAAATGCTAGAATAAAGTCAGAATGTTCCAATGCTCTGGAAATCAAATTATTTATTAACTAAAGTTGTGGCTATGCAAAAGTACATCAGCTAGCTAGAAGAATATTGCGTGTTTCAAAGTTTTGTAAACTTGTGTAAATATGGATTCAACTTGATCTTGTTATATATAAAATTTATATTATTTTAATAGGGTGTATTTAGTTTGAACCACTAAATACATTTTTTTTGGTTACGCACCACTAAATATATTGTCCCAACTTACACCATCTACGAATATTATCAAATCAAAATTCTTAGTCAAGTGAAGAACTAATTTTCGTTTTATGAAAGTTGTAACTATATATATTATCTGAGTTTGCCTTCTTCAATATATATATAGTTGCCCATGGCACATTTATGCGCATGAATTACTGAATTAATATAGATATTTTTTATTTGAGGAAGAATTAATATACATATTTCAATGTGCATACTGTTTAACCAATACGAGTTGAAACATGAAAACGAGTTTTCAATCGAAATATGAGAAAAAGTATTTAATGGTCTCTCAGCAAGAATAACAAGTGAATAAACTATAATTGGCTAAACAACAAAGTGAAAGAGGTTTCTCATATTTAGAGAGTCCCGAATAGAAATACAGTAGCAGGTGAAGAAGACATTTAACGAGGTTTGTTCATACAAGATTAGGTGAACTAATATTATTGAGAGTGAATTTCCTTTCTTAGATGTAGAGCTGTCAAACGGGTTGGCTCGTATGGACCGGTCCGTTTAGCCCGATTAATTATAGGGCTTGGACCTTAAATATTGAGCCCGGATTTTAATAGGGTTTTTTAGTTCGGCATTAAAAAGCTCGGTACTCGTTAAGGTTAGTCCGAACTGGCCGCAAGTAGCCCGTTAACCCGCATAACAAAAAAAATCATATATATATATATATATATATATATATATATATATATATATATATATAAATAATTCTTTACTTAGTTGATTATCAAAGTAAAAAATAAAAGTGAAAATTCAATAAATTCACACAAATATAAAGGTAATATAAAATTATATTTACTCATTTCATTATTTATAATTTTAAAGATCGAATATATAAATATCTATGACTATAACATATCTTCTTTTTTTTCTGTAGATAGATGAAATGGCAAGGCCATAATAAACTCACACACACAAGTGGAGGTACCGGGATTCGAACCCCGATCATGGCATCCGGCCTAACAATTTCGACATTTTGTCAGTTGAGTTAGGACTTGTAGATATAACCATAACATATCTAATATATTTAAAATTGCTTCCCTCGCCGTTTTAGTTTACGACTTTTGTACGAAAATGTTTACAATTTATTTTTGTGTTAGGCATTATTTAAACATATTCAAACTATTGTTCGAAATTTTGTAATTTATAATTGAGAGGAAAATTACACATAACTTCAGTTTCATATGTACATATAAAGTTTTACATAATTATTTTATCCCAGAAACTGTCTTACTTGAACAGAAAAGCAGTCAATTAACTTTGCAGTGCATAATCCAACCTAATAATGTCGTACTACAACAAAAACTATCTTACTTGAACAGAAAAGCAGTCTTACTTGAACAGAACGGCAGTCAATTATTAATTAATAAAAGATGAAGAAGAGAAAAGTTACTGAATGAAACTGTTGCAACCTTGTGTGAAATAGATGAAAAAAGAAGGCTTAAATATTTGACTCGTCCTTGCAAATATGCCTCGTTTGAGTTTTGATTCTTGTAAAAAAAAAATTCAGAAATCCGTCCTCGCAAAATTTTCTGTCTTTTAAAAAAGTCCACGGGCCCATTGAAGTTGCAAGGTGGCACCCAGATACTGACGTGGCGCATGCTGACTGTACATAATTGTACACGTGGCATCTGACTTGGCATTAAAATTGATTTAAAAATGTAAAAACAATTTAAAATATTTGGAAATTAATTTTTGAAATATAAAAAAAGAAAAAAACCGAAATTAATAAAAAAAAATCAGTTTATTTTTTTAAATAAAAAAATATGGATTTTAATTTTCCAAATTAAAAATAAAAAAAGTAGAAAATATTTTTTTAAAATTATAAAAAAAAATTCGAAATTAAAATAAAAGTTTTTTTTTTATTTTTTTCGGAAATTAATTTTTGTAAATTAAAAAAAACAAAAAGTTACATAACATTTTTTGAAAAATTTTAAAAAATTAGAAAATTTATCTTCAGATTTTGGTTTAAAAATTAAAAATAATTTATAAATTTTAAAAAAATAAAAAATACATATTCAAAAATCTGGAAAAAAATTCAGAATAAAAAAACCAAAAATAAATTATATTTTTAAAAAATTACGAAAAAAAAATTTCATTTGTTTTTTTAAATTAGCAGTATTTTTTTAAAAAATAATTTGGAAATTATTTTTCATAATTTACAAAAAACAAATTCAAAATTGTTGGAAAAAAATTATTTCAAAAACTATTTTTTTATTTTTTAAATTTTTTTCATAATTTTTATATAAATAAAATAACGTTTTTTTTTAAAAAAAACAGAAAATATTTTTAAAAAAAATTAATTAATTCTTTTTAATTTTGAAAGAAAATCTGAAAATAAATTGCCTAATTTTTTAAAAAATTTCAAAAAGTGTTATGTAACTTTTTGTTTTTTTTTATTTACGAAAAAAATAAAAGAATCTTTTATTTTAATTTCGAATTTGTTTTTATAATTTTCAAAAAATATTTTCTAATTTTTTTTCTTTTTAATTTGGAAAATTAAAATCCATATTTTTTTATTTAAAAATAATAATTTTTTTTATTAATTTCGATTTTATTATATTTTTATTTCGAAAATTCATTTCCAGAAATTTTAAATTGTTTTTACATTTTTAAATTAATTTAAATGCCACGTCATATGCCATGTGGACAATTATGCACAGTCAGCATGTGCCACATCAGCATCTGAGTGCCACCTTGCAACTTCAATGAGCCCAGGGACTTTTTTAAAAGACAGAAAATTTTGCGAGGATGGATTTCTGAATTTTTTTTTTACAAGGACCAAAACTCAAACGAAGTATATTTGCAGGGACGAGTGTAATATTTAAGCCAAAAAAGAAAGAACATATGTAGGAATGTGAGAAAATAATGAAGCAAAAATCCAAATAATACACATTCTTCTCATTCTTCGTTGCCTCTTTATGAATTAAACATGGAAAAATCCAAATAATGATTTTCATCACACTTATATGATGCAAGAAAAGTTGGAGCTTCGCAAGGTGAATGACGTCCCAAGGTTTATCTCACTGTTGTGATAAGAGATGAAGGTGAGACTGTCTCGTTGGATAAATGGAACGAAAAATTTAGGAGTTGATGATACCTTTTTGGGAGCTTCTAGTGACTATAAAGCAGCCAAATTTCTCTATTATGAAATCCTAGAGCTTGATGTTACGTATTGAAGGCAATTGTCTCTATTATTTAAGAGTAAATTACACTCCCCTCCCCTCAAAGATGCTTGAATTACATTCCCCTTCCCTCTTATGTTAAAATATACATTCACCTCCCCTCTTATTCAAAACATATTAGAAAAAATTTCATTCCCCTCCCCTAAGAAAAGCTTTAATTGCATTCCACTCCCCTCTTATGTTAAAATCTACACTTTACTCCCTCAATATTTTTTTTTTAATTCTAATAATCTAGCAAAAAAATAATAATGCAATACACTTCGAAAAAAATAGTATTGCAGGTCTATTTTAACATAATAAAAAATTGAATACATATTTTTTTGCTATTTTTTATTCACAATTTCATTAACATATAGTTTTAAACCCTATTATAAAATATGAAACAAGCCAAAATAAAATTAAAATATGTCAAAAATTACTAAAGACAATAAACCATGGTTATTTAAAAGTTAATTTTAAACTCTAAATTATAAAATCAATAGCAAAATATTTAAATTTAATTATCATTAACATTTAAATTATAAAGAAATGAATTAATTTTTCTTAAAGGGTGGTTTAAAATTAATATATATCATAAAAATATTTATTTATGTTAAAATAGATTAAAGTGTAGTGCATATTTAATTATCAAGGGAGGGGGTTGTAATTCAAGCATCTTATAAGGGAGGGGAGTGTAAATTTTACTTTTCAAGGGAGGAAATTGTATATTTTAACATAAGAGGGGAGGGGAGTGTATTTCAAGCATCTTTGAGGGGAGGGGAGTGTAATTTACTCATTATTTAATGATAACAATCATCTTATTTACTACATTTTTAGGTAAATGATTATGATAATGTGATGAATTTACCTATTCTAGAACAAATGAAGATCAATATACATTCAATAAATCATTTGCATGAGTGGAAATCACTTTTTATATCACATTGTTACTAAATATCCTTTTAATCCTATCACATCACTAGATCATATGTCCTAAAATAACTCTCTCCCCTCATTGACTCATATATCCTAATATAACTAAAAATATTATATTTTTAAGTGGTTGGTATTGATAGAGATTGGAGATTGATGTTCCGTGGAGTTGACTATGGTCGTGGTTTGAACTTCCATTGTTGTTAACACGATAGTTATCTTTTTGAGAGGTGTGATCGTTTGGTAAGTAGAAGGTCTTGAGTTCAACTCTTAACAAGAACACCAATGTTCATGACAGTGAAATTCATATCAAACCTAGTAGGCAGTGAGCCATTAGGTCTTGATGTATGGTGTATGAGATGGATAGGTAGTCAATGAATTAGGGTTACCTAAATGTCGTTATGTGTGTATATATAAGCTCAAAAAATCAAGTTAATTGAAATAGATCCTTAATTAATTTCATTCATTTTACTTCCATGTTTAGTTTCTTTTTTAAATTTGACTAAAATAAAATTTAATGACATGGAAACTAATTAACACACGTGGATTATGCACATCAGTGTCAAATGTATCACGCCATTAAAAAGATGACAACTCATAATTTTTTGACATACTTTTTTATTGGGCATCAAAATTGAGTGATTTTGAAATAAGGGGATCAATTCCATGACTAGACCAAAAAAATAATTAAGCTTTTATGTTATTAATAAATTTGTGATAGTTGATTATGTTAAATGATAATATGTTGATCCAAAATGGGTTTTAGAACAATGTCTTTAATGTTTTGATGATAACAATGTACAAAAGAACAATTGAATACTATAATGTGTGTTCAAGTGTGCAGGACCATATAATTAAATTCTGACTTCAAAGTCAAGTTTTTGGTTCTGATACAACAAGCTCCGAGCACAAATGAAAGCATTTTGATACTCAAGAGAAACATTGGAAACTTTTTAAGACTTGGAAGATGATCTAACTAAAGGTCAACACAAAGTGAAAGCTTTGATAAGAAGAAGCAAGTTCTGAAGGACATCATGTCAGCGGTCTTGGGGACTCTAACCAATTTTGTCTTCTTCTGATGAAACATTGCTTTCAAAATTCTGATAGTATTGTTTGTCTTCTTTTGACCACATGCAGAAACAAACAAAGAATTTTAATGGCAAAGAGAATGTAACATATCATTTCATAAGAAGCAAAATATCTCTATTCAAACAAAGTTTTTAAAACTGATCCAAAGCTTCTCAAGGACATTTTTATGTGCTAGCACTCTTCAAACAAAGACTCTATCATTTCTCTCCTATACAAGGGCATGAATAGTTTGAATAAAGTGACAAAAAAAAAAATTTTACAAGTGTCAGAACTTTGTCAAATTCAAAAGCGCACAAACACTTAGGAAAATTCTTAAAAACTTTATTCTTAGAATTGCTTAGTGTCAAAAGTTTCTTGAACTTTATGTTTTGTTTACCACTCTCTGAGTACAAAATGTAAACACATACAAATTTATTTGATAAACTCTGATTGTGTAAGTCCTTTTGTGTAAGGTAAGGAAGTCTCAAACTTTTGTGTTTGAGCAATTGTAATCTTGTGTGGTTATAGTGAAAAATCTCTTGAAAGTGCAAGGAGACTAAACTAACCTTAGATTGTGGCGTGAACCATGATTATTTACTTGTGTTGTCTCTTTTCACTCTGGGATTATCTCTTTGTATTGTTTTGTTTAAACACTTGATAAAATTTTCAGAAAAAATCAACACAATTTATCCCTTGTGTTTTTCTCACCTTTCTTATTGACGTGAAAATTAAGAATACCATTTCACCCTCTGCTAGAGTTTATCTACTAGCATAAGCGCCACCAACAAAAAATTGTTGATCATTGCATCGTTTCAATTCAACCCATCTCAATTAGATTGATCCTAAATTTTTGTTTCTATCTCAATTTCTGTTTGTATATAAATTTTGGTCGAACACCAATTTAGATTGATTGTTTGGTTGTAGAGAATTTGTATCGAGCATTATGCACTGATCAACATTATGTGCTCTAATTACCATCAATTTGTATATGTATAGTTGCGAGTACTTGGTTTAATTTAATCAACTAGGTTTTGCTTAAGAATTCTGTTGTTGTTTTGAAGATGTTCAAACAAGTTTTCAAGAACAATTGTGATATTCCTTTAAGTTACTTCCTACTCCTTGCTTCAATGGGGACGTAGTAGCCATAAAAATTTCCTCCATGAAAAAATTATGTTAAAAAAAAAGGAGAACTTTCCTCTTAACAATTGATGCCCTACACATAAAGCTAAACACTCTTTGGAACGTTCTTGTAAAATGGTCGCTTACACCTATTGGTAAGGTTTTTTTATTTTATTTTGTATTTTCATTTATTGAGTCCTAAGGGTGATTGCGGTAGAATAATGGAGTCTTTCTCTAGGTATTCACTCATTTTCTTAGACACTAGACTTCAATCCGCATTTGATTAAAAATACTAATGTCCAACGTTATGTTAGAATTCATGGTCTTCCCATTAATGATGTATGTAATTTATAATGTAGACCACATACATCATTAATTGAATGAACCTAAAAGTTAAAATTTGCTTATATTAAAAAACGGAGGGAGTAGAAGAAAACAAATTAAAGATCCAAGAATTGAAACTAAATACATTTTAATTCTAAATATTACCCTTTTATGTGCTTTTGTTTTTATTTGCTTCATTGAATTTTAGTCTAGTGCCCTCAATGTTGTTTTTTTCTTCTTAAATAACTTTTTAGTTTATAGTAAAAAATTCCATTGATTAGTTAAAATATTTAATCAAATATATAGTTGATGTTTATGTTTTATTGTTATTTATTAATGTAGTAATTACCAAACAAATCCAGAAGTCCTAGCTCAACTGGAAAAATACCGAAATTGTTAGGCTGGATGTCATGACCGGAGTTCGAACTCTGATACCTCCACTTGTGTGTGTGAGTTTATAATGCTTTGCCATTTCGTCTATCTACCAAAAAATAAATAAATTACCAAACAATATCTTCAATTTAGATTCCTTCAAAAAAATATATATTCAATTTAGATATTCTTCACTTTTCCCCTTTTTTACGCTTTTTCTGAATGTCTTCGAAGAACAAACTAAACTAATAGTACCCTTAAAAAAAGAGTGAATCATGAATTTACAAGCATCAGCCAAAATCATCCCTAAATTTTGTAAAATATCAATTTCGTCCCTGAATTTGTAAAATGTCAATCAATTTCGTCCTTCCAATTAACGGGGGTGTTAACGGAGCTGACGTGGCCGTTAACCTCTCACATGGACTGTCATGTCAGACGTCACACAAGCAGGGACTAATATGGCCGATTTTAACCAACATTTTCAAGGACTAATTTGGCTGATTTGCAGAAAATGTGAGAATGTCATCTTCTCCAACGTCTCTCTTCCCCAATGGCTATTTCTTCCCAAATGTACAAAATTGAAACCCTAATTTTACAATCTTTAATCCACACTTCAAAATTCTCAAAAATTCTTCCAATAATTAGTGGTAACGTTCTTCCCCAATTGAAATAACCTCAAACCCTAATTTTTTGATTGAATTCGAAATCAAAAAATCCCCAAAATTCCTTCAAACAAAACTATTGTAATTAAATCTGAAATGATGGGGGTGGGTGTACGGGCAAAAAATGTTTAGAAAATCGATCTTCATGTTCAAGTCAAAGGAAAGTGAGAATGAAGTTGTTTGGAGGGTGAGGTTGATGGACAAAGTTGATACTTTAGGAATTGAGCTTAGGTTGATTAAGTTTTTGATAGTCATAGTTTGCTTGTTTGAGTTTGTGAACATGCTTATGAATTGTACTAGACGTGTGTAATGTTGTAATGAAAAGAGGTTGTAGATGAATCTTCATGTAACCTTTCTGTCAAAATATTTACATCAAATTAGTCCTTAAATTTTATGGCTATCCATCAAATCGATCCCTAGATTATGTTAAAAAACATCAAATTAGTCCTTGAATTATATAACTAACTATCAGTTTGGTCCTTGAAAGGCAAGCTTTGCAGAACAAAATACAAAACGCAGAAAACACAACTTGATCTTTGTAGCATTTACAACATTTGCAGCATCAACATTTCCACAATTTGCAGCATAACATTTACAACATTTCCACCATTTGCTGCATCAACATTTTATGCCTTCCCACCATTATCAGCAGCAACATTTTCTGCATTTCCACCATTACAAACATCAACATTTTCACCATTACCAAATATAGTAACCAACCAGAACAAAAATCATCTTTCTATTTTTTAAACCGAAAACCCTAATAAGACTAATCTAAACAACCAAAAAAAACTGAAAACTTGAAAACAAAATCATTAAAAATGAAAACGAAGTCATTAAAACTAAAAACGAAATCATCAAAACTAAAAACGAAAATTACAAAAAAAAGGTAAAAAAATGGTGAAAACGAACAGGAGGAGAATGTGAGATGGACGTGAGACTTACCTTAACTAAAGACCGTTTCGATCTTAAAAAATCCACCGTTGATCGTCGGCGATGATGATGATTTTGGAGAGGAGAAGGTGATGAAGGTTTTAGCGGGAAGGAGAAAGGTCGGGGACTGTTTTGATGGGTATGACTGACATCTGAGGCTGGAAGGTAAGGAAAAAACGGGTAAAAATGGAAAAGCAGAAAAAATTGCATTTGAAAAGTGAAAACTGAATGTTTTGCGTTTCCATCAATTTAGTCCTTGTACACATGACTTCCTTTTTGACACGTGTACAAGACAACACAACATGCAGGGAGTCAGCTCAGCATCACTAACAGACCTTTTAGACGGAGGGACCATTTTAATGGACGTGAGTGAAATTCAAGGACGAAATTGATATTTCGCAAAATTTAGAGATGATTTTGACCGATGTTTACAAATTCAGAGACGAAACTGATGATTCACTCCTTAAAAAAAAACTATAGCAATGCATCTAAGAATTAAAACTATAGTAATACATCTAAGAATTAAAATTTATGACCTTCAAAAGATAACTGAAAAGGACAAAAGTAACACTCCTAAGAAATGCACAGATACGGTTGTAGTTATGACAAGAACGAGACCTACTGGAATTTAGCTGATGAATATGATGATCATTGCTGTCCTTCCTAGTCTTTTTCCAGGGCCCAGTGATGTTGAAACATGTATTCAATTTGTTGTTGAATAGGAGCCGACACTACTAACATCACACAATTTTTTTTTATGACAACATCACAGAATTATTGCAAAATAATCACATAAACAACTGTGTAAATATCAAAGATTTCTTTTAGCAAAATACAAAAGTTTTTAAATATGTTAAACACACATACACAACCTAAGCAATTAGTATTTTTTTCACCCTATAATTTGCATGAAAAATAAAAGATTACTTAGGACCAAACATAGCTTAAAGATAGCTTTTATGAAGGATTGTAAAGATCTCACCCTATAATTTGCATGAAAAATAAACCAACAAAACTAATACAAAGTATATAGGACCAAACAACTCCATTCGGAGCTTACAAAGATATTATAGGGTGAAGGATTGAAATTTAACATAAATTTTATCACAAATTTGTGGATTACTTGAATATTAAGTTTGCTCAATCTGCAAGTTAGCTTAAGTTAAGTCGCTCCAGATTTGCTACAAACTCTCTCTAAAAAAGGAAAGCTTGCCTCATTCATTCTACACACCAAAAAACATAGTTGATGCTTCCTGTACTTTTATTATCTTCTCATTCTTTCGACTTGGGTTGACGGGTTCTTCTTCCTTTCTTCTACTTTTTTTGTCCCTTCGACTTCGGGTGGTCTTCGTACCATATAGAGTGGCTTAATCAAACGATTATACCATATTGAAGGTGTTATTTCTCTAACGATTACTTACGGTGTAGTACGTAATCGAACATGTGAACTGAACTATTTTATCCAAGAGGCAGCACAGTTGTTAGTGTATCTTGCACAAACTCAGATAATACCGAAAAACGTCTTAAAAAGAACGAGTAGTAACTTAACCTAATAATATCTTCGGTGGTGATGTCTTTTTCAAAAAGATACTTTTTCTATTTCTAAAAACAATTGTGACAGACTATATATAAAGATATGTGACTGAACCGTCTCTAAAAAATGAGAGAATACCTACGACAAAATAATGGCAACATTTGTTGTTTATTAAAATATAATAATAAACTAACAATACTAACATTACTGTTTAAAAAATTAACACTGAATTAATATGTGTGACTTGCTTGTCGACACAACGAGCTTGTTTTCCTTTTAAACAATTAAAAGAGATTAAATTAATGAAATATGAAGTGTTAGTAAGGTGAGCCGGAATCAATAATAATGTAGTTTGGAACTCGACTCGATAAATAATTGATTAAACTCTGTTCATAAATTCTCTATAAAAAAAAAACTCTGTTCATAAATTAAATGAGCTGAAAATTAAATTCGTTAATTAAATAGTTAAACTTGAGTTATATATGGTTCGATTCTTTATTCTAAATATACTTGATAATAGATAGATATGTTGGGTCATATGGGAGTCCTAGATGATACATACTTCCATAGGCACTCATTTTTATTATTAAAAAAAAGATTTTGATGTATGTGTGTTCAAACAATACTATTCATTTATCCTTGTGTCCATATTAAAATTTCTAGGACATCTTGATCAAAAAAAATAAAAAATCTAGGACATTATGCACATTGGGTCAGGAGTGAGAAGATACCACATTTTAACCTCAAAATTTTAAGACATAGAATTTATAGGTCCTTTCACTTATAATGTGTTCAACATTCACATTTATAAGCAATGTGAGACTTCTACCTCAATCTTGTTACACAACAGCCTCCCTCTCTAATGTGAATCCATCAAATTATTACAATCTCCGTTAAGAGGAAGCTTTTTCATCCATAAATATTTGCATTTGCATCGTTGTTGTTGTATCAACAGAAACATCGCTTGGAGATCGTCGGTCAATTACCCTTTCGATACAAGGAGCCGATCAAACCTTTCATCGAACCTCATTTTTGATAGTACTGTTGGAACCAAAGTGCACAACAAAATGTTCAGAAGCGTTAAATTTATACCTTTCTTATGGAATTGAACAAACACATTACTATACACAATCAACAACAACAATAACAATAGAAAAGGAGTAAAATCTTTAAATGTTGCCAACAATTTTTAAGGTGGAAACCTACTCTCAATGTGAGACAGTAAAAACCACATGATCTAGTCCAATAAAAAAAAATTCACTATCATAATAATGGTACAATAAATGTCTTCTTATTATCTCTAGGAATTGACAACACATTAAATAAGCATCAACTATGACGATCTCAACAAAAAAACAAATCCACATATATTGTAAGTAATCTCTTTATTTTAAAATAAGGGTCGCTTAAGATTTTGATATACAAATTAAAAAATGTAATGACAATGTCAATAGACATTACAATTTTACTAAACTAACTTTATTTACTATTGGTGCAATGCTTTGAAAGTAGTGTAAACTAAATTAATTAGAGAGTACAAATAGAAGTAAAATAATAATTATACATTGAACAATGTAAATTATGTTCATTTTAAAAGAAATTTGTATTGTTAAAGTAACACACATTTTAAAACGGATGAAATATTCGAAACTAAAACAAACAAAACTACTAAGAAAAATGATCTAAGTGGTATGAAAATAGCAGTGATGGAAAGAAATAGAGAAATAGAGAAAAGAGAGTTTCAATATCTGTGTGTACTATTCTATTACAAATGAACTCTATTTATAGAAAAATACAAGAATATGAAAAAACAAGAATATGGATCAATGGGCCAAATAGCTGGACCTATGGCTTATGAACATCCACACTGATATTCATAACACTCATCCTTAGAAGAAAAAAAAACCAAGTGGAAAAAATTCTAGTGATAAAAACCAAGTGAAACCTTACTAGAAAATATGCATAATTCTTTTGTGTGATAAGTTGTCTCGTTAAAAACTTTATCGGAAAAACTCAATGGGATAAAACCATTGTTAAGGAAAAAAGAGTGCATAAGATTATCTCTCCCATGAGGCGAAGAAGGTCAACAAATTTTTTCTACTGGTTACTCAAAACTTTTGCTTGACGGTGACTTTGTAGAAATATATGATTTATCTCCGTTATTATACTCTTCTCCAAATTATTATTACTAAAGATATTATCTTTACATTGAGTTGTTGCAAGTGTCTCTTAAGAACATACAAGTTTATTGTATGTGTAAAACCACCATCTTTAATAACTAGTATTCTCCACTTCCTTGATGTAGTGCTGACATATCCAAATGATCGGATGATATATTGTTGTTTCTCTAAATTAGAAATTGTTGCTTGACTTTGTTCCAACACTTGTGTTTACTAATATTCACAAGAATAAAATACCATAATATATACATAATAAACTAGATTTGTCCAATATATTTGCTATATATGTCTCTTAGTGCACAAAATCTCAAAATAAATTTGCAATTCCGAACAAACTTTGGGCGTCCAACATATTTCTTTTCAAACCTTTTTATGACCAACTAATTATAGAATCTCTTTAGGAGTTTTGATAATATTTATATCATCATCATAAAATCAATTATAACAAATTTATTTCCAAATCTTTAAACTGGACAAATGATGTCATCTCTTCAATAGTTTTAATAGTATGTGTCATGAAAATTAAATTGTTCAAAAAATTTCTTATAATAATCACCACTACTAAGTGAGCCACATAAATACATTGTACACAACTTTTAAATGAATTGAGCCTTTCATATTCTACTAAACTTAATCAAGGAAGAAAAAAGGTTACAAGAGTTGAAAACCATGCCAAAGGAAACTTTTCTCAATGTGCTTCATACTTAATAACTCAATCAAGAGACATGTGGGCTGTGGCTTTGTGTGTCTACGTAGGGAACAAATGCTAGTGTGTCAGTTTCAATTTCCAACTTTCTAACTTTAGTAGAAATGAAGAACACAAGGTATGTAAACTAGTACGGTTATATCATTTGCGTAATGAAAATACGGCTAAGATCTTTAGTACGAATGGTCCATATACATAATGATGAACTTTTCTCATGATTCTATATACACTGGTTCGTTACCTCTTTGCCATTGTCATATGCCTCATACCCCACCATAAAACCCTACAAATACAAGCTCATGTGCAGAGAGAAGTAATAATAATTCTATATCACAATCCAGGGAACACTTTGGTGCAATGTGTAATGTCAGGTTGTTATGTTTCATCTCATTCATGCTAGCTGGCTTTCTTCTTAATTACTTGTAGGGTTATAAATTTTTTTGAAGAGGTGTAGGGTTATAAATTTATCCACGTTTATATTTAGACATTCACTATTCTCGAATACGTATTTAACATCTCATATTCTTTTTATCACTTCATCTATTTATAACATCGATCATATTGTTTTTTCTATTTCTTTCTCTCTAATGGTCAGGGCGGATACACACTGAGGTTATATGTTTTAATAATAGATATAATACAAAAGAACAACTTCTTAAAAAAAACACAAAAGAACAAGTCGGTAAATGAGTAAACTATCTCTTTTACAGTGTGTTTCATGTTTGAATCCCGTAAAGTTATTTGCAGATTTTGATGTGAACAAATTATTGAGGATGTCTGAATTTTATCCAAATAATTTAATAGATGTGCCGGAAGTGGCGTTACACCATCAACTTAAGAATTATGTTACAAATGTTCGATCTGACCCAAAATTTGCTAAGTTGAAAAGGTTTTCAGATCTTTGTGCAAAACTTGTGGAAACAAATAAATGTAACACATTTGCTTGCTTTGCTCTCGCCGGTAGCAACTGCAAGTGTTGAACGTGTTTTTCAACTATGAAAGCTGTGAAGAGTAACCTATGTAACAAAATGGGTGATCAGTGATTAAATGACCGTCTTGTAGCTTATATAGAAAAAAATATTCTTTTAACAATTAACAATGATGTCATTTTAGCTCAATTAAATGACCGTCTTGTAGCTCATTTTCATTGTAATGTATTGTATCAAACAATGTTATTTTATTTTTAATATAGTTTTCATTATTGTTTCTTTGAAAATTTAGCCCCACATATATCAAAAATCTAGATCCGTCCCAACTAATGGTGTTAAATAGATTTATTCTTTTAACAATATTCTTAAATTTATCATATAGATGTATGTATATAAGCTTGAACTGCATAATACTCTAGTAAAACAACTATGCATATGTTTTCTTATAAAAGGAATAGCAAGTGATAGAGCATTGTGGATATGCTCATGAACAAATTTTATAATAATTTGTTAAGCTTTTAGAGAGCTATTAGTGGTCATTGAACGTGAGTTACTGCTTTCAAAAGAGAATGAATGAATACCTTAAATAATGTTGACTTCTTATTTTTACAAAATCTTGTAACAATTTGTTTGATAGAAGTAGTTCATATAGTAGGTTTTTTTAATACGCACAAGTAAAGTGGCCTTTTAATATTTTATCAAAAAAAAAAAAAATTAAATTGGTCTTTTATTATGCACAAGTGTCTTTCTTATCATTGGATTAAAAAGCCATATCAGATTTCATTTGTTTAATTTAATGTTGACATTTATTGATCCAATGGTGAAAATTATATTATGCATGATGTAAGACTTGTCTTGCTTATACACCTTAGAGTTGGCCAATATATGGTACCTAATTATTTTTCATCTCTGCCCTGGTCTCTCACTCACTCTTATGGGGGTGCTCACGGTGTGCTTTAGATCGATTTTGAGGCAAAAAGGCCATTCGATCCAAATTAAAGACCCCGCACAGTTTGATTCGTTTTGGGTTGACTATATTAAAAGGTGGGAAATGCAAACCTGACTCTTTAAGACACAAGTTAAAAACCTAAACATAGAAGTATTTTTTTTTAAATTTGTGTATTCAATGTTGTAAATGTTTAATAATTTATTTTTTAATACAAAATTTATTTATTATTTCCTTTTTTTTTAACTCATTATCTTGTTCCCTTAGGGTGCAAGTTAGAATGACCTTTAAAAGAAAAAAAATATGATCTGATCCAAATATATGCGACTTAATCTGAGTCAAATTTTAGATATCTAAAATGCAACATGTAATTTTTTTTACATCGTAAAATTATGAGTTTGATGCAAAATATATAATAAAATATATTAACAAATTAACATTACAGAACGCAAATGATTGATTAGGTTTATAATCTATAAAGTAGTGATAAAATATATTAAATTGATTCAAAAATGAGATTAAAAACGAACAAGTAATAATTTAATGCAATATATTATACCAATAAAAAAAACAAATGAGTATTAAAATTTACTTTTGCAGTTGATTCAGTTTTAAAAAAATGATAAGAAATTCAATTCGAATACAACATTCAAATGCATCCAAAAATATTTGTTCTTTTTTTACAGTTTTTTAATCGATTTACGATTTTATTTTAGAATTTGAGTAAAGGAGGAGACACTCCTTTTAACTTTCTTTTTTGATAGGATCATTTTCACTTTTCTGTCTCCTCCTTTATCCTACATATTTTTCTAATTTTATATAACCAAAAGTAAGTCAACGAGAATCTATATACTAATAAGAAAATTAATGTCCTTTGTTTTTACAATTTTGCCCTTTTGAAGGGCATTTTGGTAATCCTGTAATTTGAGAGAATGGCATTTTGGTAATACTAATATCAAAATCTACAATTAAAAAGAAAAGAAAGATAAGAGAGAGAGAATAGAAAGGGGTTGAACGTAGAAGGGGAAAAGAAGAAAAGAAGAAGAGGCAGTGAGAGGGAGTGGGTTACCGAAAGAGAGAAATGAGAAGTAAGGGAGAACTATGAGATCGAGAGACAAGGAAGAGAAGAGAGTTGGAGCTGCAACCTCCATCTACAGTAAAGAAAAAGGAGAAGTCACCATTGAAGAAGCTATAGCCATCATGGAAGTTGCAAAATCAAGTTAAAATTAGGGATTCAAGTATCTCTCTTTTGGGTAAAATCTAAGGTAACATAACCCAAACCTTAAAACCTCTCTAGGGTGTAATTAGGGTTATTAAAATTGATTTATGATTAATGTATGTTCTTGCTCTATTGTTGTTTGCATGCTATAGAATCAATGTTCTAATTATTGATTTCTTTTACAAATTCTGTTTTGGATAGATTTAGAAGTGACATTGAGATTATTATTACTATTATTATGTATCTCATGATAAACAATTTATGTTTGCTGTATAAGAGGAGAATTAGTTGTTATTAGATAAATTATATGCGATGTAGCGGTTGTGAGCGAAACAAATATGATTATTTTTTTGCATAAAAACATTATGACGTAGCTGAGTTAAATTGGGTATAGAATGAGCGATTGGAATCAATTTCGAGTGAAACCAATTAGATTGGAAAGCTTACTTTTACTACTTTAATATTGCCAAGTCTTATATTTTTATATTGGTTATGTGATTTATAGTGATTTTATGAAATCAGTTGTTCGATTTTACAAATTATGTTGTGTCAATCAACTTAGAAAGTTAATATCTTAAGTCCTGGAAACTCCTTTTTGAGTAGGACCAGTTGCGTTTGAAAGAGGACATATATTAGTTTATTCATGTTTAATTTCATAATTTTATGATTTGCCTATATGTCCCAGTTGCTATTTAAACACAGCTGTTCTGTCACAAAATTTTAAGGTATATGGTTGACTTTAGATAATCCAAAATTTGAGTTTTATGAATCGGCTTAGTGTGAAACTAAAGAGTTCTAGATTTGGTTAGTGAATGCATGATCGATCGATGTTGTTTAATGCTGGTTTACCCTAACTACAAGTGACTCATGAGAAGTTCTCCTGCTCTCCAGGTCTAAATTAGCTTATTTAGTATCGTCATTTAACATGTTTGAATTTGGATTGATTTATTTGAGGTTATCTACTAGCATAAACATTTGTGAGACTATTTGGGAGTATTTATATAAACAACTTATGATTGTCTATAGCTTATGAAAACAATTTATAGTTTATATGAAAACAGTTATAAAAGTAGTTTATAATAAGCACTTATATGATGAATGCTTATAAGAATAAGTGCTTAATTAAGAATAAGATGTTTATCCAAACATGACCTAGATGCTTAATCAATAAATGTCCTGTAATTACAGGTCATTACAATTTATACAGTAAAATTTATGGATTTGTAGCAATTTCTGCACTAAGGATTAGTCTGTGTGTTAGTAATCACTGTCTTCATGTGCAGGATAAGGAATAACTTAACACATTTGTATGCTAAAGACATAACACCAGATGATAAGCAAGAACTTGACGAGGCTTTACAAAGAGAGGTACATGACATTGATTAGTATAAATTTATCTTTGTTCTATAATCTATTTAGTAAAAAGTATCGTCTTTTATTGATTAGTTTATTACTTTCAGACATTAAGATGTGCAGATTTTATAGTTAAGGAACCAATGGTTATTGGTCATGAGTGTGCTGGGATCATTGAAGAAGTTGGTGGTTAGATAAAGACTTTGGTGACGGGTGACCGTGTGACAATTGACCCTGGGATCAGTTGTTGGCGTTGTCATAATTGCAAACTTGGTCGATATAAAGAGAATATTATAGAGAATATGACAAATTTGTACATGTATATATTGGACATCTGTCATGGAATTTGTATATTTGAGGTAAGAACTGCTTGGTCTATTTGTTTGGATTGTGCATACACTACAATTGGTTTAGAAAGTACTATAAATTCTGGATTTTATTTTTCAGTTGTGATGGAGGAGAGAAAAAGCTTTAACAATCTTAGTTATTTAATCGGGGGAATTCCCTGCTATTTCTCTGTTTGTTTATTTTAGATTCTGCATTTAACTTATGACATTAGAGCTTATGTATGATAGCAGAAACCTTGGGAAGATAGTAATTGAGGCATGTGCATTCAACTTACGACATTAGAGCTTATCTATCAAATAATGCAGGAAGATAAAAAAGCAATACAAATGTCATATTCATCATCATACTTACCTGATTATTTCCCTTAATTTCCCATTCTTTTTGATGAATCTGCTGGATTTTTTTTCCTTCTATAGTTAATAGATCCTGTGAAAAATTGGGACCTGTTTGTTCTTCTATGTACATTTGTATCCTATGCACTACTGTAGCCATTTCAAAGTCATATTTTATGTTGCATTGTCGTCTTTATTGTGTTTTCTAGAGCAAATCTAATCATCCACAACGGTCGTAAAACTAAAGAGAATGTAACTGTGACGGTTCAATTTTGGTCTTTCAAGTAAGTGATTGTGAATTTTGTGGTTGTGTTTTGTGTCATGAACCAACGCTTCAATCAGGTTTTGTTTGCTACATGTGCATTTTTGAATATACTTTGGATTTTGCCTTTTGTGCCATGAAATTTTCCTGCATTTTCATCTATTTTTAAAATTTATTGACGTGTAATTATATTTTAACATTTGTTGTGTGTGCATGTTGGCTTACCTCTTCTTAATCTTGATGTGGAAGATTTCACCAATCACATATTTGAGAGTTCCTCCTTCAAGGTTTAGTTTTTCTACTCATTTCTTCACCCATGTGTTGGTATAAGCATATTTACATATGATAGGTTCTTTTCAAACATGGAAGAGTTTTTCTTTTTCTTTGTCTTATTTCTTGATTTTATATCCCTTTAAATCTAACTTCAATTTATTATCTTTAAAAATAATACTTTCCTTACTTGATATGAGCATAAGCGCAATTCAAATCACAATAAATGAAAAAAAAAATATTACCTCAACAGATTTTTATTTCATAGACTATAACATTTTGACAGTTTAGTTTACCATCATTAAAGCATTATGAAGATGAAATTTATTTTACTTCTCCAGTGATTCAGTGAACTATAATTCCAGTTAGTAAGTCACATATGATCTACAAAACCAACAGATCTTTTAACAGAATTCAAATACTTGATTCAATCTACTTTTACACATTCTTAATGTTTTTTCCAAATGCAGGAAATATGGATTGGAAGATGATACAGTTGACTTTATTGGTCATGTCTTAGCACTTCATCTTGATGACAGTTACTTGGATAAGCCAGCTAAGGATTTTGTGGACAGAGTTAAGGTACTAATTTGCAAATTATCTTTATATTCTTTTGTAGAGCGATATGGTTTGAACTACGCTTTCAGTGGTTTATCATATACCGATATTCGACCTCAAACATAAGTACTAATATATGAAAAATTCTGTAGAGATGGATAGATGACATCATACAATCACTAATCCTGATTTTTCTTTTCTACATCATGCATCCAAAAGCTTTACAAAAAACTGTGAAGGATACACAATTGTTTCATGAAAGTATAATGATTCATATTCCTTAATGACTCAAATATCATAGAAGTTACATGGTTTTTATTTTTTAGTCTTTATTAATAATGCATGAAAAAGGATATAGTTACCAACTTACCACGGCAAGATGTGTCAAACATTTTATATGTCAAAACATGCAGTACATTTCTTAACAACTAAACATAGAAGCATGTCCTAAACGACCAAAATAAAGTATTACTGATTTGTGCTAGAAGCTAAATCCTTAATACAAACTAAGATATACACCTTTAATAAGGGAAAACTAGACAATAATCTAAGGTTTTTTTACCATCTGTTAGAATTTAGCATCAATAGTGTTTATTTCGACACCACTATCGTTATGTTGTTTTTGATATCATTACTATATAGTGATCTCGGCGAAATTTATAAGCTTGTAATATTGTTTGTTTTATATAGACTTATGCAGAACCCCTCGCACGCTTTCAAGGAGGTTCATCTTACATATATCCATTATATGGACTGGGAGAGTTGCCTCAGTTTTTCCATATCTATATTTCTTTTTAAATTTAATATAATTGTGAAACTAACTTCGATACTTTTGATTATTGGAAGGCATTTGCATGTCTGAGTGCTGTGTATGGTGGAACTTATATGCTGAATAAGCTAGAATGCAAGGTAAGTTTGTGATGATACTTCTATATTCAGAAAAGCCAGTTGAATTACTTTAATATGTGTCAGGAGCTGGTTGGTGCAAAGTTGGAAAGAAGAATCTTATCCACGACGAGAATCCAGGCACAATCACTGACATCATTAGGGCTAAAGATATCGACCATTTATTGAAAGTGGCAGATGATAAATGGACAGCAGACGCCGTCATATTTTCCCAACCTTGTGGTATGTTTGAAGGCTTTACATCACACTCCTAAAAAGGTTACACCAATTTTTCTTTGTTTCTTTGGAAATGGTTCCCGGCTAATTGTCTTGCTAGTTCCTGCTCTCTCTATCTATGAGTGGGAGGTGCAGCCTGTCCTGTGTTTGAACCGGTAAGGTGTTGTGGTGGTTTGGTTTTCTTGGGGTTGCTTGCGGGGTTGGGTGGGGTCGTATCTCCCCTTCCTTCCTGGTGCGACTTTCAGGTTATTCGTGTTGTTTTTTGTTGCCTGCAAGTGTTTGTTGGGTTCGCTGCTGATTGGGGTGCTCGGCTTTTGGTGCACTCTTTTGTTTTCTTTTGGTGTTTTTTGCTCCTTTAGGGGCCTTGTGGGTGCGTCTCTGGCCCTGTCTGTGGGGTTTGGGGGTGTTCTTCTTTGTGGTGGTTTGTTGGAGTGTCGCTTGGCGGTTGTATTTGTATATTTTGTACTATCTTGTTCTTTCCGTTTATCTATATTTATATATTTTTCCATTTAAAAAAAAAAAAAAGCTTAATTACAGGTAATTTATGAATACGAAAGAAAATGCCACTTTCACTCTTGTGTGAAGATAGTCTCCCACGAAATCAACTGGCCACATTTTTTTATCATGAGTGCAACCCCGAATGAAGACATGATAGATATTCTACCCCTCATAAAACACCGACACCGCTAATGTAAAATATATAAGACACCGACACCGTTATATATATGTTAATTTATTTGGAGACGGTTTAAAATGAAAATTAAAATACATATATGAACATCTAACTTGAGGAATTTATTAAGTTCTACAACAAGATATCATAGTATTTGACCTTTATTTATTCATCTACTATCAAAAAAGTTAAAAATGATATAATCAAATATAATGTCTATAACCCTTAATTGATCAATATTTCTAAAAACATATATAACTCTTTTATCTATGGTGTGCGGAAGCAAGAGAGAAAAAAATTGTTTAAATATTTGTCTGAGTTTTCCAACACAGCTCGTATGAATGTTATATAAGTGTCGGACACCGATCGTAGGATTGTCGAAGTAAAGAAAAAACAATTATTTAGTACACCGGTTCGACGCGTGTCGTATGAGTGTCATAAAAGTGTCGAACATCGACGCATATCAGATATCGCGATACGCCTAATTCTAAAAGTGTTCGTGCTTCATAATTAATGCATACAACAAAGGATATTGAATACTTAAAAAAAGAAACAAAGGATATCGAAGTAGTTTTCCATTACGACCACTTATTTTATACTAGCAATCATTAAAACAAAAGAGTGTTTGGAGATTCTTTGATTAATCATAGGCGTGCCAAGATTGATTCCTAAGTCATTAGTGGATTCAATTCCAATATCTTTATTTATTAATTTTGTTAAGTCTGCAACATTTTAATCTAATAATTTCCCTCCAATTTGCTGTATTAGCTTAGCAGCAATTTAACCTAACAAATTTCCTCTAAAATGCAGCAATCCTTAATATTTCTCCTCACTGATGAGCTTTTCATTCCTATCATGTTGTGTCATCGTTTGTATATATCTATTGTTTTTGTAGACATTTTTTTTGACAAGTTGTTGTACGCTTATTTAATTTAATACGTTTACAAACATAATACCCTAATTTCCATGCAGACTCGGCTACCCTGATTTCCATGCAAACTCGGCTATATATAGAAAACCCTAAATCATATTTCTCTCTAAAAAAACCCTAAACCGTGGTAAATTACATAGACAGCAAAAGAATAATATATTTTGATTTTTGCAAATGAAAAAATTTCTATATATACCAATTTGACGTCTAACGTCGTATATGAGGAAGTATTTCGCAATGTGTGATGAAACTACATGTCAATGTACTAAAATTTTCATATTTCTTTTACCGAATTATTGACAGGATTATCGAATTTTCTTTTATAATATTTTCAGATTTTATACATTTTATGAAGTGTTTTATTTTGCCTACTATGAATTATCACCTGTTCTTTTTTTCACCGTTACCAATTATATATTGCATTTTATTATTCGTATATCAATCTCTTAACAATAAACCCGTGCGACGCACGGGTCAACAATCTAGTATAATTAGATGCTTATCTCTTGAAACATGGTCATAATAAAAATAAGAGTAAATTACACTCCCCTCCCCTCAAAGATGCTTGAATTACACTCCCCTCCCCTCTTATGTTAAAATATACATTTCCCTCCCCTCTTATTCAAAACATATTAGAAAAAAATTCATTCCCCTCCCCTAAGAAAAGCTTGAATTACATTCCCCTCCCCTCTTATGTTAAAATCTACACTTTACTCCCTCAATATATATTTTTTTTATTTTTAATAATCTAGAAAAAAAATAATAATCTAATGCACTTCGAAAAAAACAGTATTGTAGGTCTATTTTAACATAATAAAAAATTAAATACATATTTTTTTGCTATTTTTTATTTACAATTTCATTAACATGTAGTTTTAAACCCGATTATAAAATATGAAACAAGCCAAAATAAAATTAAAATATGTGAAAAATTACTAACGACAATAAACCATGGTTATTTAAAAGTTAATTTTAAACTCTAAATTATAAAATCAATAGCAAAATATTTAAATTTAATTATCATTAACATTTAAATTATAAAGAAATGAATTAATTTTTCTTAAAGGGTGGTTTAAAATTAATATATATCATAAAAATATTTATTTATGTTAAAATAGATTAAAGTGTAGTGCATATTTAATTATCAAGGGAGGGGGTTGTAATTCAAGCATCTTATAAGGGAGGGGAGTGTAAGTTTTATTTTTCAAGGGAGGAAATTGTATATTTTAACATAAGAGGGGAGGGGAGTGTATTTCAAGCATCTTTGAGGGGAGGGGAGTGTAATTTACTCTAAAAATAAAAATAAAAATATGCAACATGGTCATTTTCTTGGCTATACTTGTACGTCATTATTAAAGATAGGAAAAAATAAATCTTAACATATATATAATCTTAGATTTTGTAATCCTTATCACAATAATCTTAACTGTTATTGATAGTAAATCTACTTCAGTATCTATCACTATGTCATTGTTGAAAACGTGTTCGCCTATGGTTCAAAAACTTGATTTTCTTTTTGTAAAGAAACTTAATTTTAATTAGAAATTTTGAAACATATATCATTAATAAAAAAAAAATTTAATTAAAATTTAAACCCCATATAAAAGAAGTGCATCAAGAAATTCAATAAGAATGTAAACCATAATACCATGTAACATGTTTTATTTGATATTCTCCAGGGATTATTGAAAATTTGAAATAAATATGACACAACTACAAGCAAGGTAAACAAGTTTGCCTGAAAAATTCAGTGATTTGTATCTCCTTTATGCAACCTATATTACAAGACTTCAGACAGGATAACAAGCACCCCCAGATGCAAACTATTTTTTCTTTGGAATATTCGAAATTTTTCGGTTCCTTCCACCTTTTCGGGAGGCAGCAATGCTAGCTATAGCATCATTACCAGCGATGAGTAAAGCGATCAAACCCATTAGCTTCAACCCGAGGTTTTTTGTCAAATATGACAACCTGTTTTCATCTCCTCCAGTAATATCTTGCATTTGATCCACCTGTTCAATGGATAAAATAGTGTAAACCTGCAATGGCAACGCTTTGGTATCTGGATAGCAGCGTAGTATCTCCTTGTAACTTTCTTCATTACCACCAAAAGTGAATTGCAGAATCGCCTTCGACTGTGGATCATCTGATAAAGGATCAAATATGAAAGCGAAATTTCCAAATTCCATATTAGGCCTCTTGAATAAATTAACCAGGATACCGCTGCTGGGTCTTATATTCCTAGACGAAGACTTCTTAGGACAAGGTTGCTGAACACCGGTTAACTGGTAAATGCGAGAAGCTTCTCTCAAGCCACTCATGAAAGCACCATGCATAGTGGCTGGATATTGCCTAGAAGTGGCCTCCCCTGCAAAGAACAGTCGGTTTCCCACGTTTTCTGCAAGTATATCGTAATCCTTACCAGATGATTGCACACTGACATGAGAGTATGAACCATAAGAAAAGGGATCGCTTCCCCATCTCGTACAAATTGATTGTATTGGATCAGGCACAGTGATGCCTTTAGGTTGAAAAATACCTGTAGAAAGATATATAAAATGAAAATCGGAACCACATTTTTTAAACATTGAATCATATCAATTCATAAGATTAAAAATAGCTTGAGAAAATGAGAAAAAAATGACTACACCATAAGTCTTAAAACAAAATGAAATGTCATACAACATAAGTTAAAGTGAACAAAGAGGAATAATATAGTCAAATAAGGTGCACATGGTAAGCAAGGAATGATATAACCAAATAAATGCAAATAATGAATCAATAATTCATATGATTCATATTGATCCTATGGAATCTTGTAATTGCATGCATGCATCTATCATATTTCTGAGCAGTATGAGATTCATTTCACACGTTATACAAGTAGCAAATAAGCGAAATCATATCGAATCATGCAACTGTAACAAGTAACTAATAAAACAAAGGGAAAAAAGGAAAATGTGCTAAGTGGTAACATACATAAAATTTAATGAACAAACAAAATAAATAAGGGCATTTTTTTTTCATCAGTAAGTCAAAAAATAAGTGAAAGATACCTTTTAGAGTGTTCAAAACCCGATTAAGTAAGATGGATGGATCTGTGGTTTCAAAGGTGTGTGCAGCTTCACCGGCCACAAGCGCAATAAGTGCTGGCCCCCCAGAAACAGTGTGGTAACCGTAGAATAAAAAGAATTCCCCTCGATCATGATTATTTTCCTTGAGACATCCAAATATGTCCAGATCTTCCCCCCAAAACACATGAGGAAAAATCATTGCAACTTTGTTCAGAAGCCCGAATCCCATTTTCTCAATTGATTCGAGCTTTCTTGCAGGTAATTGCGGTTCAAAATTAATGGCCTTCTTTTTTAGAACTCCAAGAGGCACAGTGCATAAGACGAAGTCTGCTTGAAAGACTTGATCCCCAGCAATAATCTCAACACCCTCATTTCCATATCGGATAGTGTTGACGGTCTTTCCATAAAAAATCGGAACTCCTTCACACATAGCTTTTATCAATCTACAATTTCCACCAGCAAGAAAACAATGATCACCCTTCATTTCATAAGGATCGTCCTGATTCCAATTGGCAGCTGAAAGATTTGAAAGACATCCAGCATTTGCGTATTCTAAATTTGCAAGATGCCAATCAAACATCTGCTTCTCATCAGTAGTTTGAGCCACCAAATATAAATTCTTGAGTGTCTTCAAGACTGAACCAAGTGAGGTATCACTTGCAAACCCATCCATAATTTCCCTCAACTCCATGCTTTTGTCAAGCAACTTATTGAATTCAAAATAAACCTTGGAATCTATTTCCTTATCAACCGGATCCCCATTCGGCTTGAATAAAGGGCAATCAAGCCTAACTTTGTGAAGCGGAATGGAAAGTTGCCGTGCCAGAACCGCTAAAGGGTTGGCATGAGTTCCAGTAATTACGCTCCCACCAAGATCTAAGGCTGCAAACCTATCGTCGTTTCCTATTTTTTGAGTGTAAACTCTGCCGCCAGGACGGTTCCTACCTTCCAAAATGACAACCTTATAACCAAATAACAATAGCTGCCTTGCTGCAGCCAATCCAGCAAGGCCAGCACCAATAACAATAACCGTCCCTTTGGTCGCCTCAGGAAAATGAGATGTAAATGACGGCAATACACCAAAATTGATGTGACCATTATACAAAAGGTAATCATAAGCAGAATTAATCAAATATTCAAACTCATTGTTCACAGTTTCTTTAATCTGTCCCTTCGTCAACCAACTCCTAACATTCCCCCTCCAGCGAGCCAATATATGATTCCTCACAACAACATAATCATTTTGCTCTTTCCCGCCTAATTCTGTGACAACCCCAGATTTAACCTCATGCTCAAGCAAAGCATTCATTGGGAAACCAAGCGAAAAGGCAATCATAGCCTCGGTGTTGGTTTCTTTCTGAAAATCTTTACTTTTACCCTTCTTCTTCAAAGTGCTTTCCAAATTCTTATCAAATCGCTCATGATCATCTAGCAACCCCTCATAACTACGATAATTCCCTTTCTTTCTCAAAGACATACGCCTCGAAACAGATCCATCAGAAGACGGGCTTGCCATTGTTTGTTCCTAATAAATATAATTAACCTATTCAATAAACTAAACCAAATTTCGTACCCAAGAATTATAATATTCTGTTCGATAATAATAATAATAAAACCAACAATAACAATAATCATATGACAAAATAAAAACTATGCTAGGTTTGAGCAACTGGATATGAAACAAAAGAATGTAAATTTGAAGTTGAAAACTTCATGCCTTATTAAAAGCACCCATGAATTTTTTCACATATATTAAAAAAGTGGTTATTAAATTTAATGTGTCGTATGTTGATCTTTCAAAAATACTCTTGGTTTATTAATGTGTGGCTTTAACTTCTCAAATTTCACAAGAAATTAGTAGTATTTATAAAATGTATGTTTGAGAAAAAAATTATAAACAACCTAGTATAAATTGCATATGAATTTATATTCTTCAAATGAGGCTTATAGTTAGAGACGTAGGGAGTATTTTACCAAGAGTTGATGACACTGGTTGCAGTTCCGAATTTTTGGTCTGCACAATATGTAACAAAAATGGTGAGTACAAATAAACAAATACTAGATTTGGAGGAAAATGAAATGGTGTTTGTTCCCTGAAAGTGAAATTGCGAGACTCAACAGGAAGAGAATGAAAATGAGTTGTGATCGATTGACGAAAGGTTACGTTTATTTGTAGTGTTTGAAACAATCAAATATGGTAAGTTTATTGGTCTTTTAGGCGGGACTATGGAAAATGTGAGTGGGAACAAAATTAATGCAAGTCTAAAGATTTGTTATCTTTTTATTTTTTATTTTTTTTGGTCAAGTTCTTGTTATTTTTTACTTGGTACAATAATAATAAACATTCCAAATCTAGTAAAAAAATATATTACAGTCAAACAAAATAAAAAACAATAGAATTTTTTATTTTTTATCTTTTACTCCCCAATGTATTTTATTACCAATCGTTTTGACATTTTTACACATATTAGAAAATATAGATAATTTGCATTGAAAAGATAAATTATGAATGATTTTACAAAATTACCCTTTATTATTGATATGGGAAAAAGAGATTAACATAATGGAAAGAAGAGAGAGTAATAAATGGTAAAATGTATGATAGAAAAAAATCATTAATGATGCATTAGTACTGTAAAGTGACTTATAATAAAACCAAAATATTTTTGTAAGTGTGATCCCCGGAGATTACATCATGGGATTGATCCCCGGAGATGAGAAAGAGTACTTGAATGTTGATTCGGTTTGTATGTGTAATGACGACATAGGTCTTGATCATCGTTGGATTACAACTGAGTTTTTGAATGACAGTAAGTGTTCGGGTATGCCCAATCATAGGCTCATTCTAAAGGTTGGTGTTCCTGTTATGTTGCTTCAGAACGTTGATCAAGTTTCCAGACTATGTAACGGCACACGTTTGATTGTTGTTTCTCTGGGGGAAAACGTGATGTCTTTGTTACTTTTGAGAGGCGTCAGTTTCCATTGGTTCTATCTTTTGTGGTGACAATAAATAAAAGTCAGGGGCAGACTTTGTCTAGGGTTGGTCTTTATCTCCCAAGACCGGTCTTTACTCACGGTCAATTGTACGTTGCGGTGTCAAGGGTTACTAGCAGAAGTGGATTGAAAAACTTGATTACTGATGAAAGCGGAGGTCAGTTTTTATTGATTGAATTATGGTTTTCCTGCATAATTATATGTTGTTATTGAGTGAATGATGTCTGCTCGGTTATTAAGTGTTTTGATGTATTTTGATCGTTGTTTCTATTTGCAGATTCTGCACCGGAATTGCAGCTAGAGTCATTGCACCTGTTGTTTTTTTTGTATGTTTAGTTTTCCTCTTCTTGAGGTCTATTTTCTTCGAATTCTGCTGGGAATTGTTCCATGCTTCGTATTCATTGTAGTTGGCTGTTTCCTTTGCTCCAGACTTTGTTTAGATCTTTCCTTTAAATGTATGTTATGCATTCTCAAGTGTCCTTGGTCCTATACTTTCCCTGTGATGCTTTTGTTCTCTCAGTCAGGTGCCTCCAAGGCAATGCTCTGAGGTTGTTTTATCATAGTGAAACTCAGTAGATGCATCTTTATCATATATCATTGTATTGGTTAAGATATGTTATTCATTTATGAATTCGACGATTTTATGCACTTATGATGACGCTCAAGCTGTTGTATTCACTTATTTAATGATGTTATTAATTTACGGATAATGCACAAATTTTTTCTTGGCCAGCTAAGAATTGTTTATAGATTTATGTTGTCAAATAAATCAAGTATTTTTTTTATCGTGTCGAGTATAATGTTTGTCGGTAATTTCAATTGATTAATTTTTCATCCGTTTATCGTATTGAATCTAAGTTTTGTCGTTTTTTTTTCTCTCATCCATTTGGAGTTTTATTCATATTGGAACGCAAATTGATTCGGTAATTGAAAAACACCAAAGTTAATTGTAATCCCGTGCAAAAGCACGGGTCTAACGCTAGTAATTACTAAACATAGATGCATTAGTAGTGAAGACATTGTTAGATAAGAAAACCCTAGATTTAAAAGTCGATCTTCTGCCGTTAGTTCATACAAAAGTAATCCAATAAAGATTTAGTGGTAGCTATTTGAGAGCTAGAAACTTCGACCATCATAACAATATCATCAACAAAAAGGATGCGGTAGACATGAACCTTTTGGTCATGGCCAAAAGAGAGGGGGAGCCAAGTACCATCATTAATAGCATCTTGAATAATATAACCTAGCTTCTTGATTCAAAGGATAAAATCATAAGGTGAAACTGGGTTACCTTGAAGAAGAATTTTAAAGATGGTTAAGGTATTCCCTCAAAAAAGATGGTTAAGGTATATTCAATGAAATTCAAATCACATAAGGAAGATTGGTTCTGATACGTTGAGAACTAATCTTCAAAGAGATTTTGCACATAACTTTACATAGAGCTAAATGGTGAAACTAGCTGGTGTTGCTTGCTTTGGTCGTCACACTATGAAAAGAAATATGTATAAGAAAATAATTCAATTTTTATATATGTTTTAGTTGAGACACGTTAAAAAAAAAAAAACATTTCAATATAATATATTGGGGTATATTAGTTCAAAAAAAAGATATTTGGTGTTATTGATGAAAAAATTGACTGACCTATTTTTTATTTTTATTTTAAAACTACTGACCTATTTGTTGTCACCCAACAATTTATATGTAATTCTCTACTTTTTACAAAATGTCAACAACTTATTTGTTTCTTTTTTTTTTTTGGTCAGGTAGCTTACTGGCTAGAATTCACCTTATAAGATGAATAAGTGGGGTGTCTAGGGTTCGAACCCCAGCCCCTGTATATAATAATGCATTGTCCTACCAACTGAGCTATGCTCAAGGAACACAACTTACTTGTAATTCATTACTTTTAAAAAAAATACTTGAAGGTCATTAAAAAAAACAAAAAAGGGGGCGTTTGAATTGTGTTTGGTGCTTCTGCAATTCTTTTTTTAAAACACAGATGGCAAGTAAAGAGATGAGAGAAAGAGACCACACAGAAAATTTATTAGGTTTCACCCCACAACTCGGGTTTACTTTCAATCCTCTTACACCTTCAAGAGATTTTTCCATTATAATCAAATCTTGATTACAAACAAATTACTAAGACAACAATGTCATAGATTTCTTTGCCTTAATCTAGAGGACTTCCTAATCTCAATCCAGAGATTTACAACAACTGATTGTTTTACAATAGATAGTGTTTACAAAAACTCCAAGAACAGTAAAAAGATATTAAACATAGTACACTTAGAGTGTATCCCATTTAGACGTTTCTTTTGACTTTTGTTAGACATTGTATATACTATAAACAAGTATGTATGTAATTACACTAGTATATATGAACATGTTAGACTTGGTATATACGTGAGTGTGCTTGTACGTGTCGTACTCTTCTTCAATCAAACTTGATGAAAAAAATCCTTATTTTCAATGGTTGAATGAATGGTGATATATCTTGAAGATTTAAGGTCAACGCTTTAGTCATTAAATTTCATCAGTGATGTTCATTAAGGAGTTCTTTTATTCCTTTTCTTAAGTTAGAATAAAGGCTAAATTGCATTTTTGGTCCCTTAACTATTTAGGTAGTATCGGTTTGGTCCCCTAACTAAAATTTGATTTATTTTGGTCCCTTAACTTCTCTCTGTTACACATTTTGGTCCTTTTCGTTACTTTTAATTCAAAAACGTTAGGTTTTCTTCATCTCCTTCTCCTCATTTTCATCTTCATATCATCTCCATCAACATTCAACAACAAGAATTCCAGAAAAATTCCAGAAAAAAATGAAGAAAACCTAACGTTTTTGAATTAAAACTAACGGAAATGACCAAAATATATAATGGAGAGAAGTTAAAGGACCAAAATAAATCAAATTTTAGTTAGGGGACCAAACTGATACTAATTAAATAGTTAAGGGACCAAAAAGATAATTTAGCCTAGAATAAACTTTCCTTCTTTGGAGAAAGTAATCGTTGCATACATCAATGACGATTACTTGAGTCAAATGCTTAGTATAGAGGATCTCATTAAATAAAATTGTACATCAACATTGACTACCTATGTTGACCTTATTCTCGGTGTAGAGCTTTGCCTTTATCTATGACATATAGCTCATTGATGAACATAATTGGCAAGTGCACCAAATCGCAACAAGTAGTAAAGTAGTAAGATTATTGTTCTCCACATGGATTGTCGTTCAACTTGATAATTAGTAAAACTTATTTCAAAAGCGATAAGTAAATAAAAGTGAATAGAATTGCTGGGTTAAATTGCCTAGCCCAATTCAAGAATAGGTTTTTATAATTCAGATGATTAACGACGATTAGGGTTTCCTTGAATCCCCCTTCGTCTTTATTGGAATTATTAACGAGTCAATCATTAGTTGTTTTAGTATAATATTTGGTTTCGTTTTAATTAGATTTAAGTTTATTTTATTTTAATATTATTTCCTTTTAGAGCTATTTTACTTTAGTTGCATATTATTATATTTCAGGAATGAATATTTGATGGATTGAGTCTTGGAGAAAAAGAAAGGGGTTTGGAGCTGATTCGGAGCAAAAATACGAAGATTTGGAGACTAAAATATGTCTCCCCCAAGTCAGAAGCTTGGCACAGCCCGTGCTATTATTGGCACGGCCGTGCCACCTCCCAGGATCACCTTTTGCTGCTTTTGCTTAGATTTTAAGCTACTCTATTTTAGTTTTACCAAAAAGCCCGCAGTTTCTTGTGGAACAATCTAGTGATGTAATTGCTTAGATTTTAAGTCAAATGTAAACTATAAACAGAGTAGCTAGCCATCACAAATAATCATCTTTTGTTCTTGGAATTCAATAAGTGACAATTGTCTTTCTTAATAAAAGTTCTTTCTTTTACTTTCTTGTTATTTTATTTATGTTCTTCTCCTTCTTCTCTATGTCTACGATGAACATGAGTGAGTAGACTTCTCTTGTCTTGGGATTGTTGGATAAGTCTAAATGACATAATCCTAATCAAACCAAGCTTTAACCATAATCTTATGTAACCCTAGTTTCTAATCTAAATTCACCGTTTTAACATGAATTAGCCATTATCAAACTGTAGAAGCGAAAGTGGAGGGTTTGATAATTGTTAATCCATCATCTCAAATATCAATTCATAAAACGAGAGTGAAGTCTTGATATTCGAACAAGTGAATTTAGACAAGGATTGCAAAGGCAGCGAAATAGTCTTTGCAATCCTTGAGACATTAGTAGTTTCAAACCTTAAAAACTTCTTCTAGTAATCAAATCAGCGAAATAGGTTTGATTGCTAGAAGAAAACTCTCACTAGACTGAAAGGAAAAGTGAGGGGCTAAAGGGAAACCGGTCTTTAGAAATTAGGTCTAACATAAGGTTCTAAGTTTAAGGTTTTCGTGTGTGAAGGATTTGTCATTATGATGAACCAATAACCCCAAGGCTCTTTTTATTATTATATTCTCTTTCAACCGTTTGAAAACCCCAACTTTGCAACTTAATTCTCTTCTAATCATCAACTAAAGTTAATTGAATTAAACAACTCCATGTCAGAACGATACTCTTTTATTACTACTTCGGTAAGACCGTACACTTGCGGTTTTATCCCATCAATTATCTTTTAAGAAATAAAACACCTTATGTGGTGCATCATTGATTTAATGTGTCACGACGGTAAAACCCACACATGTTCCCTTAAATAACTCATTTAGGACCCACCGGAGTAGTGTACTACGTTTTTCTAAGGTAAGGAGTAAAGACGAAGAAGACTCAAACCATAACTTTCTAACCTCTATAAGAAGTACTAATTAGAAAAGTCAATGATCTGATAAAATTTCAGGTTATCAGTGTCTACTTTAATCTTACGGATCAATCCCCAAGGTTACACTTCTAGTTAACTAATTGACAAAGCATTAAGAACGGGAATAATCTAATTTAAATCTCAACACGATCAAAAGCATAAACTAAATGAAAACTTTATTAATAAATTCCAACAAATAAGAAGGGGTTCATCGTGGAACCCTAATCAAGAGGTTTAGTTGCTCATGGCAACATACATCATAACAAAACAATAGAAAAATATACCCTAGAAAGAATAAAAGGAAGAGAAATTCCACCTTGAATCATTGATGTTTGACCCTTACTCTAATTGTCAATGTTTCTAAATGAATAAAATAGTGTGCATGGGTACTGTTTATAACATTAGGTTACTTAGGGATTAAGAGAAGAAAACTGGGTTTTATCCGCCGATCCAACTTGGAAAACAAGCAAAAAAGGGTTTTTACCCGATGTCAGGCGCATGGGTGCATGGTACAAGTGCATGGGCGTCTGAGGCAGCCCACCAAGTGCGATTTCTTGTGTTTTCTTCCCGTTTTCGGTCATTATTTTGTCTGAAAACTCCTAGGAACTTGAAATGAATTTTCTTCACTTTGTATTGTCTTTAGCAACCTTCTAAGAACCCTTGATCTTCAATTCTTCATCCTTGATTCTTCACGTGTTGTCTTTATTTGTTGATTTACATGATTCTTCACTACAAAACACTCAAAACACCTATGAAGTTGCATGATTTAGGATAAAACTAAATTACAATGACTCGAGTGAAAACAATACAATATGTTCCTCAAACCATTGACAACTCCTCTAACTCTCATCTTATTTGTTTTCAAATGCAAAAAAAAAGTACTAAACACATAGCCAAAATTTCATATGATGCTCTGTCATCACTCATCATGTTCGAGAGCTTTGAAACACTTACATAGCCAAAATTTCATATGATGCTCTGTCATCACTCATCATGTTCGAGAGCTTTGAAACACTTAGCGTTGAGTTTAGCACAAACCCAGAGCTTTGACTAGTAGTGCAGAGCATTGACATCATGTCTAGAGCTTTGACTTGTTACAAAGGCAGTACTTTACCTGTATGTAAAATTTCATGCACACTTAGAAAATCCATATTGTTCTTAATCTTGCTTCGTAAATTACTTTTGTTATCATCAAAACTTAAGAGCTTTCGTATTTTAATCAATGTTGGTCGAACAATCTCCCTCTTTTTGATGATGACAAACACCAACAATGTATTTATACTTTAGCATTTTGATGAACAACTTCTCAAATAGATAGGACTTTAACTTATAATGAGGTTTGAAAGCTTCCCCTTGAGTTCAATCCATAAAAATTTAAAGTACAAAAATTCAAAGTGCCAGAATAATGTTAAGTGCCATAGTAACCATCATGAAGGTAACTGCTTATCAGCATTATATCAACATGTGATAGAAAAATCACTATGCCTTTTGAACTAACACAAGATAGTAACTTCAAAGAAAATAAATTAAGTTATAATAATAATACTCCCCCTATTGTCATTAACAAAAACGATTTTATTAAATGGCAGAACTGAAATACATGTGCATTAAGGTAAAAATGTTGAAAACATAAACATATTCATGGAAATAACTGAAATTACAAGAAGTCTTGATTAAACTTAGAAAGTAACGAAAAACAAATATAAGGAATCCTAAAGGTCTTTCTAAGTATCTGAGCAACTAGAAGCTTGAGTTGATCTTCTTCTTCAACCTTCTTTATTCAACCTTGAACATATAGAGACCTCAAATCCCCAAAGTTTGAGTCTTCAACTTGTATCACTCGAAATCTTGAAAGCCTTCACAAACAAATATTTTCTACCGCATAATTACGTAGCTTTGAATTGTCCATCGCGCCAGATGATACGTATGAACATGATCAAACTCTAGTCAAGCACAATAATAACAAAATCCTTTTTTAACCTCTATTTAAGCACATTGCATTTTCATTTAAAAAGCTTAATTTTAACTTTAATTTAATAATAAGCAGAAATAAATATTTTAGAAGTTAACAAATCTTGCACACTTAATTAGAGGTAACCGTTTTTAACGGATCGTAGGGTACTATAAGTTAACAAATCTTACACAAATCTTCCAAAATCCATTTTAAAGGATTTTTCCGACGTTTTCCCTATTTTAATAAACTTTAGTGGCGACTTCATTGTTTTTTTGAGCAACCATCAAATTTTTTGGTTGCTTCAAGTACCCTATATGGTTCCTTCCACTTTGGATTCGACTCTAGTTTTATGAGTTTCTACATAAAGTTTGAAATCTTTAAAAGGAATGAACTTGGACACTTCATGTGGGCGTCACTGGTTATGTACCCCATTTCTTCAACTGATAGGAATCCAAAGAGTTGGGTTGGTGTAAGCCCTTGAGGGCAATAATTTTATGTTAAATTTATGATATGTATATGACTTTTATTACTAAATAAAATAAAGCATTGTTTATTATATTTTCTATAAGATTAATAAAGTCCAAAGAATAGATAATTCAAGTAATGAAACATTAAGTGAGACTTAATCGTGAGATAACATTAATATAAAGAACACTATTATTAAAAATATTTGTAGTCAAGATTATATATAAATTGGGATAGTAATAAAATGTATAGACTATTATGTATGTAAATTGATGATCACGTCTCACGGGTCATAGATATGAGATATTACCTCTATACATGGGTGTAAATATTTGGAGTAATATTTATACTTGATTGACCCACCATGATAATGCTACATAGTATGTTATGAATGTGTCACAAGATATTCTCATAGTGGTAATGTTGTATATCACTCTTAGACTTGAAACGAATATGATCCTTAGTTGTGGACTAAAGTGTTTTATTGTGATTCAAACATTATTTGTAACATGATAACTATACAGTTGATTAATGAGCAGTAGACAAATCATGTTGTGGGACACGAGTATCCTAGAAGAGATTTCCCCTTCTACATAACAGGAGAACTATATTTAGGCCTCTTGATGAAATATAATTGCAAAATTGCATGACCATGCCGAATTAATTAAGTCAATATGAGATATTAGACTTCTTCATTACTCAATATATTTCAGGATCAAGAAATATAAATATTCAACTTTACAAGGGTGACACATAAAAGATTTCTTCATATCACATGACATTCTCGTCACTTGGATGGCAACGACATATTTCTAGATGCATATCATTGTTTATAATATTAATATATAGTTTAATATTATTACCAACGTGATGGGAAACTATTGGGTCACACAAATAGGACAGATATATGAAAGAAAATATAAATAAGACTTATTTATAAGTTAACATGTAGGAAATTATTCGTAATTAAGTAAATAAATAAGATTCATTAATTAAATTACAAAACTCAATACATCGTAAGGTTCAATGTGTTTTAAGTTGAATGCAGTACATCATAGGCTATATGGTACACACAAGTGAGTCTATAAATAGAACTCACTTGTGCATAATTTAGTTACCACGGTACAAAACCCTAAAGTGCAAACCCAAGTTCTCTCGGAACCTCTGGTCGCTTAACTAGTACCAAAAATTAGAGGAGATATGTTCATGAGGACGAGTACAGACATCGCTACGTTGCTTTGCTGTGATAGAAATTGTTTTTGCACTTCAAGAGGTAAAAATACTTTCACTAACTCGTGTCAAATTCGTAATGATCCAAGCAAAAGAAATAAACAAATATGTTAAAGCCTTGATTCAAACTCGCAATTATTTCCTTGCCTAAACTTAAAGTATGTGATTCTTGCCATTAGATTATCGGCCGAGGAAAGCAGAAAGCAAACAAATGTCATCATCAGATGAAGTGTTTCTTTTAAATGTGATGGACTTGCCTCAATTACATATATATTGTGAAACAACAATATCATTTCTTTCCAGTGACAAATGTAAAATAGACTATAAAAAAATTATAAATGCACTTGTTGGCCTCCTATCTTTGCGAAACTTGATTTTGCAGTGTTATCTCAATTTCTTCAGCACGAAGGAATAAACAAGAGAATAAGACCCAATAACAATTTGCCTTGACCCACCCCACCCATTTACTCCTTAAAAATCTGAACCCAGAAAAACACATTACACATATATATACACAATTAGAAATGAGATGAGAATAACCATAAAAATTGAGGGAAACCAAACCTTAACATCAGAAAGATTGGAGGTCAAAAGTGCCTTTATGACAAAAAGAAATTGATGAGTACTTGTAATTTTCTATACACTTGGCATTTTGGTTTTTTAATGCTACTTTAGCACCAGTACAAAAAAAATGCTAGTCTAGCTAGTTCATTAGGGAGAGGATTTCCACTAGACCACTACCACAAAACTGCAGACAAATATATGAGAACTGCAGTTTTTTTATTTTTTTTTGAAGGGATGAGAACTGCAGTTTATTAAATGCCGGTAAAACTTCAGTTTGGACCCAAAATAATTAGCTTCCATGTGCTGAGCAAAGTAAAGCAGGTAAATAATTTTTCACAGTATAAGGGGTTAAATAATGATAATAATGTATGCTGACAACTTTAATATCAAAATTGAAATTGATTGTGACTAAAAATGCTATAGAGAATAAACCATCAAAAAAATTTTATCAAATAGTGCAATGACTAATATTCATCATTTAAGGTGAATAATTATGGTGTTTAAGGTTCGAATTTCAGTCCATGCATATAACAATACACTGTCTCTACTGAGTTATGTTTATGGGTACAAACCATCAATTTTTTTTTTGACAAAGAACCATCAATTCTCTACCAAGAAAAAAAATCATCAATTTAATAACTTAACTATTACCCTCTCTTCAATTTAGTTCTTAAACTATATAAATAAAATAAGTAGTCCTTAAATTATATAAAAATTCTTTGATTTAGTTCATAAAATAAACAAAAATCTACTAATTTAGTCCTTATAAGAATCTTGATTTTACAATGACGGAATCTAAATATTGATAATTTTTAAAGTAAATTGATGGTTTATTTCCCTCTATAGAATGTGTAAAGTCTTTATATCAAAGGCTCTACCTACCCGTTATTATAGTCCTTTTGAAAATATTTATTTTTGGGGTGAATCAGTCATTTGAAAATAAAATTAATTTTTGAAATGTTGACATTATTGGATACTAATGGAATGACTATATTATTACACTCAACCTTATTGCCACCCGCAAAAATCTTCATTGGCCAAAAAAAAATCCATTCAATTTATGAAGAAACAAATCAAGAACAAGTAAATTCATTATATAGAGCAAAGCTGCTAACATTTTGTGGAAACCCCTAAAAAACAGTTTGTTAAGAAATAAAGTGTGCGTTTGTTTAAGATATAGGAGAATTTTTGTTATATAATTTTAAATAACAAAATAGCTTGTGATTTTCTTATAAATAAAAATTAATCTCTAGTTTTAAAAAAAAATGGGAAAGAAGAAATTATTATTAATAGTAGTGACACTAGTGTTCATTTTACAATTATTAATACTAGTAACATCGTCAAAATCAGGTTCCACGCGCTACACATTTTCAAATTTAAAATTGTGACGCGTCATACATGAACGTACAATAGGGTCACGATCAACCAAATTGGGATAATAATATGATGTTGGAGCCATTAAATTTTATAGCTTGGTCTGAGGGAATAACTATAAACCAAGCTTCATTGGTCAAAGCTCGGTCTAGTCTTTCGTAAAATTTTGTAGTGTACATAGACTCTTGAACCAGATGAAGGGGTACCCTAAATGTGAATATCTAATACGCCAACATCCACGATTGCCTCTCTAAAATCATTAATAAGCCACATAGGTCGCTTAACTTGACTTCTTTTTTCTCTTGTAAACCATAATGTTAAGAGGAGTGCTATGCATCGCGAGTAATTGTCTCAGGACTGCATAGCGAAATAAGTTTAGCCACTTGAAGTTTTTTCTGGCCGGCATAAATGGTTAGTCAATCAAAACACTTGAAAGTCGGAATACATGGGCTTGGGATGATTTCGCGTGAACTTTTTCGCTCAATATATCATTTTTCTAATGTTAATAAAGTCATCCATCATATACCAGGGATTATCCGAACTCTGAGAAAATTGTCTGATAAAAGTCCAAGCATCACGACGTCTGCTGCTATTTGTGTAGCCATAATATCCTGTAAATCTCCACACTCCCCTCCTATTATCGCCAACCTCAAGATTAATATGGTTGGACTTGGATATTAATTAGCAATGTGACAATTGAAGGATTTACGCCAAAATAATGCCAAACCACCCCCTATCTTCCTTATCAAAATCAAAACAATTACGAAAACCCGATAAATAACAAAACCCTTCAATTTTATTAGCATGGATTAATGTCTTACGTAAGAAGATGGCTTCCTGATTATAGTATTGGATGAGGTAGTTAAGCTTAGGAACTTCACTTGGATTTCCCAAACATCAGTAGTTCCAAATTATTACAGTCATTTTTCATATTGGATTACCATGTCCTTCAAACACTCACAAATCACAACGTTGGGACTCTCAAACTTCCCAGTGTTCCACTCAACAAGAAGAATAAGACAAGAACAACCACTTACAAATTCATAATTCAAAGGACACCCTTTATGCCCATACACTCTTGTTCACTCCATGTACTAGAAAGAGAGAAGAGGAGAAGAAAGAGAAAGTGTGTTTGTGCGGAGTCCATGTGGTCACGTGTCAAATTTTTGTGTGGGTGTCAAGAGGTGTATTGTCACCTAAGGGGGTTTATGTATCATAACTCTAATTCAAATACCACAAAAATAAGGAGGAACATGAAAATCAATCACAATCGAAGTACATCATTCTCGAAAGAAAATTGCTTTTTTGACCATGAATACTTCATATTGACACAAGTAAATGACGTTTTTACCTCCAGCGGCAGCGGCAGTTAACAATCGTTAACCTAAGCGCCGGCAGTTAACTGCCGCTGGCTCCTCTAGCGGCTGTTAAGTTTCGTAAAATTCTGAAAAAGTTTTGATTTATTTCGATTTTTCGACCGAAATGCGTAAAATCATAATAAAAAGCAGCAAAGCCAAAGGTGGTTAACTGCCTCTGGAGGAACCCAACGGCAGTTAACAGCCGCTAGAGGAGCCAGCGGCAGCTAACTGCCAACGCTTAGGCTAACGGTTGTTAACTGCCGCTGGGGGTAAAAGCATCATTTACTTGTGTTAATAGAAAGTTTTCTATATCAAAAAAACAATTTTCTTATCGAAATCCATTCAAGACATACCACACATCAGATCGGAGTACCATTTACAAATTTGAATCAACAACAATAAAAAAACCACAACATTCACCAAGATGCCTTGACATATCTTCTTAGTAGACTAATAACGATAACAACTAGATTACCTTTCTTAATTATTCATAACTCACTTCTTCACTTTCTATTTTATACGCTAAATATATCATTTTTGTTGACTCATATTCTCATATGTATCTTGTAAAAAAGACTAAAGAGAATAATAAACAAGGACACTTTAATGAATAACCCTATAGAACCGGCATAATTTTATTTATATATCTGCAACTCAATTGGACCTTTTGCATATCAAGATCAATATATTTCAACTACTTAATGTCATGTCATTTGTAAAAAAAAAAAAAAAAAAAAAAAAAACTACTTAATGTCATTATTTTATTTTATTGTACGTTTTTTTTTGACTTGAGTACAATTTTCTTTTAATTTTTCATGAACTAAACTTAACAGTATCCTTAATAAATTCATTAAATTGGCATGTCTTTTGTGCGTGAACAAGGTTCCTTAATAAATTTTGCCGTTAAAAAAATCCTCAAATCTTTTGTTTGACAAAATATCCTTAAATCTTAGACTTACACCTTATATTCTATTAATTGTTGAGTGTGTTATGAATTGACTAATGAAGTGATTACATGAACGATTAAGTGTATGATTAAGATATTGATAGTGAATTTGAAAAGGAAAAAAAAACTACACTTAATCTTTAGCGTATCAACAAAACATTGTGATTGAAAGCACTTGTATCATTATGCCACCAATTTATACTTGACTTTTGAGTTTTGACCCTTTTTCATCAAATGAAAGTGAATCGTTTAGCTTAATTTTTTTTTAGAATATCTCGCAATCATTTTTAATTAGTTATCAATGTTTTTTAAAAATGAATTAGTTATCAATGGTTGTGAATCTTTCAATATGTTTAATATTTATAAATACTTAGATATTTTATTAAGATAAAAGTAGATCTATTTTTTTTTTTAAGGAAAAAGTAGATCTATTTTAAAAGGTTATAAACAAATGGGTCTTGCTAACCGGTGTATATTATAAAAGAGAATTATTACTAAAAAAGGAAGTTGTTTTTTATATTATTATCAATTAATTATACAATTTCAATACATTAACTACTGTATAATTTCCTTTTTCATATCCTGAACCAATACACGGGGCACCGGTTAGCATTTCCTTAAACAAATATATGGATAATATTTGTAGTGTTATTGAATGCGATACTCTTGGAGTTTATTGGTTTATCTTTAGAATTTGGATTTGCTTCCGTCATATTAATTCAAGCAATCACAAGGATAATATTATTGAACAAAACCACACCTCAAAGTATAAAGTATAAGGCATAGGTGCCAAAAGATACAGACATTGAGAGGGGTAAGATACTCTCCATTTATAACTTTTTTTATTTGTTGCAATTTAAAGAGAGATAGACATAAAAATATAAGTGGTGGGTCTTATCACTAAGTGAATCCCACCATCATTATTTTTGTTGTGTCTATCTCTCTCCAAATTGCAACAAATAGAAAAAGTTACAAATGAAGAGGATATTTACCCATTAAGAGGTTGGACTACTTGAACTTAAGAGTATACCACACCCCTCACCAAACTAAAATACAAACACCGAAGTATCCTAATGTTGAAGAGCAGCGTTATATTGACATCTAAATATCTACAACTCATCTCACACCATAGCTCTCCTAATGAAGCAATCCAGTCTTGCACGCATTCCAAGGTAATAAAAAATGATTAAATAAATTGATTTGTGTTGCTAACCGTATTAAATTACGGTGTGTACAACCTTTTGGTTGTTCATTTATCATTTCCCAATGTTGAATACATTATGAAGGTACATGCCATCACATATACCTTAAATTAAAATCAAACACTTTAAATTTTAGCGATATTCTAATTTAACAGGGGTCATGCTAACAAGTGTACTGGAGTCAACAATTTTGATTTTTAAAAAGATAAATTCATTACTTTTCACAATTTTTCAACATAAAACTTTTATTTGTCTGAAGTATTACCTATTTAAAAAAACTGAAACAACGAGCTTAAAAGATTGACCTACCCATTTCATTCCAACATCCAATAACATAATGACTTCATGAATGATTTGATTGTTGATGGTTCCTAATCCAAATGGAATTTAAAATTGCTCTTTAGGCTTCATTATTTGCTCTCAGTCATCATAAATTGACAAAAATACCCCTAACAGTTAACTATAGTTCATTATCTACGATAGTTATTTGTCATTGATGTAATGATAGTTAAACGTCTTTAGTACATACGGTAGTTAACTCCAGTTCCATAGAGAAAATGCATTTCTAGCAAAAACATGGGCAAAGAGATATTCAAAGACCATTTAGTGCTTTTGTGCATAACACATGCAAAGAGATATTCAAAGATGGGACAATGCTTCTGATCATAATTAGATAAGACCACTCAATATCAATGCAAGACAAAAACAAGAATATATATTAAACGTAATTTCAACAACGTAAAAAATACAATAAAATACAACATGATCACAAATCAGCCAAACTAACTTCTTCATTTGGTTCCTCCAAGCAAGCTTATATTTCTTCGTAGGTCTTGGACTGAATCAAAACTTCCAAAATATTTTTGAAAGATCTGATCAAGGATGTGTCCAACTCAATCGATCATTAAGTACTATATTGGCTAAATATTGAGAACATGGTTTTGGCGTCGTTATTCCTGACTTAATATGGGTGAACTTGACACTTTCATTTCAGTTGGTCAATAGACGACGATACTCATCATGATCCATCCTTCTTGTATCTTTGAGGTTGAGTCGACGATTTATTTGGTTCAACTGATACTTCAACTCAAACAATGTGACTTCAATCTGGACCTTAAACAAATTGGGTTTCCCCCCGTTCTAGTAAACTGCAGAAAACTTGATATTCAGATCTACTAGATAAGTGTTCATGGTTCTTTGTTGTGTTTTACAACAAATGAATCAAATAGACCAATTTATATATGGTTATGTGTGTTGTAGACCATAAAAATTGTCAATGTAATTTGAACCACACAAAAATTTATACAACTATAGTTAACTGATGCTCCTTGCAATGACCGCCAGTGTAACTATCAGTTACATAAAAGTTGTTTTGATTAAGTAGTAATTTATGTTTTGAGTGATTTCATTAGTGTTTGTAAAGCATTCGTTCAGTTTAGACCACATACTCCGCATAAGTGTGTTGTTAGAAAGGTTGTGAAGTTTGGAGTCAAGTTTTGTATTTGGCTAATGAAAAATTGTTTAAAATCTATTTTGTGGTAATTTGGTTTGATTCATGTATATTTTGAATCAAATCATTCAAGCTCTCGGGTGTTTGGCTCATGAAAAGTGATTTTGAATATATTCAAATTATTTTGAGTAAAGTTGTTCTAGTAGTTTGGGTTCGATTCAAAGAAACTTTGAATTGATTCAATCTTCATTTGGAATTCTTTGAATTTATTCAAAGATTCTCTGATTCTATTCAATCTTCATGACAACCCAGATTTCATATTTTACACTATTGAATCAATTCAAGACTTTTCTGATATTCAAACCCATTTTTTCAGCGTTATTTTGGTCCAAACTTACTCTTATCTCACTTACCTATATATTTTGATCCACTCATTCTCTCAAACATATAATCAATTTGCAATCACACTCTAAACTCTCCAACCTATCTTTTTCTACAACTTTCTTCAGATTAAACTGTTTTTCTAAGAACTCTTGTAGAATTTGAGATCTAGATTGTTAGGATGATGTAAGATAATTGTAATTTTGGTCTCTCTCAAGGATCTTAGTGTAGCATCAAGGATCTGAAGGAAAAGAATGTATTTTTCACCTCCAAAGGTAATTGTGGCGGTTGTTTCTCAATAATTCAGGGTTCAAGGTGATCGAAGTGAAGGCATAGCAAAGACGATTTTTCGGAGTAGAAGATCAAAGGATTGCATGTAAGCTTGAGATTCGCATACCTTGTTGCTGTCCAATTTCAAGAGGAATTAAAGACTTGATCTAGTGTGATTGCTTAGCATAGAAGATTAGGAATCAAAGGAATCTTTGTAATCATACATTTGTAAACATTTTCATTATATTAGAAGCTAGTATAAGAGATGTATTATTCTGCGAAGAGAAGACGTGCCTCTAGCGAGGACGAAAAGGGGGAACCTCTATAAATCTCAGCGTTCTTCTTTCCTATATCATTTTACTTTCAACAATTTAATTGTGATAAATGAATTTATTGAATGAATTCATTACCATTTGATTATGAGGGTTAATTTTGCATTAACCTAATCTCAGTCGCCTGGATTGAGGTTTTTAAACATTCAAATCATTCACAATTAAACTTGAAAATTAACTTCTAAATAATTCATTCATATATCAAGTGTTCAAATTCTTGGATAGTGTGTTTTGTTATCAATTGGTTTTGTTTGAGATAGTTTAGTTTTGTGATTTGAATTGTATTGATCATTGATTTAGCAAATATTCCTTGTTGAATTTCTTGTTCATAGTTGAATTATTGTTATTACACATTGATTTAGTTTTAACATTTGAATTGTTAGCATAAATCAAATAGTCATAAATATTTTCCGAAGGTTTTCAAAACCACGCTTTCGCAAACACTTTATCAAAAAAAAATTATTCACCCCCGGGCTCCCTTGTTTAATCGTCATATAGACTAACATTACATAAGGAAAAACTACACAATGTAACAGAAACAAAGTTATTATGTGTTTTTTGTTTCACTATTTAATACATTCATTCATGCATTTCATTCAATCAATCATAAAATCAAACACAGATTATTATAAACAAATTCATTCATTTGAAAATGTTTATATAACTATGACATCAAACCAAAAACAAAACCAAATGCAAATAAAAAAACAATGTTCTTGGTCATGAGGTGCTATGGACTGTCTTAAATGCCTTCTTATTATTGTAATCATATATGCAGTGGAAGATAGCATCTCGGTTTTAATCATCTCCATATTAACATGTAGGTCTTCGTATGTTTGACCATCATGCAACCCCTCATCTACCATGGTCATAACACCCGTGATGATCATTAATGAATCAAGAGTATCTCTAACTTGCTCATGCTCAATAAATACCTCCTAATTTTCTAGCATAAGAGGTTCCCCCTCGATAAGGGATAGTATTGCATTCGAGTAAGATACCCCATAGAACCAGGCTACATATCTCGGTGCCCACTTTCATGGATCCTCTATATGCGGACCCCTACTAGTCTTATGTATGTTGTGTAGTAAAAAAATCCATGAAAGTCTGAACTACCTGGACTACAGTAAGAGCAAGAACAGCTGAAAGATGAAGGTGAGAAAAACACAAAAAATTGGGGGGTTTGAATTGTGTTGGTATCCTTTTGTTTATGGATCTCTTTCCGAATGATAAAACAAATATTGAAAGTAGAGAGATAAGGGAGACGATATGACAATATTATATTTATCCATGTTCACCCTACAATCCGGGATTAAGTCCAATCACCCTACAACAGTACTTTGACAACCTAGTCTTAGATTTTCTTGCATCAACCTATAGGACTTCTTAGTCTCAATCTAGAGATTTAAAATAGGTGATTCCAAACAAATTTTCTTACACAAACTTTAGGAGTAGTAAATAGATTTAAGCTCAGTACACTTTGAATGTATATTTAATGAATTTATTAATTTTCTAGACAAGGTATATACTAGGAACAAGTATGAATTCTAAGTATAGTAGTATATGAACATGTTAGACATGTATGTACGTGATGTGTTCAAGTATCGTATAAGTCAGTAACCTTCTTTAGACAAATCTTGGTCTTTTACATAGAGTTGAAGTTTGATGGTCGTTGCTAAAGCATCCTTGTCTTTTACTGTTTGATTTGAATGCTAAGATAATCTTGAGTAAATGTAGTCACTGAATCCACTATTCAATTCCATCAATGATTCTTGATGACAAGAAATTATATAGAATTTCTAGTCATCTTTTAGAGTCATTTTAGAGTAAAAGTAGTTAGTTTTAGTATATTTTAGTCAAGAATTCATAAGAAAAGTCATGAAATTACTAGTCCAGGCTCGCACAGGTTCGTGTCACGAGCTATATAGCTGCGTCGCGTGCACTTTAAGAATTTGCCAAGTTTAGCCTCGGCCAAGATTGCATCTCAAGCTATCGACCATGCATCGCAACTAATGAGTAAAACAACAAAATTAGCCTCATCAAGGCTCGCATCGAGAGATAATTTCTTGTGTCATGAGCTGACTTTCCCTAAATTGTAAGAAAATGTGTGCCTATATAAACCTGACCCCTAAGTCTGGGAGAAAACACCTTTTGACGACCATAAAACAGAGAAAGTGTGATTTAGGGCTATTCAGAGCGATCTTGAGCACTTTTAGAGCGAAGGAATCATGATTGGTGATTATTTCCTTACGTTAGTTTATTCATATGTATTAATATGTGTTTAAACAGCATTAGTAGTTACACCTCTCTAGGTTAGATCATGGAAGAGGAGCTTCCTTTAATTGTTTGATTAATGTATTTTTACATGATTATATGAATGCAGTTAATTGTTTCTATCATTTTATTCAATTATACTTGTGCTTAATGTTATTTATATTTATCAAGTATTCATAAATTTATTTAATTCAAATATTATGAACCCCTAGCCTTCATTGCAGAACTAGTATGAATTGTTCAGTTATTGCTTAGTAGAGACGTATCATAAGGATAATTGTGTACCTGATTTGGCGTACTTATTCCTTAAACGGTTATCGATTCACATAAAATATTAGGGAATAAAGATTGTTGGAGAGTGTTGGTGATCAAGCCATTTACTTAACCATTTTGATCACAAGTCCTGAAATTAAACCATCAGTTAAACATCGTAGACATAATTTACAGTTACACAAATAATTCAGGAAACAAATCTGATATGACAGATAAGCAATAATTTGGCATAGTTTATGTGGTGTTTAATTGATAATTTCACTTAGAATTTGTGTGTTTTAGTTTATTTTTAGAGCTAGTTTACTTCAAGTGTTTATGTTTTAATTTCAAGGCAAAAATGATATTGAACAAGTCTCTAGAGAAAAAGCATGGATAAAAGACCAAGAAAAAGATGAAAAATCAAGTTCCTAGGCTAAAATTATTAGGCACGGTCGTGCCTACTTTTGCACCGGTCATGCGCCTCTGAAGGCCAGACCGTGTGTGGCAAAGTCCAACAACACACATGGACTGTGCGCCTACCACGCACGACCGTGCGTCCCTCCAGTGCCCGTCATTTTCAGTTTTATTATCAGGCACGACCGTGCGCGTGTTTCAAGCCAGTTTTGCAGTTACAATCTCTTGGTTTTTGTCCATTATTACCATGTAATGATAGATTAATGCCTTGTCTAAGGTTATAGGCTATATATAGAACTTCCATCAAACATATAAATCACCTTGGATCTTTGTGAACTTACTATATTTCTGCAATCAAGTTTGTCATTTTGTTCTAAGCTTTTGCTATTATTTTTTTGCACTTTTATTCTTGTTCTTTATTTCTCTCGCCCTTTATATTCTTACCATTTATATTCAAGTCTTTTCATTCCATGCCTTTTAATTATTATCTTATGTCTACAATGAACATGAGTTAGTAGACTTTCTATGTATTGGGATTGTTGGATAAGTCTAATGACTAAAGTACTGTTTGGCCTGTCTTTTTATTGACTTACCTTCTACTTCAAAGTAGAAGCAAGGCCAAATAACATTTATATATTTTTTGAAAGAAGGCCAAACAACATTTATATCAAGCTCTTCAACTAAAAAGTGACTTTTGTTATAAAGAAGAAAATTAAGGAAATAGAACTTTTGAAATAAGGTGTTGAGACTTACTTCTACCAGGCACGCGCAACTTATTTTCCTTGCTCCGTCCTTCGAATCCCAAAGAGTATATATTTTATGTTTCATTTTGATTTTTCTTAACGTTTTTTATTGAGAGCAATTTTTCTAACGTTGTTTCTTGCTGTTAAAATTGGTTTTATTATGTCATGTGCTCTTCAATTGATATGTATTGATTTTTTTTACCGTATTTTCTTTTGTTAATTAATTTCTATAATTTGTTTATTTATCTTTTTATTTAATATAAAAAAAATACTATTCACAATTTGGTATCCTGGTAATTCTTTTGGCAATGGTATATTATTTGATCGTATCTGATTAGAAGGTGACTGTCGGTGCTTTGAGTGAGGTGATATTGAGGTGGTGGAAAGCTTTAGAATGCTCCTGGGAACGGAGGGGGGTGTGTACCTGCAGTTGCTCCAACGCTCAAGTCAGTAGATATCAGAGTATGAGGGTTTAGAGAGTAAGAAATGTTCTACCTTGGGGACTGCATTGCGTCCCCTATATAGAGGTGGAGAGCTACAGAGCCGTTGTAATGGCACACCCAGCTCTGGTGGTTACGAAATCGTGGGAAGTGTAACCACCATAGAGTTTATTGCGGAAACGTGCAAATAGACGTTGGGGTTCGTTTGAACCGGTCTCGTTTGCTCCGTGCACCCCCTTCGCGGGGAAGAGAGGTACCACAAGTAATATTGTCAAGTGTAGCGTTTGGATTTTAGATTATATTGGGCCTAAGTAAATGGGCCAAGAATCCTTTTAGCCGGTCCAGAACATTATTATTTAAATAATATTTTCTAATGACATCATAGTGTTTGATTATGACTTTAAAAAAATATATGATTCTAATGATATCAATAGCATTTGATAAATATGATGTAAATTTAAAGGTCCATTATTTATATACTTTATCAATGTTTTCTTAAAGAAAATAAGAATTATTTATTCAGGCCTTTTAATATAATTTACATTCTCGTTATGATTTCTCTTTTCTAAATTTTTGTTTCATTTTAAAAATATTTATTTGTTGTATATAATAAAATATGAACTTTCTTAAAATAAATTCGTTTTATTTGAAAATTGTTGTAATAATAAAATATGAACTTTCTTAAAATAAATTCATTTTATTTGAAAATATTATCATTGGTATAAAAAATTATATCAAACACTTTAACATAAAAATCTTTTTTTGGAATAAAAGAGAATATTTGCCAAACAACTTTTAACTTCATTTTCAAAGCTCAAAGTTTTAACTTTAAGTTAAAAGTTACTTCTATGCTTGAAAAAAGTTGGGCCAAACACACCCTAAATCCTATTCAAGCCAAGTCTAGAACTTTGTCTTATTTTAAATTGTTCTCTAATCTAATCTCATCGCTTTAAAACCATATTTCAAATATCAATCGATGGATCGAAAGAGAAGACTGATATTCGAACAAATGAGATTACACAAGGTTTGCAAAACATGAAAATAGTTTTGTAAACCTTGAGACTATTAAGTTTTATTCTTAAAGGATTTCAATAGCAATCAACCAGGGGAATAGGTTTGGTTGCCATTGAAATACATTTGTGGATTCCGAAAGGAAACATAAAATACATCTGATAAACTTGTTTGTAGAAAACAAATATAAAATAAGATGAAAACATAGGCTTGGATTGTTAGTAACTTTTTATTACGATGAACCAATAATCCCTAGACGCTTTTATAATCCTAAGTTAAACTAAAAATATGTTGCACTTTTAAACCTTAATCATTTCAGCTAATCATAACTAAAAAGAAAATCAGTAATTACAATAACTCTCTGAGGAACTATATTTTTACTACTCGATAAGAACTGTACGCTTGCGAATTCATGTCAATGACCTGGTCGCATTCTCTCTCATTCTTAAGGAAAGTCTGTTATGCATTTTTTTTTTTGTATTATGCTATAGTACTAGTACACTTAGGATTATATAATCTGAACACATAGTATATATTGTACTGCATAAATGTGTAGTGCATGAAATATTTCATATTATATTTTTCGAATAAGGTCATAGTAGTTCAGATTATATATCCAAACTACCCCAGTAACATAACATAATGAATGATTGATTCAATATTGTTGATTACAACATGAAAGTGCATACTAAAGAGTAGTTTCATGAGTTGTTTTTATCGGAGAAAACCTTGATGCGTCCAAGTCCAAGAAAGGTTAATACAAAAGGCGCACCAAAAAAGAATAAACATACTCTACAATCAACAAAGTGATCACCTTCCCTTTGGGAGCATGTTGACTCTCTGGATCCAGATACACGAGCTTTACAGTCCATATCAATAAGATCAAATAGAAAAAGTATGCATAATAGTAATATCTCTACTAATCCTAGTGCACGTAAAAACAATATGTCTTATAACCCTAAGCCACCTCCGGTTAAAGTCGAGATCCTCCATAAAGACAAAATCATGTTGTTCATGCATGAATTTATTGAAAAGGTGGTGGATGTAGCTGATGATAATCATTGTGAATTATGTGTAGTTGTGGGCCTACGTGATATGTGTGTTGATGATTATCACATTATCTGTTATCATATTTTAAAAGAGATGATTGATGATTATAATGAGTGTTGTCTTTGATTTATTGGGTTTGAGAAATTATTCAACGAGGTCAAACACACTCTGGTTAGTGATGGTATTGACCTTGCTCCACCGGATAAAAGCATGATCATGTTAGATATAGGATTCCTCGTTGCACATAGATAAAAACATGTGATAGTTCTATTGTCCATCAATAAAGGGAAATCATAATCTTTTTTCCCGTAATATAGTACACCTTCTCATAGAAACCGAATGATGTGTCTAGAATATGTGAATGGCAACCATTTTATGATGGTACATTTGAAAGATGGTTGTACAATTGCTCCCACTTCCTTTCTATGGAGACAACATTGTCGAGAAGATGCAAATTCATGAAATGAACGATATGTTGGTAGGATGATTGCCTATAATTAACTAGGTTGGGCATTGGGTTATAAGGTAGTAAGACATGATGATTTGTTCCTTTTGAAAACTTTGACCCTGAAGAGAAGATTGTTGATGAACAGAAGGTTGGAGATGAAATCAAGATTGAAAAGAACTAAAGCCTTAAACTTTATGATTTTAGCCTAAACCTTAGAACGAGTTAGTTAAAATATATCCCTTAGTATTTAAAAAAAAAAACGCGAGAAACATATAAGATAAAAAAAAAAGTAATAACCATCCTTTTGAAAGTGAGAAAAACACAAGAAGGAGGGTTGAATTGTGTTGGCTTTTTCTAAAAACTTTATAAAGTGTTTCAGAACTTATCAGAATCTGACTCAGAGTATGTATGCAGGTGAAATATCAAACACAAAGATGAGAGAGAGAGAGAGAGAGATAGAGAGAGAGAGAGAGAGAGAGAGAGAGAGAGAGAGAGAAGACACAAAGCCGTTTATAGTGGTTCCTACCACAAAACAGGAGAAGTCCATTCCCCTTGCACTTCCAAAGGATTTCACTATAATCTCACTATATTACAAATGCTCAAGAACTCTTCCAAGAGACTTCCAAATTCTCAACCACACTTGCAAGAGATTTTCAATACTCAATCAGAACTTAAACAAACGTCCACTGCTCAAGAACGCAAACAAGAGACTTCTAGCTATTTATAAATAAACATGATGTGTTCTTACACTTTATATACAATCAGAGGTGTAAACTAAACAAATCAGAACATACTCTGGAGACTTAGAATTTCTAAGATACAAACTTTGATAAGAAATTTTAAGTGTTCTTTAGCGCTGTTTGATTTCGGCAGAGTAATGACACAGTAAAAATAGCAGAGTCTTGTTATTTTACATCAAGTCTTCAACTTCTTATATAAGAAATATTTGAGAGACGTTTTAGAACAAATGTCAGCGTATTAAGAGTCTTTGAGAAGCTTCAAATCAAGAATGTTGTCCCTTTGCATGATATGGATAGTTTCATTGATTAGACATTTGAAATTCCTTTGCAGAAATTGGAATTATCTGTTCATTCTCTTTGTCTTTGAAGTTCTTTGTTTATTTCTACATGTAGTCAGAAGAAGACAAGTTGTACTATTAGACTTTGATGGAGGCAGCTACAGAAGTGAACAAATTTGACGTAGAGTCTGGGTCCCTCAAGATCTTATGAGTCTGGAGGTCTTTCAAGTCTGATGGAGATCTTCCAAATTTGATGATTCTTCTGAGTCTGATGAGAGTCTTCACCTTCTGAGTAGAATCCTTTCTTTTGATCCAAATTGTTGACTTCTGGTTGACCATTCTTCAGATCTTCTACCATAATCTTTGAACTTCTTTTGTGCATATGATACTCTTACACATGTTCAGATCTTGTTAAATTTAAATTTATGATCTTGCACAGTTGAACATATATTAACATATACAATTATTCTTTAATACTTTATTATAATTCAAAACTTCAATCAAATTGTACAAATCAATTTTGTTCCAACACATTTTATTTTGGTCAAAAGTGAGCCGTTCGTGTGTGCATGCTTTCTAGAGATAAAAGGGGTTTGATTGGGCTAGAGATGGGGCCAATACCTTTAAAGAGTGGGCCCAACTAGCCACATGTATCGTAGAAAAAACAAACAAAGAGTAATGGGAAATAGTATTATGAAAGAGACATATGGTGTGTTAGGGTCAATGTGAATGCTGAGTGGAGCATGTGGCTATGGGAGTGCATGTGTGCATGATAAAGCTGCCACTTTGACCAACCAAACCTTTTCCTACAGATTAACTGAACCATAAGGTGAGGTACCCTTGTTTAGTCCTATCTCATAGAATCGATTGTTCTTACAAATGAAAGGTAATCATATTTTAAGTTTTTCTAGTGAATTTATTTTTGGAATGGGTGTTATTTTTATATCGAATCAAGTGAGTATATTAATCTTTAGCGTTTCTTTTGTGAACATGTTAGTCTTTTGTGTCTAGAACTTTAGATCTTCTGCATAAAATGCTTGCAGTGTCTCTTATTTCACCAAAGAAACTTACTTAAGACAAAATGGATATCATTTATTCTTAGTTAATTTGAAAATAAATTTAATCTGAGCTTGGTAAAATTTAAAATGAATGCATTTTTATATTCTTATCAAAAGTCTCACATCAAACGAGAAATGGTAATAACATAAACGAAATTAATTCTCATGTCGATTATAATTTTTTAGAATTCTCTTTACTGCATTGACAACAAAAGTGTTGAAATTAATTTTTCACCTCAAGTAGGACTAGTGGACTACAATTGACAATAAAGTTATCTTTTAAGATTGTATTAACCTTACTGCATTTTAAAGTTTAATTCAAACTCAGATCATACTATTATATGTGAAGTGACTCTATTCATCTCCTTGAAATGTCTTTGGAGCGTGTTTAGATGAGAGAATGTTTTGAGTTAATATAATGTTTTGAGAAAATTCAAATATTTATGTTAATTTCATTGTTTAGATGATAATTTCGAGAATTTTGAAAATTATAGAAATTTATGAAGTCTTTTGTTCAACATAAATTTAGAGAATTTCAAATTTCTGCATTCTAATATTTTTTTCAAATTTTGCATTTTGTTCCTCAAACTTTTCAAATTTACCCCAATAAATTTCCAAATAATTGCAACTTGGCCCCCAATTTTTTAAATTACAAATTACACCTTAAATTTTTAAAAATTATAAATTGACCCCTCAAAATTTATAAATTGACCCCAAATTTTAATTTCTAAATTTGGCCTAGAAAATTAAAATTTATAAAAGTTACCCGAAAATGATAATAATGCAATATATTATTACTCCATCAAAACAAAAATATTTTGAAATGAAGTCAACTTAATTAAATTATTTGAATTGCTTAAAACTTCTCATTATCTCATCTAGACACACTCTTAAATTTAAAAATGAATACATTAATTCTTAATTTAAAACAATCAAATTTTATATTTTTCTTCCTCATATTAAAAAAGTAAAGCAAAGAATGAAGCGAAACAATGTTTGAACTGGATGATGATGCACACGAGTGCAAAAGTTTTAATGTTTTAATAAAGTTCCGTATGAGGTACTTATTTCCCTTCTTTTCCCTGCAGAGCCATGTGTTACTTGGTGTCCAACAAATCTGCTTGAATTTGTACAAACAGGAAAGAAAAGTCAAATTGGTATATCTTATCAAAAGTGTGTGTTCGATATAAAGGTGAAAAATATTAAAACTAACTTCATTTTTATCAAATGTGGTTTAGTAAAAATAATAGTTTGACTGTAAGCGATATAGATATTTTTGTTAGTTTTTGAAAGTTTACATTACATTTTTCGTCAATTATTTTGAAAAACTTCTTAGTATATATTTAGTTGAAATTATTTAAAATTTTAATTGAATGAGATCACTTTTTATATGAATGTTTATTAAAGATCTAAAATGAACACACGATCCTTTAAATATATGTTCGTATGCTAAGTGAAACACTTGTTCATGCAAACAAAATAGAATTCGAGCTCGTCTCGGTTTTGATGGAGCTTTTGGAGTTGATCGTATTCGTAGGAGTGGAGGACTTGCGTGTCTATGGAGGCAGCCTTTTGAATGCAACCTTATTTATTCTACAACAAACTTCATCAACATGGAAGTAACAAAACAACAACAACAACATCGTTGGTGCTTTACTGGTTCCTATGGCTTTCTAGAAATAGAAAGGAGGAGGGAATCTTGGGATTTATTGAGAAACTTAGAAGACAAAAATCTCTCATGGTACAAAATGGGGGATTTCAATGACATTCTATCAAACGAAGACAAACGTAGTCATGTTGATTGTAACAACCCGATTTTTCGCAAGTTTTATTTTTAATTGGTTAATATGTGTTTATATGTGCTTGTGTGTGATTATTTATCCTTGGGTGTAATTTCGTGAGTTTTTGTGTTAGAAGGGTATTTTTGTCATTTTGCGAGCAAGGGTGATTTAGTAATTTCTTAGCGAAGGTTATTTTTAGTGTTAGTGTGAGATATTATTTTTACTAGGTTACTAGTGTAGAAATTAGTTGGACCGTTAAGTTTCGATAACTTTAACCGTAGGCGAGTAATTAATTGTCAGTTAGTGAATAAGTGATTTGAGCCCATTAAGACATAACAAGTTAAGCCCAATAGAGGTGAACCTATTTAAACCTTAGTCTTTGAGGAAATTAGGTCATCTAGTATCATTTGTTCATTTCACATAATATTTGAGAGAGAGGTAGAGAGAGAGATAAGACTTTGGGAAGCAAGAGAAGAGGAAAGTAGAATCTCAAGGGTTGGAGCTTAATTGAGGCATAAGCTTAGATTGTGGAGAATTAAGGTAAGGGTGTTAGAATTCAACCATAATCTCTTAGTTTAATTTCTACCCTAATTTTATGCTTAAATGCTTAATTGAATAAGTGATTATTTGAGCTTAGTTGTGAAAATTCGTGCTTTAATTTTGATGTCATGTTTAAGTATGTGAATTATATGATAATTGTGTTGTTGGTGTTGAATTTGCATGCTTGAAATGTATATATGAGTTTACTTTGTGTTTGTACAAAATTGATGAAAAATGATGTTGTTGTTGTTAATTCATGGGTGATTTCATGATTATTTGTTGTTGTTGTTGTTGTTATGGGGTGTGTTGTTGAAGAATTGATGCCATGGGTTTTCATAATTATGGATTGGTGATGTGAATTGGGTTGTTGTTGAGAGTTTTGGTGAAACTTTGTTGGATTGCTGAATCATGTTGAAATGATGTTTTGATTTCAAGTTTTGTGTAACTTTGAGTGTCTTTTTATGTACATATATCTGTAAACAACTTTTGGAACGAGTTTGTACATTTGGGAGATCAGAATTTGGGTTTTTGGGTGAAAAAGGGTTGGAACCCGTAACATTTTTTGACAGAGCTGATGATTGGTCGCTTAAGTGAGCAATCACAATAGCTACTGTGACTTGGTCGCTTAAGCGAGCAGGTGGTCGCTAAGCGAGTAGTGCCCAATTTCAGCATTTTTTGCTTTGCGTTTTGGGCGTTTGGGGGATGTTCCGAGCTTTCAAAAATGTTTCTTTCAACATGTTTAACTACTGTTTATACTCTTAAATCTACTGGAACACCTTATGGTTTTGATTGGACTTGATTTTGTGAACTTGAACTTAGCTTTTGAAAAACGTTCAATAACGCCGATTTTTCTGAAACTCGTTATTCTCAAAGGAAAAAGGGTAGGGTTAAGGTTGTTTATTCACCATATGATTTCTAAAAATGTTTTGGACGGAAATCATGAACTTTAGCTTGGTTTTGCTTTGAAAATTTGAATTTCATGAAAAACGGTGATATGAGATGAACTTTTCCAAACTTGGAATTTAAGTGATTTGGCTTATGATACGTTGATGTATACACTACTGCACTCATATGTGATTTGTGTATATACTTAGTTGAGGTTCTCAAGCATATTTGCTTTGTTTTGACGTATGACTTGGAAAGTGTTAAAATGATACGAACTTGTCGGAAGTAATCTTTAAGACCAAATACTTGGCAAATCTTTTGTGGATAGTTTGATATAACTATGTTGAGATATGTGAATGATTGATAGGTGTTGAATATGATGTCTATCATAACGTGTTGTATTTTTTCTCCTTTACTTGAATGGTGAGATTTTATGAAGTTGTTGAATTATTATGGTGATGTTGTTGGTGATTATATATGTTTATGTGCATATTTGTTGTTGGTGAATTTTCTTACATGCTATTGGTGATGAATTGTTGGTGTAAGCATGTATTGAAATATGTTGGTGTGGATTGTTGAAGTTGCTTGAATATATGTATTGTTGTTGTTGAGTCATAAGTCCACACGTTGTTGATGTCGGATTTCATATCCATGTTGGTGACGAATACTATGTATTCAATTATTCGGGTGATTATTCGGGGTGATTACGATGTGTTTGTTGCATCATGGGGTGACAACCTCGGAGGTGATTTGGTACCACATGTGTCTAGAGTCGGTCTAGGCACATTGCATGTTTAGGATGAGTCATAATTGTTTATGTACTTAATGTGAATTATCTGCTTGTTGTTGTTGTGTGTTTGGTGAATAGTTGTGATTGATGAATCATATACTTGTTGGAACTTTTTGGTGACAGTTTAGTGAATATGTGAAGATGTGCATATGTTGGTGTTTATTATGAACTATGAATATTATGATGATTGATTATTCCTGCTTATATATTTTGATTATGATTGATGTGAAACTAACCCCTAGTGGTCGTTCGGTTGACCGCCTACCTATTTGTATGAATGGGTAGACGACATGCATGATTAGTTTGATTGCTTGCTTGGTGAGTTGCTTGAGGATAGAGGGAGCTTCCTCTGTTTTTCAGTTAGAGTCTTAAATTAGGCTCTGATTAGGTGTTTGTTCTTTTGATTTCTGGATTTTGTTTTATGTTGTGGAGTTTTGCCCATACGTCGGGATTTGGATATTATATTTTATGGATCTATTTATGAGTTGATGACATGGCTACTTGAGGTGTATGTTATATTTCCGTTGTGATGTTTTATTGTTGAAATTTTTTTATGCATGTCAGTTGAGAATTATTTGAAGGTGTGACGTCTATTTCTTGAATATTTATTATATTCGCGTGTTTTATCGCTTTAATAGAAGTAGGGCATTACATTGATCACCCACCTTGGAGAATTAGATGCTTTAGAGAAGTTGTTTAAGATTGTAACCTAGCAGATTTATCGTTGAGAGGTTACCAATTCATTTGGATAAAAGGGAGAGATGGCAGTGAAGGAACGAAAGAACGTTTGGATCGAGCTATGGCCACACAATTATGGCTTGAATTATTCCAGCATGTTACGCTTACTAACCTCATTGCAGATAGATCAAATCATTCACCAATATTAATGCAACTGGCGGATAGAGTGAAAAGCACGGTCAAAAAACAATTTAAATTTGAAAATGCTTGGTTAGAGGAGGAAAACATTCAGGACGTGGTTCTCAATGGCTGGGCCGAGAGTAAGGAGGGAGGTGTTCTCAAGAAGTTGAACAATTGTTCGAAAGAGCTAGAGAAATAGGGTTTGAACATTATAAGAAGATTTTGCAAGGCTATAGATGAATGTTGTCGGGATATGGAAGTGTTATGAGAAAGAAATGATGAGGATTATTGGAGGAAGTACAATGAGTTTAGAAACTGAATGAGCTCTCTTTTATCTAAAGAGGACGCCATCTGGAAACAGAGAGAAAAAGTAAATTGGTTGAAGGATGGTGACACAAATTCAAAAAAAAAAAAATCATGTTATGGGTAGTGGACGCAGAAAGAGAAATCATATTATAAAGTTGACAAGAAATGATGGGGAGGCGGCCGACAATCACGTTGATATGTGTGGGATTGCAAAGCAATATTTTGACGAGCTTTTCACTGGAAATGAAGGGAATATGCAAGAAATAATAGAGCTAGTCCAACCAGCCATCACAGAGGAATATGATCGGAAAATGAGGAAGTCGTTTACCATGGAAGAGTTTAGACAAGCTTTATTTCAAATGCACTCTGATAAAGCTCCAGGACCAAACGGTCTCAATCCGACGTTCTTTAAACATTTTTGGCACCTATGCGGACCTGAGATTTTCACACAAGTGTCTTGTGGCTTAACCATAGTGAGTTTCCATCTAGTCTTGTTGAAACCAATATAGTCCTTATTCCGAAGAAGGATAACCCAAAATCTATGAAGGACTTGAGACCTATTTCTTTATGCAATGTAATCTACAAAATAATTTCAAAGGTTTTGGCGAATAGAATGAAAGTTGTTTTTATCAAAATGCATTTCTCAAGAACGATCAACGTTTGTGGAAAATAGATCCATCCTTGATAATGTTTTGGTTGCCTCAAATTCTTCACCATATGAGATGCAAGACTACAGGTAAAAAAGGTGAGATGGCATGAAGATAGACATTAGCAAGGCGTATGATAGACTGAACTGGAGCTTTGTATAAGCCATGATGCTAAAGTTGGGCTTTCATCAGAAGTGGGTCAACTAGATGGAAATGTGTATGACTAATGTAAAATATCAAGTGCTTGTAAATGAAGATGTGATAGGTTTACAAAATCCACGAAGGGGTTTGTGTAGAAAGACTCTCGATCCTTCTAAAAAGAATGGAAATACGCGACAATATACATGATGTCAAAGTGTGTCGAGGAGCTCCACTCATGACAGATTTATTATTTGCTGATGACTTTTTTTTTGCAGGGCAGTGGAACGAGAAGCAAGAAAATTATTTGAAGCATTAAAAACCAATGAGGAAGCTTATGGCTAAGCAATCAATCTTCAAAAATATGAAATTTTCTTTAGCAAAAATATTGATGAAGGCATTAGAAAGGTGTTGAAGAACACTTTTCAGGTGACAGGGAGCATTGGATCTGGTAAATAGTTAGGTATACCATCTTTGATCAGAAGAGGGAAGAAAACAGTGTTCAGCTACATCAGAGATCGCATCTGAAATAGAATTCAGAGTTGGACCGGAAAACACCTATCTAAAGCAGGCAGAGAGGTACTTATTAAGTCTGTTGCTCAATATATTCCAACGTATTGCATGGACTCTTTTCTACTCCCAACTTCTCTAGGAGATGAGATTCGTAAGATGTTAAATTCCTTTTGGTGGGGATCGAATAGACAGAGTGGGAAATGATTAAATTGGATGGGGTGGGAATGTGTGGCTATGAGGAACGAATTAAAATTATTTACAATGTTAATCAACTTTCATTCTTTTTTTAGTCTACTTATATGACAAATTTCTTTACTAGTTATTGAATGTTATATTACAAATTATGTTACTCCACTCAACATCACAATTTGACATTTAGACTCTCTTTACAATAATGATGTCATAATGTTTCAATGGTCATGGTATTAATATGAAGTTTTCACTATTGTTTGTTGTGATTATAGGAAGTTTTTCTGAAACTTTTTTATATCTCTTGCAAAGACTTATTGATAGTGGATATGAGAGTTGCTCTCTTTCTTAGAAGTAAGTCATTGCGAACCGAACTGGGTAAATAACTTTAATGTATTTGTTCCTCCACATTCTTTATTTTTGCTTTGGATTGATTATATGATTTTGTTGTACAAGTATTATGTTGCTAGATTTGTTGTAAGTTAAATATTTATTGTTTGGACTATTTAGTTTATTTGTCATTGATTTTTTGTCCCACACATTGTCTTGATGTGTTTTGTTCGAATTTACAAAGGATAAATGCTAATAACTTGATTTTGTTTTGACTTTGTAGGGACTAAAATTGCCAATAAAAAACAATATAGAACTAATACTAAAAAAACTAAATTACTAAAATGAATAACAATTTTTTTATAAACAACATATGGACTTCTTATGAAATAGTGAAGGCAACAAATCAAAGAAGTGCAAAAGAAAAAGGAAAAAAAATGAGAAAGAGAGTAGACATGCAAACCATGTGTGCAAGAAACAATGGAAAAAATTAGGAAATAAGGGTCAAATCACTGGGGGCACACACATGTGATTCATAAAACTTTTTTCAAATGCAATATAATGAAATTTTGAGTTGACAAGACCTCAACACAGAAAGCCTATACGTAAAAGACACAACATACTTGTAAGCACCCATTTGTGTCCTTTTGTAGGTTTATACATATAGGCCTTATGCAATTTTGCTTTTCATTTTTAACTTTCACTTTAACCCTTTAAAGGTAACATTCTCCTCCATCTAATCAGTGAACAAACTTTCAATTCTTTGACTTTTTCCTACTTTACTACATCACAACAAATCTGAAATTTAACCTTAGCTTATTCAAAAAAACTGTAGAATATTATCATTAGCAAATTTTGAATGCTAGCACAAATGGTTAATTATGTGTATTGTAAATCTAGAGTTACCAAGTTTGATCTTTATCAATAGAAAAACTATTTTTTAATGGTTAATTTTGTGGTCCACATTCGAAATAAGTTTTACACTATCATACTTGTTTTTATTATTGAATCAATAAGTTTTATCATTAGAACTTTATTCGAGATTGATCTGCTCGCTCCAAATGCTGGTATGATACGAAGTGACTTATTGATCTAATAGTAGAAAATTAAATTTATACACGTTACATAACTAATTTATTTGTGCATATTAGACAATTTTTCTTAACGGGTGTTCAATCTTCTTATACACGTAAATAAACAAACCATTCAAAAACAAGATAACCAAGGAAGTTTAGGGCAAATGGTTGGTGTGAGTCAGTATTGTAAACTTGATGATGGCAAGTTCAATTCCTATTGAAAAAAAAGTACAAACAAAAATATGCTAAATGTATTACTTCTATAGAGTTGTAAATACAGAATCAAAAAAACAATATATAAACTGAAATTTTTTCTAACAAACTTTAATTGATTTAAACTAAGAAACCGTACATTAACTGTTGAGGCATGATGTGAAGGAAAATTGTCTCAAACATTTCTTTCTATGCTATTTACAAAAGAGAATGACAAAGCAAAATGCATAGCCCTTAATTTCTCATGAGCATAAGCTTGAACTAGCTAGGAATATTTTATAATCCCTAAGGCTCCATGCTCATGAGGATCCTTGAGTGCATTTGCTCTATCAACAATGATTTAGTCATGCCAACAAAGAAGCATAACAACACATCTTCTAATTATGTATAATCTTCCTTTTTGCTCTTTGAGATAGCCTCCTAGCTTTTTGGATGACACCTTCTTCTTTGAACCTCTCATGTTTGAATCACTACTACTCCTCATCTTTGAATATTATACCAAAAAGAAAAAACTTCAAACTCTTTTTTGTAGTTTGGAGAGACTAGAGAGTGATGAACCAATCAATGTGTGTGTTGAATATTGTTGAAAAGTTGGAACTCCTTGAAGAAGTGTTTGTTGATAGGGGCTCCAAAAAGGGTTCTTATATAGAGAAAAGAAATGTGGTCCATGGTACAAAATAAAATGTCTATAGGGCCCCACAATGCAGATTCCAAGCCCCATTCTCTCTGCACCAACATTTATGTGACATCAACAACCAAGATAAGTGGTCGGCCATTGAGCTAAACAACAATGTTTAAGTTAATTACTAATTAGTGTAACCTAAATAAAAAGCCATAGTTATCCTTGATTTTTGGGCTTTCCATGGTTTCTTGACCATGTTATAAGAACCCATCATTTGGGAGAGACACAACGAAGCTTCCTAATATGTACTCCTATATTTTCAAATTAAAGTTTTATATCAACTTAATTAAGTAAATCAACATTTCCATCTTCAAAATGATAAGGGTTGAACAATTTGATCCATTCAATTTCGGAGCTAGTAAATTAGTCACTTAAATTCAACAACACCAATCAATTTAGTCTCTCAATTAAAATATCCTATTAGTAAATATCCATCAAAATCAATAAAGAAAACTTAGATATTCATTTGAAAAGTCTCTTGATGCATATAGATAAACATAAAACCTATAATTATGGTGTTAAATTCGAAAATGGAAACGATTAATTGATTAAAAGAGTTTGAAGTCTTTTCTCTAGTCTCTATACAGCCGCATAAACATGGATGTGTTACTCTAATTGTTTATGCGACTTCAATCGATTAATTGATTAACCTAGAGAGTTATCTTATAAGTATAACTCATGATAAAAGGCCGCATAAACATTTGATATGCTGAAATATAGGTTTGATTCTTCTCATTTAATATTCTTGAATTTCGCTGCTAGTTTCTTTGAAATAAAATTAATGGCACATGCATATATACTCTTACAAAATTTGAGTTCTTATTAAACAAACAAATGTTGGGTTCTTATTAACGTCAATGTAAAACTATTTACATTGTCAATGCATCTCTCATTTTCTCTATAAACTTGTGTAACAGTACTAGAATAACTAAAATCAATGATGAAAATAATAAATTTCCTTTATAAAATAAAATTATTAAAAGAGTACATTTTAGCAATTTTATCATAATTATCATGTTGTTTAACTGTATAGGTTCACCGGTCTAATTCACATCAATCTCATGTGCAATTTCCCCTTCAAATTAGGTTAAAGTTTTTTATGTGTGCTTAGTTGTTAGTTTTTAACATCGGATAGCGTTAGTACAAACGTTAGGTGAAAAGCTGAATTGATGTGTTACTTTGGTCTTCACCCATTTTCCTACCTCAAAATTAAAATTTCTTAGGCTTCCAGGGAAAATTAACATATGCCAACTTTGTGTCTATGATGCTAATAGTCAAAGTTAGGCATGTGATTTCAAATATGTGATATGCAGACAACTGTGTGTCAGATAAGGTTATCTTAAAGGACATTAGAGCATAAATGTAAAATGTATGGTTTCTGGCTCCACGAGTTATGGCTTAATGTGCTTAATCGTGTGCCAATGACTACATTCTGACAATGTCATTTTTCATTGTGAAGAAAATAATTTCTGACAATGTCATTTTTCATTTTGAAGAAAATAATTGCGGCCAAATGTATCCTTGTAATCTCAAAAGTAATTGCTCGACAATATTGGTAGTAAGGTGAGCGATGGTCCTCTATTCTGTTTTGGATAGATCTATAACTTAATGAAGATTTTTAAATGTTACTTTTCGTAGTTTGTATAAATTAGCGGAGAACAAAATGACAGCTGTAGTTGAGATGTATGATTTGGTGAACGAGGTTGTTTGTTTGGAGAGATGAGTTGTTGGGGAGTGTGTTGAGTGTTTAATCTCATTTGTTTTGCAGGTGATGGTGAAGGATATATGAGTTTGGAAATTACATTCATTTCATTGTTATGCGGTTGGTATTGCTTATAACAACTTGATCGCAGTGGAAGACAATATATATTTGACTAACACTAAGGTTGTTCCGCTTAAAATTTCTATTTTTGTCCGGCGTTTGATTCTTAACCGTGTTTCAACAAAAGGATAATTTAGTCTGAATGCGGATTCTTGCTCTTAACGATCAAAGATGTTCGGTGAATTGTGGTTTGAATGAAGGCTGAGATCATCACATGGAAACTTATTAAATCACCTATTTTAGTTTGGAGGGTTAGGGGAATTTTCAAAAAAATATTCACATCTCCTTTAATATTATTTGGCTTTCGGTGGTTTGGGTCATATGGAAAGAGCACAATAGACGCATTTTTCACCAAAATGATGAACATCTGCCGGTGTTAATTGAAAGGGTTAAGCTTCAGTCATTTTGGTAGTTGAAGTCAAAATATGTTACTTTCGATTTTGATTACCACTTTTGGAGGCTTAATAATATTCCTTGTTTAACCGTTGTAAATTAGCCTGTTTTCTTTTTTCTATTTGCTTTCAAACGGTTTGTGTTGTAACTCTGCTTTTTAATAAATTGTTTTCGATACACCTTATACTGATAGGACTTATTTTGGTTGTTTAATATATATCTCATTTTCGTCTCCAGAGAGACACATGTTTATGTTAGAGTAAAAAGATTACAAGCTTTAGTGAAAATTTATAGCGAAATTTATGTATACATAATATATGCCAATTTTTATAGGAGAAATATAATAAATTTAATGATCTTGTTTTTCTTCCTAATTCATTGTGTCATTCATATTTGCATCGCTTACCCTATTTTCCCCTGTTTCCAGAGTTTGGCTATAAGTTTAAAATTAGTTCCAAAAGTTAGACTTTATTTGTAAACATGCTTAGTGTATGAAAGGTATAAAATACTTGCTGCCAAATCATTCTGAGTGTTTTCTTTAAACCCGGCCAGTGCTTATTAGTAATATTTAATCAAGGCTTATCGTAACTTTAATGACAATCACAATCTCAATATGTTGTGTCTTGTGCTCCACCCATGTCACTTAGAATAGCAGCTTCCATATATCTAATTTATCTTCTTTCAGAAAACGAAAATATATAAGCTTTACCTTCTAATCTTCCTTAGAAAAAAGATAAAGTTTTACTTTCTAATCTATCCAATGGCGAAGCTAGCAAATTTTGAATGAAAAGATCAAATATAATGAAGAAATAAAATAAAGTAAAAAAAATTTGACAAAAATATTTAGTAAATTTTTAAAATTACTATATAAAATTTAATTTATCAACATATAATTTACTATTTGACATGTAGGTTCAAATCAAATATTTACTATTTAACAAAAATTAAGAGTAAATGGACAAGTTAAGTCAAACGCATACATCTATCAATAAAAAAAATTCAACAAAACAAATTAAAATCAAAATAATGTTTATTGTTAATTTGTATTTGTTTAAATTATCATTACTTTTTTTTTTAGAGGTCATTTTAAATATTAGAGTCGAGCCTCCAATTTTATAGGACCAACCCTGCATGATATCATTAGGGTAGCTAAATAAAAAATATTGTTTGGAATAGCCAAAGCTACCCTATGATTACTTAAAGCTACGCTCTTAACTCTATCGATAGAAGTAAAGGTCGTGCAAAAGGGATTCATATCCTACTTCGTGCTTGATAGGAATCAAAAGCTATCACTAACAAAACTATAAGAAAACTAAGGTTTTAAGCTAAAAGAGAAGAAGATAAAACTAATTAAGATAAAATAAAATAACATTTTCATTCATTTTTCTTCATTCATTTCTAATGAGACAATACAATGCTTATATAGGTTGATGCATACACATGGTAAGATAAATGCATCAACCACAAAATAACAATACTACCAAACAAACTAATAGAATATGCTTAAAAGATCACTTTCTAAAATAACCTAGAATAATCATTACTCTAGCCTCCAAGATCGTATCAATGCTCATCTATCTACTCTTTTATTTATCGTTTTATTTTTTATCCTTAATGAAAGAGGAAGGTGTAGAGGAAATGAGGCACATTGTTAAGCAAATAAACATAAAGTTGAGGGAGAATTGAAAACGTAAAAAACAAAGAAAACAGTAAAAGTTTGGGCTTGGTTTATGTGTTTGAGCATGGGCATAATTTTCTAATTTAAAATGTGATATCCATGTCGAATAATTATGAGGTCCAAGGAATCCAATGTATTAATCCAAACCCTAAGGTGTGGGAGAGAAATGTGTAACCATAAGGGACATGGGAACTTTAAATATTTCTTGATAGCATTCACTATGGATTCTGTCTAAACCATGTCCCTTTATGGTTTTAATCTAAAAATACCTTAATAGACCAAAACGCAAAGCTGTAGAACATTAAGAAGACATGTAAACACGTGAAATGCTCGTGAGTGGCAATGGTTTTTGCCTTTGATACTTTAGACAATCCAAGATTTCTTGCTTGATGTTTACAATTTGAAATTCTCTTGTCTACTTCATGTTTCAAGAAAATCTTGATGTTCCATTTAACAATATGAAATCGTTTTTATAATGAATGATATGAGTATAAGAGTATGTTATTTTGAAAATTTCTTGATTTAATCAAATTAAGATTATGCACATAAAACCAAATATCTCTATTAGTACGGTTCAGTGTACTTGGTTTGGTTGTCTTAGATACACGACAATATATACACACAAAAATTTCTATTTAATTTAATTTAGAGATTTCACTTTGGAAAAATGTCACATTGTTTATCACGTAGAAATATCTTCCACAGTCTATTAAGTTAGATACTTTTTAACAAGTTAGTCCTTTAATTTTTTTCTTCAACAAGTTGATTTACGTCATCAACTATTTTTAGCATTATCCTTTTTTTGTCAAACTCAATTAAAATATGTTTATGTGAATGTTTAATGTTAAGTTTGTGAGATCAAATTCACTTTTCATAAAACGAAGATTCATAGATGTATTATTCAGTCTTTATATAAAATGAAATCAAACCATCATTTGATTTATAATGTTATTCATGTGACATTTATTGAGTAAATAGTCGATTACCCCCTGAAATTATGAGTTTCGTCAATTACCCCCCTGAAATTAACAAAACTTCAATTACCCCCTGAAATTGGACAACGTTAATCAATTTACCCTCTCCGTCAAATTTTTCTGTTAGTCAACATGATGTTTTGCAAATACCCCCTGAAGTTTTGCACTTATGTGCAAAATGCCCCCTAAACTTGAATTTTTTTTTTCTTAACCTTAAAAGTGATTGCATTATCACTGAATTGTGGAGCATATTACCTAAGTTTTGATGATATACAACCATATATTGGCAGTATGGTAGAACAAATTTGTAGTATTTGGTAAAGCCTGCAATAATGTTCAAAACTCAAGAATATTTACAAAACAAATATAAAAGTATTTCTTTGTTCCAACATCAAATGTTGTTTTTTCTTTTTCAAGTTGTCCTTCACCCCATTAGAGATCAAAAGGATGATGGCTATCATGTTTTTTTATTCTCTTAAAAAAAATAATAAAATATACATAATATAATATTATTACCATTCTTTTGAAAACGGGGGGAAGAAGACCATGATTCCTTCAAGATCCTTTATAAAGTGAGACAAATAACAAGTTTATGTATTTTTTTCTTAAAAGTGAGAGAAGTGTGTTGGTGGTGTGCACCGCTCACAATATAAAGGAAGTGAAAATTTTTGGTGTGATTAAAATTAGCAATAGCAAAGTCATATATTTTGACATCTTGGTAATTCTTGGTTATGCCAATCATATATTATTTATGTGCTTCATTATGTATGACATGTATTAGTTTTCCATCTGACAAGTGTGGTTGTACACTACTATGCTGACTCTAATACATGGTTAATGTTTGATCGTTTAAATGAACATATATGGTTGTATACCGTCAAAACTTAGCTAATATGCTACACAATTCAATGATAATGCAATCACTTTTAAGGATAAAAAAAATATATATAAATTTTCAAGTTCAAGAGACATTTTGCACATAAGTGTAAAACTTTAGGGGGGGTATTTGCAAAACGTCATGTTGACTAACAGAAAAATTTGACAGATGGGGTAAATTGATTGACGTTGTGCAATTTCAGGAGGTAATTGAAGTTTTGTTAATTTCAGGGAAGTAATTGACGAAACTTACAATTTCAAGGGGTAATTGACTATTTACTCGACATTTATTTATCTGTAAAATCATCTTAAAATTAAGAAACACCCATGACTCGTTGACTCTATAAATAAAACCACTCATTGTATTATTTCCATATTTTATATATAATTTTTTTTAACATTGTATCCTTTCCCATCTTTTATCAATTACAATGTCACCTCAAGAGTCTTATACTCTCTATCTTTTTAGTGCTAATAGAATTCGAAATGGAAAGAACTAATATATTCAATCGATTTGAACTACTAGATTTCAATCATTTTGATTATGTGTATAAGCTTTCAAACATATAAATGATGATTCGTATTTCTATTTTCAATTTGAATAATGAGAGTTGGATTAAAAGAATTTAACTATGCCTAAAACGAGTTATTAGTAAAATGAGAAAATTAAAAGCTGATCATTAATACATCCTTGATTTTATGTTTAAGTGTACATATAACATCAACAATTGATTTATTTATCAATAATTTTTATTATTTATTTATTATCTAAAGTAAGTTATTGTGTGTCTCCTGAGAAGTCACTGGGTTGTAAGTTGTTATCCTTCAATCTTACTACCAAGTTCAATATTTCCGCATCAAGAGAGAAAGAAGATCTAAAGTAAGTTACTTATAGTGTGTTTGTTTTTATGATGTACCTCACCAACGTGCGTTTTGCTCAAAGCTCCAAGTTAGAGCTTCTATTTTTCACGTTTAAACAGTATTAAGACGGGAGAATATTGAAGTCGCCGCTAAACCAAACATTAGCTTAGTATTATAAATTAAAAATTGGTAATAGTATTAAAATATTTGATTGGTTCAATCAGATAACTTAAATATATACTTTTATGGTCCCATGGGTAATAATTCATGATATGGGCAAAGAATAAAAATAGCATAACTAGTTAGGGATATTTGCTGCCAATCAAGGATTGTTACATGTGATGGTATTGTTTGTCCATGCTTGAAGGGCAGATACGAAGGTACTAATAATTGTGGTGGAGCATTTGCAATGTGTATTGGCCAGAACCTGGGAGGGTTTAGTCAGGATAGAAGATTGCTGGGGTATATATAATATATGTACTAAATTAACGATTTGGAATAAGCGACATACTAGCTATATTATTGGGGTCCATGACAATATTATTTTTGTTTTTTGTAAGGTAATGAATAATGATAGTACTGAGTTATTTTATGTACAAATTTCGGATTTGAATTTGAATTTGGACATGCATCGGCATTGAAACTTTTAGGAAGAGCATGACGGAACCAAAGGTTCGGCTGATGAAGCTCTTGCTTTCGGCCTCCAAACAAAAAAAATGTTTTTTTTATTAGATTTTATAAATAAAAAGGTTTCATGTACAAACTAAAAAGGTCTCATATTACTATTTGTTTTAGGTCTTACCAACAAATAAAATTTATTAGTTCATATTGAGAAAGAGTTTATCGTTCATTTGAACCTAAAAAGAGTGAGACAATAGTATTTGCACGGCATGAAAGATACTCAATTTATACCAAAAACTAAATTTAGGTAGATTTTGAAAGTTCATTGGAATAAGCTAAAATATTTATTTAATTTTAAAAAAAAAACACATTTACGGAAGAGTAATGATAATTGTACAACTATTTGGTGACAACTTTCATTTTCTCTTTTCTTATTTGTCAAAAACAACAAAGAACAAAAATAAAAACATAGTATAAATATGAGAAAGAATTATCTAAAAGATGTTACAAAATGCGTATACAAATAATATTTCTCTTTGCAAAAGTACTCAAGTATTATCTATCAACAATCTCTTGTTGTCAATAGTACAATTTTAAACACATCACACCCAATGATTATTGAAGATTATAAAATGGGGAAATAGATTAAATTAGCCCGTGGAGATACACTTACATGATTACACGTCTAAATAATGTTTATTTAGAAACACTCATGTAAAAGAAAAAAATATAAAAGAAAAATGAAGTATATAACTTTTAAATAATGATATGATATATATTTTATATGACTTTGATTTGTAATTTTGTTTTTTGATTCAAATAAACGGCAAATTTTTCATAAAAGTTTTAACACTGTTATATGTCCAAGACACAATGATTAAATTAGAAGACATTTGTATCATCTCATTTAAGTACTCTTAGATTTTTGATTTGTAATTATGACTGTATAAGTATTTCTCTAGCGCGAGAATATAGAAGTGTAACTTAAAATTGCTTTTAAGTTTCTAAAATTACCCTCAGACATCCCAAAATTACCCTTCTAAAATCAAGAATATTTTGATTTCATCCTTCAAAAAAACAATATTTTGATTTCTGAACACAGTATACCTATTTTGTCGGCCACTTAGAAATAAATTGTTCTCTTTTTTTTTGGTCGAAAAATAAATTGTTCTCTTAACACCTCTTTTTTCTAGTACAATGGATTTTATTCTCCCATGAGACAGGATCATTATACTATCTCTATAAAGGGTGTTATATTTTTTAATCATTTTAGTGTTGTACTTGGTATTTGTTTAATTCAATCTCCCAGTTTTTAATAAAAGAGATGAGCACATATGTTGCGTAATGGGAAAATAACAAATCAACAATCCGTGAAATTTGGTAGAATAGCGAACCATATCATTTAACACTTCTCTTATTTTTATAAATGGAGAGGATCTTTGTCGAGTTGAAAATATGCAAATTCATGAAATTTCTTAGCGGCAAATCTTGGTGTCATATTCTTTCTTTCTGTGTATATTGAATTGTTGATTACTCTTTTTTCAGAATTCATAAAGTTTGTTGCCGATATAGATAAAGGTTATGAAAAATTACTCGAAACAATTGCTTAGGATAATATTTGGTTCTTTGCTTGTGCATGTACTTCTTATTCAAATTTTGTAAATTTCATCTTCAAAAGTCATTCTAAATACTCAAGTTGTGTGGATGATTCCAATAATATTGTGAGCCTCGCTCGTTTACGCAATTTTTAATACTCTTTGATGTTTATATATACCACACACATCTTATTCAACTTACATTTTTTTTATTTTTTTTGTCAAAATTCAACTAACATTCTTCTATATATAGATTGATTTTTATTTGAGTCACTTCTACTACAGTGTCAGTGATAAAAACTAGAAATAATTTTTCTTGCATATGGAGAAGTATTACTTTTTTTACAGGAATTTTTATAAGCTGAGCTTTATTGTTGCTTCATTATATAGTTTAGTTTAAAGTGTATAACAACACACATTTTTAGCAATCAAAGTATATGAAATAAAACACTAAAAAAAGCAAAGGTGATTGAAGCGTCTAATGCTCATTTTCTACTATAAGTCTTTCATTTCACTTACGATATTGCAGAATGCACACAACAAAATATGGAATGGAACTTATCATACCCAAAATTACAACTTACAAAAGGAGCTATTACATTTGCTTCAAGCATCCACTATCCATATACCGCATAGTTATAAATAAAGTATCTACTATCAGAGTCGTTCCTACGAATTCGGAGGTTCGACTATGTAAGTGAAAAGAGGCCCGTAGTAAAAAAAAAATGTATGAGTAATTTGATGTAAGGGAGCAAAAAATGCATTGAATTGCTCTATTGTAGTTAAGTGTAGTTGGAACGGCAACGTAATTTCGGGGTGCTTGAGAGTTGAGAGCAATTTTGGAGGCTCCAGCAGCAATTTTCCATAACCTAGGGACATTTTAATTTTGAAAGTGAAGTCCGTTAAAGAAAACTGGGCTATTTCTGGTAAAACGATAATTTTACTATATATACCTCTAAAGTTAGTTTCAGCAGCCCCTTACAAATCATGTCCATGCCAAAGGCCCTTTAAAATGCTTTTAAAACAAAAATTTATTTTATTATATTTTTATAAAATAAGTTCCAAAATATAAACATATTTTAAAAAAGGAATTCCCTTTAAAAAAGAAACTCAAATTTACGAAATTCCCTTTTGAAAAATACAAAACTCCTTTCCTGAAAATCAAAGGGTTAACAAAAAAAAAACTAAATTTTAAATTTTTCACATTTTAAAATATCTGTGATTTAGACAATAAAAAATTAAATAAAGTATTAGGTCACCTTGATTCTTCCAATCTCACCGTGAATTCAACACATGCACTAATTTTTTATACTTGTATGCCAATCAGTGGCGGAGCCAGGTATTTCATAGAGTCTGGGCAAAAAAATTATCATAAAACGTTACTTCATTCTTGCGAATAATTTCACATTTCCTGCAGATAATTTCACATTTCCTGCAGATATATCTTTCCTGCGGATCCTAAAATCCCAAGGTATTACCTCACCTAGGAACCTAAATCCTTGGCAAAATCTGCAAAAAACGTGTTTCCTGCAAAATTTACACAAAAATCCGCAGGTAAATCTGCAGAAAAAGCAAAAAATGGCTGAGCTTGTTATAAAGAAAGTTGGAGCTGAGCCTGGGCTAGTGCCCAAGCTAGCTGAGGGGTGGCTCCGCCCCTGATGCCAATGAGTTGTCTGCTCACTAGTAAAAGTTTGACCACATGGCCTCAAGGGAGAAAGCTTCTTTTTTCTCTTGGGGGTCAAGAAATAGAGCTTATATTTCATTTAAGAAGGTTGTAAAATGATCATTAACATCATTCTAATTAATCATACTTATGTCCTTCTCCAATTCATTTTTAAATTGTGTATTTGTATAGACCATCTAGTTTGCTTTAGAATCTGGTTCATAGATGTTTGACGCTAGGAGTATGGGTGTTTATTTTAACCAGATTGGTGGTTTATCTAAAATCACATACAACTCTAATTCTAAAGATTTGGAGAAATTTATTTTGGTTTAATTGAACCATATATTATTCTACTTGGATAACCCATAACCAATTTGTAAGATATCAATAATTAAAGACAGCTGAAACAGGTTAGTGAATATTATCTTGGTAAGGAATTAAATCATGCCTCACAAGGGTGTCGGTTAGGCTCTAAGTGATAGTGTGAGGAACTCTTTGGTGGATGAAATGTATCTTTGTTAGCGTTTATTGAGCCTTAAATTCTACCCTAACCTTAGTGATCCCCTTATAAATTCCAAAATTACATAATTTTACTTATATATATGGCACTTATTGACTTGTTTTATAAGAAATCTGATTAAAACCCCTAATTTTATGTAAATATTAAACATTTAGATCATAATTGATATTTCTTATACTATTACCTCTTTCTAATACATTTTGTGTGGTTTTTGCACATCATTAATGAAGAGTCAAACAAAAGAAATCAAGAAACTGAAGTCGTGAAAACAAAAAGTGGGAATTTGAAATAAGGCCAATTCACCATATTGAATTGTAATTTTCCTAGCAAATTGAGGCGATTTAATGACCTATGTGGGTGAGCTGGAAAAGACTTCAAGGAGAAGAAACATCAATTCTCCCAACGTACATACAAATCATCTAACGAATTTCCACTTTCAGAAACTTTGCAAATAGAAAACTTCAAATTCATTTTGGCTAATTTTATCACTTGATTAAGTTGAAGAAAAAAAAAAGTACAGAGTAGGGTAAAGAGGGTTTCAACAGAGGTATTGCATTGGAAGCTTGAGGAATCAAGTGTTGATGCAACATCACTCCTTTTTGACCTTCTTATTGTTGGAACTTATATGGTTATGTGTAACTAATATGAAATTAGGTTGGCAAGTTGTGAATCTAATGTAAGGACTTGATTTGATTGATTATGTATAAGTTTTATTTCATTATATCGATGTTTCTATTCTTGTATTTAATGTTTATCTGACGTGTAATCTGAATATAAGTTTTATTTCATTATATCAATGTTTTTATTCTTGTATTTAATGTTTATCCGACGTGTAATCCAAAATTGATCTTTTGATTTAGAAAGTGTTGGCCATAGACTTTTTGTCTAAGGTACATGGAATAGAAGCATTTGTATATGCTAGTTTCAAGACATCATCAAACTAGGTTTACAATCGCACACACTATTGAAATACAATTTGCTTATTAACTAACCGAGTGAGACGTCAAAAGTTAGAGGATAAAGTAGATATCTCGTTGTCTGCAAAATATCAAAATGTATGAAAAGTGATAGGTGAAGATATAGTTGAAATATTATAAGTATATAATTGATGAAATAAAGACATTAAAGGGTTAGTTTGTCAAGGAGAATCACAAAATACTTTTGATGTTTTAATGATAACAAACTTAATTAAACATAGAGATCATAATGATTCTAATATGTGTTGTTTTCTAACAAGTTTCTTTGTGTGTTCTTAAGAACAAGATACTACAAATGCACAATGCAAAGGTATCCATAGAAACATGATTCTGAACATCATAATGTGTTAAGAAGGACTTCATATTGATTTGAATAACTCCATATCGATCAATAGTACTTTGGGCTCAGATCAAAAACATCTTATGGGCACATATTATTAAAGAACAAGATTGGCAGAGGAAATCAGATGCAAATCTCATGAACAAAAATCTTCAATAAAAAGAGACTTCAAAAGTAACTTCAAATTGTATTTTAAGAAGATCATAATTGCATATCATAAGCACTTCATAATATAAAATTAGATTAAATAAAGGGTTATATAGATAAGGAAAAATTCAGCTAAACTCATGTACTCTCATTTGTCCTCTGACATTTATACGAATTTTGATTTACTCCCTATCATATAATCTATTTTATATAGTCAAATTTTACGAAGGTTTGAAATCAAAGAATCTCTGAATTACATAGTTGGAAACTAAAAAAATATATTTATGGATAAACCAAAATTTGCTCAAATAACATAAAAAAAGCACTATTTAACCCATCCCCATGAGCTATGTTGCATAAGTACGGACACGGTACGATATTGACACCATACGAAAATATGACAATTATCAAAAACTAAGAGTACAGTTATGTCAATATAATCATGAGTTTTGTTATATAATATAACATGATAAAGCTAAATTCTTCCATTTACAACAAAATCATCACCGTAAAAGTTTAAATTGTAGTCATGCTTTTCTCATATACACATACAATACTAACATATTAATATATAAGAGAAAGACACAATTTTCACCCACAATAAAATAATAAGCAAAAATGGAGTACCACGAAATACGGTACGCGTACTCGGTATAAAAGGACTTCACATTTTTACGAGTATCCATGCTTCAAAGACCATGAATATAATTCAGTCGATAGGGACAATGCAATGTAACATGTTAATGTCAATTGGTTTGGTACTTCTTCATGTTATGCCAAATCAAGGTGTTCTTTCATGCACTTGATTTGGTTTGCTAGCTCTTAGGTAATTTGGAAGGAAAGAAATGATAGGTTGTTTCGTGGTACTCAAAATTCTCCTATTCAGTTTGTAGAGAAAATTAAGCTTCTTTCTTTCTGGTGGTATAAAACCAAATCCGATGCTTTTTTATTATAGTTTTCATAATTGGTGCCAAAACCCTTTTCTTTGTTTGGGTATTAGCTAACATGTGTTTTATATTTGAACTTGTGTTGTATCTTTTAGCTATCTTTCGTGATACACCTTGTGTAATGAAGATAGTCTGCTAGTAGTAATATATCTCATTTTGATTTCTTTAAAAAAAAAATGTCAATGTCGGAGTTTGAACCCAAATATTTCATCTATTCACCTTAAAAAATGAATTTTAGTTCGTAAATTACTTGACCAAAAAACTATTTAATTTTTAAACAAAAATCATTTTACCTCATATTCATATCGTTTCCGTACTACATATTAAGTCTTCATATTAGAAAATAAAATTGTGAGTTTAACTTAGTTGGTAGGAACAATGTATAATATATACATAGACCGGGGTAAGAACCCCGAACACCTCACTTATTTACATTTAAAATAGGCTACTTGACAAAAAAAAATTAAAAATATTTCAAACGAACAATAATATCAGACAAACTTAAAATTCAGAACAAATTTTAAAATGTTGAAGCTAGACCGACTAATAAATCGAATATAAATTTAAATTAAAAATAATGATGCAGTGTATTAGGGCCTTTTTTTTTTTTTTTTGAGAGAGAGTTGTTAGTGCCAATTTTTATCAATTCCCATTAAACTCTCTTGAAAAGATGATGTACCAAATTCCCAACGGAAGAAAATGTTGAAGCAGTATTAAATATACCGTCCACCACCCCATCATTGACCCTTGGACCCATTTTCTTTTCCATTATTATTTCACATTTCACAACATGATTCACACTTCAATTTTCTAATCCACCGTCCATATTTCTTTGACCATTGAACTAGCATGTAGTATATTATATCTTCACTATATATATAAATCACCATTTCTTATGTTGTTCATCACACAATCTAGTAAGAACCAACAAACAATATAACTAAGCAGTTTTATTCTATCATCATCTAACAATGGCCTCTTCAAGCTATGCTTTGAGAACTATTCCAACTTCCTTTGTGAATCCAACTGCTTTTGCCACCACCCCAAAATCGTTCCTCACCCCCTCATCTTCTTTCACACCCGTCATTTCATCAACTTCATCTCTCACAAAGAACCTAAAGATGAACACTGCCTTCTCACAATCTTGCTTTTCTTCAGTGCCAATGAAATCTTTTACTTGCAAAAGCCAAGCAAATGAGTATGCTGACACTGGTAATAATCATATTCATACCAAATATACTTGTTTTTCAAAAGTTTCTTTGGTTTTTAATTGATACATTTTTTGGTTTCGTTGATTGATTTTGCAGAAAAAGTTCAAGAAATGCATGTGTATGAGCTTAATGAGAGAGACCGTGGTAGCCCAGCTTACTTGAGATTAAGCAATAAAAGTATCAATACTCTTGGTGATTTAGTCCCTTTCAGCAACAAAGTAAATTTCTTTCTGTTATTAATTCTCTATTTTATTTGTGATCAAAATTATTTGTAGTTTTTTATTGGTTTAATTTCTTTGTTGTGCCATGAACTATTTCACTGTTTTTAAATAGGTTTTTAAACTTTGGATCACTAAATTTGTTAGTAATTTGTAATTGTAATTTGGTCCTTAAAGTAAAAAAGTTTTTGATTGGATCTCTAAACTTTTAAATTATTTTCAATTAGGTCCTTGAACTTAGGGAAATAATTACAGACCAACTTAAAATTATTTAAAAGTTTAGGAGGGACCTAATTTTAAAAAATTAAAGGTTCAAAGACGACGTTAAAAAATTGTTTAGGCATCTTATTGAATTCTTTTGACAAATTTTGAGATTTAATTGCATTTTTTTTGCTAAGTGACATATTTTATAATATCCAAATATTTAATCATTTAGACCACGTTTTTTATATTTTGTGATGCATGTGAAAAAATGTTATTAATTAGAGGACTATTATTTTTTAATTATGCAGTTGTACACAGGTGACCTACAGAAACGTATTGGAATAACAACTGGAATTTGCATATTAATCGAACACAAAGCAGAAAAAAAAGGTGATAGATATGAAGCTATTTACAGTTTTCATTTTGGAGACTATGGTCACTTAGCTGTTCAAGGACCATACTTGACCTATCCTGAGGACACTTATTTAGCTGTGACTGGTGGTTCTGGAATATTTGAAGGGGTTAAAGGTCAAGTGAAGTTGCATCAAATTGTTTTTCCTTTTAAGATTTTTTACACATTTTATTTGAGGGGTATTAAGGATTTGCCTCAAGAGCTTCTTGGTAAACCTGTTGAGCCTTCTCCTGCTGTTGAAGCTTCTCCTGCTGCTAGGGCTCTTGAGCCTCATGCTGTCATTGCTGGTTTTACTAACTAGTTAATTTAATTAGTGTTTTTTGTTTTGTTAAGTGGAGAGGAATAATAAGTGGTGTGATGATGGATTTTGTAATGGAGTTTTTTGTTCTTTGCCTTGTAATGCTTGGCCTTAGTAGTTGTGGGACCAAATATGATATAAAAAAGTGTTGCAAAAGTTCCCTGTGGTTTTCATCATTGAATTTGGACCGTTGATTAATATTTTAGTTGGAATTTGCACCATTATTTCATATTTCAGTAATTGATTTCTCCTTTTTTTCTTCTAGTTTATTTATTTTTTCAACAATGTTTTAGGTAAAAACTTCTCAAATATGACTTCTAGTGATGCAGATAACCTTGTGGCTTTTGACATATGTATCCCACTTCTAATGAATAATTAGTTAATTGTGCAATCTGATATGGTGGACATAAATCTTACTTTGTTGCTTTCTTTAATTAGTTTGATTCCCTTATGATCCATTTTTTTTGTTTTATAATACAGAGAAATGATACTTTTTAATCATACCTCAGCCCTCTATTAGCACTTTACCATGTTATTAGTACTTTTTGAGAAACTAAATAATATGCACTAATTAAAATATAAGGGGATGTGATCCACGCTAAGTTTTTTTCACTTTTTTATGTCTAATTTTTTAAATTCTGTCCATGTGCTCATCATGTTAGATGGATTTGAGTTTTACAATTTTGTTTTTAAAAAAGAAATAGACAAAAAGTGATTAGATACTTCTCTACATACCATAATGTATATTGGTCACAAACATTCAGATACTTGATTTGGTTTCACGTAAATAATTGAGAAAAAGATTGAAAGATGAAATATTTGAAATAATGACTATTTTTTAAATATGTAAATGAAAGGTATTGTTATGTATGCTCAAATACTTGTGACCAAACAAGGCTTTCACGTTTTTGAATATGTTCTTTAAACCGCACCGAAGTATTATTGTTGAACTTGAAAATCATGAATTATACTATAATTTTCTTGTTAAAACTTGCATAAGATTATTTGCCGCGGATATATAATTGAGCCAAGACATAGTCATATAATTCGTTATTTGCGTTGGTACGCGGTACGAGTACAGGTTTGCAACATGTGAAGAATTCAGTACGTATGCGAGTATAGAGACACGAACTAGTATAGCATTAAAAAGCTAGCAGTGTCTTCATCCAATGCATGCGGTGCATATATGATTTCAACGTTTTATTATTTTTTATTTAATTTATTTATATTACAGTCCAAACCATTTTTAAACCGATCAACCGTATCCATTCTTTGGTAAGCTTGGTTCGGTAGTTTGGGCGAATTCCACAGGAGTTTCATGCATACCAATACGTCAAAGTACCTGAATTCAATACTCGTGAATTGTTAGACGGTTCTTTGCTTATTAAACGAATTATGTTACTATGAGTCAAAGACATTCCAATGAGTTTGCAAAGTCTATAGTTCAAATTCTCACAACTAACATACTAACAACTAATATTTACGTATAAAATAAAATGTCCATCCTTCAATCTTACCCACATGTGTCATGAAAATTATTTAGCACTGATAATCTTGAACCATAACAAAGACAAAAGTACGAGATTCCATTTCTAGTAAAAATAGAAGAGTACAATCCTAATATGACGGATTGCTGTTCTGTTTGAAGCAAAAAGGTACTACAAATGAATCAAATATTATATATTTGCGATAGATGCACCAAACCAGCAAATACATACATTATTGGTTTGCATCTTGTAATCCAACATTGAATAATTCTCCTAATTGGCAGGTCATGTTGTGATGAGAATCAATGGCAATTAGGTACTGCCATAATGGTTAAGTGTTGAACCAAAAGTTAGATACGATACAGATATGAATTAATCATCATTAATTGCAATAGTTTAGAGGCTAAAAATAGGGATTTGTGTATGAAATGAGAAAGGTATAAGGAACTAGGAGCAGAGAATTTCTGGATCCATCATAACTGAATTCTGCATTAAGCACTTTCTTGTTGTTACGTGTCCTAAAGGTAAAGGTGAATGTTAAGATAGTGAACTTGAGGAGTATGAGTAGAGTACTAGAGTAGCCCCTTAATAAGTAGTTTGGTATTGGAGGGCAGCCGTGGGGGGAAATAGGTAGGGAGATAAAAGAGAGGTCTATGGTTTAGCCAACATCAATATCGGTTAAATCAGACTTTTTTTTTTTTTTTACTAAAACAAGTTTAAAGTTTTTTTATTTAACTAAAAATGTCAACCTAAGAATTCTAAAGGCACAACTTACTTAATATGCTAATTAATTCTTCGGCATACGGGAGATGTTGGAGGCCACATAGACGATATAGAAGAAACAGGGTTGGATCCAGCGCGGTAGTCCACTCTAGAATTAACGAGCTCTCTTAAAGTATTGGAGGCCACATAGACGATACAGAAGAATCAGGGTGTGATCCAGCGCGGTAGTCCACTCTAGAATTAACGAGCTCTCTTAAAGTATTAAGTTCTGATTGGGCTTAATCCACATGGCTTTATGGGATTGGACGTTCTAGCCAATTCAGAATAATACTCAATCCTTGTAACTATGCTCTGAACTCCTCCACATCAGCCACCAAGTCATCTTATATCCCTTAGACTCAATCAATAATTTAGACTTAAATGTAGTTTGATCCTCATAAGTCATATCATGGTCAATCCTCAATTTTTGTTCCCATCATTTTTTATTTCGCAATTTTGGAGCCTTTCACTGCTGTTAAAGCTTCCCCTGCTGCTAAGGCTCTTGACCAAATATGGAAAAAATGTTGCAAAAGTTTTGAAGTAACATTTTTTTTTTTTTTAGGGAAAGTACCATGTGGTTGTCATCATTGAATTTGGATTATAAATTAATATTTCCGTGATTGCTTGCTGCTTTATTTTCCTATAATATGATAGTACTCTCTCCACCTACAATTGTTTATGCTTATGTTCTTCACACCACACATTATTATACTATATAAATGTCCACACCAACACATTTGACTACATTTAATTTATTCATTTTCTCAAATTATTACTAGTGTCAATATCGTATTCGGTGTATGTGCAAGTGTTTCATAGGTTGAAACTAAAAATCATGAATTTTACGCTAATTTTCTTTCTAAATCTTGAATTAAAGTATTGCCTTTGAATAGTTCTGTACCGATAATCTTGGACAAACTAAGAAGTACAAGGTTTTGTTTCTATTACAAACTCAGAAGTACAAGATTATGTTTCTAGTACAAATTGGGCAGTACAATCCTAATTAAACGTATTACTGTTTTTTTTAAGCAAGATAGTACCAATGAATGAAGGATTGTGTACTACATTGAGTACAATGTCCATAATAATCAAATATTAAACCATCTAACCAAGGAATAATATATTATTATATATACTCCTAATAGGCTAATAAGCAATGGATGCATATGTTGGTTTGCATATATGAGTAATCTGTCTTCACATTATCATTGAATTTCCCCTAGTTTGCTGGTCCATGTTGTGATGGGAATCAATGGCAACTGGGATCATTAAGCTAACTTATGTTGAATGATAAAAGCCAATATTATTTGACATTGATTCTCATCACAACTTGGTCCAGTCGACCTTGGAATCCCATTCTGGTATTTTCATTCTATATCATAAGTGACTTCTGATATAAATGGAACTAGAAGCAATCAAATAATACCAATTTTGACAGGTAACTTGTGAAATTTATTCATTTCATTGTCTTAGAAATATATTATAATTACATGTAATTCTTATTTTCAGTTGGTTTGATATATTACAGCATTTCAATAAATTCATTAATTCGATGCATATGTTTAATCTGATTATTCATGCTCAATACATCAAATGGTGGGACCCCTTTCCGGACCCTGCGTATGCGGGAGCTTTAATGCACCGGGTTGCCCTTTTTTATTCATGCTTTTCTATGTTTGATAACCATTAGATGCAATAGTCTAGAGTCTAGAGAGATAGCAATATGTGCTTGAAATATGACCAAGTGTAAATACTACTGCTTATCTGTATTCAGCTCAAGAAGCAAATCAACTTTCAGTGTTAGGCTGAAACTAAAATACATTTAGCAGAAGAAAACTATAATAGGTAGCAGCAGCCTGAGTTCAATTTCTGGCTGGAATAATTTTTGGTTAGGCATTACTTAACACCCGGACGAATTTCGGATTATCATGGCCTCTTTCTCTTTAGAATCGGAGGGTTAACAAAAAAAAAAAAACAGCATAAGTTTTTTGGATCCATCATTCCTTCGTAACTGAGTCATGCATTATGCGCATCCCTTGCTGTCCCGTGTCCTCTACATTTCTGGTAGAGTCATTACATTGCCTTACCCTTTGTAAAAAACTTTGTCCACCAGGTCGATTTTACAGTAGTGAGCATGAATGTGAATCGATGTCTCAATGGATGGAAGGCTCTCCCATTGAATGAGAACTTGGAAATATGAGTAGCCCCTTAAAATTGTTCGGTATTTAAGAGCAGCCATCTGGCTGGAAATAGGCCAGGCAGACCAACAGAGTCCTATGTTTAACCTATATCAGGTTTGGGTTAAATCAAATTATTTTCTAAAATAGACAATACAAAACTTATTTCTAAAATAGACAAAATCAAACTTATTTAAAAATGTCATGCTAAGAATCTAAAAAGCAAAATTTATTGAATACGCCATTTAAGAATAAGAAATTTGCTTTGGTTTAATTTTTCTCTAATCCCCTTGGTAATGTGAATTAAGGTTTTCTGGTCAGGACTCTGGTTTTGCTTTGCGCCTAAGCTGTGGTTTTGTGCCTATACGCTAGTGTCCTACGTCCAAGTGCTTGTGCGCAGTCTGGTGTATAAAAATGCAGTTATGTGCAGGTTTCTTAGACCAATCTTGAGAGACTAAAATAGAGGAGCTTTAGGAAACTTGAGAGACTAAAATAGAGGACTTTTAGGAAACATACCGGTTAAGAGTTGAGTGCTTTTGCATGAGACTATAGATAAGATACAAAAACACATTATGAACACATTTTAGAGAATAATAAACTAATGTTTATTATTAAAAAAAATTAAACTAATGTTTATGATTCATGTATTTTTAATATTATAACAACATATATTAAATATGAAAAATTTATATAAATCCTTCAAAAAACCCCAAAACCCTTCTCCAATACAATTTTTTAGTTCCCCCAAATGAGGAGGGTTTTGTATTATCAAGAAAAACTACCCCCAAAGCCCTCTCCTCCCAATGTTTTCTATTTCCTCCACTTGCTCCTTCCTTTTTTCCAAAAACTTCACCTTCTTTCCCCTCCAAACTCGCAAACAAAGTCATACTCTCTTATCTTTGTTCTTTAGTTTGATTGTGGATTTGTTATACATATAGGTTGCTAGATTTGTTCTTGGTTAAATATGTTATTTGAATTGTTTAGTTGTAGGTTGTCATTCTTATTTGCTCCACATCTTTATTCTGGTTGGTTTTGATAAATAGTTTGATTTTACAAAAAGTGTCGTCCATCGTGGGAAACAGAACAAATTCTTCAAGGCAGCACCTGATGAGTCAATAATTAGTGTTTTTAATATAATATTTGAGTCTGTTTTATTTATATTTGATTTTGTTTTATTTAATATTATTTCCTTTTTAGAACTATTTTACTTCAATTGCAAGTTATTTAATTTCAGGAACAAATATTCTAAAGATTCAGTCTTGGAGCAAAAGAAAGAGAATTTGGGGCTGATTCAGGCTGAAATTACGAAGATTCAGCACAAAAATATATTTCCCCCAAGTCAGAAGCTTGGCACGGCTCGTGCCACCATCCACACGGCCGTGCCAACTCCCAGGATTCTCTTTAGCTGCATTTTCTTCATAGACAAGCTACCTATTAGTTTATTTCTGACCTAAAAGCCCGTGGTTTCTTGTGGAACATTCTAGTGATATATTTTCTTAAGGCTTAAGTCATTGTAAACTATAAATATAGTAGCTAGCTATCATAACAAATCATCTTTTGTTTTTGGAATTCAATAGTGACAATTGTTTTCTCTTAATAAAAGTTCTTCTTTTTATTATTTTATTTTATGTTCCTCTTCTTCTTCTCTTCTATGTCTACTATGATCATGAGTGAGTAGACTCTTCTTGTCTTGAGATTTTTGGATAAGTCTTAATGACATAATCCTAATCAAACCAAACCTTGAACCCTAATTTTATATACATCTACTTTCTAATCTAATTTAGCCGTTTTTATAATAAATTAACAAATACCAAAGTCATAAAGCGAACGCGAAGGGTTAGTATTTGTTAATTCATCATCACAAATATCAAAGCGAAGCATCGAAAGAAGAAGTTTTGATATTGGAACAAGTGAAATTAGACAAGGATTTCGAAACATGAGAATAGTCTAGCAAACTTTGAGATACATAAAGTTTCGTTCTTCAAGGATTCTAATAGCAATCAACCATGAGAATAGGCGTGGTTGCTAGAGGAACACACTCACTGACTTCGAGAGAAGCTTTGATACGCTTAAGAGAAACTTGTCTTTAGAAAGTAGGTCCAATATAAAATTACCGGTTTAGGGTTTGTTTGTGAAGAACTTGTCATTAAGATGGATCAATAATCCTAAAACGCTTTTTATTATTATTTTCATACGGTTAAAAATCTCAAATTTAACTTTAAATTCTCTTTCTAATCATCAATTAAAACTAATCAAATTGAACAACTCTCTGTTGGAACGATACTCTTTTTATTACTACATCGGTAGAACTGTGCACTTGCGGTTTTACTCATCAAGTTTTTGGCGCCGTTGCTGGGGAGTTAACTAATTTGATTAAAAAAATTTAGTGATTAGAATTTTTTTTCTTTTTACCTTTTTTTTTCTCTTTTCTTCTTCTCCTTTCTTCCTTTTGTTATCGTTAACTTCTTGGGTTCTTATTCTTTTTATGCGTAGAAGCAAAAGTCTTGGTGAATTCATTCCTGAGATCGAAAGATTCTTACATAAAAAGAAGAAGGAGACACGAAATAATACCGCTATGGTTGAACGCACTCTCAAAGAGTATGCAACCCCTTCTACGGAAGAGCCACAAGCTATTATTGTGTACCCAACGGTTGTGGATGACAATTTTGAAATCAAGTCTGCACTACTTAACTTGGTGCAGCAAAACCAGTTTGCTGGATCACCCACTGAGGGCTCAAACCTGCATATTTCTACTTTCTTAAGACTCAGTGGAACCCTAAAAGAGAACCAAGATGTCGTAAGACTGCACCATTTTCCCTTTTCCTTAAGGGATAAAGCTAGCGGTTGGTTCCATTCTTTAGAGGTTGGTTCCATCACTTCATGGGATCAAATGAGGCGAGTATTCCTTGCCTGATTCTTTCCCCCCTTCTAAAACTGCTAAACTAATGGACCAAATCACACGGTTCAATCAAAAAGATGGGGAATCTCTTTATGATGTGTGGGAGTGTTTCATGGAAATGCCTAGAATTTGTCCCCACCATGTTTTGGAGAAGTGGCTCATAGTCCACACTTTTTATAATGGCTTATCTTATACCACAAGCATGAGTGTTGATGCAGCTGCAAGTGGAACTTTAATGAACAAGAACTATACAGCAGCATATGCCTTGATCGAGGACATGACCCAGAATCACTACTAATGGACCAATGAAAGGGCCATAACTGCTTCTACTCCCTCTAAAAAAGAGGAAGGTATGTACGAAGTCTCTAACCTTGATCATCTTGTTGCTAAGGTTGACACACTAACCCAAAAAATTGAAAAAATGAATGTTATTGCTGTCACACCTGTTTCTGTATCTCCTCCTTGTGAAATTTGTGGTGTTTTTGACCATATTGGTGTTGATTGCCAGCTAGGTAGTGCTATTGATGGTGTTGAGCAAATGAACTACGCTCAATACACTCAAGGAATGAGGCAAAATCAATTTTTTTACAAAAACCATCAAAATTCCTATGGACAAATGGCACCACCTAGCTATGCAAACAACCAGAGGACCCCTCAGAAATCTGGATTGGAAATTTTAATGGAAAGTTATCTCATGAATCAATCTAAACAGCTACAAGAGCTTAAAAACCAAACCCGATTTCTGAATGATTCTCTCACCAAACTTAACACTAAGGTAGACTCTTTTGCTACTCATAACAAGATGCTTAAAACTCAAATCTCCCAAGTGGCCCAACAGGTGGCCGCATCCTCTCAAACACCAGGGGTCTTTCTTGGACAAACCGAAGCCAACCCCAAAGCCCACGTGAATGCTATTTCATTAGGGAGTGGTAGGAAGTTAGAGGATACCATTGCTAAAGCTAGAACCATAGAGGGAGAGAGTGATAAGTTTCAAGGTGAGAAAACCGTAATAGAGAGTGAAAAGCTTCTTGACAAATCCAAAGTTGCTTCCCCATTAAGGCTTGCTAAGCCTTGCTTGGAGGCACAATTCAATAAATTTGTTAATATACTTAAGAAGATTTGCATTAATATTCCCTTTGCTGAAGCTTTGTCTCGGATGCCTCTATATGCTACGTTTTAAAAGGAATTTTTCTCAAAGAAAATGACTATAGAGCATAATGAGACAATAGATTTGACTATGGAAAGTAGTGCAATCATTAAGAAGCTTCCTCCAAAGCTTGGGGATCCAAGTAGCTTTTCTATTCCCTGTGTGATTGGGAGTGAGACCATTGATAAGGCCATGTGCGATTTAGGGGCTAGTATTAGTTTGTTACCCTTGTCCCTCTTTATGAAAATGGGTATAGGTGAGTTGAAACCTACCGAGGTGACCTTAAAGTTACCTGATCGTACCACCATCCACCCTGTTGGTTTCATTGAGGACATCCCCATCGAGGTAGGAGGGATATATATCCCAACTGATTTTATAATTTTAGACATGGCTGAGGATGATCAAATGTCTATACTTCTAGGGAGACCCTTTCTCGCAACTGCGTGGGCTATTGTTGATGTTAAGGGTGGTAGGATTGCGTTTCGAGTTAGTGATGAGATGGTAGGTTTTGGAATGGAAACTGTTAATAAGGAGCCTTTTCATTTTTCTTGTTGCATGATTAATGATCATATTGTGAAAGAACGTTTCCTAGCGTCATCTGCACAATATGATCTCTTTGATCCTTTTTAAAAGATGTTTCTAACCGTCAAGTTAATGACTATAAACGAGCGCTTCGTAAGGGGCAACTAGAGCTGTCAAAACGGGTCGGGCCGTATGGGCCGGCCCGTTTAGCCTGATTAATTTTAGGGCTTGGGCCTTAAATATTGAGCCCGAATTTTAATAGGGCTTTTTAGCCCGGCCCTAAAAAGCCCGATACCCGTTAGGGCTAGCCCGAACGGGCCGCGGGTAGCCCGTTAGCCCGCATAACAAAAAAATCCTATAAATTATATATAATTTTTCAAATAATTATTTACTTAGTTGATTATCAAAGTAAAAAATAAAAGTGAAAATTCAATGAATTAACACATATAAATGTAATATAAAATTATATTTACTCGTTTCGTTATTTATAATTTTAAAGATCGAATATATAAATATCTATAACCATAACGTATCTAATTTATTTAAAATTGTTTTCCTCGCCGTTTTAGTTTACGACTAGTGTACGAAAATATTTACAATTTATTTTTGTGCTAGACATTATTTAAACATATTAAAAATATTATTTGTAAAAAAAATTATAGCAGTATTTTATAATACTTGTTTTATATATAAAAAATGTAATTTTTAACACGGGCCGGCCCGTTAGCTCGCGGCCCGTGTAGGGCCGGGCTCGGGAAGTATATTTCAAGCCCGTTTTTCAACCGGGCTTTTTGGCCCGACCTGATAAAGCCCGAAGCCCGTTAGGGCCGGCCCATTTAGGGCCGGGCCGCCCGTTTTGACAGCTCTAGGGGCAACCCACGAGTTTAATTGCTTCTATTTTGTTTGTCTTTTGTTGTTTTAAGTTGTTTTGTAGGTAATTGTCCGAGCATGATTCAAGAAAACGAAAAAAAATTGAGCCTAGGATGTCCAAAAACCTGGCACGGTCGTGCCTGACTTGACCAAGTCAACACCCTCATTTTCCAGAAAGATGGCACGGCCCGTGCCTGTAGTGGCACGACCATGCGCAACTTCTTAACCCCTACACCTCAAAAACTTTCTTCCTTCTTCCTCATTCAATCACCACAACTTCCCCCTTCTCTCAAACTTCTCTCTAAAACCTCCATAAACAAAAACTTTCAAACCTTCATAACTCACTTAAATCTTAACCAAAACACAAAATTTCTTCACCCAATCACTTCCAAACATCATTCTAAACATTATCCACCAATCAAAAACAACTTTCATCCACCCCAACCCACCAAATTCGTATACCTCATAACCCTAATCCAAAAACCAAAATTTCTTCACCAATTTCCATCATTCAACTCAAAAACCATACTTAAACCTCAATCCCAAAACAAAACCAAACTTTCCCAGGCAAAACATTTCCAAACCTCAACCTTCACCAAAATTCAAACCAAGTCAACAAGGTCAATGGCACCCAAGAGGCAAGGAAAGGAAGTTGCTAGCTCGAGTGATGGTGCAAGTAGAAAGCAAGCAGCACCAAGGAACCACAACATCATCTTGAACACTCCGGAACAACGGAGTAGGTATAAATCTCTTCTCTCTAAACCTTTACACCCTTGCAGGTACCCTGATTCTTATACAATGAATGTCTTAGAGATTAGAGATAATGTGGTTAGGTTGTTAAACAAAAAAGGATGGGTTGAGATGCTAAGACCTATGATGGGGTTTGAAAACTTCACCTATGAATTATTAAGCTCTATTGCCTTCAAGAAGGATAGGATGAATTTTGATAACCCCGATCATAGAGTCTCCTTCCGGCTTATGAACATTGATTATGAGATGTCTCTTGAAAACTTTTGCAATGAGATAGGCTTCGCGAACGCGGGGTTCATCCATGACTCTTGGAATCATGATCTAAAGCCGGAAGATTACAACCCCGCTGCCTTTTGGGAACGTATAACCGGTTTAAGGCAATACAATTCATGTTCTAATAAGGCTAGTAGCATTCACAACCCTGTGCTTAGGTACCTTCAAAGGGTCATGGCTTGCACCATTTGAGGTAGGAAAGAGGTAGGAACAACTAGGACAGATGAACTATTCATGCTTTAGGCCATGCTTAATGACCGACCTGTGAATACATTGTTGGAACAAAGGGTGTTTCACAAGTATACCACTTAAGTTTTGATGATAACAAGGTATTAAAAATTATCAATTGGATATGCTAAATATTTACTCAAGTGTACAGGACCATTAATCAAAGAGTTATTTACAAGAGGTTCTGTTTGAATAAATTAAAGAGCAAAGGAAATCTTAAACTGAAGCTTGAAGAACATCTGACTGAAAGCGCTCTTGGAAAATCAGAGTCAGAATGCGTCTGAAGAAAGAGCTTCTGAAGATGACGTCATCAGAAGCAAGTTCATCAGAGGCAGACTCATCAGAAGCAAATGGTATCCAGAAGCAAAGATTCTTCAGACACCAAGAAGCGTTGACAAAGGCAATGTACGAAAAGTACAACCACTATGCCTACGTTTGTCCCTGCAACCACCAACTCTGCACAGTGTCTTCTATACACGACAAGAATAACAGTAACTGTAGCAGAAACTTTTCCTTATTTGATGGAATGGATTTGAATTTGATTTCATTGTACAAGCCTCAAATCAAGCAAAGGATCAAAGGTGTCAAATCAGCTTCGGTAAAGAAAAAGTGATGAGCTGCATTTTTCCAACGTCTCTCAAACTCTCTATAAATAGAGATGAAGACATGAAGAAAAATACAACTATATACATACACGCGAATTGAATTATTCTCTCATATTCTAAGTCGCAAACACTGCTCATCAACAACTTAGATAATTCTTACAAAAGCTTACATTTTAGAATTTCTAAGTATCTAAGAAAACAGAGTCTGTTCTGTTTCGTTTTGATTTGTGAATACCTCTGATAGTATATCAAGTATTCAAAACTCTTTTCAATTCTCTGTAATTGTCTTAAAGTCTCTTGCTTGTGTGCTTGAGCATCTGAAGTCTCATTCTTGTGTGATTGAGCAAAGGAAGTCTCTTACTTGTGTGTTTGAGCAACTTGTAATTTGATATTACATTTTAGTGAAACTCTCCTTGGAAGTGCAAGGGGGACAGGACTACTTCCGGTTTGTGGAAGGAACCTGTATAAAATTGCTTGTGTCTTCTTTCTTTCTTGCATCTGTTCTTTATTCCGCTGCTAAGACTCTGAACTCTGATCAGAGTCTGAACTCCATCAGACTCTGTATCCTGAGAACAGTGTTATTTTTCGTAAGAAAGAAACGTTTTTGAAAACACAATTCAACCCCCCCTTCTTGTGTTTTTCCCACCTTCAGTTGGTATCAGAGCTTCGGCTCTGTAGTTAGCACTTAACCGTGTTACAGTAAACGATCGGTGAAAAACATGTCTGGGGATGAAGCTTCTGCATCTGCATCTGGTTCTGGTTTTGGTTCTGGAGCTGCTGTGCATTATGACTACAGCAACATTAACAAAAGTGAAAAATCTTCTAATCACAACAAACCTCCTATGTTTAATGGTGATCCTGAAATGTTTTCTTGGTGGAAAACCAAGATGTACAGTCACATCATGGGAATGGATGAAGAGTTGTGGGATGTTCTTGAAGATGGTGTTGGTGATCTGAGGTTAGATGAAGAAGGAGCTGCTCTTGATAGGAAAGCTCACACTCCTGAGCAGAAAAAGCTTTATAAGAAACATCATACGATCAGAGGCATTCTTGTGGCTGCCTTGCCTCATAAAGAGTACTTAAAGATGAGTGACAAATCAACAGCAAAGGCTATGTTCACCTCATTGTGCTCACTTTATGAGGGTAACAAGAAAGTCAGAGAGGCCAAGGCTACTATGCTTGTTCATCAGTATGAGTTGTTCAGAATGAAGGAGGATGAAAACATTGAGACCATGTACTCAAGGTTTCAGACTCTTGTTTCTGGACTTCAGATTCTGAAGAAAAGCTACGTAACGTCTGATCATGTGAACAAGATTCTGAGAAGTTTACCTGCAAAGTGGAGACCAAAAGTGACAGCCATTGAGGAAGCTAAAGATTTAAACACTTTGAGTGTTGAGGATCTCATAAGCTCCTTGAAATGTCATGAAATAGGTCTTAATGAGCAAGAACCTGTCAAGAAGTCCAAGTCCATCGCACTAAAGTCCAGAGGCAAGTCAAGTAAGGCTCTGAAGGCTTTGGAGTCTAAAGAAGAATCTACATCTGAAGATTCTGATGAAGACTCTGAGATTGTTCAAGAGATGGCTATGCTCACCAACAGATTACAATACCTTGCTAAGAAGAACAAGAAGTTTATGAACAAAGGTAGTAATCACAAAAGTTCAAGAAAAGGAAGATCAGAAAGGTTGCTTCAACTGTAAAAAGGTTGGACACTTCATAGCTGAATGTCCAGACTTGCAGAAAGAGAAATCCAAAGAAAAATCTAAGAAAGCATTCTTCAAGTCTAACAAATTCAAGAAGCAATTCAAGAAGAGCTTGATGGCAACTTGGGAAGATCTGGATAATGAGTCTGAGTCTGACAAAGATGATGCTGAAGATGAAGCTAAAATAGCTCTGGCTTTGGTAGCTACTGCTGATAACAAAGAAGAATCATCTGATGCTGAGTCAAGTACAGATTCTGAAACTGAAACTGAGGTATATTCTAAACTCACCAGATCTGAACTAATTGATTCTCTCAAAGAACTTCTTTGTCATTATGAAAACCAATCCACTGAGTTGAGGAGAGTTAAGCAACGATACAATAAGCTGCTGAAACTCCATGAATCAACTAAGACGGAAATGGAAGCTTTAAAACAAGAAAATTATAACTTGAAAACAATGACAAAGAAGGGTGATAATAAAACCATGACTGAGCAGGATGCTGCTCTTCAGGAGTTTATTAACACAGGAATTGATAGAACCAAAGTTGCATCCATGATTTATAGCATAAATCAGAACAACAAAAAGGGAATTGGTTTCACAGGAGGAAACTCTAGTGAAGTAATTCTGAAACCTTGTTCTGATAACATCAAAGAAGGTCTGAAAACTCATTTTGTATCTGAATCTGAAAAGGCTTCTCATTCAAAATCTAAGTCTTCAAATTCAGAGGAATTGACTAAGTCAAAACCTAAGAATCATAAGACAAAGGTCACGAATGACTCTAAATCAAAAGCTCCAGCGTTACAGATTCTGAAAAGATCAGAACCCATCAAACAGGTTCTGAAGAAAACAGAGTCTGAAACTCAAAAGCCTAGATTTCAGAGAAAAGAAGCTATTTTTACTAAGTCACATTCTAAGACTAAAGGTTTTGAACCCAAAGTCTGGAAGAAGACTGACAAAGAAAAATTCAGACAGAGTACACAAAAGAGATTCAGAACTTCTAGGACTAACCCAAGAGGACCCATGAAAGTATGGGTACCTAAGACGCAAATTGTTGATGCTGCAGATATGTCTAAAAGGAAATACAAAGCAGAAGTCCTGGTATCTGGACAGTGGCTGCTCGCGACATATGACGGGAGAAAAGTCTATGTTCCTAACCCTGACCATGAAAGAGGGAGGAACTGTGGGATTTGGAGGAAACCAAACTGGCAAAATCATTGGTACTGGAACAATTGGTAACTCCTCAGTCTCAATCAATAATGTGTGGTCTGTAGATGGACTAAGGCATAACCTACTTAGCATAAGTCAATTTTGTGATAATGGTTATGACGTCTTGTTTAATAAGAACAACTGCACAGTAATCAACACTGATGACCAATCTGTAGTGTTTAAGGGAAAGAGAAAGAACAATGTCTATAAGATAAATTTTTCAGAACTGACTGATCAGAAGGTGTTTTGCCTCCTGTCAGTGAGTGATAAGAAATGGCTGTGGCACAGAAGGTTGGGTCATGCTAACTGGAGATTAATCTCCAAGCTTAGCAAGTTACAACTTGTCAAAGGGCTACCAGACATTGATTATCATTCAGATGCACTTTGTGGTGCATGTCAGAAGGGAAAAATTGTTAAAACTTCTTTCAAATCTAAAGACATTGTTTCTACCTCCAGACCCTTAGAACTACTCCATATTGATTTATTTGGACCAGTCAGTACTGCATCCATATATGGAAGTAAATATGGATTGGTGATTGTTGATGATTACAGTAGATGGAGTTGGGTTAAGTTTCTCAAATCTAAAGATGATTCATATGATGTGTTCACAAAATTCTGTATTCAAGTCCAATCTGAAAAAGAACTTAAAATTCTAAAAGTCAGAAGTGATCATGGGGGAGAATTTGAAAATGAGCCATTTGAAATATTTTGTGAAAAATTTGGAATTGTCCATGAATTCTCTTCTCCTAGAACTCCACAACAAAATGGAGTTGTAGAGAGAAAGAATAGGACTCTTCAAGAAATGGCAAGAACCATGATTCATGAAAACAATCTGGCAAAACATTTTTGGGCAGAAGCAGTGAACACAGCGTGTTATGTTCAGAACCGGATCTACATCAGACCCATCCTGAACAAAACAGCATATGAACTCTTTAAAGGTAGGAAACCCAACATTTCTTATTTCCATCAGTTTGGATGTACTTGTTACATTTTGAACAATAAAGTCTATCTGAAGAAATTTGATGCAAAAGCTCAAAAGGGAATCTTTCTAGGTTACTCTGAGAGATCTAAGGCATACAGACTGTATAACTTGGAAACACTCTGTGTTGAAGAGTCTATACATGTCAAGTTTGATGACAAAGAGCCTGGAAGTCAAATTCCAGAGCAAAGTGAAAATTATGCAGGTTCAGAAGAGTCTGATGATTGTTCAGAACCTGATCAAACTCCAGAGGCACATGAAACTTCAGAAGCTGTGACAGCTCCTGATGTTCCTATTGCTGAAGCTTCTGAAGAAAATCAAGATGATTCACAGCAAGTTATCCAATCCAAAAATTCATTCAAATACAAGTCTTCTCATCCTGAGGATCAGATCATTGGTAGCAAAGAAAGTCCCAGAAGAACTAGATCTCATTTCAGACCTGAAGAGTCTGCCCTAGGTCTGCTATCCATGATAGAACCTACTACAGTTGATGAAGCATTAGCTGATGATGGATGGATCTTAGCAATGCAAGATGAGCTCAATCAATTTAAAAGAAATGACGTATGGGATCTTGTATCTAAGCCTGAACACAAAAACATTATTGGAACCAAATGGGTGTTTAGGAACAAGCTGGATGAACAGGGAGAAGTAATCAGAAACAAAGCCAGACTTGTTGCTCAAGGATACAGTCAACAAGAAGGCATTGATTACACTGAAACTTTTGCTCCAGTTGCAAGATTGGAAGCAATCAGGTTACTTCTTTCCTACGCAGTAAATCACAACATAACCTTGTATCAAATGGACGTTAAAAGTGCATTTCTCAATGGAGTCATATCTGAAGAAGTGTTTGTAAAACAACCACCTGGTTTTGAGGATTTAAAACATCCTGACCACGTTTATAAGCTAAAGAAATCTCTCTATGGTCTGAAACAAGCTCCCAGAGCTTGGTATGACAGACTGAGTAATTTCTTGCTTAAAAATGATTTTAAAAGAGGTCAGGTTGACACAACACTCTTCAAGAAGACACTTGAGAAAGACATTCTGATTGTACAAATTTATGTTGATGATATTATTTTTGGTTCAACTAATAGATCTCTTTGCAAGGAATTTTCTAAGATGATGCAGGAAGAATTTGAAATGAGCATGATGGGAGAACTGAAGTTCTTTCTAGGAATTCAGATCAATCAATGCAAAGAAGGAGTGTATGTTCATCAGTCCAAGTATACCAAAGAGCTTCTGAAAAAGTTTAAACTTGAAGACTGCAAGGAAATGAACACTCCAATGCATCCTACCTGCACTCTGAACAAAGAAGATCAAGGAACCAAAGTTGATCAAAAGCTGTATCGAGGTATGATTGGTTCTCTGTTGTATCTCACTGCATCTAGACCTGATATTTTGTTCAGTGTCTGCTTGTGTGCAAGATTTCAATCAGATCCTAGAGAATCACATTTAACTGCAGTTAAAAGAATCTTTAGATATCTGAGAGGAACAACTAATCTTGGTCTTCTTTACAAGAAATCCTCAGATTATAAGCTAGTTGGATTCTGTGATGCTGACTATGCTGGTGACAGGATTGAAAGAAAATCAACCAGTGGAAACTGTCAGTTTCTTGGTGAGAATCTGATATCCTGGGCCAGTAAGAGACAAGCAACTATTGCTTTGTCAACAGCAGAAGCAGAATACATCTCAGCTGCTAGTTGTTGCACACAACTGCTTTGGATGAAACATCAGTTAGAAGACTACCAAATAACTGAAAACTATATCCCAATTTATTGTGACAATACTGCTGCTATTTGTCTATCTAAAAATCCTATTCTTCATTCAAGAGCCAAACACATTGAAATCAAACATCACTTTATCAGAGACTATGTTCAAAAGGGAATATTAGATTTTCAATTCATTGATACTGATCATCAGTGGGCTGATATCTTTACAAAACCCTTAACCGTTGAAAGATTTGATTTTATAAAGAAAAATTTGAACATGCATTTTGTCTCTGAGTAATGTTTGACTCTGAATGAAAAATCAGACTCTGAAAAAATTATCAGATGCTGATGAAGTTTCAGACTCTCCTTGGAGACTCTGAAAAGACTCAGACTCTGAGAAAATTATCAGACTCGAAAAAGGAATCTTTTTGACTCTGAAAGTACTGGGAAGTGGAAAGGTTAAAGTTATTTTGTGTAGGCTTCTGACACGTCTATCTGCATTGGGAAACAACTCTTTTTAAGGGCAATGATGGTTTTTCTCTCTTAAATTTTTCGCGCCCCTCAAAGTCATTAATACACATGTTTGGCTATTACTTCTGAAATGTGAAAAGTTGTTTTTCAAATCACTATAAATACCAAACACACACTACTCACTCACTTTCCTACACTTTTAAGTCTTAAGCGGTTTCAATCGAAAATCAACTTTCTCTCTTCTCTCAAACTTAGAAACCCTTAACCCCCAAACTTCATCTTCTCCAAATGGCTTCGTCTACAAGCGGTTCAAGTTCTAAATCAAACATCATCATCAAACCTGTAACTGTTCCTCTTCCAATGGATTCGTTGGTTGTTCAAATCGAATCACCGGTGGATTTCGCATCCTTGAAGAGAAACAAGGTTGATATGGAAGCGTTTATCTCTGCTCAAAGGATGGCTGATTACTTTCAAATGTTAAACGGTCCAACTTATGTGAATCTGGTAAAGCAGTTCTGGATTAGGGCTGAAGTTTTTGATGTTGATTCAGCCAAGGCAGAAGAAAAGGAAGTTGTGTCAAGAAACCCCTCTTTGAGAGGCAAAACAAGAAAAGAAATGGGTCTTGAACCTTTTCACGGCCTTGAAATTAAGTCTGCTGTGATGGGTATTCCTGTATCTATCACTGAAGAAGTGATTGCTCAGGCATGCAGGATGCCTCTGAAAGGAAGGCTCCAATGGAACGTCAGCAGTAAAGACGCTATGCTGGGTAGCTTTACAAGACTGCTGCTGAAAGGAAACCCTGCAACCAGGTTGGCTGAAATGGATATAGAGCACAGGGTGCTTCTGAAGATTATGAATGAGTGCTTCTTCCAGAAGGGAGGAGGTGCTGACCAACCAAATTCAGATCATAAACTGGTGCTGTATTTCTTGGCTGGATTTCAGCAAATAAATCTTCCAAGATATATCATGCATCACTTATGCTGGGCTGTCAAGGAAGCCTATAAAGGAAAAAGGAAACAAATCCCTTGTGGAAGACTTCTCTCTGAAATCTTCTACCAAGGAGGTCTACTGAGAACTCTGGAGACGTTCAATCTGGCGTCAGACAGAGTGCTGGGTGTCTCTACTGGAAGGATGATAAATGGCACATCTCTATACAACATGAAGGCCATTACGTCAATCCTCATTGATTCAAAGGATTTGAAGGAGTCTGAAGCCCCTCTTCCATTCATCAGAAATTTTCCTTCTGTTCTTAAAGAAAACAACCCTGAAGCATTATCTGCTTATCTAGCAGCTTTTGCTAAGGAGTCTGAAGAGACTCAGAGGAAATCTGAAGTTGCAGTGGCCAGAAAGCAGAAGGCTGCTAACAGTCAAGCAACTACCTTTGGAACTGTAACTACTCCAAAGAGGAAAAGAGGTAAGGCTGATGCAAACATGGAGGAAAGGTATCAACGAGCCCAGGAGGAAAAAGAAGCTGGCTTTGTTGAGACTGTCAGACCACTCAAGAGGCTAGCAACTGGGGAGATTGTGATGTCCATGTTTGAACCCACTCCTGAACAGCAGAAGAGGACTGAAGAGCACTATCAGAACCTCAAGAATGAGAAGAAGAGGTTAGAAGCTCAATACCGGATTGATAGGGACAAGGCTCTGGAAGCTATAGGCATTGATCATGATGAAGATCAACACCTCATTGAAAAGGTTATTGAGGCTCAAAATTTGGCCAAGAAGCTGGAAGAAAGTGCTGTGAAGGGAGCTCAGCAGGTTCTGCAAGAAACTTCAAGGACTTCTGAAGCTGTTACCTCAGATGCTGTCCCTCAAGAGAAGGCTTCAGTAGCTGCTGGTCCTCCACCAGTAATGCGAACCAGTGTTTCTCTCCCAGAGAGATCAGTCACAAGGACTGCATCAGAAGCTACTGCTTCAGGAGCTGCTGGTCCTTCACCAGTAATCCGGACAAGTGTTTCTCTCCCGGACAAATCAGTCACTGGGATTACATCAGAAGCTGCTGCTTCAGAGGCTACTGCCTCAGACGTTCCCAAGATATCTAAGGTAACTCAGAATCCAATCCCCCCACCTGCTACTTCCAACTCATCTTCTACAGACTCTGACTTAGATGATGCACCTCTAAGTCAGAAATTCAAAATATCCATACCTGTACCCAAGGCCAAACGAACTCTCAAAACCAAAACTACCACTACAAAATCCAAACCCATCTCAAATCCATCAACAAACAAACAACAACCAACCTTTTCACAACAAACCAAACAGGATGATCTATCCAATCTTGAAAAACATTATTCAGGAGAACTTCCTGAATACCAACAACAACAACAAACCACTGTCAACCAACCATAAAATGAAACCATTCCAGAATCTGAAATGGAAACTGTGGCTACAGAGTCTGTCCCAGTGACAGAATCTGAACCCACTGTGTCTGCTTCACATTCTGAACCACCACAAAATCATACCACTGATTCTGACCAATCCTCACCCTCCTCTCCAATCCAAATGTCTGACCAACCCCCCATAGACATCTTGGATTCTGAATACTTGGATGAACGTCTGGTGGCTCTGAATGATGAAATGCAGAGTTTGGTGCTTCTTCGGAACACTCCATTTCTATCATTCGTGTATCAAGAAAGCTGGTGTAATCTCACGAACAAAGCATTGAATTTCTTTGATGGTGTTGCCCAGAAGTGTTGTGATATTCAAGCTCGCGCCATGACACGACGTTTGCGAGAATCCCACTCTTCTTCTCAACTCCAGAACAAGCCCCTGTTTTTGGCTAATGCTCCGTTCTATGCTGAATCTGAATATGTAACAAGAGACTCCAAGGTCTTCAAGATGCTGAAGAAAAAGGTGCTGAAGCAGCAAGAAGAAGCTAAGGCTAGGGAAGATCAACTTCTTCAGAGACAACTGGCTCTGGAAGAAACTGTTAGGAAGCAGTCTGAAGACATCAAGCGTCTGATGGCTCTTGTCCAACAGCAACAGCAACAGCAACAACCCCAACCCAACCCTTAGTTGCACACCTTGTTTTGTTTTCTTGTCATATGATTTAATTGCTTGCTTTCAATGCTCTGATACTCTGTACTTTTCTGACTATCTCTTATATAAAAGGTTCTATTTCTTCACTTTTGTTTTATACATGTTTTTTTTACTGTTTTTGATCTTTTTAATAGATGACAAAAGGGGGAGTAATAGAAAAGTATTTAACAGAAGCTGAGCCCAAAAATGAAATAAAACTTAACAAATTTTATTTCAGAGAACATAATTTCATCTACATTCTATGATATTGGTATTAAGCTTAAAAATGAACTTAATTAACCTGGATAGGACTTAGGGGGAGCTTACAAACCTCACCTTAAAGAATATCAGACTCAGGGGGAGTCTGAGCTTACAAAACTCAGAATCCTTAAGAGTCAACTTGTTAATTAAGTTAACAACAATTGATCTTTTTAAATACTTATGTTTGTCATCATCAAAAAGGGGGAGATTGTTGGAACAAAGGGTGTTTCACAAGTATACCACTTAAGTTTTGATGATAACAAGGTATTAAAAATTATCAATTGGATATGCTAAATATTTACTCAAGTGTACAGGACCATTAATCAAAGAGTTATTTACAAGAGGTTCTGTTTGAATAAATTAAAGAGCAAAGGAAATCTTAAACTGAAGCTTGAAGAACATCTGACTGAAAGCGCTCCTGGAAAATCAGAGTCAGAATGCGTCTGAAGAAAGAGCTTCTGAAGATGACGTCATCAGAAGCAAGTTCATCAGAGGCAGACTCATCAGAAGCAAATGGTATCCAGAAGCAAAGATTCTTTAGACACCAAGAAGCGTTGACAAAGGCAATGTACGAAAAGTACAACCACTATGCCTACGTTTGTCCCTGCAACCACCAACTCTGCACAGTGTCTTCTATACACGACAAGAATAACAGTAACTGTAGCAGAAACTTTTCCTTATTTGATGGAATGGATTTGAATTTGATTTCATTGTACAAGCCTCAAATCAAGCAAAGGATCAAAGGTGTCAAATCAGCTTCGGTAAAGAAAAAGTGATGAGCTGCATTTTTCCAACGTCTCTCAAACTCTCTATAAATAGAGATGAAGACATGAAGAAAAATACAACTATATACATACACGCGAATTGAATTATTCTCTCATATTCTAAGTCGCAAACACTGCTCATCAACAACTTAGATAATTCTTACAAAAGCTTACATTTTAGAATTTCTAAGTATCTAAGAAAACAGAGTCTGTTCTGTTTCGTTTTGATTTGTGAATACCTCTGATAGTATATCAAGTATTCAAAACTCTTTTCAATTCTCTGTAATTGTCTTAAAGTCTCTTGCTTGTGTGCTTGAGCATCTGAAGTCTCATTCTTGTGTGATTGAGCAAAGGAAGTCTCTTACTTGTGTGTTTGAGCAACTTGTAATTTGATATTACATTTTAGTGAAACTCTCCTTGGAAGTGCAAGGGGGACAGGACTACTTCCGGTTTGTGGAAGGAACCTGTATAAAATTGCTTGTGTCTTCTTTCTTTCTTGCATCTGTTCTTTATTCCGCTGCTAAGACTCTGAACTCTGATCAGAGTCTGAACTCCATCAGACTCTGTATCCTGAGAACAGTGTTATTTTTCGTAAGAAAGAAACGTTTTTGAAAACACAATTCAACCCCCCCCTTCTTGTGTTTTTCCCACCTTCATACATGTTATTACTTGCTTGATTATCTTGCTTCTGTAGGTGCGAAATCTGATGTTAGGAGTGAGATAGTGGTAGGTGGTATCATTACTTTCATTGCTAGGAAGTTTGGAGTGGGTGAGGTCCAAGGGATAAACTGGATTGAGGGCAACAATAGGCTTAATATAGACACTCTCGTTGCTATAAACTTTATTAAGCCTCATCCGCCTAATAACATGACTCATGAGCTTAAGCTCAATGTGCCTTTATGTTTATTTATCCTTCCTAACCCATCTCGGACTGACACCGGGGTGGAATAAAATTTGTTGTATGTTGGTGATGGCCCACAGGTACATGAAGAGCACGATGTAATTAAGATAAAGGTGCACACTTGCACGATAATGTGCATCATTATGACCATGAAGCCGGTGTGCACTATAATGAAAACAATGACCTGTGGGCATGGATGCAAACCGAGGTTCAACGAATAAGCACCGAGCAACAAAGACAAGGTGTAGAAATCTCCGGGCTAAGAAACGATGTCCAAAGGGGCAATCGGGTAAATGATGAAAACAACCAAATGCTACGGAAGATGTTGCAGCACCTTCACCTCCAAGGTCCTCTTCTTCTTCTTCTTCTTCTTCTTCTTCTTCTTCTTCTTCTTCTTCTTTATTCTTTATTCTATCTAATTTTGAATCATGGAGGACAATGGTTCTCCCAAGTGTAGGGGGGAGGCAAATAAAGTGTTTTGTGTCGTAGTGTTTCCAAACTTCCTTGAACTTTAATTCTTTTGTTATGTTTTGTTGCGAAAGGCATGTTAAGCAGCTTTTTTTTATTGTGAATTATGGCATAAACTTTTTGTTAAACTCTCCTTCAATTGGTTGTTTCTTGTACATGAAAGTAATTTCTTGTGTTTTAAGTGTTCTTGCTATACCCACATCTTGTTTTATTGTGAAACTTCTCTATGAGAAAAGTACAAGTTGCAGCCTTTGAGTAAGTGTATAAGTAGGTATTTTAAGGAGCACATTCTAACTCTAAAGGTAAATTGACCCTTAAAATTTTTTTAGAGTAAAAGTAGTATAAGTTAGTGTGGGGGAATATAAAGCCTTTAATTCTAAGGTTGCATCATTGAATCTAGATTGGGGAAGGGGGTAGGCCCTCCGACTTTCTACGTGAAGGTGATGTTATCTTAAAAAACTTAAGGAGGCAGAATAAATATAAATATAAATATAAGGGGCGCCATTGAATCTAGTTTGGGGAAGGGGGTAGGCCCTCCGACTTCCTGCGTGAAGGTGGTTGTCTCCAAAAATCAATAAAAATTCTGCAAAAACCCCAAAGATGTGCAAATGACAAAGATCCAATGATCAAAAATACTCCCATCTCTCTTATATGAAATGAAGAAAGAATTTTTCTCGGTTGGTTTAGTCTTAAGGTTAGAACATATTTTCTCATAATATCTATCTTATACAGGAGCAAGAAAAGGGTTAAACTACACACACACTCACTTGAAACTTTTTGTTGGGTTGAATAGGTTCACAAGGAATACTTGAAGTTATAATTAGTGTACACTTGAAATGAAACCTTAGAGGAGACATAAGTTTTTAATTGTATTTTCATATGTTAAATCTTGTTTATGCTGTTATGCTTATGCCTTTTGTTTGAGGACAAGCAAAGATTCAAGTGTGGAGGAGTTTGATGAGTCAATAATAATTAGTGTTTTTAATATAATATTTGAGTCTGTTTTATTTATATTTGATTTTATTTTATTTAATATTATTTCCTTTTTAGAACTATTTTACTTCAATTGCAAGTTATTTAATTTCAAAAACAAATATTCTAAAGATTCAGTCTTGGAGGAAAAGAAAGAGGATTTGGAGCTGATTCTGGTTGAAATTACGAAGATTCAGCCCAAAAATATATTTCCCCCAAGTCAGAAGCTTGGCACAGCCCGTGCCACCAGCCACACGGTCGTGCCAAGTCTCAGGATTCTCTTAAGCTGCTTCTGCTTCATGGACAAGCTACCTATTAGTTTATTTCTGACCTAAAAGCCCGTGGTTTCTTATGGAACATTCTAGTGATATATTTTCTTAGGGCTTAAATCATTGTAAAATATATATTCTCTTAATAAAATTTCTTCTTTTTATTATTTTATTTTATGTTCTTCTCCTTCTTCTCTTATGTGTCTACTATGATCATGAGTGAGTAGACTCTTCTTGTCTTGAGATTGTTGGATAAGTCTTAATGACATAATCCTAATCAAACCAAGCCTTGAACCCTAATTTTATATAAATCTACTTTCTAACCTAATTTCACCGTTTTTATAATGAATTAACAAATACCAAACTCATAAAGTGAACGCGGAGGGTTAGTATTTGTTACCCAACTTTAACTTTAAATTCTCTTTCTAATCATCAATTAAAACTAATCAAATTGAACAACTCCCTGTTGGAACGATACTCTTTTTATTACTACATCGGTAGAACCGTGCACTTGCGGTTTTAGTCATCAGCACCATAGGGTACTAAATAGGATATTGAGATTTTTTTTCTTCGAAAATAGCATCTTGATTCAACAAAAATGTATAGATGATTTAAAGGGTGAGGTTCGGATGTCAATCACTCCATCATAATTGGAGAAGATCGAGATGATTGGTAACAGAAATAATGTCATCATCTTGTGCCTCAAATATAAAGTGTTGAGGGATATTGTAAAGGAGAAGATCGCGACGGCTATGTAGATCAAGTTGGAGTCGTTGTATATGATCAAATCTTTCGCTCATATGATATGTCTGAAACAACAAATCTAGTCATTTAGGATGGTGGAGTCTATATCTATTTTGGAGAAATTGATGGAACTCAAAAAAATCATGGATGATTTGGTAAACATTAAAGTGAACCTTGATGACGAGGATAAAACTTTACTCTTTTTGCGTTCATTACCTTTTTTTTTTCTTCAAGGATGCACTTTTTATTGTAAGGAGAACACTATCAGCGTGGATGAGGTTCAATAGACTCTTAGGACCAAAGAGTTAACCAAGTTGAAGGAGACGAGGGTTGAAGATATTGAATGCTTCAATATCTCAAGTGGAAGAAATGTGAGTAGAGGAAACGACAAAGTTAAAAAATATAGGTATAAATCAAAGTGAAAGAGGGTTTGATAAATCAATGTACAAATGCTTCATTTATCACTAAAGCGATCACTTTATGAATGACTGTCATAAATTTAGTACAAATGCTTCAAATCAAAGTATAAATGTCATAATAAATTATTTGTTATTATTATTTATGTTATTATTTTTAATAACAAATTGACCATTAAACACACCAAATTAGTGAGATTAAAAGTCTTATCAATGACATTTTTGCCAATTTTGTGGACATCAATTTTAATATATTGCTAATAAAAGATTTTGAATTACATAAATTTGGAATATCAACACCCTAGATAGCTCCTCGTATATTAGCAAAAATATTTACACAGCCGGACTTTGCCGCCGGCCACCACAAATAGTCACATACTCTTTCATGTTTACCTTTTTATATTTTTGGCGTTTGAAAATTCATATTTTATTCGTGTTTTGTTAACAACAATCTAATTTTTTTTAGAGATAATTTTATAATATTTTAAACATTTCTGCAAATTAAAACGAAAAATTAATATATCTATAAAGAGGAAAACAAATTTAAGATAACATAAAATATGATATACATATAAGATAAAATAATTTTGATATATTATCCACGCAACTGCATAAAACAAATTACGAATAGAATTATAATGAATAACAACACTCTTTTGAAAGATTTAACTTCGATTTTTTAATAAATAATAATAAAACATAAACATCTAGTATTTATTATAAAAAATAAAATAAAAAAAGATTCTATTATTATCAAGCCTAATCCACGTGTTTTTTCAAAAAGGCCCATCATTCATTCATGAGACAAAAACAGTCACATAAAAATAATTAAAACCCTAAAATCAACAAAACTCCGCTGTTGTTTCAACTTCGCCGGAAAACACCGTCGATATTCGCCGCCGGCCACCACAAACTCTACCAGGTTTTCCTTTTTTCTTTTTTTATTTATTCATTCATATGGTACAAGATATATGTTGCATAATTCATTAGGGTTTATCTGAAAGAATGATATTATTATATGGAAATTGATTGAAAAACTATGTTGGAAATTATCTTACTTTGTTTCAAGGAATTGTTCTCAACTCGTGTATCATTTGAAAATTTTGAACTTTGGGGGCCGTTTGGATTGCCTTATTTTTTAGCTTATGAAAATTGTAGCTTCATAAGTTGTTTTTTCATAAACTATACATGGAAGCTTATTTATTTGCATAAGCTAAAAAAAAGCCCTTTATGCACTATGTTTATTTAATTTTATTCATTTATCTATTTATGCCAAAATAGGGATTATGGGCTATAATTAAAGAGTTATATTATAAACTGACAGAATTGATAATGAGGGTTATACTGAATTATTGAATGATGGCCTGTTTGGATTGGCTTGTTATTGGCATTTGGGATAAGTTTTGTGCAGAACTTTTGAAACCAGCTTATGGCATTTTTCAAAAGCTTTTTTCGGCTTATGAATACAGCTTATTGTTATACAAATACAGTTTAATTTTATTTTATAATTTCTTTTTTGAACGGCAAGTTTATTCTATCATTTGCTATTAAAATAGTTTATCTAAGCTTATACATAAGTGCTTATCATGATAAGTATGTGTGCTATAGGATACAAATAAGTTGTTTATCCAAACAGGCCCTTAAATACAATTTTCACTTTATGCACGATTCCTATTCTATATGATTGATCTATTATCTTCTGCTTATGCCAACCTAGGGGCCATAATTAAGTTGTACTAGAAAAGGATAGATAAACGATGTTGTGGTTTTTATCTGAATGAATGAATGGTATTAATAAGATTTTCACTTGTTTCAGTTTTCTAAAATGGGTAAGAAAAAGTCAGAGGATGCAGGACCATCTTCAAAGGCTAAACCAGGTGGCAAAGATGTTTCTAAGAAGGAAAAATTTTCTGTCTCGGCCATGTTGGCAGGTATGGATGAAAAAGCTGATAAGCCTAAAAAGACATCTTCGAATAAGGCGAAGCCAAAACCTGCTCCAAAAGCTTCTGCGTACACTGATGATATTGATCTTCCTCCCTCTGATGATGATGAGTCTGAAGAGGAGCAAGAAGAAAAGCATAGGCCAGATTTAAAGCCACTTGAGGTGTCTATTGCTGAAAAAGAGTTGAAAAAGCGTGAAAAGAAGGATATTTTAGCTGCCCATGTGGCTGAACAGGCAAAGAAAGAAGCTCTTAGGGATGATCGTGATGCTTTCACCGTTGTCATTGGAAGTCGGGCTTCGGTGCTTGATGGAGATGATGGTGCTGATGCTAATGTCAAAGATATAACGATAGAAAATTTTTCTGTGGCTGCTAGGGGTAAAGAACTTCTGAAGAATACTTCAGTAAAGATATCTCATGGAAAACGTTATGGTTTGATTGGGCCGAATGGAATGGGCAAGTCAACACTTTTGAAGCTTCTTGCTTGGAGGAAGATACCGGTACCTAAGAATATTGATGTCCTTCTGGTTGAGCAGGAGGTAGTTGGTGATGATAAAACAGCGCTTGAAGCTGTTGTTTCAGCTAATGTTGAACTTATTAAAGTTCGACAAGAAGTTGCTGATCTACAAAATGTAGCTTCTGGTGAAGAAGGTGTGGATAAACATGATACTAATGAGGAAAAGGATGCGGGAGAAAAGCTAGCAGAGCTGTATGAACAATTACAACTGATGGGGTCTGATGCTGCTGAATCTCAAGCGTCAAAGATTTTAGCTGGTCTGGGTTTTACAAAGGACATGCAGGGCCGTCCTACAAAATCCTTTAGTGGCGGCTGGAGGATGAGAATTTCTTTAGCTCGAGCACTTTTTGTTCAGCCCACTCTATTATTGCTCGATGAACCCACTAATCATCTTGACTTGAGGGCTGTTCTGTGGTTAGAGGAGTACTTGTGTCGTTGGAAGAAAACTTTGGTGGTTGTATCACACGATAGAGATTTTCTCAATACAGTATGCTCTGAGATTATTCATCTGCATGATTTGAAACTTCATTTCTATCGTGGAAATTTTGATGCTTTTAAGAGTGCGTATGAACAGCGTTGTAGAGAAGCGAATAAGAAGTTTGAGACTTTTGACAAGCAATTGAAAGCAGCTAGAAGAACCGGGAACAAGGCTCAACAAGATAAGGTGAAGGACAGAGCTAAGTTTGCAGCAGCTAAGGAATTGAAAAGCAAAAGCAAAAGCAAGGGAAAGGTTGATGAGGATGAGACCCAAGTAGAGGTACCACACAAGTGGAGGGACTACAATGTGGAGTTCCACTTTCCTGAACCTACTGAACTCACACCTCCGCTTCTGCAGCTTATTGAAGCGAGCTTCAGTTACCCAAACCGAGAGGATTTTAGACTTTCGGATGTTGATGTTGGCATTGATATGGGGACTCGTGTTGCCATTGTTGGGCCTAATGGTGCTGGAAAATCTACACTGCTGAATCTTCTAGCTGGTGATTTGGTTCCAAGTGAAGGTGAAGTTCGAAGAAGTCAGAAGTTGAGGATAGGGAGATATTCCCAACACTTTGTGGACCTACTAACAATGGATGAAACACCTGTTCAGTACCTTCTTCGTCTTCATCCAGACCAGGAGGGGCTTAGTAAGCAAGAGGCTGTTCGTGCAAAACTTGGTAAATATGGGCTACCTAGTCATAACCATCTTACCCCCATTGTCAAACTATCAGGAGGGCAGAAAGCTCGGGTGGTATTCACATCGATATCCATGTCAAGACCTCACATTTTATTGTTAGATGAACCCACAAATCATCTGGATATGGAAAGTATTGATGCATTAGCTGTTGCGCTGGATAAATTCACTGGTGGAGTTGTTCTTGTCAGTCACGATTCTAGATTGATATCACGTGTCTGTGATGATGAAGAGCGGAGTCAAATATGGGTTGTTGAAGATGGCACTGTCAGAAATTTCCCTGGAACATTTGAGGATTACAAGGAAGATCTGCTGAAGGAGATTAAAGCTGAAGTTGATGATTGAGCTTCTTCTTGTTAGAACAATTTCCAAATGTATTTCTATGTTATGTTATACACCTGTCCCGCCTGTATTTTACTGCTGAAGATTTGTCCGCCCGCAGATGCCAGATTTTGCCTCTCTTCTCTCTTCCCTTCGTCTTCCACTGCACAACTGAGTGTGATTAATATCTTGCGGGAAATGTCATCTATGCTTTTTGTGATACATACAGTTTTAAATTTACCAATAATATATAGAAATCTGTGGTTTAGCTTTTCTGCCTAAATAAACATTTGTATTGTTTCAAAAAGTGTTGATGCTGTTTCCATTCAACCAAACTGCCTCATAATTATGCCTTTTGATTCAAATTTTGAATTGCTACATACTTCCATTTTGTAATTTGTATCTTCTAATTTCATATCAAGTTGCTGTACTCAGTTGCATATTTTTGAATGGATGGAGAAGACATAATTCCTTGTGAAGGTATTGCTTCAGCCTTCAAGAATGTTACTTTATTTAGTTTTTTTATTATATAAAATCATTTTTTTATACGCAGCAAAATGTTCCAAGCACATAGTTAGAGTATTATTATTTGATGTCTTACTTTTACCCCTGGTATAATTTAATTATCAGCATCATGGTTGTATTACCTTGATTATTAATACATTACTTCTGATCCCAATTGTTTGTCATATGATGGAGCTCTCTCTTAGAAAATATGAATTATCTGTGGTGCAACCTTCCTAGACTTTCCACTTTTGAAGCTATTTGGAAATATGATTGTGGCTACTATTGATATGTACTGGTTGTTGTAAGTGAACCTATGGTTATTAGTTATACAATATGTCATGTACGACAGATTATTTTGTTTCTTACCCGTATTGTTCTTACTTTGAAATATGATTGAAGGTTGAGCTTTAAGTGGATGCATTGAATTGAACTTTTGTTCTCATCCTAGTTGGTTTCTACATATTTTGATTATAGTTGTTTAAGAGAAGATATTTGAAGTGATTAGGTTGTGCTTAGCATAAGGGCCGGAGAGTGGAATGTGAAAACTAGAGTGGCGATATTGTTCGGCAAAATTATAGTGGCATTGTGAATTCATGAACCTCCAGAGTGTGGCTTTTACCAAAATCTCGGTGGTTCAATGTGATTATGTCAATTTCCCTGTCAATCCGAACATAAACTAACATTCATCTTTTCATTCCCACTTCCCAAGTTTCAATTTTATATTGATTTTTTTTTTCTTTCATTTTTACCACATCAATCATTCACTATTTTACATGGTTCTAATAAGCAGAACATTGTATTCAGATTAGAGCAGATAAGAAAAATAAATTGTTTTGGATTTTTGTTATGGATGCTGATATTCTTTCTTTCTCACAATCGTCCTAAGTAGTTCATTTGAAAGATAAAACAAAGTCACTATTAAGTAGTTTGTGGGGGACAAAATATGCATATATCTCTCCTAAAAAAGAAAAGAGACTTTATAAAATAAATGGAACTAAATGGACCCCATATCTGACAATCAACAGAACCTCTCTCTTTCTTGATACCTACCTTGCACACACATCAGACAAAACTGACGGTCATGATGAGGTCCTGTGTGGGACCTATCTATTTCCATAATGTAAGGGTACCTCACTCATTTTCACTGGATTAAGACAAGAGTTTAACATGCACACAAAGACATTCTCACTTTTACAGCCTTAACAAATTCCTTTACCCTCTTTTGATCTCCACATCCAGCCTATACTGAAAACAACCCAACAGTACAAACTGATATTATGCTATCTCATTATTCTCAAGTTGGAACATGGAGTTTAAAAAAGTGATAATCAGAGGGTTCCTTCATTGGGATTTTCACTAGGTTACAACAAGACCAAAGTAGTGCTCATATTTGGAGATGTCAGAGGAGGGAAACTTCAATAAGTTCATTTGTAAGTTGAAAAAGAAAATATTATTCACCGTAAGTGTATGTTTGGATGGACGGCTGCAAATCACGTTTTGCTTAAAATTACGGCAAAAACCACTTTAATGTAGAAGCTTCAATTCTCAGCTTCTTAAAATCACGACAGATTTATATCAAATAGTGTACAAATGTGCTTTTCCTTCATCAAACGCCACTTCAAATAGGCACTAAATCATTTTACCAGTTGCTACTGACACATGAAATAAATGTCACAAAACTATATTAATCTTCTTTGTAAGTGTTAACAAAACCTGTATTACCTGATCCCTAATTTATCTTTTATCACTTCAAATTATTATTTAGAAGAAACCTTTCTTTTACGGACAATTGCTAGAGTGGAGTGATGTAATTGTAACATATGGTTTACGATTGACTGATAGTTAAAAATTGTTTAAAATTTCAACGATCGATGTTATCGATGCCACTGTTTTTAATTAGAAGTTGAGTCATCTACATCTTTACAACTGAGACAGTAACATGGTTTACATTGATTCAATACAAATAAAAAAAACAAATATAAGTTGTGTATCAAGACATTAATATTCATTTTTCTTTTTTTTTGACGAATCGTCCTGATTGGTCATGGTCTCAATTGTGAAGACAAGTAATACCATAAACTTCTACTCACAGTTTCGAACAAGTGTTCCACCGCATATGATATGATACACTTCTCCAACTTAAGAGCCACCTCATTTATGTATCTCTCTCTTCTATCAAGAAATCTTCCTGGGATACTTTGTGTTTTTTTCTATGTTTGTGTTTTTAATTGAAACACATCTAACATATCTGACTGCAACTCAATGGAGGTGGTTCCCAAACAGGAAATTAAATAAAATTAAGATTTCGTGTCATATCAAACTGAAATCAATGATTTGGTGAGTCTGGTGCATCGTCAGTTTCAAATAAGTGGTTCTCATTAAAGCTAATGTTGGTTTTAATATGTACAAAACTACAAGAAATTTTACCCATCAATGTTGGTCCACTATTATTGTATGGTCAATTTAATATTTTGGAGACAGTGTTATAAACAATTTTTATGGATGTTATAATGTATTGTACCGGACGAATTATCTTTTCCTTTGTACATTAGGGTAACATAAATAAGGAGTTGTTGTAATGAGTTAATTTTTCTCTTATTTGTATTCTCAATTTTCTCTTATTTAATCCTCACCTGCCTTAATCATTCAAATTATTTTATTAATCAATGTTATGGTATATATGCACCCAACTCCATTAAAAGAAGGTGCTCTTATATAAAATGAATTAAAATCCTCATCTAAAATTCTATCCACTTTAACCACTTAAATTAAATACAATTCAATTATGGCGGATGCAATGAAGAAAGGAAATTTAATTAAATAATTAAGGTAAAGTTGTTTGTAAAAAAATATATAATGAAAATAAAATCAAAGAGTATATATTAGTTCAGGGTCGGCCAACATGTTAAGAGGCTTAAAGCAAATTTTACAATAAGGTCTTTTGAAATACTTCATCCGTCTCATAATATAAGCAAAAAAAACACATTTTCTTTGTCTCAAAATATAAGCAAAAAAGACAAATTTTTATCCTATTTAGTCTTGTTTTTTAAAAAAATCTCTTTTCCAAGAAAAACTTTTGTTTATTCTCATAAAATTAAATGCAAATTACATTCAATTTTCTCTTTCTTTCATTTTTTCCATAACCAATAGCCAATGAAAATTGTTTTTACATCTTTCTATGAAACTTTTTTCAAAGAAAACACAAAAAACTATACTTCAAATTCTTATGTTTAAGTTTTCTTAATAAGTGTGATTTTTTTTTTTTCTTATAATTTGGGACGGAGGGAGTATAAAAAAAAAATAACACAATGCTTATTAAAAGCATAATAAATCAAGTTTTGTTGAATCCAAAATTTGAACTTAGGACCAAATGAATTTGAGACTTTAATATTGATCAACTATGCTAGATAAATATTGATTATTAAAATGTCATATTATATATTTATTATAACCAAATTGACTTATTTTTAGACTTTTTTAACCCAAAATCTTGAGGTCTAAAACTCTTGTTTGAGTAGCTTGGGCCCTGTATTAATTATATACACTTAAAATTGTGACAATCTCCAACAGAAAGTATGAAGAGTCATTGTCCAACATGAAGATTGCGAAAATTCACTTTGATATATATGTCTAACAATCAGTCCTTTTTGTTAGTTTTAAAAATTGTCTCAAATGAAAAAAATTGTGTGCTGGATGGATAGTGATATCAACGACTTTATGTCATGAATTAAACCATCCTAATTTTATGGAAATTGAAGGGAAAAGGTGGAAAAAAAAATCACTGTCTTTCTTCAACAAGTAAGCGCATGAAAACATAAGTTTAGTGCATCTACGGATTCATTTTTTTAGGAGGAAAACTTGATTATAGAAAGGTAAAATTGATTTTGAAATGTTTGAGTGTTATTGAGTAAATATGGAAGCGAATTAAATTTAGACCTTTTTCTTTTAGACTTAATGTTCAATTTCAAATTTATTATCCGACTTATTTTATACCAGTGTATACAAATTTAAATCTCTTAAGTTTTAATCAAAACCAGTTTTGTATAAACAATTTATTCAAATTTACCTTTCAACACGACTAAACCAAACACTTGTTTATTAACTTGCATAATGACACTCTAAATTTTACATAAATGTCCAACTATATTTTACTATGGTTGGTGTAATCTAACCAAAGAGATTAATCTCACAGTATGACGAACCAATATTTTAATATCAGTTAAACAAGATGTTCATAGTGCCTCGAACATGGTTACTTAAGCCTATAGGAAGAAAAATTAAAACATGACTTGATGTATATATGCAAGGTTAAAATATGAGTGGACTAACCTAGTGTGGTCATTATTTTAGGTGTAAAATTATTGAGCTCTAAAAAACAGGATCTAATAATTGGTATCTCATGATATAATTGAAAAATAAAACTAACCTAGTGTGGACTATAGGACATTAGGGGTCAAACAAGAATGGAAAATACAGAGGTAGTCCAATGAATTTAATGCAGAGACCAAAAAAAGAAACAAAGATACTTTCAATATATAAAGACATTTTGATTTAAAACCATGTCATTGCACTTTGAAGATTCAAAAAAAGCTAAAGACCAAAATTTAGAAGAGTCACACACATACACATACTCTCTTCTTAGAACTTTGGCACATTCTACCTATAATTTCTTTTCAAGACAAAAAACCTTCACTCTAAAAAACCTCTTTTCTAGTCACTATTTGCACCTCCAACACCTACTTTCAAACCTCTACAATTTCCACAACAAAGATTCTACTCTTTTTAGCTCATAACTCATTCATGGCCTACAATGCTGAATCATATCCCTATAGTTCAAGGAGAAGAGATGAGTCAGATTTTAATTTGAGAGAATGGTCAGTGAAAGCAAGAATCACTAGAGAGAGTAACAACAATTCTAGAAGGTATTCAGGTTCTTATATGAGAAGCTTTAGAGAAGATACAAGGTCTCAAAGATCAAATATAACCATTTCTAGTACTGCTTCTTCACCTGGATACCCTTTTAAAGGTACATTACTTTTTACCATTTTAATTCACATGAATTGCATGGTTTTTTAACTTATTTTACATCACAAATTCAACAATTTTTTTGCAGATGAAATTGACCCTTCAACATATTCTTTCACCACTGCCCTTAAAGGTAATATTAATTTATTTTTTTAGTAAACGGCAAAAGAATAATAAAGTTAATAAACCACATTGCTAACTAGAATCATCGTTTTAAATTGTGGTCGCGGTTACGCTGCAAACCTTTATACTACAGCAAAATTATGGAAAATATGATCTAAATTTCCGTTGCAGAGGCCTCAAAATTCTTTATATTCCGGTTGCAGACTACAATTTAAAACCATGACTAGAATAGCATATGCTTATGATTTCTTATATTATATATTTTTGGTCTAAACTTTGGTTAAATTAAATGGTGATTTCGTACAGCATTACAAGCAAGGGTAAGCTATAACAGTTGGGAGTGTTTATCTCCAGAAGGGTTCGCATTAAATTCAAAGTGGAATGAAGCAGAAAAGTATATATGCAATCCACTTTCAGGAGAGGTACCAATGGAATGTTTATCAGCAAAAACTCTTAGTGGAAGATCATTCAGAAACTCAACAAACAGAATCACAATGTCTGCTCCTCTTGTTTATTCTGCAAGACATATTCAAATGAAGCCATCAATTTATACACATGAAGATGTTTCTCTTAAATTTCCAATTCCAGGTTCATATGCTTTTGATTCCCAATTCTACTTCGGCCATGTTCGGAATGACTTATTTAAGTTTATCTGCTAACATAAACATTTTTCGAGATTGATTATCGAGCTTACGGAAACAACTAATGATATGTCCGTAAATTGTTTTTAGCTTATTTCCGGTAGCCAGTAGCTGTCTAGGATAGCTTACGAAAACAACTTATAATTTATATAAAAAATTGTTTGACTTTATTTAATTTTTTGTTATAAAAATAACGTATACATAAACACTTATATGATAATCTCTTATGTTATAAGTGCTTAATTAAGTTGTTTGTCTCTCTATGCAGAAAAGAAGAAAGAGGGAATGACAAGAGATGTGGGGACTCAAAGCACACCTCCTTATCTTAGTTCAAGCAGTCCTAGCCCTACTTCAACTCCATCCATCATAGAGAGGTTAAAAACTAGAGCTGTGGATTCACCTAGTTCAAATTCAAATGCAAAAACAAAATCTGAGGAAGAGGTATGCACTAAATTTTTCTCAATAAAATATATATTTTCAATGAGTTTATCAAAATATCTTGCATAAGTTCTAATTTAAGACCTTCAACATTTTAGTATCTGTTTGCTTCTAGTGTTTCCTGTTTTCAGCCACTCACATACACAGTAAAAACTGAAAGTGTTGTTTAAAAATAAACAGACTTTTGATTTGTTTTTTATGAATTTGAATTAAGCAAAAACACTCTTTAGATTAGGTGTGTCTCAATGTCGGACACGTGTCGGTGTCCAACACCGACACAACATCTATTATTACACTGAGTTATGTTATTTTCTTAAATTATTATTTGTGTCTGCATGTTGATGTCCGTGTCGTGTCTGGTGTCCGTGTTTGTGTCTGTGCTTCAATAAATTTGATTAAGTGAACAGGAAACACTAGGACACAAGAAATTTCCAGTGTCTGTAAAAATAAAGTACTTAATTTGTTATTTTCCTGTTGTTTGGTTTGATACAAAATTTTCAAACTATCAAAGGAACTATCCAAAAAAATCAGATCAAAGAGTCAGAAATTTCAATTAAATGTTGCAAAATTATTAAAACCAAAAGAAATTCCAAAATTCATTTGAAAGAGGAACTAGTTTACCCTTGGCCAATGGTGTATTTTCCAAGACAAAAGAATCAAATCTTTCTGTCATATAATTAGATTACAACATTATAATGTGGGGTATTCATAGATTCCAATTTTGTCCCTCTTTGTTTCATGTGAAAGCACCTCCCTCCTATATAGTTTTTGGTCCCTCAATACTTTCCTCCTATCAGTTTTCTGGTCATGAAAGTGTTCTCTCATTTTCAAGAATCAAGTTTATTCTTTTTTACAATAAGAGTTGTTGGATTCATCCAAAAAGAAAAAAAAGTTGCTGGACCAGTTGATGCGAAATTTCAAAATTAACTCTTTAGAAAATTGCTAGGGTGAAAAAGTGTCGCATCTTGAAAATCATTCAAAAGTTCGACGATGACTGATGTCGCCACCTTTATGTAGAAGTTGAGTGTCATTCACTTCCTTACTGTTGAAACAATGACTTGATCAATGCCAATTGAACAAAATTTGTTTTGAAGCAGTTGAGTTTTGAAGCACTAATATTTTGTTTCTTTGTTTTTTACTAAATCGGCATTGATTGGGTCACCATCTCAATTGTGAGGACGAGTAACACCACTGAGCTACTACTTACAGAGAGTGGCATCGGTCATTGTTAAGAGTTTCAAAGTAATTTAAGCATCCGTTCGCAATAGATCATATGAGACACCTCTCCATTCAAAAGTTCACTTCAAAATTCAAACCTAGTTCTCCCCTATGAAGCACAGACACCGACACGGACATGACACTGACAGTTACACATCAACATGGATAAATTTTTGAAAAAATAATATAATTTAATGCAACCACAAGTGTCGATGTCGGTCACAATACATATCGAACACCGAAACACGCCTTCAATCAGAAGTGTTTGTGTAACAGGGGTTCTCCCTCTTCAATGATTCAATTTTCAAATATGATAGTAATTAAACAGTACTGCTCTTTTTCAATTTAGCTCTTCCCTTTGTCTCATTTGAAGCCACTAGAGATTCTGGAATCAAAGTACACCATTTTATCATCAGGGGTACTTGGCAAAACAAAATGTCTACTCACTTTCATTCTACTGTATACTATTCATTCATTATTAGGACCATCTACAAAGGAGTGGACTTAAAAATTAAGACCACTTTGTATATAGCATAATATTAGAGAAGCTCCTTATATTACCAAAAATAACATCATAGAATAGTCACATTAAAGAAATGACAGACTTTAACTTATATGTACCTCTTGATATTATCCTTTGAAGGATAATGCTATGTAAAATGTTTTTACATAGAAGTTAAGTTAAATGTTTTTACCATCTGATTTTTTTTAAATTGCATAAAAGATTCAATATATTTATGTTTATGCTTAAAAAATCTGAACTTGAATCACGTCAATAGATTAAGCATAGATCAGGACAAATCTGTTTTGTACCATTAATACTAGTTCATTACACAATGACACTCATATATTAAATTGGATCCTCTACGACTACACCATTTCTCTCTAAATTTAACGGTCCCTACAATTTAAAGTTGTAGAGGTTCCATGTTCGATATAAATGAAATTGGTTTACAAATAGGACATAGTAAAAAAAACATAAATTAGTGAGGAAAAAGTGAAATCTCTCTCAAATTGTCTCTAAATTTTGTGATGAGGGAATTGGACAGAAATTTCATTTTTTCCGTTGCTACTTTTATTTTATTTTTTTCTAACAAATGAAACCTTGAAACTACATTTGGGTTAGTTGGTGACAAAAAATTCACAAAATAATATTTTCGTACAAAAAAATGACACATGATTAAAATGAGGTTGATAGGTCATAAGTGTTTCCAATTATAGAATTTTTTTGAATGATTAATTGAGAAGCACATCACACAAATTAAGCATGACATTGATGTGAGAGTGGAAATGCATGTGCAGGTTGAGGTGAAAGATAATTATGAAACATGGGAGACAAAAAGAGAAAAAAGTGAGTGGAGAAAGAAAGAAGAGAAACAACTTTGCAAGCAAATAGGGTGCTTTTCATGGATGATGAAAAAGAAAAGACATAGAGAAAGAAATAAAGATGATAAAGAAAGAAGACCATCTTTTTCACTTATCACTTCAAAGGGTTGCTAAAGAAAATGTAATAATTAAAGGGGAAGTAGGTTTGAATGAATGATGGTTTTTGAGATTCTCTAACTTCACTTTCATTTGAGCTATTTTTGAAATGCTTTGTTTCTCATTAGCAAATGTTTGGATAAGTTTCATTTTGGAGACTCACCAAGATCAAGAAAGGAAGCTCGTAAAGCATTGATCGAGATATTTTTAGTTATCCACCAACGAAGTATTTACGCCAATAACAATAGTTAAATCCAGTCCCTTATAGATATTAGTCAACTCATTATCAACTGATCAACTAATTTTCATTGGTATTTTTTGAAATGCTTTACTTGAAATAGAAAAGTCAAGAGGAATTGGAATTATGATCAATAGAAGGACTATGATATATGTGTCATTTTCTTTCTCAATATCTATATATCTCTAGTGGTCCATTTTATTCTATATGATGATGTTATGTGGTGAAATTTGGCTGACAAATGACAACTTAGGTTTCATGTGTGCTTTGTTTGTGTTTGTGTTTGTGTATGTATTTTGAATCCGAAGGTTCCTATCCCTTTGGTCTTAATCACAAGTCACTATTGATAAACAGCTTGTCAAAATTTGTACTAAATAAAACAGCTTGTCAAAATATTTTTCAAGTTTTACTAATGAAAAATCTATAGTATAAACAATATATTCTTTTTGGCGGATAGGTTGGTGAAGAAATATAAATATCTGTATGAATGGTTAGCACTTAGCAGCCAGTAGGTTGTTTGCACATAGGACATTTGTATATGTAATATTGTTAAATATTACGTATACAAAAAATTGAGCATGCTTATTTTTTAATATTCAAAGTATCTAAGGTCTAATATTCAAAAAATTGAAAACAAAATGAAGGAATAAAGTAAACTATAAACACATAAAAATTCAAAAAATTTACTTGAACATCTATCTTCATTTCTATTGGAATGATAATTAATTTTAATTAAAAGTTAGTTACTTTGTTAGTTTAGATGTTAGTTGGGTTACTTGTGAATAAAGCAACAAACTAGTTGGTTACTTGTCGGGCCGTTTCTGAGATGTTGGTGGCCTAGGGCGAACCTACAATTTGAATCCTAACTAATAAATATATATAAACATCAATCTTTGATACAAAAAACTAACCAATTTTTTTAGGGCCTAATAGACCTCTAAAAAGAAAATTGGGGACCAAATTTCATACTTATTTTATAGGGTCTAGAATGGTCGTCGTCTTCGCCCTGCCTCAGATACGGCTCTGTTACTTTGTTATATAAGAAACTAGTTTGTTAGGGGAGTTATTTATATTTCTCAATGTATATAAACTCCCTATGCCTTGTAAATAATTAATTAGATTCACCATTCAATAAAATTCAGTTTTTCACATCAAACTTCTCTCTCTCAAAATCTCATAAATCCTAGAAATCCTAAGCTTGCACAGTTTTCTGTTTTAACTGTTTTTGCACAAGTTTCTTCATAGCAATCCACCTTATTTTATTGGTATATCTACCTTGTTCTATCAATTTCTATTAGAGCAAGAGAAAAACTCACTAATTTTTTCCTTGCACACTCACTTTGTTTGTTAACAGAAGAAGATTGAAAATGGAGAGAGAGAGATGAATCACAAGCAGAGATTGTCTTTATTCATATGAAGTATTTATACACAAAATGATCTACATATAATAGCTCACAAAATTCTACAATCAATTGTACCTCTAATGCACCTCAATAGTTTATTTGTAGCCGCTAAGTGAGATGATTTTGGTCTTGCCATAAATCTACTCACAATGACAACACTGTATGCAAGATTAGGTCTATTAGAGTCTTGAAAATCAAATTCTTCAATGTTTTCCTTTCCTTTGAAAACAAAATTTATTTCTCATTTCACATCCTTTATTTTCTTCATATAGTTAGTTGGTCACAATATTTCTAATGTTGAACTTTTTATTTATTTTCTGGGCAGTCATAGAGGGGAAAAATATGTTATGTCAAAACTTTAAAATGACATTTAAAATGCTTTTACTTGAGTTTATTTTGGTTTATTTTTTAGTTTTAATCCATTCATTATTTTTAAAGTTTGCGCATGATTTGTTCATTTACATAATTGTCCCTCTTGTGATGGATTTATTTTGTTGAAGATAGTTTATATTATATACAGAAAATGTGTAGACAACACACAAGAGTTCTTTCCATCGTCACAAGGGTATATACCATAATTTTAAGAGTTATATAAATATGTTTTTAGTTCATATGAAGCACATCATACAATAAGGTGCCTCAACCGATCATTATTATAAGAAACAAAATAAGGTGGCTCATTCGATCATTATTATAGGAAACAAAAGTGTTAATTTTTTGGTCATTTCTCTAAAAAAAACATTGACCAATTATAAAATATATTAAATGTTCAATTTCATTTGTGTTATTATTTATTAAAATATAGAGTATTAGGAAATACTAGCTTCATCCTTATAAGATCGTTTTTGCAAAATAGATCCTTATAAAAGATAGATCGTTAGGAAATACTTTTTTGCGAAATTCTGTCGCATAAGATAATTTTGAAAGTTCAGGCTGTATTAATGAACTTTTCACAAAATACTTTTAATTAAAGTAGAAACATCCCTAAAAAAAACAAAGTAGAAACATAGATCCTTAGGAAATACTTTTTTTTGCAAAATTTTGTCGTCCTTTTTTATAAGATCGTTCTCAAAGTTCAAGCTGCATTAATGAACTTTTCAAAAAATACTTTGAAGTAAGAGAACTAAAAAAACTTATCTCTCTCTCAATGGTTAAAGGAAGATTTTTTCCTGACCAAAAAAAAAAGAAGGAAGATTTTTGAAAGAGAATGCATCTTTTATTATAAAAGCTAGACTTGATGAGCTGACATGTTTGTCCTAATTCCTTGCAATTTTTCCTCATAAGCAGGTAATTATTGCTAATCTAATCCCTCAACTACACACTTAATCACGGTCGTTGATTCAAACTCTATTTTCGAACTCCTCATTTTCTCTCTCATACAGAAACGTCATAATGGTTATTAAAAACAGTGCTAATCATCCTCATTTTCCATCCCTAATACGTAGTTAATGCTATTCAAGTTAGTCAACCACTCCCTTCATATCAGCCGTAGATCTCATAATCTTTCATGTATTAATGTTAATCAACTCAGTTAACCACCCCCTATATCTCAGCCGTAGATCTCAAAACCTTCCATGTATATTAACTAATTGCATTCTCATTGTCCTCTCCTACCATTATTTTTACGTCAAAACATTTTAGACTTAACAATGAAAAGTGATGCACAAACTCTCTTAGCCTTGCACTGCTTGAAGAGTACAAATAACACAGCAAAATCTCTCCATGTTTCATCTTCTTTCTTGATCTCTTATGTTTTGTTTCATATATATTTTTCAACTTGCACTAATTTCTTTGAATCTTTGATCTTTTTCAGCTCCATTAGATCTAAATCCTATAACTGATTTGGACAAGTTTGTTGACAGATTGCGAGTTCAATATAGAACTCTTCGACTTGAGTTCCGTGTAACAGATGTGAGTGCAAGATTACTGATATTGTGTTTTATAAATGCGGCATTTCAAATTAAAAGTTCATTTGATCATTTTTCTCACTTACTAATTTCGGATATATATGTTTTCCAAGGTGCACTTATGTTGCCAAAAACCTTTGTCTCTGATTTTGGCAAATCACTAGGTGATTACGCAACTTTTATCCACCCTTACAACAACCAGTTTGAGGTTATGGTTGAAAGGATGTGTGGTAGCATGTTTTTAACTACTGGGTTTAATGTCATATGCGACTTTTATGATGTCCGTTTGGGTGGAACTATTGTGACGTGTTTACCGGTGCTGGACAATTTGGGATTAATGTGATTAATCGATCAGGACATGTTGTGGATTCTCCTCTTTTTATTCCTTCTATGAAATTTGAAAGGGTTTGGCTATCATGTGCAATATTGCACATGTTAAGGATACCAAAAAAAGCAACTTTTTATTGAAAATCACAATTGTTTTTTAAAAAAATATATATTTAATATAAAACACACAAGTTCCAATATACATTTACTACTTTAAACTTCTTAACATGTGCAAATTTGCACATGTTAGAAAAACTCAATTTGAAATTGAGAAAACTATCGTGCCAGCCTTTGCATACGAAGGTGTTTCGGTCACAAGTGAAATCCTCACATTCCATCATGATGAGAGTAATTTTCAAATCTGGTGGGAGAAGTATTTAACTGGTTTTGATGTCACTTCTGAATTTATGGTATTTTGTTTTTGTATTACATTGCTTTTTTTGGAACATTTTTGTCAAATGATATAAAAATTTGTTTTTAAAGTTGTAATTTTTATGCAGATGCTTATTTACAAGGGCTGTGTGATTTAACTATCAGGAAAAAGACCACTTCATTGACAATGATTGATGACTGTGGAAACAAGTGGAATTGTATCACTATATTTGGATCCAAGCCACATAACCACATCAAGCTTGGTGTCGAATGGAAAAGAATGGTAATGGTGTGCAGACTTATGGAAGGTTTCATGGTTAAAGTTGGGTTTCCACATGCTGACATGAACGACACCATCTACATTCAAGTCAAGCGCCCAGCTGTTGTGAGAGTTTAATGTCTGCAGTGCAATTGATGGAGTTCAGTTTTTAGGGTTTATGTAGATGGATCCATTTTGATGTTTTTGAATTTTCTTTTCATTTTAATGAAATTTATGTTATTGTCTTTCCAGTTTAATGTGCTCTCTTTTTGAATAACAATGCAATTTATGGTCGATAGACTACCATAATAGGAGCCATAAAGACTCCATAATTCACAACTTACTTCATAACATTTTATTGATATCGTAATAAATTTTACTACATCACTTTTAGTTTTAACTAGCCTTCAACAAAAAATATTGTATAGATCACGAAAATCAATCTATGAACGACATTTCAAATAAGGATATCAAATGGTTAACAAAATATTTATCAATATATATTTAGTGAAGAAAAAAGTAATGATATTTATGAACGACATTACAAAGTCATCTCAATTAATGCATTTGGTGAAGAAAAAAGTAATGATATTTATGGAACTTAATGATATTTCATAAAGAATAAAATGAAAATTACCACGTAGTTATTACTAATCGAATTTGAATTTGACTGTCATCCATGTAACAAGTCAAATTTCAAATGTTTATGAAACTTAATGATGTTTCATTGTAAATAAAAGAAACTTATTGCTCATACGAAATAGAAGATGTTAGTAATGTTAATCGAATAAAAGAAAAAAGTAATGATATTTATGGAACTTAATGATATTTCATGAAGAATAAAAGAAAAATTATCACGTAATTATTGCTAATCGAATTTGAAATTGACTGTCATCCATGTAGCAAGTCAAATATTTATGAAACTTAATGATATTTCATTGTGAATAAAAGAAACTTATTGCACATTATTGCTAATCGAAATTTGAGGTCATGAATAGATGGTAAAGTAGTAAATCAATGTCCACTACAAAGCATTATGCAGTAATTGCTTTTATGGTTGCAATGAATAGTAATTATTACCAATAGAAGACTATGATCATTCACATTTAAAACTTTCAAACTCAACTTACCAATTACCTATATAAATACTACTTAGTTGTGAGTATACAACTATTATGTATCTTGATGGTTAATGTTCAAACCTTTTTGTTATGTATGCTACCAATTCATTTTGTTGTTATTGTTGTCTTAGAAGGGAACATATTTTTAAATTGTTATAAAACTTCTATTAACTATATTTGTTTACATTATTGCGATTAATTCGATTAACTTCTAAGAGTCTAGTTTTATTGAAAAATTTGATGCAAAAACTATTTTTCTTAATCCTTTGTACTTTTATCAAAGGGTATTTTATTTAGTAATAAAGATAGTAGAATATTAGGAGTAAACATCTACATGAACATAACTCAGTTGATAAAGATATTGTATTATATATGCAGGGACCGGGGTTCGAACCCTATGTTTTTCACTTTTTTTATCAAGAAGAAATGATAAAACAAAACCAAAACTACAATCTCAAGAGAGTAACTCCAAGAGCATCATCCAGAAGAGAATGATACAGTTGAGGAGGGTAAAAAATCCAAAACTTTAGAGCATCCTAAGAAGACGCACCATGCTTAGCAAGTCAATCAATACACTATTTGCCTTGATGAAGGGTATGATAAAAATTAACAATCCAATATCCATGTTGCAGTTCGACAATCTGACTAATTAGAGGAGCATGAGGATGATGAGGTTGAGCATCCGACATGATTAGACTAAGAGCCATCCTAGAATCTGATTCAAGAATAATATTCTCGTGGCCCGCATCATACACAATATCAAGGCCATGAAAAATGTCATACAATTTGGTCGCCAAGCAAGAAGTAATACCACTAAGACCAGAAAAACCCAACAGCCAATCACTATTATTGTTTCTAATAAGACCTCCAAAACTTGATCTTCCAAGATTAGAAAGAGAACTACCATCAACATTAACTTTGATTATATTATCCAAAGGAGGAATTCATTTAACTTGTCTAATGGACTTCTGAGTTGCATCCTTGGAAAGGCGCACCACCACATATGAATGAAGAGAATAAATATGGCTAAGACAAACCCAATTCATCCAATCATTTTCATTAAAAACTTTATGATTTTGTGACTTGCATAAGACCCAACATGTTATAATGAAGATATTACCATTAGGAGCAAGGGCATAATGAAGAAATCTATATTTTTTTTTCTTTGTTTAAAACCCTTTGGCTACAAGGTGAGCCTCAAATTTATTAACAGTTCCATCGGGTTTTAGTTTCTTTTTCAAAATCCACTTACAACCTATTGGTTTGCAACCACGAGGCAAGTCAACCAAATAATAGGTGTTGTTAGATTTTAGAGAATTCATCTCATCCAAACAAGACAACGCTTCTTAAAGGATAGTTGGATCATCTTCCAATGTATAGACCACTAGTCAGGTCCATACTCCTTAGCAAAATTGGACTTCGATGTTCTCATCATTGTTTATGATTGTTGGAAAGTGATTTATGGACGAAATTGGTGTGCACAAAATTGTAACAAGTAATAAAGTAGTAAATTTATCGTTCTCCACAGTGATTGTCGTTCAACTTAGCAATTAGTAAAACTTATTTCAAAAAGTGAAATAAAAAATAATTGAATAGAGTTGCATGGTTTAAATGCCCTGCCCAACATGAGATTAGGTTTGTGATTCAGATTATTAACGACGATTTGGGAATTCTTGAATCTCTCTTCGTCTTTGTTGGAATTAACTTGAAAAACAATCGGTTATGCAGTGTCTACTCATGAATTACTGAAACTATGAATTAAAAACTCCATTAAACCATCTTACGACAACATATGTTCCGAGTTAACGTAGTTATACTACGGCATTCCCAAAAAAGAGTAGAAAACGTTAGATTTCAAACTTGAATTTCGTTAACATAATTATAAAATAAGTAATTAGAACAGTCATACACAGATAAAGAATTTCAGATTGTCAATCCTACTTTTTATTTACGAATCAATTTTTAAGATTACAATACGGAGTGTAATGCTAAATATTAGTATCATAAAGCTGGCCGAAAATTACTTTGTTATTGGAAATTAAATTTGATATTTTTATTTAATGCCAATAGAGATTAAATCTGAAAAATAAAAATTATGTTTATATTTGATTGGTATGCATTTGATACCATTCCTTCTAATCAGTGAGTGAGATACTTAATTCTTTATTAGCCGGTGACCGACTAATCCGGCTCGTGCATAGAGGCATACGCACTGGCCAAGCATTGTTCTCTTTGGAAATCGAACTCGGTATTTCTCGGATACTTAGAATGAGCTCCTTGCCACTAGAGCCCAATCAACTTGATTATTGCTTTTTAATTACGTCAACCATTCATTTCATTTTATTTGTAGGTGATTTAATGAAATTAAAGCGAAATATAATTATCTGAATTAATGTGATATTAAAAATTGCCATAAAAGTCATTGACTTTGTTTTTGTTTTAGAAAGAATATAAGTCATTGACTTGGTACGAAAGATTAGTAAATAACTTTAAATTGGAAAAACATTAAATTAGAATAATGTCTAAATCATGTGACGTGAACTATTTTATTCAATGAATCTAAAAAGTTGGTTTTTGCTTATAAATATGACCGGAGAGAGTATATGATAAGAGTTTAGTTTTATAATTTCATTCAGCAGAATTTAAATATTCTTGAAAGCTGTTGTAAAATTGTTTTTAGTGTCATTTTTTTTGGTACGATTTTTAGTGTCATTTTAATTTAAAATAATTAATTAAAAAAGTCACTTCACAATATTATATAAATATTAGTTTTTTTTTTTTTACAAGAACAAGCTTTATGGAAACTACCCTTAGTTGGAGCATCCCTAGCTAAACTATAAGCAGCTCCATTTACTTATCTCCTAACAAACCTAACAATAAAGTTCATAAGATCAGTGTTAAGCAAGTGAGAGCAATCTTTGGTTACTTCGCTAAAATCTGACACGCCCTCATTGTTACCATAAATGCTATCCACCACCGTTTTGGAGTCAACTGCAAAATCCATGTCCCAAAAGTTGTTCGTCGTTTACCCATTCCATAACCTTCAGTAGGCCAAGTGCCTCATCTATATCGACATCTAGCATGGTTAAGAACCATTCAATTCGACCCAACACAAAAGCCCTTTGGTCGTCTCTAATACAGACTCCTATACCAACTCTATTTAGTCCCTCAGAAAAGGAGGCGTTTACATTGCACTTAAACCTTCCCGGCAAAAGTTTGATAAATTTATCAATCTACCTTTCTTCATTAACATTGATAATTGATTGTTTTGCCTCTTGTGCGTTCTTCCAATTAATAGAGTTGCATCAGCTCTGTCACAAACTACGTAGCAAGTTCTTTGTTGTTCCTATTTTTAGCCACTTCACAATATTAAATAAATATTAGTTTTTTATAAGCAGTTATATCATTAAATGTCAGTCAAAGTCAATACCAAAAAAAATATTAAATATGATACCTTTTTAAAATTTGGAAGGAGTTAGACAATATTGTTAGTGTTCTATAAATAACGACTTGTATAAGTTTTGTAGGTAATGTGCATCTAGCTATGGCTGATCCAAAAGCTATTACCTTAAAACTCTCAATACTACTAATTGTAATGTTTAATGCTAGAGACACTATAAGTGCTATTTTTCCTAAGGTAGTTGTTACAATCAAGAATGATATAGCACCAAATCCAACCCCTTTAGATCTCACTGTTCATTGCAAATCAAAAAATGATGATCTTGGATTTCACACAATCAAGTTTAGAGAAATTTACACATTTTCATTCAGGCCTAATGTGATTCCAGATCTTAATACTTTATTCTTCTGCAGCTTTACATGGAAAGGAAGTCCATATCGTCATTATCTTGACATTTATGATGAAAATTCGGATGATTGCATACATTGCAATTGGAAAATTAATAATACAAATGGTGGTTGTAAGGTTTTGAAGGAAGGACCAAATTATGATCAATGTCTACATTGGAAAAGCATTCAATTAATGGATGCAAACAACTCATCCATGATATAATTTCAAAAAGTCAATGTCATTCTGAATAAAGGAAAATACTTATCGAATTTTTTTAGTAAGGTTTTAGCAAGATAATTTAGTTTAGTTATCGTAATTGTTATTTTGGGTATTGATCTAGTTGTTCTACTTTATCTTTTCCTTTATTTTAAAAATATTTTATGGGGTGTTGCAAATTACGGGTGATATCTCTCGGCTCTCAACATAGTTGACATGTATGTTTTTGCACCCTAACTTTTCTCAAATGAAAAAAAAAAAAAAAAAAAAAGACTTCTACTATAAATATGAGAAATAAAACATTAAATACAAATTTTATTTTAACATTAAAATTTAAGGATTGGTGGTTCCAAGCATAACCTCAAATGATGGAGTTACTCTTTTGGAATATTAAGGGAATTAGCAATTTTGATTTCAAAATTGAGTTGAAACTAATTGGGATCCTACAATTGTTTGATCAAGTTAGAGGTTTTGCAAACCTCAAATTGAAGAAAACAACAGATGATCACAATGTTGGCTTTGCTTTCCATTGCAGTTTTTTTAATTATTTGGATATTTTTATCTCTTTTGTTGAAGGTTCAGGCCCTCTTCTGTTTTTCTAGCGCTTTTGATTGCCTTACAAAAAAAAAATATTTTAACATTATTATTGATTATATAAAAATGTGCTCTGTGTTTCGTTGATATGTAAAAGTACATAGCAGGTATCTAAATCTATATCTATATTATATAAATTTGAGAGTTTTTCTCAAAGATATATATGGTAATGTTTTTCTCATATGACATGTGACATCTTGAATCAAACCATTTTCTCATATGACATGTGGCATCTTGAACCAAACCAAAGAATGTCATGAGTTTGACATTTAAAGAAATGTACAATTTTTTTTATTTTCATAATAATATAATAATGTGAGACAATTATATATCATGTATTTCATTGATTGGTAAACAAATATGGATACAATCAATCTTAATTTATTGTTTCAAAAAAAAAAATCAATGTCCTAATTTATGTTTTAATATTTAAAATGTTGTCAAATAAAATTGGTCAAAACAAACAAATTTGATGTAATTAAATTTCTAAATATATTTTATTGGCCAATTAGAATTTAAAAAAAAAATGGAATCATGTGGTACCGTATCTTTTGTTTTTGAAAGAACATATCATTCTTCTATGAGACCAAATCTCGCCTTTATGATTTTCCTTAACAAAAATTTTAAAATTTTTTTTGACAAAAACAAAAATTTTAAAAATTAAAACGTATTACTTTTTTTAGGGAGTTAAAACGTATTACTTAATGGTTAAGATAGGAAATATGTATAATTGGCTAATGACTAATTTAAATGTTCTTATTTTACGAAATTACCCTATAACATATGCTATAAATTAGACCTATGGACTAGCAATTTCTTCACATCACAATTTCATTTGTCTTTCTTTCTATTTTGTTAGTTTTCTATACATCTTTTTCGTACCTCTCTTATGACATAAAGTTTTGTTGTTTATTTTATTTTATTAATTTTTATTTTTAATTGAAAGACGAAGTGAGTATAATTGTGAATCATAGTAAGCCGATTTTGAGAAAGAATAGCCACATTATTGAGCATTACAAGACTTTAAGATATTGAGAAATTTAGATTTAGTGTATGGGAAGTATAACTCAAATTATTTAGTTATCTCATTCTTTGTTTTTGTGTTTTTTTTATATAAAAACGTTTATATTTTATTATCCTCATTTTAATTTGAGTAAATTACACTCCCCTCCCCTCAAAGATGCTTGAATTACACTCCCCTCCCCTCTTATGTTAAAATATACATTCCCCTCCCCTCTTATTCAAAACATATTAGAGAAAAATACATTTCCCTCCCCTAAGAAAAGCTTGAATTACATTCCCCTCCCCTCTTATGTTAAAATCTACACTTTACTCCCTCAATATATATTTTTTTATTTTTAATAATCTAGCAAAAAAATAATAATCTAATACACTTCGAAAATAACAGTATTGCAGGTCTATTTTAACATAATAAAAAATTGAATACATATTTTTTTGCTATTTTTTATTCACAATTTCATTAACATGTAGTTTTAAACCCTATTATAAAATATGAAACAAGCCAAAATAAAATTAAAATATGTGAAAAATTACTAACGACAATAAACCATGGTTATTTAAAAGTTAATTTTAAACTCTAAATTATAAAATCAATAGCAAAATATTTAAATTTAATTATCATTAACATTTAAATTATAAAGAAATGAATTAATTTTTCTTAAAGGGTGGTTTAAAATTAATATATATCATAAAAATATTTATTTATGTTAAAATAGATTAAAGTGTAATGTATATTTAATTATCAAGGGAGGGGGTTGTAATTCAAGCGTCTTATAAGGGAGGGGAGTGTAAATTTTATTTTTCAAGGGAGGAAATTGTATATTTTAACATAAGAGGGGAGGGGAGTGTATTTCAAGCATCTTTGAGGGGAGGGGAGTGTAATTTATTCTTTTAATTTTCATTTATCATATCACTTAAAGTTTTGATTTTTTTTTTATATTACATATTTTATGGTTTTTTATTTTAGATCTAGAGATGAAGTAAGTAAAATTTGTGACTCATAAAAAGTTGTTTATACATAATTTGTGCTCCATTATTTGGATATTCTTTTTCATAAACAACTCATAAAAAGTTGTTTATGAGAAAGAATATCCAAAATATGGAGCATGACAAGAGTCTTTGAAATTTTTTTCCTCAAAAAAAAAAAAACAGTCTTTGAAATTTTGAGACGTAAATATTTAGTCAATAAGAATTATGGAGCATGACAAGAGTCTTTGATATTTTTATACATTTTTTTATTATATATTTTAAAATTATAAAAAATGTATATTCCTCAAATCTATATCTCTGTCTCTATCTCTATCTCTTCTCTATTATAAACATTTGCCTTACAAAATTTGTAAAGTACACGTGGCATTTAAAATTGCCATCAAGAATTAAATGCTATCATGATAAAAAAAATGTGATCATATTCTCTAATTCATTTATCAGCTATGAAAATTTTCTGTGTCAAAAAAAAAAAACTGAATAATTTTCAAATATTTATTCTTCAACTTTGCTCCTCATATATTGCCACAATCCCATGTCCTATGCTAAATTATTATAGAAAAATAATCAATGTCTTCAATGATATTAGTGTAGAATCAATATCGCCCTTGATTTCAAAGTAATCAATCTCCATGGTTCCATGTTTTACCCATGATTAGTATATAAAGGAAGCATTGCTACATCCGCCACATTCGAAATCACTACTTTCAACCTCATTCTCTTTTCTTTTATCCCTCAATACTCATTTTATGTATTGCTACTTTTTATTTCTTATTTTTTATTTTTTGATTGTTTGTTTAACATTTCTTATTCTTATATTGCTTTTTATTGTGATTTCTTATCTTTCTATTTTCTTATTCATAACTTTTTTTTGTGCTTAAACGTTCGTTGTTTTCGACCAGATTTTTATTTTAGACATGTGGAAGCCAATCAAGAGAAAAGAAGAAATGCATCATGCATCAATTAAAATGCATATGAAGGATTGCATTTCAGGCCCCTTCTATTTTAATTATTGTAATACCTTAATACTCACTACTTTTTCTATCTCTTGATACATTCATATGTTCTTCTTTGTTTAACATTTCTTTTTGTTTTTTATTTTATTTCTTATGCTATTTTACTTTTTAATATTTTGCTCTTTTATATTTTCTTTTGGTGCTTAGATTTGGTTTTTCTTTAATTTTCCTATTTATACTTGAGAGGGAAACAAATCTGTAGACAAGAAAAAGTGCATCACGTTGAATCGAGATTAAACTTGAAGTGGTTTTTAACTTTGGAGTGGTAATAATAAAAAGAAAAAAGAATAGTGATGTTTGTGCAACCAATTTTGTAACAACTTTTAGAACAATCCTCTTATTCTCTCTTCTTATTGCTTAACCAAAATTATTTAACGATTTAAATATTGGGATTTTTTTTTTCCTTTCTCATATCCAAATTTAAATGCTAATATAAGATAGCATCTTATAAAACCATATTTTCTCTAGCAAGCTCCACAAATATTTGGATTCTCTTTAACCATAAAAAATTGCATGAAAGTAATCAGCATCCCAAAACTTATTTTTAACATAAAAAAAAAGCATATAACATAAAAATAAAAAATAAAAAATTCGTCATAAATGTCCATAGTTCCAGGGGAGTGTATAATGGGTTGGATCATCATAATTGACGAAGAGAAACCCGACAACTAAACCTTAAACACTAAACCCTTTTATGTATATTTATTATCTCATTTATATGTTGTTCAATATATATTCTTGCATCCAATATAAAAGTTTACCTCACGCATGAAACATTAACATCTTTCCCATAAATGTGACACTTTCTGTGTCTATATTTGATGAGATAGGCAAATAAGGTCAAAGACACAACTGTTAAGCTGCAACAAGCTAAAATATGGGTTGGTGGTGGTTTCATAGAGTGATACTTTTGTTTTTTTCTTTCACGAGAAGAGAGAAAGTAAAATAGAGAAATAAAGAAGAAAAAAAATGTATTTTAACATGAGAAAAATTAAAAGGGAAAAAAAATTAGGACTGCGTGATTTATCTGCAAAAGTATAAGGAATAGAGTGAGTTGCTGGTAATTTTATGGATTTAATTTGTTGAAGTTGGAGATTATAGGGTAATTGTGCTACCAAAATACTAGACTCATTAGAAAATGCCACATTGTTTAAAATGTCTAACAACCATATATTTTGTCAGCTCAGTAGGACTTATCTACATTTCGCTGTTGTCAGATCCTACCAAAAACTAAAAGTGAAGAAATTTAAAATAATTATGGTTGAATAAAAAATATGCATGAAAGCGGATGACATTCAAAAACTAAAATTTAAGATAAAAAATGAAACAAATGAAACGTAATAACGAACAAACCAAATGATCATAATGTTTGAACTTTTGTGGGAGCCTACATTGAGCTTTATCATAATATTGGTTTAAGAGCAACCACACAAGTGAGATTGATATCACATTTTTACCCAAAGTTTTAAGACAATAGGTATAAGGGTCATCTCACTTATATGTTGTTCAACATATACTATTACATGCATTGTGGAATTTTAACTCACATTTGACACATTAACATCTATCCATTAAGCGTCAAACTCTCAGTGTCTGTGATTCACCACCAAGAACCACTACCACTACCCCCCACAATGTTTAACTGGGTTATGATACCACTGTTGGGTCTTTTAGGGGAGCCAATACTGATGTCGATCGACAAATTGGAGAAATAGCAGTCATACAAGTAAGAATGATATCACATATTCATCCAAAATTTTAAGGCTTAAGTATATAAGTTGTTTCCTTTATTTGTTGTTTAACCTACACTCATGTATTCAATGTAGGTCTTTAACTCAAACTTGATACATCACAATATTCTCTCCATCAAATATGACGAAATTCTAACTCGTGTTTGGCACGGGTGTCCATACTAGAACCAACAAAGGCAACACGCCTACATCCAAAAATTATGAGGCGGAGGTGTACACTAGGTTGCCTTAATCAAAGACCAAACCCAGCAAAGTACCACGACAAACCATGATGCTACCTACACGAGAGTACCCCTGCGTCACAACCTAATGCCCACAAAGATCCTCTAAAAAATCGTAGCCGCACAGCAGCAGGCCGAAATACCAACAACTAAAAAACATAAAAGCCAAGCGGACGCAACAACACTTATGCACACACAAAAGCCTCCCAGCCAGCGGCTACATCACGTAATAGCAACGCAAAACTAACACCAACACACCGACAGAGAATGCAAACATCATAAGGTTAATGCAGGACCTACTTTCAACACCACAAAACTGTCATATATAGCTTTCCACTATGTATATCTTGATTAATTTGTTCACATTTTCTGTTCTTTAATTGATTAATTTTTCACATTATCTAGATTAATGAGCATTCATGACATCATTTTGTAGTAGTTCCTATATCTATTTCTTCTCGCGTAAATAAGCTTATTTTTTTAGTTTGAGTTAAACTGAAAGAAGCTTTTTTTGATTAAGAGTTGAGTTGTAACTTTAATATCATTTTTTTCCGTTGCATTTCTTTTATTCTTACTATCTTTTTTAGTTTTTATGACAAAGACAGAAGTGAAAAAAGGCATGTTTCAATACATAATGATATGTTTAAATATAAAGGATTCTCATATAAAGCTAATATTTTTTTCTTTCTATTCAACATGCACACAGATGCATGCAAATGTGTTAATATTAATTTCGTGAGTTTACATTTAATCTGCAGATATGCGTATCGTTGACGATGATTTGAAGAACCTGTGTTTGATTGAAATTGAAATGTTGCTTCAGGAAAACGGACGGCCGCTTACTAACTTCAAATCTATGCCCAGGCCTAACACAACAGACATACCAACTTTCACAAACAAGCTTATTGTTGATGAGCTAAATTACAACAAAGATGAACTCGAAAGGACACATGCTGATATGCTACTGATGCTGACTGATGAACAAAGATGTGTGCATGACAAGATCATGGAGTCAGTTGGTTCTGATGACGGTGGTTTCTTTTTCTTATATGGTTACGGTGGTACATGAAAAACCTTTATATGGAAAACATTGTTGGTTGTTGTTAGATCGAAGGGGTTAATTGTATTGAATGTTGCATCCAGCGGTATAACGACTCTTCTATTACCAGGTGGAAGAATCTCGCACTCGACGCTGACAGTCCCTATTGAGATTAATGAGGCATCATCGCTTACGATGGAAAAGGATAGACCTAGGGCAGACCTGGTGCAATGCTGCAAAGTTGATAATTTGGGATGAGGCTCCAATGATGCACCGATGATGTTTTGAGGCAGTTGACCCGATCAATGCGTGATATCATGTCCATGAATGATCCCCTAAACGAGTTTAGACCTTTTGGTGGAATGACAATAGTTTTAGGTGGTGATTTCAGGCAGATATTGCCTGTTGTCTGAAAAGGATCGAGGCATGATATTGGTGATGCATCAATTAATTCATCAAAGATACGGGCTTATTGTAATGTGTTGAGGCTTACTGTTAATATGAGGCTGGGTGCATCTTCAATACCTGCAGAGCGGGAAGAATTTGCTAATTTTGGCAAGTGGATACTCTCAATTGGAGACGACAACGACGCTTCGGATGAGAATGGTGAAACGAAGGTAGAAATTCCTGAAGATTTGTTCATATAGGACACAACAAATCCGTTGATGTCACCTATAGACTTTGTGTATCCCGATTTGAATGATAACCTTGGTGACCCACTATTTTTCCAAGAAAGGGGAATACTCGCACCAATGCTTGATTCAGTTGAGCATGTTAACAAATATATGATGTCACTGATTCCAGGTGAAGAGAAAGAGTATTTAAGCTCCGATTCTGTTTGTCGATTGGGCGAAAATTCTGATGTCCAAAGCGAGTGGTTCACAACGGAATTTCTTAATGGTATTAAGAGCTATGGAATTCCAAATCACCGGTTGAAACTAAGGGTAGGATGTCCAGTTATGCTGATGAGAAACATCGATCAGGCCAATGGACTGTGTAATGGTACGAGGCTGACAATTACACATCTATGGAAGAGCACGATAGTTGTTACCGTAATTACAAGAAAAAGGGCAGGTACAAGGGTATTCATTCCCAGGATGACGCTATCTTTTGCAATGACAATAAATAAAAGCCAGGGTCAATCTTTATCTCGAGTGGGAGTTTATTTTCCTAAGCCCGTGTTCACGCATAGACAACTCTATGTCGCTGTGTCTCAAGTTACTTCTAGAAAAGGTTTGAAGCTGCTCATCTTGGATGAAGATAATAATGTTTGGTAGGAGACCACAAATGTGTATCGTGAAGTTTTTCAAAAAGTATGATCATTGGTTATGTTTTAGAATTGTTGTTGCTATAATTTAGAAAACTAAAGTTGCTTATTGTTTGAAAGTCATTTTTTAAAATTTCTTTGTAAGACATATTGGTCATTACAGGACATGCAATTTCAATATAAGCAGATTCTCCTGCCATTGACTTTTAATTGATGCACTTTTCAAGAATAACAATACGCGGAACTTTTTTTTACATCATTGTTACTCTAAAATATGATATTTACATTAGACCATTAGTTTTTAAAAAATAGAAACAAATAATAATCGGCGTTTATGTAGCCCAAACTATATTTATACACACCTGTAAAAAATTTAATGTTTGCTTTCACAGACTAGGTGTATACATCTGACACTGACTATTATATAAATTTTTTAGTTTTTCTGATTAATAAAATATATTATGTCAACAAATAATAATATACAGTACGTCGGCGTATTTTTGCAAAAATATTACATACGCTAAGTTTAACAATGAGTACATCTTATACTACAAATAATTAGTATAAGTATAAATCCAAATACTTTAATCGTTATGTGCAATGTTTAAATATTTCAAAATATATACAAAATTAAGATGAAATTTTTTTCCATGTCAAATTTAAATTATAACCACATTAATAACTTTAAAATAACATAATAAAAAATCTAAACATTTGATCAAAAAAAAAAAATTATTTCCCCGTGCTTGGCACGGGTCACTAAACTAGTTTATAGAATACAAGTGATTGTAGGCAGTATGCTAGTTTTGTCAGAAAATAAGAGAAATTATTATGTCTATAAATGCTACTTATTCTCCCTTTAAACGCTAATTCTAATACAATTAATTACAATTAATCAGTATTTACAACCAGTTATAATAAGTCAAACAAGACATAATCTGATTGATTATGTGTTGTGCTGATATTCAACACTCCCCCAGTCCCCCTCAAGCTGACATGAATATGTAATTTTTTTGTAACACATGGGATGTCATTCGATTGATGAGGTGACAAGCAGATAATAAAGCATTACCCGAAAGATACTTAGGTACATTCATAGAAAACATAACAGCTCTAGTAACTTCTAGGAGATGTCTATTTTTTCTTTCAGCAATACCATTTTGTTGTGGAGTATCACAGCAAGTGGATTGATGAATTATCCCATTAGTTACTAGCAATGTTCTTAAATATTTGTTGAAGTATTCAGTGCCATTGTCAGACCTTAGAATGTCAATCGCGGTATGAAATTGATTTTTAATCATGTTAAAAAAATCTTGAAACCTTTGTTCAACTTATGATTTCTTTTCCATGATGTAAACCCAACACACTCGTGTATGATCATCAATATATGTCACAAACCATTTTTTCCAGATAAACTTTTAATTTTTGAAGGACCCCAAACATCACTATGAATTAGATAAAAATGTTTGGAAGCAAAATAACCTCTTGAATTAAAAGACACACGATAGCTAAATGACAAACATCACAATGAAATTGTGAGGAACTTATTTCTTTGGAAAATTCAAGAAACAAATGCTTAAGATAAGAAAAACTAGGATGGCCTAATCTTTTATGCCAAAACATGATTTTATTTGAAACAAGAGGTGGAATTGTACAGCTTAAACCAAACATTGTTGTATTTCGAAGAGGAGTTTCATCAAAGTAGTACATTCCATTAATATCTTTCATCAAATTGTTTTAAATTATAAGTCGTCAATGAAGCATTGGTGCCACTTTCTCTATTATACCTTTAACCATTTATTACTTTCTCTCCTTTCAATTTTTTTAATTTATTTTTCTCATACCTTTTACTAAGGATTGTTTTGTAAAACAACTCATAATATCTATTTCTCGTACAAAATTAATTGAATTTTTTAATACATGTGAAATGACCAAAATGGCAAATAGACCAAATTCAAAACAACGCTAAAAAAGTTATGAAACACATACGCAGACACCGAACACAATATGTACACCAGACACAATATTTACACTCACACGTCAACACTTGTAGTAATTTGATGGAAATAACCACATGTGTTTCTGTCACACAATGACTCAATGTGATTATGCCGAACTTTAATCAAATTCATATTGTATATATTGGCAATTTTGGTTACAGATTATTCAGTTATAGCAATGTTGTTAAGATGATACTTGAACTGAGTGGTTGCAATATTGTTTGCTATATGATTTTCATTCTCTTCTATTTGGTATTATCACTTTCTGACTTTAAAGAAACTATTATTGATTGTACCAAAAATAAAAACTATTTTTGAAGGTCAATGTTAAATGGAAGGGATATTAAATTTGTTAAAAAAATAATGAAGTGAGGGTAAGGGTAGAGTGTAAGGATAAATGTGGATTCTTCGATTTTATAAGGAAAGTTGGTGACAGAAAAAACATATCAATTGAACTCATTTGAGAGGATCAATATATGTGATATAGGGTATTAAACTATAGGTTAGCAAATTCTAAGTGGGTGGTCAAATTTGTGTTAGAGGCTGTTTATGTTGTTATTGCTTGAAAATAGTTGAAAGTATAAAGTGTTTTTCTCTACCTTCTAAAGATTTTTCTTCCAATTTTTTTTAATTATGATTTAGATTAATAGTCTAATCCGTTTTTCGGGGTTCATTATCTAGTGGTATTTTTGTACTAGTTTGATACAATTTTTGTGATTTTGTCATATTCTTATATTAGGTAATTGAGTAGTTTAAAGTGCAATTTTCAAATTATGTACTAGTTTGTTACAACTTTTGTGATTTTGTCCTACTCTAAAAATAGGTAATTGAGTAGTTTAAGTGCAATTTTCAAATTATTAGAGAGTTCATCATTTTCTAAAGATAACGGGTTGATATTTGTCGGTTTGGTCACCAAAGAGAATGGGTTGTTATTTGTTCGGTTTGGTCAAATTGAAATTGACTCTTGCTGAGTGTATTAGGGAATAAAGTATACCCATAAAATGCATATGTATTGTCAAAGCAAAGATTGATTATATGGTTGGTGAAGTGTTTTTTTGCAACGGATGCTTGGTGAAGTTAAATGAAATACTATGTTAATTTATAAATCAAACTCTTAAAATTCAATTGTTTGTTTGGAAAAGATATAATTAGAAAAAACCAAACCAAACTCGAACCCAGTATATTCAATTTTCGGTCCACAAATGAAGCACTTTTAATGCTGGCTTCCACCTAGCCATGTACTTTGCATGTAGAGAGCTTCCACGAAAAGCCATCAAGTGCCTTAACGTAATAGAATTTGATACCATATCTAAAGGAATTACGTGGTTAGTGTGTCCTGGTCCTACAGAGAGATTCGATAAACCAAAACCATTTCTAGCCACAAGCTCACCACGTAACTTTAATTCCTCTGACTACTCCTACCTATTATTTAAGGCATATCACAGCCACATAGAAAAAGTGAATGAATAATTGATTTATAAAGCTATTGTAATGTTGGCTATTTGATTGTAAAATCACAAGTGCCACATACGATGCTTGTATAGCTGCACTATCTTCATTATACAATTTTTCTCCGTTCTTATTGCGGAACAAATCCTCATAATTTGACATTTTGTCTTGTTGAAAAAACTGAATACCTTGACATTGACTTAACCAAATTCCCATATATTAATATTATTGTCCATTGATTAATCACTATCAAGTAAGTATAATTAATTGCAACACTGGTCATCCTTTAATTTTATATCTTTGCTTGGTCATCATCAATTGATGATTGACTGATACTTCTCATACCAAATATTTGATGATAGACTGATATTTCTCATAGCAAATAATCAATCTATTTATTTATTTAGAAATATAATCCAGGTACAAGACTCATAAAAAAAATGAACAAGCAACATAACACAACACGTTTATTGAATCGCTTTCACAGAGAAAGCTTAAATTTATTCAGGTAACAACACTGATAACAGTAAACTTAAACAAGAACAACAGAACATAAAGAAAAAAGTACTATTGAATCTCCTTAACTTCCTCCTCGTTCTCATCCTCACTCCAGCAACATTTCAGGGTAGACCTTGGAGATGAGCAGCCATCATTTCTAACAAAGGTACGGTACACGACTGCACCGTCTCCTCCAAGTACTTCATTGATCCTTTCTCCACAGTTGTATCCTTTAACCTCCAAAGGAAATTTGTCAAGTTTTTCACCATTTGTATCAATGTGCAATGCAACAGAAAACTCAGCTGGATAGAAACATGCTAAAACCCTTCCAACAAGTTCATTCAGAGATTTCTCTTCATAGTCATAACCCACTGCTTCAAAGCTTGCATAGCTGAATCCATCTTCTGGGGTGACATGGATAGTGGATATTGCACTTCCTTCAATTCCGTTCATTGAGTACCCACAAGGTTCAAATTCAAAGTCACATATGTCGGATTTTGGAAGGATCTTCCTGATTCCAGAATTCTTAGTCATCAAACCTGCTGAAGATGCATCTGTCTTGAAAAACACTGATGCCTTTTCTTTATCTAAACCAGTCATGCACATTTCAAGGCCATAGACAGCTTCCGGTGAAGCTTCTAGCTTTGCACTAGCAGAGTAAATGTGCCAAACTTGTGACTTATCAGCATCACCCATCATGTAAGCTTGGCTACCAGAACCTAGTTTGCCAAAATAGCTGTCAAGAACGGCAACTTCCTCGGAAAAGCTACGATGAGGGAAGGATTGAGCTCCAGGAAAGATGAAGCTTCCGCGAGTGTATCTCACCGATTTCACAGCAATGTTAAGACCATCGGCAAGTTTAAGAATGGCAGGGATTGACAGAAGCAACTTGGTAGTACCACAGGTTTTGATAATAAGTTTGTAAGAATAAATGAATAAGCTCGACTCGGAAAGAACATATGAATCAACATAATCGTTAGATAGTGAGTCAACAATGGTGCATTCTGCTGGTTTTAGAATCTCATCAATTTGGTCTTTGGATAATGCTCGGAGGCCTAATCCAGAAGGGTCAGAGAAAACACCGTTTTCGAAAAAAGTTATCTCAAGCCTCTTTTCATAACCTTCAAAACCGATAGCTGAGTTTGTCATTGTCATCTTGACTCAAAGGGGAAAATAATTTGTAGTTTGTAGACTAAGGAGGGAGGACAAGAAAAAGGAGAGGAGTAAACTATAATAATTTTGCAGAATGAAAAAAACCTAAGAACTATATCACAACCCAGAAAATCTCAGGATGGTTTGCGGGTGCACTGCATAACAAAGAAAAAAGGGTGTTAAAAAACAAAGCAAAATCAACCAATCTTATACTATATACTATAATGTTATGTTAACATTAATCAAAGGAATTGAAATTGAAATGAGAAATTACGTTTGAGTAATCAGGTGATTTGAATTTTTCTACTCCACCGTTGGGTCGAACGTCTTCAATGATGTAACCGAGAGGAGCTTCATACAAAAAGGAGGAATTACTACTGCTAGACTTCTTTTTACCACCTTTAGACTCCATTAGTTCATTCACACTTCCCTGAAAACAGAATAGAGCAAGATGTTAGTCACAAACGTAGGCATATGTAATTGCAACGAAGTCATATTTCTGAATTATTGTTTTCTTGGTGTAGATGACTAAATAACCAAACGAACTTCTTAACCAATTGTTACAAATGAAAGTGAACATAACGCTATGCAATTAAATCTGGGCTGTTTTTAACAGACATCACTGAAATATGTGAAGAAAACGCAAAATCATTAAGAAAAAAATTGGAAATCATAACAAATACAATTCATCTTGTAGCATGGAAATAATGTCCATCTTAAACATGACATACATCAATAATGGAACCGCAACTATGCACTCAGGGTGGTATGTAACAAAAAGTTCATAACTTTCGCAAAATACAACAGTAATAACAACTTTCAGAAATTAAAAGAAACATTGAAAATTCAGATATAACCATACAAAATTTGAGAAACATGTGTTTAATTTTATAATCAAATTTACAAATCAAAAAGCTTTCAGATTTAAACAAAAAATAAAAAAAAATGAAAATTTAAACAAAAATAAAAACCAGATTAGTTTCAATAATCAAATGCTGGCAACATTAAAAATCAAAATGTCAAACACAAAAATAAGCCAGTAATTTCTGGGTTACTATTTGCAAAAACAAAAGTTGGATTTGGAAATCATAAGGCATATGAAGAACACATACATCTAATTAACCATATCAATTTCTTAACAAGTTGTTAAGAATGCAATTGAAAGTTAACACAACAGCTATGCAACCAAACCTGAGTTATGGGCTATTTTTTGATATAGATGACTAAATTATGTGAAACCAAAATAAATTCAACATTGAAACAACGTATCTTCACAACGCATACAAAAATATTGGAAAATAACCATAGAATTCATTAACAATTGAAGTTTATAATCAATTTTAGAAATCAAAAGCTTCCAGATTTTAAAAACAACACAAAAGGAAAATGGGAAATTTTGAATAAAAAAAAAAAAAATCGGCTTCAACCCATTAATTGAACCATGATTCTTCATCCAAACCCATAATCAACAATCTAAGAATACAGAAAATAACAGCGTGATACTTACAGTTGTAAATAATTGGAGACAGATCAAAGCTTTTCGATTATGAATCAGAATTCTGAATTATGACCTAAATCGAACAAAACCAAAAACAGAAAAAAATAATCAAAACATTGAAATCATCACAAAAACAAAACAATTAAGAAGGAAAATCATAATTGTATTGCACTTACAGAGAATGAAGAAGAAAATTGAGGAACCAAAGAAAGAGCGGAGAGAGATAAAATAGAATTGGAATTAGGTTAATGAGAGGAGGGAGCGGGGTGGTTTATATAGAGGTTGAGGTGAAGGTTCAATGACAATAATACCCTCATGCTTTTGATCATATCGCTTGAAAATAATGTTCCGTTTCTTCAATTTCAAAAAAAAAAAAAAAATGTTCCGTTTCTTCACCGCGTGGCGTGGCACGTACGTACCACCGTTCTCCTTCAAATTGTTGTAAAGAAATTTTCTCACAAATCAATTAAATCTTTGATAAAAATAAAATTGAAATTAGTTTCTAATATTTTATTTTTTGAGAGAAGTGTCTAATATTTTATATTGAGAACAATCAATTATTCTATTATTATTATTATTATCGGAACTACTTTATTTCCATTGTCAGTAATTAAATTTAGTTTTATTTTATCAAAAACTGAATTCACTCGTCAAAAAATTGTGAAGAAGCATAATGAATTTTCGCACTTTTTTTATTTTTCTTTACTTTTTTTCTTCTAATAATGCCACTTCTTCTTAAATGAAAATAAATATATCAGACAAAATAAAATATATAGTAATACTTCCCTAAGAAATATATATAATAATGTTAAATACCAAAAAATACATAATTTTGATCAAGAGCAAGAAATACATATATAATAAGACTAGTTCAACTTTCCATAAAAAATAATAATAATTCAACTTCCTATCCATAAAAAAAAATAAAAAATAAAAAGCAACTTCCCCAATTAATACACATACGAGTTATATAGAATAATACATTTTTTATTAACAAATAAACCATATTATATTATTATAAAACTAGAGAAATTTGATCTACAATTTCTTTTGAAGGGTCTTTACAATTTTTATAAGAAGCCAAATAATAAATATATTAATAAGTCATTCAAATACAAGATGTGCTTAAAATAGTAGACGATAATAATTCAAAATACAAAAAAAAACAAACACAAACAACTAGATAAAACCATCAAGACAAGTTTAGTCCACCAAATATTCAAATCAAGAAATAAATTTGAGAAATGTTAACGACACATCTTTTAACACACACTTTTCAACGCACTCTATTTCATTGGTTAAAATTCACGTAGGTTCCACCAAATTATGAGTCCCATATAAATTTGGTGGATCCCATGTAAATTTTAACCAATCAAAAAATGTGTGTTGCTAGCAATCCTCAACAAATTTAGCTCCTAACCTTTAACCACCAACAAGCTAACACTTTGATTTTGACCACTATTTGCAAAATAGGCATTTCTTTGTAGCCAAAAATTTGAGAATTGCTATCTTTCAAAGCATTTTTTTTTGGTGATCTTTGAAAGCATCTAGATACATACAACCAAATCGCTTGAAAATAATAACGAATATTGTTTGTTTAAAAAAAACAACGAATATTGTGTAAAAAAAATATGAGCCATAAATTTGAAGAGTGTGCAAGCCAACATTCTTAATTTAAATTTTACTCGGTTAAATTAGTATATATAAATTAGGAAAACTTTTAAACAATTGTAATAATATAAAAAATATATATATTTCGTTTCATGTTTTATATTTAACTATTATAATCACCTTTTTTGAAGGAATTTTTTCTTTTAGGGATTGAAGGAACTATTATAGTCACCTTATTTAATGTATTAATTAATTCTAGATAATAAAAGCATTTTGACTAAACTACACAATTAAATAAAATGAATAAGAAGAAATATATACATCTACTACTATTAAAATTGAATGAATAATATTATATTGTACATTTCAAACAAACAAAAAAAATCAACAATAATCAATCGTTATTCCACTAATTGGACTCAACTACATGGATCATATTACAATGGTGTTTATCATATTTTCCCTTGAAAAATATCTCATTAATCTCCAAAGATTTCCTAATAGTTTATCTTATAATTTGTTAGGTCTTCCTCTACCTCTCATGATCTGATTATCATCAATCTGATCTACTCTGCTTACTATCGTATTTGAAAGGAACAATTTTGCCTCGGTAGGCAGCATGGGTAATTGAAACGGGAGCTGATTCCTCATCACGTTGTAGAAATGTTTCATAATCCACGAGAATGCCATGTAGTTCAGAAAAGGCTATGGAGTCCTCACGGGTTCAAAGAGTTATTTCTTTGTACTCATATCCAAGTACCTCGAGAGCATGGGTAACCAAGTCATTAATTATCATCAACAATTGATGCATGCAAGGTTCGCTAGAAATTGATTTAATACCTTGAAGGTATTCGGAAACTATTATATAGCCCTCCCGTTGTTGTGCGAGTTAGGCGCTCTTTCAAGTGCATGATGTAAGATCTAGTCTTGCTAACAAACATTGCCTTGAGAACATTTGAAACTTCCTTGAAATTTTTTACATTAACAAGCATGGTAACAACAATGTAGCGACAGATGAGAGTATAGCATAAAGGATGAGATTACACTTGTATTATCACATATTACACTTGAATTGACCAATGTCACACAAGAGCAATCTATGATCATAGATGAGAAATGTGTTTATTTGTTGTAACATTGTGGGTAATGGTATCTCAAGGCAGTGACGGATCCAGGAATTTTGGAAAGTGGGGGCACCACATATATATATATATATATATATATATATATAAATTTGAAACATTAAATATATATATATATATATATATATATAATTTAATTTTTAATAGCATAAATATACATCATAATTGTCCTCTACGGTTCTCCATATTTTAAAAACATTGAATAATTTTCTCATTTTCGATACCAACAAAAATATCTCTCTATATAAGTACCTAAACAATTGTCTTTGTTGTGTCAAAGTACATATTTATGTGTGGGCTAATAGAAAAGTGTTGTGCGTAGGCACAAGCCTACATACTCTTATGCCTGCATCCGTCCCTGTCTCAAGGAGTACACTACAAAATACAAATACAGCTCTCCAAGTGCATGGACGTAAGAGAATTTGATAGCATATCTAAAATCTCGTGGTTCGTGCGTCCCGGTCCTACCACAGAATCGAAAAACTGAAACCATTTCTAGCCACAAATACACAACTAACTTTTACTCATACTATACTACAGCCACGCACATACCCATTATTGGGGCATGTCACAGCCACAAACTTGTTATTACGCAATAGTAAAAGAAAAAAGTGCATAAATAATTGATTTTATAGTTATTGTTGGCTTTTTGTTTGTGAAATTACTTGTCAAGTGCCATATACAATGCATGTAAAGCTGACTCATAGTTGCAATCACTTTGTCACGTTATGATGATGCATGTAAATCCAAATAATTTGATATTGTCGAGACAAAATTTTCATGAGATTAAAAATATTTTTTTAAAATGAAATTGTGTTTTTCATTGATTCACTAATCACCATCAAGAATAACTTTTCTATTATTTCTTTGCTACCCTGGTCATTATCATATGATGATTGAATTACACAATGTTTTGCTGGTGTGTTAAAAACAAAATCTAAATATTCGTTTTAATTTCTCTAAAAAATTTCTTCAACTTTTAATTCTTATAAAATTTTCAATGAAATTTTTGTATTTTTTAATGAAATTGTGCAGAAATATGTAGAATATTGTAAAAAAAAATCCTAAAAAAAAAATAGAATTTTTTAAAAAAACATAAATTAAATATGAACTTTTAACAGTCAAAAATATAAAAATTCATATTAAATTCATGTTTTGTAAAAAAATTCTAATTTTTTTTGGGAAAGATTCTTATAATATTATAAATTTTTCTGTAAAATTTTATTCAAAAATATAAATTCAACGTATGAGTTTACTTTAAAAAAGGGACCAAAAGGGAAGATGAAAAAAAATTTAGAAACTAAAAGTTGAAGGAAAATTTTAAAGAGACTAAAACGAAAAGTTGGTATTCATTTAAAAAAGACTAAAACGAAAAGTTGATAAATTTATAAGGATTAAAAACATATTTAACCCTTTTTTTTTTTCTATCTTATACATAAAATACTTATTTAGAGATATAATCCAAATACAGCACTCATCCTCAATAAACTATAAAAAATATAATCAAGCAACATAAAACTAATTTATTCGCTTTCCCAACAAAAGCTCATATTTATTCAAGGTAACAACACTGATGATATAACAGTTTATTTATTTCCTTTCACAAATGCTCAAATTTATTTAAGGTTGACAGTAAACATAACATATAAGACCAAAGTACTATATCTACTTCACTTCCTCCTCGTTCTCATCTTCACTCCAGCAACATTTCAGAGTAGACCTTGGAGATGTGCAGCCATCATTTCGAACAAAGGTATGGTACACGACTGCACCGTCTTCACCAAGCACTTCATTGATCCTCTCTCCACAGTTGTATCCTTTAACCTCCAAAGGAAACTTTTCAAGTTTTTCACCATTCATATCAATGTGCAATGCAATAGAAAACTCAGCTGGATCGAAACATGCTAAAACCCTTCCAACAAGTTCGTTCAGAGATCTCTCGTCATAGTCATAACCCACTGCTTCAAAGCTTGCATAGCTGAATCCATCTTCTGGGGTGACATGGATAGTGGATATTGCACTTCCTTCAATTCCGTTCATCGAGTACCCACAAGGTTCAAATTCGAAGTCACATATGTCGGATTTTGGAAGGATCTTTCTGATTCCAGAATTCTTAGTCATCAAACCTGCTGAAGATGCATCTGTCTTGAAAAACACTGATGCCTTTTCTTTATCTAACCCAGTCATGCACATTTCAAGGCCATAGACAGCTTCCGGTGAAGCTTCTAGCTTAGCACTAGCAGAGTAAATGTGCCAAATTTGTGACTTATCAGCATCACCCATCATGTAAGCTTGGCTACCAGAACCTAGTTTGCCAAAATAGCTGTCAAGAACAGCAACTTCCTCGGAAAAGCTACGATGAGGGAAGGATTGAGCTCCAGGAAAGATGAAGCTTCCGCGAGTGTATCTCACCAATTTCACAGCAATGTTAAGACCATCAGCAAGTTTAAGAATGGCAGGGATCGACAGAAGCAACTTGGTAGTCCCACAGGTTTTGATGATAAGTTTGTAAGCATAGATGAATAAGCTTGACTCCGAAAGAACATATGAATCAACATAATCATTAGATAGTGAGTCAACAATAGTGCATTCTGCTGGTTTGAGAATCTCATCAATTTGATCTTTGGACAATGCTCGGAGTCCTAATCCAGCAGGATCAGAGAAAACACCGTTCTCTAAAAAAGTTATCTCAAGCCTCTTTTCATAGCCTTCAAAACCGATAGCTGAGTTTGTCATGGTCATCTTGACTCAAAGCGGAAAATAATTTTTGTAGTTTGTAGAATAAGGAGGGAGGACAAGAAAGAGGAGGAGTAAACTAGAATAATTTTGCAGAATGAAAAACCTAAGAACTATATCACAACCCAGAAAATCTCAGGATGGTTTGCGGGTGCACTGCATAATAAAGAAAGAAGAATGTTAAAAAACAAAGCCAAATCATTCAATCTTATACTATATACAATAATGTTAACAGTAATCAAAGGAATTAAAATTGAAATGGGAAATTACGTTTGAGTAATCAGGTGATTTGAATTTTTCTACTCCACCGTTAGGTCGAACGTCTTCAATGATGTAACCGAGAGGAGCTTCGTACAAAAAGGAGGAACTACTACTGCTAGACTTCTTCTTACCACCTTCTGACTCCATTAGTTCATTCACACACCTTGCTGTCAAGAGAAAGAAGCAAAATGTCATTCACAAATATAGATAGGCATGTAATTGCAAGGAAGTCATACTTCTGAATTATTATTTTTTTGGTGTAGATGACTAAATAATCAAACGAATTCTTAACCAATTGTTACAAATGAAAGTGAACACAACGCTATGCAATCAAATCTGGGCAACTTTTAACAGATATGACTAAAATATGTGAAGAAAAAGCGAAATCATTAAGAAATTTTTTGGAAATCATAACAAATACAATTCAACTTGTAGCATGGAAATAATGTACATCTTAAACAACATACATCAATATTGGACCCACAAAACTTTGCACTCAGGGTGGTATGTAACGAAAAGTTCGTAACTTTCCCAAAATACAACAGTATTAGCAATTTTAAACGATTTTCAGAAATTTAAAGAAATATTGAGAATTCAGATATTACCATAGAAAATTTGAGAAACATGTGATTAATTTTATAATCAAATTTACAAATAAAAAAGATTTCAGATTTTAAAACAAAAGAAAAATGGAAATTTAAACAAAAATAAAAACCAGATTCGTTTCAATAATCAAATGCTAGCAACAACATTAAAAATCAAAATGTCAAACACAAAAATAAGCCAGTCATTGCAAAGAAATCATGATTTCTGGGTTACTATTTGTCATAGTCTCATAGATAACAAAAACAATATGTGAAAACACCAAGGAAAAATTGGAATTGGAAATCATAAGAACTTCAACATGTTACATGAAATAATATAGCATAGCATGAGCAACACGTACATCAAATTAACCATACAAATTATGTGAAATCAATTCTTAACAAGTTGTTACAAATGCAATTGAAAGTTAACACAACAGCTATGCAACCAAACCTGAGTTAATTAACCATATAAATTATGTTGTAATCAATTTTAGGAATCAAAAGCTTTCAGATTTTAAAAACAAAACAAAAAGAAAAATGAAAATTTTGAATAAAAAAAAAAAAAACAGATTGGTTTCAACCATCAAATGCTCTTCACAGAAATTCACCAAATGATTTTATTATAATCAATTAATTAATTTATTCATTCATTCAAAAATTGAATGATATTTCTTCATCTAAACCCATAATCAACGATATAAGAATACAGAAAATAAAAGCGTGATACTCACAGTTGTAAATAATTGGAGACCGATCAAAGTTTCTCGATTTCCCCTTTTATGACCTAAATCGAACAATATCAAAAACAGATAAAATAATCAAAACATTGAAATTATCGCAAAAACAAAACAATTGAGATAAAACACATAAGGAAAATAATAATCGCAATGCACTTACGGAGAATGAAGAAGAATTGAGGACCGAAAGAAAAACAGCTGAAAGAAAGACCGAAGAGAGAAAAATTGGAATTGGAATTGGAATTGGTCTAGTTTAAGGGGAGCGGGTTGGTTTATATAGAGGCTGCGGTGAAAGTTCAATGACAATAATACCCTCATGATTTTGATCATACCGCTTAAAATAATGTCCCGTTTCTTCACCGCGTGGATATTTTTTTGGCTTAATTGTATTTTTGGACCCTTATTTTTTCAAAAGTTGCGGTTATGGACCCCTAACTAATTTAAATACAAAACAGCCCCTGTGTTTTGATTCTTTAGCAGTTTTGAACCCCCAAGACAAAACTAAAATAAAAATATTGACACGTGGCACCTCACTTAGGGTGTCACGTCAGCGTTGACCGAGTCAACAATGGACTGAGGGGTCCAAAACTGCCAAAGAATCAAAACATAGGGGGCTGTTTTGTATTTAAATTAGTTAGGGGTCCATAACCGCAACTTTTGAAAAGATAGGGGTCCAAAAGTGCAATTAAGCCTATTTTTTTTTAAGAAATAACACTTCTCTCCCCTAAAAGATGTTTGAATTACACTCATTCTTTCTCTTATGTTAAAATATACACTACACTCCCCTCTTTTTTAAAACATATTAAAAAATATTTCACTCCCCCCTTGAGAGAAGCTTGAATTACATTCACATCCCCTCTTATGTTTAAATTTATGTTTTACTCCCCCAATATTTTTTTTATTTCTAATAATCTAGAAAAAAACAATAATCTAACACACTTTGAAGAAAAATAGTATTGTGGATCCATTTTAATATAATCAAATTTTGAATACATATTTTTCGCTATTTTTTATTCACAGTTTCGTTAACATATATTTTTAAACTCTATTATAAAATATGAAACAACCCAAAATAAAATTAAAATATGTGAAAAATTATGAAATTCGATAAAGTGTGGTTATTTAAAAGTGAATTTTATACTCTAAATTATAAATAAAAAAAATATTTAAATTTAATTATCATTGACATTTAAATTATAAAAAAATAAATTTATTTTTCTTAAATGATAGTTCAAAATTAGTATATATCATAAAAATATTTATTTATGTTAAAATAGATTAAAATGTAAGGCATATTTAATTATTAAGGGAGTGGGTTGCAATTCAAGTGTCTCAAAAGGGAGGGAGGGGAGTATAAATTTTACTTTTCAAGGGAGAGAAATGTATATTTTAACATAAAAGGGAAGGGAGTGTAATTCAAGCATCTCTTAGGGGAGGGGAGTGTAATTTACTCATATTTTTTTTAATAAACCACTTATTTGATCCCTTTGATTCTCAAATTAGTCACTCTATTAATATTTTAAAATAGTGTCTTTGTAAAAAAATTCTTAGGTAGATCTTTTGTCATGTGAAAAAAAACATAGAAACATTGATTTAATTGAAAAACTTCTGGCAATATATCAAAATAGTCACCGTCTTTGTCACAAGTTTCTCAATTAGACCCATGTTTCTATTTTGTTTTTTCATGACAAATGACTTAATTGAGAAATTTTTGACAAAGATAATGACTATTTTGAAATATTAATAAAGTCATGGACTAATTTCATAGTCAACTGCAAAGACATGGACCAAATTGGTGGTTTACTCAATATTTTTTTTATTGATAGTCGAGTGGAAACTCATTTTGATCTTTCGAATTTTTTTCACAAACCGATTAAATCTTTGACAAAAATAAAATTTAAATTAGTCTTTAATGTTTTTATATTGGAAACAAATTAATGGGTGGGGTTGGGATAAGTTTTACATTTTCCGTCCCGTATTTGATTCTCGTATTCTCATATACTTACTGATTATCTTACTCATGCATAACCTAACAAAAAGAGAAATAATTCTATCTCAATTCCTAATGTGTTCTGACATCCTTGTAGTTGCAATAAATTCATTATTTTTAGTAAAAAAAAGTTATTTCAGACCCCGATAACAATGTTATAAACATTATCCAAAAATAACTCACTTTGACATTTTTTTTGACTTAATGATTTGGTTGTTCCTTTAAATATCAATGTTTTTTTTTTTATAACGAGACAATTGGCAATCATTATGGGCATGTTTGGATATGGGTTTGGGGTGGGTACATATATCCTCGTTACTCATCTCATACTTGTGTTTTGAATATGAGGAAAACCCAACGTGCTGATGAAAGTTGTTGGTCTCCGCATGCCATCTCTGTGATAAGATGGTGATGAGGTCATGATTGATGATCTCGTATCCAGTCTTAAGGAGGGGGCAAGACCAGATGCATTCACCCGCAGCCATAACCATGTCTTTCCATCCCCCCGAGACTATCAAGGTATCAAGACTAAGTTTCTTCCCACGTGAGACAACGTTCAACTTATGCTCCTTCTGAAACAAAAATACAAAAAAATAAAATAAACAAACAACAATGCTAAAAAAAACAACAATTAAAATAAACATTAAATATTTTAACATAAATATAAATTCATAAAATTAAATTTAAATAAACATTAAATTATGCGCATAATTTAAATGAACACACGTAATTTAAATTGACGCGTAATTTAAATCAATTTAAATTATTTTAACATGAAAATTTAAATCGTAAAAATTTAAATATCATTAAAATAAAATCAAACAATTATACTTACTTGAACATTGTCCCATAGCCTGCATACCACATGTATACCAAAATTTGGTAGAAGGGACAACTCAGTAGGCCCCTTGGGAAAGACCTGCGGTCCGGGCTGCTCTTCCTGGTGAGCCTGCTCATACTGAGGTTGATACGTCTCATACTAATGTTGATGTTGATACTGTGTTGGCTATCTGGCACACACCTGTCTGTGACGTTGTCCCCTCCGCATCATCACCCCTACTAATCCTCGTGCCGCCCATGTCTCTGTCTACTAGGTTGAGCTTGAGGAGGGTGTGAAGCAACATTTTTGGCCCGTGCACTACCGGTAGCGGACTCCCTCCCTAACCTAATTCTATCCGGCCTCTGAGAGATATCTACACAACATTTTAAAAAGCAAAAAATCAATGATTTTTTTCATATGGGCATTGTATCATTTCTAACTATTCAACAACAACTGTTAAATTTTGGCATTGTCATTTCAATCTGTAAAGTACTACAATGCAATCAAACTCACTATAATAAACATTAACAATTCAATTTCTAACTAATTTTATCATTAACAATGCGAAAAAACAAACAAATTTTCATTGACACATTTTATCAAACACCTAGAGTTGAACACAATTTCTAACAATTCTGACTCTAACATACCACATTTCAATCAAACCTATTCTAATCAACTTCTACACAACAATTTATAACTAAATTCATCATTAACAATAAAAAAATCAAACATGCAAATCAACTGTAAAAATTCACAATCTCATCCAAAAAAATTTAACATTTAAACCAAAAAACCCAATGTAAACACTTACTTGATTTTGTGGGAGAAATTGACTTTGAATGTGCAAGAATGAGCAAAATCGCACTTGAAGGAAAAAAAAATTGTCCTTTGAAAAGTTTTGGGAAGTTTTGAAAATGAATGATTATGTTTTTGAGTTGCTGTTTTATAATAGCACGCAGCGTGAGTTAAGTCACGCTGAGTTTACAACTTGTGTAAATTAACTCACGTTAAAAATATCGAACGTAATTTAAGTCACGTAGGGCTACTTTTGTCCATTCAGTTAGGAGTGATTGTTTTTTGTTGTGAGAAGAGCAATTTTCAAAACAAACACAAACAAAACCAAATAAAACCACCAAGACAAGTATACTTTACCAAATACTCAAATCAATAAATTTAACCACCAACAAGCTAAAACTTTGATTTTGTCCACCATTTACAAAATAGGCATTTCTTTGTTGCCAAAAATTTGAGAATTGCTCCTTCAAATTTTTTTTGTTGAGAATTGCTATCTTAAAATTATTGTATAATCATGTGTCACAATTGAATTGATTAATGTCACACAAATGCAATTTATGATCCTTAAATGAGAAATGTTTTTTTTTTAAGGATATGAGAAATGTTTATCTATCGTAACATTGAGGATAATGTATCTCAAATAGTACTGCATATGCACCTCTCCAAGTGCATGGACGTAATAGAATTTGATAGCATATCTAAAGGAATCATGTGGTTCGTGTGTTCCGGTCCTACCGCAGAATCGAAAAACTGAAACCATTTCTGGCCACAGATCCACAACTAACTTTTACTCATACTATACTACAGCCACACACATACACATTTTTGGGGCACGCCACAACCATGAGCTTTTTTTTTTTTTTACAAGAACCACGAACTTGTTACTTACACAATAATAGTAGAAAAAAGTGTATAAATAATTGACTTATAAAGTCATTGTTGACTATTTGTCTGTGAAATCAATTAAGTGCCATAAACGACAAATATAAAGCTGACTCATAGTTGCACTAGCATCTTCATGATAGAAGATATGATGATGCATGTAAATCCAAATAATTTTATATTGTCCAAACAAAATTTCCACGAGATCAAATATTTAAAAAAAAATGAAATTATGTTTTCATTGATCCACTAATCACCATCACGCATAACTTTTCTTTTCTATTACTATTTCTTTGCTACACTGGTCGTTATCATATGATGATTGATTATACAAAATATTTTGCTGGTGTGTTAACAACAAAATCTAAATAAGATTTGTCAAAAAAAAAAAAACCTAAATAAGATTTTTTTTTTCTTATACAGCAAATACTTATTTAGAGATATAATCCAGGTACAATAAAAACACTCACATTTATTCAAGGTCACAACACAGATAACATAACACTTTATTTATTCGCTTTCACAAATGCTCAAATTTATTTAAGGTTAACAATAAACATAACACTGATAACATAACATATAAGACCAAAGTACTATATCTACTTCACTTCCTCCTCGTTCTCATCTTCACTCCAGCAACATTTCAGAGTAGACCTTGGAGATGTGCAGCCATTATTTCAAACAAAGGTACAGTACACGACTGCACCGTCTTCACCAAGCACTTCATTGATCCTCTCTCCACAGCTGTATCCTTTAACCTCCAAAGGAAATTTGTCAAGTTTTTCACCATTTGTATCAATGTGCAATGCAACAGAAAACTCAGCTGGATAGAAACATGCTAAAACCCTTCCAACAAGTTCATTCAGAGATTTCTCTTCATAGTCATAACCCACTGCTTCAAAGCTTGCATAGCTGAATCCATCTTCTGGGGTGACATGGATAGTGGATATTGCACTTCCTTCAATTCCGTTCATTGAGTACCCACAAGGTTCAAATTCAAAGTCACATATGTCGGATTTTGGAAGGATCTTCCTGATTCCAGAATTCTTAGTCATCAAACCTGCTGAAGATGCATCTGTCTTGAAAAACACTGATGCCTTTTCTTTATCTAAACCAGTCATGCACATTTCAAGGCCATAGACATCTTCCGGTGAAGCTTCTAGCTTAGCACTAGCAGAGTAAATGTGCCAAATTTGTGACTTATCAGCATCACCCATCATGTAAGCTTGGCTACCAGAACCTAGTTTGTCAAAATAGCTGTCAAGAACAGCAACTTCCTCCGAAAAGCTTCGATGAGGGAATGATTGAGCTCTAGGGAAAATGAAGCTTCCGCGAGTGTATCTCACCGATTTCACAGCAATGTTAAGACCATCGGCAAGCTTAAGAATGGCAGGGATCGACAGAAGCAACTTGGTAGTCCCACAGGTTTTGATAATAAGTTTGTAAGCATAAATGAATAAACTTGACTCGGAAAGAACATATGAATCGACATAATCGTTAGATAATGAGTCAACAATGGTGCATTCTGCAGGTTTCAGAATCTCGTCAATTTGGTCTCTGGACAATGCCCGGAGGCCTAGTCCAACAGGATCAGAGAAAAGTCCATTTTCAGAAAAAGTTATCTCAAGCCTCTTTTCATAACCTTCAAAACCGATGGCTGAATTTGTCATGGTCATCTTAAGTTAAAGGAGAAAACAATTTTTCCATTATGATAAAAATTAAGACTTCAGAAATGATCATAAAAGTCAACCTCCATTATTTTATATTTTAGTAATTGGAATGAATTGGTTTAGGTTAGTAGGACGAGAAAGGTAACGGTTTATATAGAGGCTGAGTTGAAGGTTCAATTACAATAATACCCTTATGCTTTTCATATCTTTTTACCTCATCGCTTTCTGTTGTCCCATTTCTTCACGGCGTGGCACGTACCACATTCCTTTCAAATTTGGTATAGAACTTTTTTTTTTGGGTTCATTTTTGACAAGATAATAGAACATTTTCTATATTTAATTATATGCCACTTTTTCTTTTTGAATGAAAATTAATATATCAGTTAAAATAAATTATATAATAATACTTTCCTCAAAAAGAATTATATATGCCACTTTTTCTTTTTGAATGAAAATTAATATATCAGACAAAATAAAATATATAATAATATTTCTAAAAAAATATTATAATAATAAATACCAAAAAATAGATATATACTAGTTCAACTTCCACAAAAAATAATAATAACAATTACTTTCCCGTAAACATATCAGACAAAATCAAATATAAAATAATGCTCAATACCAAAAATCAAAGTTTACAAAGGGAAATGAATTCTCTCTAGTTAAATCATTTCTATTTTTTTTTTCAATTGTTCCATCTACATCATTAAACAACATGAAAGAGAGAAAGATATATAATATTGAATGTGTGATTGAGATTAACAATTTAGAAAAATGAAGAAAACCCTTTATTTTAAGTTATATGATTGATGGCAGCACTCTTTGCCTTGTATGGGTGTCAAGCCTGTAATCTTTTTGTTTTTCTGTTTCTTAACTTTGGTGCTTGTTATTTATACATTAGTGACTAGACTTTGTATTTTTTTTTTTGTGATTCTCTTTTGCACGTCTTGTGCAAGATGACTCATCAATGGTAATTTAAGTTTTATTTTGGCTTGTTCAAAAAAATAAAAATGAAGAGAATTCCACTTGAGATAATTTATTTTCTTGCGAAGGTTTGATACCGTTGAAGAGTTGAGGTTGGAGACTCACATTGATCAATAAAAACAGTGGCGGAGTCTGGAAAAAAGTCCAGATGAACCACTAAAATAAATATAATATATAAACACAAAATTAAAGTTATAATAAACATTATGCACGAAGTTGCAGTGGTGGAGGTTGACTTTTAAAATCTCGGATGAATACTTAAAAAAAAAAAAATTACAACATATTTTACTAATCTTATAAGTTATGAAACTATTTTTTACCATACAATTGTAAATTGGAGGCCTTTTCAGTTGATAGAACAATATAATAGACGTTTGAAACCCGCTCAAATTAGAAGGTATATAAACCTCCGTTGATCAACCAAGTTTAAGATGTCAAAAATTACGTATGCCAATTTTAGAGCTGTTAAAAACTAAAACCATTGAAAAATTGTTTAAAAATCTCGAAAACCGGACATATGATTTTTTATTTTTTTATTTATCCGGCTAGGGCACCACGCTACTTTGCGGGGATATGGATGTGCCAAAAACTAAAACTATTGTAAAATTGTTTAAAATCTTGCAAAATAAATCTCTAGTTGTTAATTTTTTTTTTTTTATGATTGGGTGGTGGCCCATCCCCAACCCATGAAGGACTCAACCACCAATTAAGAATAGTTATCATGAACATCATTTAGACATTACAATGGGGGATAGAGTTTGATTGACAGTAATAATGTAATGGCAGGACCTGAACACCAGGTTCGCCAAGGGAAATCAATTTTATATGGTGGAATTGTTAGGGTTTAAGGAGTATGAGCACAATTGTTAATATTAAGTGCTAGTCTGGTATTTTTGACAAGAAGGAATAATCCTGTATGAAACAATGACAACGTCTAATAAAATTGAATAATTTACATATATCTTAGCTAAAATACACTTTTGGTCGTCTAAAGTTTCCAAAATTAACAATTTTGGCCCCTAGTTTGAAAATCACACTTTTAGGCCCCCGACTTCTATCCCAACAGGCTAGTGAAAAATTTCTTTCAAATCTTTGAGCTTCTTCCAGAACCTATATTTGACAAAATTAAAAAACTATTGCTTAGACCAACCAACAAAAACATGTAGTCCCAGATTCCTCATATGACTCTCAATAACCTTACTTTGCATCTAGCCTCCTAACAAGATTTTACAATCACCAAGTACATTTTAGCTGAAAGAGATTTGTGATTTATCCAAATTGATAAATTGATCAGAAGTATATTGATATTCCCTCTAATCACTATTATAAGCAAAAATCAACTTTTCATATTTATTGAATAGCTAATGTACTTGGTTACTAATCTCTATTGTTGACCGGATACATTATTCAATGAATATGAAAAACAAATTTTTGCTTTATAATAGCGACAAGAGGGAGTAAGTATTAATCACTTCTTGAATGGTCTAAGCATATTGAATAAGGGTCTGGCTGGAATAGTTTTTGTTTTCGATTTTTGAAATATACAAGTCTTCTTTTCACAATAGTTATCTTTTTACATGTTTTAGTTTTTTAGTCCCCAAAACTAAAAAATTCAAAACAGTTTCAAAAACTGTAATTTTAAAAATAGTTTTTGTACCAAAAAAAAAAAAAGTTTAGCAAACAAGTTTTTAAAAACTAAAAAAAAGTTTTTGAGAAGTGTTTCAAACGGGCTCTAAATGATTTATTTTTATAACACCTCTAGCAATTTGAAATTCGTGAAAACTCTTTCATTTCATGTGCCCTATCTAGAAGTCCGAGAAAAACCTCATTTCATGTGCCCTTGACGGAGACCTCGTTGAGGACAAAACTCATCCACATACTTATCTTGTTATTGATATTTTTTTGGGTTAAATATATTTTTGTTTCATATGAATATACTAACTTTTCGATTTAGTCTATCTAAAAAATTTCTTCAACTTTTAGTCTCTTAAAGGTTTTTCATCTTCACTTTTGATCTCTACTCTTAAGTAAACTCATATGTAGAATTCATATTTTTGAATAAAATTTTGCAGAAAAGTTTATAATATTAGAAATATCTCTCTGATTTTTTTTTTTTAAAAAATTAACAAAAAAAGGAATAAAATATTAATTTTTATATATTTTCCAGATAAAAATTCATATTTAATTAATGTTTTGTTAAAAATTTCTAATTTATTTGGAGAGATTTTTATAATATTCTACAAATTCTGCGCAATTTCATTGAAAAATACAAAGGCTACACATGATTTAACTTAAAAATATGGATCAAAAGTGACGATTGAAAATTTTATAAAAATTAAAAATCGAAGAATATTTTTAGAGGGACTAAAATGAAAAAGGTTATCATATTTATGGTGACAAAAAACATATTAAACCCTAGTTTTTTTTAATACAACAACCAATTGTTTTGACAGTCTTTTTTTGTTGTTAATTGTTTATGATAGTTTGTTTATTAGAGGAATTGTTTTTGGGTAACATGATTTTTATATATTTTATTTTGTCTCATACATTTATATTCATTTCATTTTATATTTTATTTTGTCTCATACATTTATATCTATTTCATTTATAAATTATAAAGCAGCATAAAAAACAGATTCTATACCAAATTTGAAGGAGAAGGGACGTGGCAAAGCGATATGAACAAAAGATACCAAAAATACAAGGGTATTATTGTCATTGAACTCCACCTCTGCCCCTATATAAACCACCCCTCTCTTCATTTCACAGCAACCCAAACAAATCTCAATCTTCGAAACCTAATTCTCTCATCCCTTTCTTTCCGTTGTTTTTCTTTCTGTCCTCAATTCTCTTCATTCTCTGTAAGTGCATTATGATTCTCCTTTATGTTTTTCTATCAATTGTTTTTGTTTTGATTTCAATGTTTGATGTTTATTCTCGATTTTGATTTTGTTTGATTTAGGTCAAAATTCACAATCCTGATTCATAGAGAAGAAATCGAGATTCATATATCGGTCTCCAATTATCTACAAACCGTGAGTATCATGCTTTTATTTTCATTTTTTTTACGCTGGTTTAGGTTATTGTTAATGGTTTAGGATGAAGAAATATGAATCAATTTCTGAATAAATATGAAATTAATGAGAGATTTTTTTTCTATGATTTTTTCTCTGAGATTCATGATTATTTTTCAATTTTTGAATAAATATGAAATTAATGAAGTTTTTTTTTGTTGCAAAATTTCACTTTTCTTATTTTTGTTTTGTTTTATGATTAACTTTGATAAATTTCCCATTCCTTATCGTTGTTGTTATTTTTTGTAAATGAGTTTGTTTTCTGCAAAAATTGTAATGCTGTTTATTTTCTGCAAAAATTATTTATTTTCGTTACATGTAGCACATAAATTTGTTTGCACAGTTTTTCTTTTAACAAAGTTATGAACTTTTCAATTTTTTCTGTTTATTCTCATATGTTTGCATAGGTTTATTTACACTTTCAATTGCATTTGTAACAACATTTACCAATTTTGGTTTCATAGCTGTGTTTACTTTCAACGTTGATTATGTATGTGTTGTTCAAATATTTTGTAATCACGATTTCCTTGCAATTTAAGACTCATTTTGTTGTTGATTTTTTGCTTTATTCTTTTGGCAGAAAGTTGTGTGAATGAGCTAATGGAGTCGAAAGGTGGTAAGAAGAAGTCTAGCAGTAGTAGTTCCTCCTTTTTGTACGAAGCTCCTCTCGGTTACATCATTGAAGACGTTCGACCCAACGGTGGAGTAGAAAAATTCAAATCTGCTGATTACTCAAACGTAATTTCCCATTTTAATTTCAATTCCTTTGATTAATGTTAACATTATAGTATATAGTATAAGATTGAATGATTAGGCTTTGTTTTTTAACACCGTTTTTTCGTTTTTCTTTATTATGCAGTGCACCCGCAAACCATCCTGAGATTTGCTTCTGGGTTCTTATATAGTTCTTAGGTTTTTTATTCTGCAAAATTATTCCAGTTTACTCCTCTCCTTTTTCTTGTCCTCCCTCCTATTTGCTTTTTCTTCAACCCCTGTTCCCTTTCTCTACAAACAACAAAAATTGTTTTCTCCTTTGAGTCAAGATGGCCATGACAAACTCAGCTATCGGTTTTGAAGGCTATGAAAAGAGGCTTGAGATAACTTTTTTCGAAAATGGTGTTTTCTCTGACCCTGCTGGATTAGGCCTCCGAGCATTGTCCAAAGACCAAATTGACGAGATTCTGAAACCTGCAGAATGCACCATTGTTGACTCACTATCTAATGACTGTGTTGATTCATATGTTCTTTCCGAGTCAAGCTTATTCATCTATGCGTACAAACTTATCATTAAAACCTGTGGTACTACCAAGTTGCTTCTGTCGATCCCTGCCATTCTTAAACTTGCCGATGGTCTTAACATTGCTGTGAAATCAGTGAGATACACTCGCGGAAGCTTCATCTTTCCTGGAGCTCAATCCTTCCCTCATCGTAGCTTTTCCGAGGAAGTTGCTGTTCTTGACAGCTATTTTGGCAAACTAGATTCTGGTAGCCAAGCTTACATGATGGGTGATGCTGATAAGTCACAAGTTTGGCACATTTACTCTGCTAGTGCAAAGCTAGAAGCTTCACCGGAAGCTGTCTATGGCCTTGAAATGTGCATGACTGGTTTAGATAAAGAGAAGGCATCAGTGTTTTTCAAGACAGATGCATCTTCAGCAGGTTTGATGACTAAGAATTCTGGAATCAGGAAGATCCTTCCAAAGTCTGACATTTGTGACTTCGAATTTGAACCTTGCGGATACTCCATGAACGGAATTGAAGGAAGTGCAATATCCACTATCCATGTCACCCCAGAAGATGGATTCAGCTATGCAAGCTTTGAAGCAGTGGGTTATGACTATGACGAGAAATCTCTGAATGAACTTGTTGGAAGGGTTTTAGCATGTTTCTATCCAGCTGAGTTTTCTGTTGCATTGCACATTGATACAAATGGTGAAAAACTTGACAAATTTCCTTTGGAGGTTAAAGGATACAACTGTGGAGAAAGGATCAATGAAGTACTTGGAGGAGACGGTGCAGTCGTGTACCGTACCTTTGTTCGAAATGATGGCTGCTCATCTCCAAGGTCTACTCTGAAATGTTGCTGGAGTGAGGATGAGAACGAGGACGAAGTTAAGGAGATATAATATAATAGTACTTTGTTCTTTATGTTCTGTTCTTGTATATGTTTACTGTGTCTGTTATCAGGGTTGTTCCCTGAATAAATTTAAGCTTTCGTTGTGAAAGCGAGTCAATAAATGTGTCGTGTTATGTTGCTTGTTACTATTTTCTGTGAGTCTTGTACCTTGATTATATTTCTAAATAAATTACTATGTATTTACTATTAGAAATATTATTCAAACAACAAATGTTTTTTGTTGAGAGATTCAATCATCAAACGATGAACATTGTTGCAGGGATATAAAATTAAAATTTATGCTTGATAGTGATTAATCAATGGAAGATAATATAATCTAATGGAAATTTTGTTAAGTCAATGTCAAATTATTCGTTTTTATCAAAACAGAGTCAAATTAATTTCTTAGGATTTGTTCCGCAAAAAACCGCATAATGAAGATAGTGCAACCATCAGCTTTACATGCATCGTATGTGGCACTTGTTATTTCACAATCAAAAAGCCAACAATAGTAAATTTATAAATCAATTATTCGTTCACTTTTTCTTCTTTCAAAAAAATTCATTCACTTTTTCTGTGTGGCTGTGATGTGCCTAAAATAATAGGTATGTGGCTAACAGTATGAGGAAGAGGAATAAAGTTACGTTGTGAACTTGTGGCTAGAAATGGTGTTTGGTTAATCGAATCTCTGTAGGACCGGGAAACACGAATCACGTGATTCCTTAAGATTAGATATGCTATCAGTATCAAATTCTATTACGTCAATGCACTTGGAGCATTTTCGTGGAAGGTATCTCTCTACATGCAAAGTACAAAGTACTTGGCTAGGTAGTGCAAGCCAGCATTGAGATGAGAACACACGTGGCTCTCCTATTTTGGCTTAGAATGTGATTCATAAGTTTAAATAATAAGTTTCAAAATAAGTTTAAATTATGGCTGAAACAATCTTTGTTATAGGATTGTCTTTTGAGCACACAAGTAACACGTTCTAATGCATTTTCAATATGAAAACCATGAGGCTACGTGCATGAGCTTCTGTGTTGAAGTGAAGTGAATTTCTACCGTGATTTTTTGTTCATATAAAACATAACCAAACGATCACTTAGAGTGAAGACTATATTTATTTAGAATGAAAACTTAACTTGACATTTCGTAATATTTTATGAGAAATGTTAAAGAGTGTTCTTGAGGCATTGGTTAAGAGAACATAAATAGAAATAATTTGTTGAAAAGTGTTGAATTCAAATTTTTAAAAATCAAAAAGTTGTAATTCCAATACAAAATTACTACTTTTAGTTTCCTTAACAAGTGCTCTTAAGACGCTTGTTAACAAGACCCATATTTTATTGATTTATTTTTTTCTGATAGACAGATAAAATGACAAATAATTATTCAAACTCAAGCATATAAGTGAAGGGGTCGATGTTAACTTCTTAATTTAATTTAGTCAATGATAAAAATTAATTTTACTCTGAATTATAGTCATTTAAAACACAGGCTATGTCAAACTAGTTTGCTTTGAACTAACAAAACGCCAGAGAACCAAAAACATAACTTGATTGCGAATCAACACCCAATAAAACTTAAGCAACAAAGCAAATTAGAATACCATCTCTTTAAATCATAATAATTAAAATCACTATCTTGTGAATTTTTTGTTTTTACTAATGATATTGATACGAAGTTTCTACGCCGCTTGGTAGGTGGAATTTGTTAGACAGACAAGATGGATTTTCCCTTTTAATTGGATTTTTTTTTCATATGTAAAAATCATGAATCAAATCTCTAATCACATATTTCAACTTTCTTACCAACCAATTTTTTTATTACTACTATATGTGTTTTGAGCCAAGACAATAACTTTATATTTAAAGTGGTACATTGACCTCAATGTTGCGAAAGATAACTATATTTATCATTTTTTTTATAGACCACATGCAGATGCCAATCAAATATAATCAAGCTTAACATGAAAATTCTACGAAAAATGTTCTTCAACCATTAAGATTTGTTCACTTTTATACAAATTAGCGAAAATACTATCAACGTAACTTAAGTTACACAAGTGTTAAACCCAACGTAACTTAAGTCACATTAAAATACAATCTATGTAACTTAAATCATATAATCTATGTAACTTAAATCATGTTCCGAACACCAACGTGAAGGTTTATTGTGGCCACTACATTAGCCTCCAAGAGTAGGGCCAATAATGAAGTAGCAAAATGAAAAGAAAAAGGAATGCTTCAAATTGGACTATATATTGTAAAAGATTCTTTTGACACACAAGCATATGAGCATTTGTTTCCTCTAAAGCTAGTCTTTGTATTGTCACTTTCAATCTTCAATTTTTTTTCCTTTCTTTAATGCACAAGTTGGCAACTTGTATCAAACACAATGCCTCAATTGACTGATCAGGGATCACAAATGGGGCCATGTTGCAATCTGCAAAACAAACTGATAATTGCTCTTCACTCTGCACATTTTGCTCGCGCCCTGCAGCCATGCCAAAATTACCCTTGCGCAAGTTAATTAGCGCAAGTGTTAATGACTGCGCCACTTAACTAACGCTGCGTGAGTTAACTTGCGCTGCGTTAGTTAACTCACGCTACGTGCTGTCTTAAAGAAGACAGAGCACCTCATTTCCTCACTTCTCATCTAAAATCTCAAAAAAATCTCCAAAATCTCTCTCAAATCACCCAAATCCAAAATTCCTTCAAATTCAAATCAAACAACACTCCAATAACAAATAAGTTTTCATGATGAAACACCATTAACCTTTTGGTGTTTTTGGCAAGAAATCATACAATGTTTATATGTAAATGACTTGTGTTGCTTAAATGTTTAGATGTTTGCATGTTTATGTTGTAGTTTTGAGTTTTAGAGAATTTTTTTAGATTTAGGGTTTGTTTAAATTTTGATTTTTTTTGCAAGATATTATACAATGTTACATGCAAATGAGTAATATTGCTTAATTATTTAGATGTTTATGTTGTACTTATCATTTTTAGGGTTTATGTATAATTTGCACTCCAAGTGTTTGATGAAATGTTGGAATGAGTTTTTCATGTTTTTCCTTTGAAAAGATTAAATTCTTGTTAGGCTGGTTTAGATGAAGGTATTAAGTGTGAAGGAATGGACCTCATTTCGTTGGCACTTAATACCATCATCTAAAGCCAGCCTAACAAAAATTTATTCTTTTCAAAGGAAAGCATGAATGTCGAGCGAAATGTTTGAGTCCTGTTGTTTGGCTAGTTTGAATTTACCCCATTTGAGAGGTAAGACAATTGTTGTAGTTGGAATGCACATTCCAACTGCAACAATTGTCTTACTCTGGATGGGACAATTGTTGTAGTGATAAGATAATTGTTGCAGTTGGAAGGTACATTTCTGAATGTAATGTAATTGCTGACGTACATGGCGTTTATGTCCTGCTGCTATCGCAATATTTATTTGAATTCACGCTATCGAAATATTTATTCGAATTCACGCTATCGCAATATTTATTCGAATTCAGGCTATCGCAATATTTATTCGAATTCACGCTATCACATTTTTTTTGAATTTATTTAATCACAAATTTTAATTCAAATTATTTTATTTACTTTATTCTAATATATTTTATTTACTTTGTTCTAATTATTTTATTGCGTTAGTTAAGTCACTCTGCGTGACTTAACTCACGCACCTTATAAGCTGTGCGCGAGTTAACTTGCGCAAGGTGGCCGGTGCTAAAAACTGAAGCACAAACGTTTCTTGGACGGTAGTCAATGGTCTTGACTCGTTTTTGCACATTTTCCTTCACATTTGACCACGTTTTTGGACCTCATTAAGTGCTACATACCTTATACCACCTATAAAAACCCTCACATACTTCCTCATTTTCTCACATTTTCTCATACCACTCTCTCCCCCTCTTTCTCTTCTTCTTCTTCTTCTTCTTCTTCTTCTTCTTCTTCTTCTTCTTCTTCTTCTTCTTCTTCTTCTTCTTCTTTCTATAGTGTTTATACCCCTTTAGGTAAATACCGGTGGCTTTTGGGGGAAATAATGGTCCATTAGGTTGGGGAAAAGGGCGTCATCCCTTGAGGTAAATTTTGATTTGCTTCCTTTTACTCCCAAAATCTTTTTACCGTGGGTAAAAAGAATCATCATGGGGGTATAAAAGGAACCAAATATAAATTTACCTTAAGGGGTCTTGATGTCGTTTTTCCCAACAGGATGAATCACTATTTCCCCCAAGAGCTATTGGCATATACCGAAGAGGGTAAAAATAAATATTAAGTAGATTAGTTAATTGGAATAAAATATATGTATTGCTTATTGTAATTTTTGAATAATATTAATAAAATGAGAGTTCTATTTACTATTTGTATCTATTTTTGCATCTATTTTATAATTTCGAATTTATTTTTGCATTTATTTTATAATTTCGAATAAAAATGAATTAGTATAGAATAAAATCAGTTTTTAAACAAGTTGCGCAAGTTAACGTGCGCATAGGCCATGGGTGTGTTACTTAAGTCACGCAAAGATTACAACGTGCGTTAGTTAAGTCACGCTATGTGACTTAACTAACGCAAGAGCATATTTGGTAGGCTTGCAGGGCGCGAGCAAAATGTGCAGGGTGAAGAGCAGATTTCAAACAAATCTGGTATTTGAAACGTGATAGAACGTGACTTAAGTCACGTAAGTTGTATTTCAACGTGATTTAAGTCATATTGGATATAACACTTGCGTAACTTAAGTTATATGGATGTATTTTCGTCAATCTATATGAGAGTGAACAATTTTTGATGGGAGTTGAGCAATTTTGAAATTCTACCCTACCAAAGAGGACAGACCCAACTGATAACATGGTTGGGCATGGGCCAACACTCAATTAACAAAAACACTACTAATATCCAACACTCATAAGGGTCTCTCCCTACTTCTATGAGCCTTTGATACCTCATACTTAGTTTTCAGGTGTGGCGGACATCAACAATAAAAGGTCTACAACTTTGAATAAATCCCTTCTTACAACTATCAAAGCAAAAGTGGAAATACCCAAATTTTGACTGGATTGTTGGTGTTGACCTCTCTACAATAATTTTGAATGTATTCTCATGATAATGCATAGTAAAGAGACCATTGTTTTTTGTTGTTGTTAACCACATAGTGACTAATACATACTCAAATAAACATAGGGAGGGGAAAATAATTCAACATAAAATGTTTTCACATTCAAACCATTTGTAACAATACAAACAAGTAAATAGTTCAACTCAAATATAAATAAAGTATGATCAATAATCATTCTAACCAAAATTCAAACTTAAGTTTTTTAAAACGATTCATTTTTAATTGAAACTCATCAACTATTTGATCCCAACTTCTTAGTTACACAGTCAATATATAAAAATGTATAAACAAATATATATCCAATTATAATCTATATCTAAAGAAAAAATCGTCCATGCATCAAATTAGCAACCAAGCTTAGAATAGTAACTAAGTTATCATCCACAAAGCTTTCTTGGTCAACCGGTTAAAACGTCTCAAAGAACATATTAAGATTCCACGTGGCTCTATGAACATGTGGTAGCTAAAAACTCGAGCAATGTAACTCTTATTAGAACTCACATATAAATATATGAGTGAAATGCTAGACATTTAATCCTCATCTCAAACCTATTCTTGATATTCAATTCATTCATTTCATACAATTTCAAAGATGGATCCCCAAAAGATGAGTTATGAGGCTGGACAGGCCCAAGGCCAAGCTCAGGTTTTCTTACCTTCTCTCAAATTTAGTCTTTAGAGTGTGTCAATTTTGAGAGTAATTTTCTCCACTCCAAGTTTCTAAAGAAAATCCTATACTATTTTTCCTAAAAAAAAATAAAAATCCGATACTATTTTGGAAGCTTATTTCTTTTTGGTATAATTTGTTCCAAAGTGTACTTTCCGATGATACACTAATCGTTTTTTTTTTTGTGCACATATGATGTATTTTGGGGATCGAGAAAATACCACCCTCAAATAACGAATGATTTAACCAATTAACATACTAACATTTAACTTCAAATTCTCTCAAAAAAAAAAACATTTAACTTCAAATTTGTTTTTTATTTATTTTTTATTTTGCAAAGGTCGTTTAACAACCAATTTAAAACTTTGATTGCTAAATTTCAAATTTTTTTGTTGTATTGTGTTTTTAAGTTACATGGTTGCAATGCAATTACAAAGAATTTTATATGATCTCTATACTATGAATTTCAGGAGAAGTCTAGCAACTTGGTAGACATGGCTAGCAATGCTGCTCAGTCTGCAAAAGAAACCGTACAAGGGGTTGGAATTTTCAATTCATCAACTTGAATGCTTTGTTTATGGTCTAGATTTAAATTTTCTAAATTATATAGTCCATGTAACTGTTTTTATTTTATTTTATTTTTTGTAGGCTGGTCAGCAGGTGATGGCATCAGCACAAGGAGCTGCTGAAGCAGTGAAGAATGCAACTGGAATTAACAAAAAGTGATCCAATTAAGCAGAAGGGATCCTAGTCATCCAGTTTTACTCAGTTTTTTTTTTCTTCTAGGGCATTATGTATAAAAAAGTGCTCTAATTTGTGTTTGTAATTTTGTTTTGCTCCCAATTAGATATCTTGTGAATAACTCTTTGTGTTCAACAAGAGAACTAGGATGTAGTTCTCGGTTAATTCATTAATCTATGAAATTTATATTAGAATAATCAACTAATTTTTTATTTATATTTTATTTTTAACAGTGAATGAAACTTCTAAAATATTGTAACTAAATCAAATATGTGCTTATTTCGTTTGAATGGCTGTGAAAGCATAAATATCTACCTTGTTCCACATTCAAGACTATGCTGATCTTTTAGATCTCTCTTGTTCCATGAACTCTAAGGAATCTGGTATGTTGGGCTGTAATTGGCTGCTTAAGTTTACAAAATGTAGCTCATAATGTAACTCTTGTAAAGACCGTGCCATATTACTTGCTCATATTGCTTCAATTATTTTAGCCTCAGATTTAGTTTCTAAATGCATCTTGCATTGAGGGTTAAGAAATGAAGTACATAAAAGCTTCAAATAGATAACATCGAAGAAGCTTTGAAAATATCCCCCAATAAGTCATGCAAAAATGATAAGAATTAGGACACATTGATCTATTAATTGATTGCTATATAAAGAGATAACTTGATATATATGCTACCTAAGGCAAAAGGTATTGAGATGAATATCATCTGTTTTCACAAATGGAAAGTCAGATAAGATTTCATAATATTACAGGTGACACTACTTGCAAATGCATACACAGTAAATTCCTAATCTTAGATTTCCTAGTTCTTGTTCATATGTACAGTTTAGGGATGCTCGCTTAAATCTATAGTTTGAAAGTCGCCCTTAAGAACACTTGTTAAGGATTCATAAAATAGAAACAATTGATAACTTTTATGTAGAAAAAGTTACTTTTTGATGTTTTAACGTGTTGAATTCACAAATTCTAAGACAAAATTTCGATTTTAAACCTCTTATCAAGTGCCCTAAAGGCACTTGTTAACATCAAAACTTATTGTTATTTTTTTTTTTTTTTATAGTTGATGTCAATTTTATATGTGTTTATATATTGTTAATGTAGTTATTAAAATAAGTTACATTTTTTTTTTATAGTTTTGTTGGTTCCAGTCCATTATCAGTTTGGTGTTGTTGTTCGTTGCCATTGATTTTGCTGCCTCTGTTTAGTTCGTCGACTTATTGTTTGAGGTTGGTATATTTCTAACTTAATTTAAATAATTGCTACAATGGTATGATTAGTAATAAATATTAATTATTAGAAAAATAGTAAGTAAAATTATATTGTAAATAAAAATATTATTGGGATTTTTTTTAAAAAAATGTCAGTGGGATTAACTTCCTCAAAAAAAAATTTAGTGGGATTAAATTAAATTTCAACTTATTAGTGTTTCTTTGGAAGAAAAAGAACTTATTAGTGTTAGAGAGTATGATAAAAAAAAGTGTTAGCTTGTACAAAAACTTGTAGTTTAGTTAAAATAGTTATTAGAAAAATAGTTAGTAAAATTTTATTGGAATTTTTCTAAAAAAAAAATGTTAGTCGGATTAACTTCTTCAAAAGAATATTTAGTGGGATTAAATTAAATTTCAACTTATTAGTGTTAGCCCCTTCAAAAAAAAAAAAAACTTATTAGTGTTAGAGAGTATAATGAAAAAAAGTATTATTGTAGAAAAACTTGTAGTTTAGTTAAAAATATGTACTTTTAAAAATGTGTGTATTTATACATTGTTAATTTAGTTATTAAAATATGTTGCATTATTTTTTTCATCCACTTTTTTCAATGGCTTATTTGAGGTATGATTAGTAATAATAATATTAGTTATTTTATTTATTTAAAATTACGTCAATGGTATGATTATTAATAAAAATATTAGTTATTAGAAACATAGTTAGTAAAATGAAATTGTACTAAATATGTTATTTAGATAAAATTTGTTTTACTTAATAAAAATTCAAGTAAAAAAATGTAGTTAGTAAAAATGTTAGTGTAGTTATTTAAAAAAAAAAAAGGTTAAGTTAGTAAAGGAATATGTATAAAAAAGTTTGTTTGGAAAATAATGTAAATTAGTAAAATATTATGATGTTAATTAATATGACATATGTGAATTATTTTGTGGGATTTAATTTTAGAAAATGTGATATAGATTAGAAAATGTTATATATGTTAGTCATAAAATATAAAATATTATATAAGTTTTATGTGATAGCATGTTTTTTTATACAAAAGAATGTTAGAAAATGGAACTAATTTGAGTTAATATCAGCGAAGCAGAAAATGGATCAATATATTTTTCATCGTAGTTGGATGCACGATAGAAAATATCCAGGGAGAAGGAAACTTAAGGCGGCTTTTGTGGATGGAGTTCGTGATTTTGTTGCTTACGCCATGTCGCAAGATGCCTTTCAATTAGAGGGAGGGATAAGATGTCCGTGTGTTAAATGTACGTGTAGATTGCTTTGGAGCCCAAAAGATGTTGTAAACCATTTAAAGGACCTTGGTTTTATGGAGAATTATTGTGTGGATTTATCATGGTGAACAAGAGCCAACAAATAATGCCGAGTCTGATGTTAATATGCACGCTTCAAGCAGCGGGACCCATACGGAGTGTGAAAACTTTGGCCTGATGGAAGATATGGTCAGTGATGCTCTTGGGGTGAACCTGTCTTACAACGAGGGCGGTGAAGAAACATTAATCCCGAACGAGAGAGCGTTGAAGTTTTACAAAATGATACAAGAAGCAAACAAGCCGTTGTTTAAAGGGTCATCTGATTCTAAGTTATATATGAGTGTGAGGCTTTTAGCTGCCAAGTCAGATTGGAGTGTACCCGAAAAAGGCGCGGAGTGTTTTACAAAAATGATAAGGGACTCAACTCCTACCAAGGACAATTTTCCATTGAGTTTTTATGAGGTTGAGAAGTTAGTGGAGAAGTTGGGATTGGAAGTTAAAACTATCGATTGTTGCGTTAAAGGGTGCATGTTGTTTTACAACAACGAATTCAGTAAAAAAGATGGGGAGTTGGTGGAGTGTAAATTTGGCAATTCACCGAGGGATAAGTATGTGGTGATGCCGGTTCTCGAAAGCAGAAAGCAGTCCCTGTCGAGTCAATGTTTTATCTGCCTATAATACCAAGATTGCAGAGATTGTTTGCATCAACTCACACGACTAGTAAAATGATGTGGCATTATTACAATAAAACAAATTCAAGTGTGATGCGACATCCTTGTGACGGGGTGGCATGGAAGTACTTTGATGAGGTACATCGTGAATTTGCAGAAGACCCATGTAATGTGAGGCTTGGATTATGCTCTGATGGATTTGTTCCCTCTATCCAAAAGTCGGCAACGCCTTATTCTTGTTGGCCAGTTCTTCTTACCCCGTATAATCTTCCTCCTGAGATGTGCATGTCAAAACCTTATTTGTTTTTGAGTTGTATTATACCAGGACCTACGAGCCCATTAGATGGTATAGATGTGTATCTACAACCCTTAATTGATGATTTACAGAGATTGTGGGTCGGTAAATTGACATATGATATTGCAAAGAAGGAGAATTTTAGAATGAGGGTAGCTTTGATGTGGACTATTAACGACTTTCCTGCATATGGAATGTTGTCTGCATGGTCGACTCATGGTAGATTGGCTTGTCCACAATGAATGGAACACACAAAAGCCACTTGGTTGCAGCACGGAAAAAAGCATTCGTGGTTTGACTGCACTCGTAAGTTTTTATCACCAACACATGAATTTCGTAAGAAGAGGAATTTGTTTAGTAAAGGAAAAACAGAAAAATCTGGCCCGCCTCCTAGGACAACATCAGAGGAAGTATTCTGTAGAGTCAATGAACTAGGACTTTTGAAATTCTCAGATGTTGGCAGAAGAGTCAGACACCCACAATACGGTGAAGAGCACCATTAGACCAAAAGAAGTATCTTCTGGGATCTCCCTTACTGGAAAGATAATTTACTGAGACATAATCTTGATGTTATGCACATTGAAAAGAATTTTTGCGACAATATAATTAATACGGTGATGAATGTCGCTGGTAAAACAAAAGATAATGAGAAGGCTAGAATGGACTTGCCATTGTATTGTAAGAGACCAGAAATGGAGCTACAACCTCTTCCAAATGGAAAATATCTAAAACCCAAGGTTATTTATAGTCTAACTGCTGATGAAGCAAAATCTGTTTGTAAATGGTTGAAAGAATTGAGGATGTCGGACGGATATTGTTCTAATTTGTCTAGGTGTGCCGACGTCAACTCTGGAAGTCTGCGTGGAATGAAAAGTCATGATACCCACGTTTTCTTGGAACGCTTATTTCCAATTGCGTTTAGTTCATTGCCAAACAATGTTATAAACCCGTTGACTGAAATTAGCCAATTTTTTAAAGATTTGTGTGCTTCAACCTTGAGGATGGATGAACTTGTTAAAATGGATCAGAATATTCCTATCACTCTTTGTAAATTGGAGCAAGTTTTGCCCCCAAGTTTCTTTGATTGTATGGAACATCTTCCGGTGCATCTCGCATATGAAGCTTGGCTCGGTGGACCTGTTCAATATAGGTGGATGTATCCTTTTGAAAGGTTCATGGGTTATGCAAAGCGAATGGTGAGAAATAAAGTAAGGGTTGAGGGATCAATAGTTGCAGCTTACATGCGTCGGGAAACAAAGTATTACATCTCTCATTATTTCCCCCACTTGATGTTGACCCCAGAAAATACAGGGAATGAAGTTATTATTGAAAATGAGGGGTTTCAGTCTGCCTTATCAGTTTTTCGTCACCACGGACGTCTTTGTCATCCAGGGAACAATTACTGGATGAACGACACAGAGTTGCAGTCATCGACAATTCATGTGATGATTAATTGCAGCAAAGTTGGACCATACATTGAGATATTCCAAGGATTAAATATTGGTAACATATATACAAGTTTTCAAGGATGGTTTAAGCATCAATTGTTAAATTCTCATCCGACTACACTAATATATCACTTGAGGGGATTAGCCGAAGGTCCGGGAAGAAAACTCAAACAATGGGACACTTACTTTGTCAATGAGTTTAAATTTCATACTCAATCGCGGTCAGTGGACAAAAAACAATTAACAGTTGGTATACGTCAAAGGAATCAGTGATGGAGGTGAAGATGACTTCTATGGTGTGATCAAACACATATTTGAAGTAACTTACATATATCTAGATGAACCTAACAAAGTTTTATTGTTTTATTGTGACTGGTTTGACCCTGCAAATGGGATGAGAATTGATCCAAAGCAAAAAACTGTTGATGTACGAATGAACAAGATGTATAATGCATTTGACCCTTTCATCTTGGCAAGTAAAGTTAGTCAAGTGTATTATGTACCTTATCCTTCTCATCATCGGCGCAAACATGGGTGGTGTGCTGCTATCAAGTGTAAACCAAGAGGTCAAATTGAGACAAAAGTTCTTCAAGATAAAGAAATACCTTATCAAGATGATGAAATATCACATGTTCTAGATGTGATTGAAGTCGATCCTGTTATAGATTTGGTTGACAGAGATGTTGACGGTCAGCAATTTGATGCTGAAATGTTAACTCAAATGTTACTTATTGACACTGATAGTGGGGAGGAGTCAAGCAACTCTAGAGACAACGAAGAAGATGCAAATAACCCTCACAACAATGTGGATGATTTTTATTATGACAATGATGAATAACCCTTGATAAAACACATGATATCTTTAATGTAATTATTTTATCATAATAATGAAACATTTATGTTCAATGTTATGATTTTATCATATTAGTTATCTATCTAATGTATTTATTTAAATTTTTATATAATTTATTATTTAACTAATATATTAAAAAATTAAATTAGATTTTACACTCCCTAATATATCTAATATATTATCTAAATTAATTTTTTTTGACAAGATCTAAATTAAATTAAATTAGATAATTACATTTATTATCTATCTAATATATTATCTAACTCATATATCATTTATTATCTAACTAATATATTAAAAAATTATTTATAAGATATTGTAAAATAAAATAAAATTATATGTTGTCAAAATGAGAGAAAGGGTCGCAGGTTTTTACACTCCCTCTTCTCCAATTTCAGTCTCCCTCCCACCTCTTTTTCCAATTTCAATCTCCCTCCCACACCTCCAAAACCCTAAAACCAAATTAATCCCTCAACATCACTTTCCCCCCAAATCTGAAACCTAAATCTCACTATCCCAATGGCTCAATCTCACTAACCGAATCTTAACTCACCCTCAAAAAACCCATTCTCGCTCTCTCTTAAATCCAATCATGTAACTGAACTTCTCCGTCGAACCCAATCTCTGACAGCAGTTTCTCTGACCAAGCTCTTCCTCTTCCTCTAAACAAGCTCTCTCTCTCTCTCTCTCTCTCTCTCTCTCTCGATTGATTCCTGATTCCTCTCATACAACAACAAAATCTCCCTCTCTCTCTATAGTAGGCTCTCTCTCTCTCTCTCTCTCTCTATATATATATATATATATGATTGTTTAATTTTTATTCCGAATTTGTTTCAAGTAATAGGGTTTTAGAAATCATTACCTGTGAAATTGATTTTAAGGGATCAGGGTTGTGAATCTGATTTTAAGAAATAAGGAATAGGGTTAGAACCTGATTTTAAAGGAATTTATACTTTTTTATTCACTTGTTAATAGAGATCTTAGGAATAGGAATTATATAAGTTCTGAAGTTGTAAAATTAACTTATGTATGGTAGAAAAATATGGGTAATGCTATGTAGTACTTTAGAATCTACGAAAATATCTTTTCACTTAGCTGGAAAATTGCAAGTTTTTGGCAAAAATTAACTACTAATTATTGTTTTTTTAAGGATTAAAGCTATTATTGTTAATATATATAGAGAAGCTTTATTCGCGCCCACATACACTAAACAATGTTGAAGTTACTACTGTTGATATCCAATAAAAGAGATTTCTTACATACCCTGTGTATTTTTATTTTTGTTTGAGAAATGATTTTTTTTAGTGATTTTTTTTGTTTGACACATGTAGATGTTCGACACCCGAACGCCACACGTCGGATAAGTAATCCAAAATAAACTTATTTTTCTTTGCTTCGACAAACTTTTACACTCCTTAGACACTTCTCGAACACTTCTACGAGACTTAAAGATGTGTCGAAACAGTGATTATCAATGAAGGGGTTGAAAACAAGAAAGTTTATAATGTCAATTTTCAATGTAGTAGAGTGATGAATGAGGTGAAAAGATTGTCATACTTAAAATAAATGAGACTTAAAGATGTGTTTGGTGTATGTGTCTATGGTAGTGTTAGGATGGTATATGTTTTATTTAGGATTTAAGTTGAAGAATGTCATGTTTGGTGTATATGTTGTGTTTGGTGTTTGTGTTCATGGCAGTGTCGTGTTTGGCATATGTGTTTGTGTTACTGTTTTGTTTAGCATTTATATTGAAGAATGTTTGTTAAGAGATTTTTTTTTGTTTTTTGTTTTTTTATGGCTATTACAAGTTTGTACAAAAGCTGCTAAACCGATGATAAGAATAGGAGACTCAACACAAGCATACTCGTTCGCCACACGAATGCAACATGAACACAATATTCTTATAGATGCTGGAAAGTATGTTTCAACTTTCAAATTTCCTTATGTAATATGTACTGCAATTATACTGATTCTTTTGTTATATTTTTTCACTTCAAGCCCACGTGAGTTTGTCAATGCTCAATCTCAATACCCATATAATGGGTGCATGTTATAATTAGAAGTAAAAACATTGTGGTGGTTAATAGTTTAAAAGAAAAAAATTATGTGCATGTTAATAGGTATAAAGCACGGACACCTGACATGGTATGGGTACTGATTCTGTTTGCTATATTTGCAAATTGTTTACACATTTGAGTCCGTGCATTTGGGTTTCGTCATCAAGTGTCGCCGTCATGGTTAGGTAAGAGCTATGAATTGTGGGTTGAGAGTTAACATGTGTTGACCTATTTCCTATGATATGTGGTTACGTGGGAGCTATAAATTGTAGGTTGAGTCAGTTAATGTGCGTTTATCTTTTTGAATACCCTACGTACTACCCATCCATGTTTCTGAATTATTGATACAACGTAGTCGAATTGAATGTATCATTGCATTTTTTTCCTTGATGTTCAACCTGTGTGTATTTTAGAGCATTAATCAATTCCTTTTATTTGTGTTCCAGACTGTTTAGACAAGCGGACGACAGAACAATATCGAAACACAACTTAGTTTCTCTGCAAAGAAGTAAGGTTGGTATCTCTGCAACGCAACTTAGTACTACGCATCCATGTTTCTGAATTACTGATACAACGTAGTCGAATTGAATGTATCATTGCATTTTTTTCTTGATGTTCAACCTGTGTGTATTTTAGAGCATTAATCAATTCCTTTTATTTGTGTTCCAGACTGTTTAGGCAAGCGGACAACGGAACAATATCAAAACGCAACTTAGTTTCTCTGCAAAGAAGTAAGGTTGGTATCTCTGCAACGCAACTTAGCACTACCCATCCATGTTTCTGAATTACTGATACAACGTAGTCGAATTGAATGTATCATTGCATTTTTCCTTGATGTTCAACTTGTGTGTATTTTAGAGCATTAATCAATTCCTTTTATTTGTGTTCCAGACTGTTTAGGCAAGCGGACGACGGAACAATATCGAAACGCAACTTAGTTTCTCTACAAAGAAGTAAGGTTGGTATCTCTGCAACGCAACTTAGTACTACCCATCCATGTTTCTGAATTACTGATACAATGTAGTCAAATTGAATGTGTCATTGCATTTTTTTTCCTTGATGTTCAATCCGTGTGTATTTTAGAGCATTAATCAATTCCTTTTATTTGTGTTCCAAACTGTTTAGGCAAACGGACAGCGGAACAATATCGAAATGCAACTTAGTTTCTCTGCAAAGAAGTAAGGTTGGTATCTCTGCAACACAACTTAGTACTTCGTTAGTCACAAAAATATATCTAGAGTTGGCATACTGAATGGTTGAAAGTCCTATCAATATTGTCTTATTTGGTTTCGAAAGTCAAATTGGCTGGGTTCATTTTCTTGCATTAATCAATTCCTTTTATTTGTCTTGTTTGTTAATTTTGTGTTGAAAAGCCAATCATGTAGTATGCCCTCTGTATGTTTTTTTTGTTTTGAAACGGGAAAATTTATTAAGACCTAAACTCACGCAAGACCCTGAGAGACGGAAGGAGAATAATACAAGGATGCTGCATACAGGCGTAACATCCACCCTACAAGACAAAACACCGCATTCGAAACAAACTTAGTAATCAAGCACAAAAGAAACCACCCGCAAGGCCAGAGTTATGACTATGAAATTCAATTGAACAAACCAAAATTCAAGTCCATAGCTCTGCCATTAACCAACCCAAAACAGTCCCTACGCAGCTCCCAACCAAACAACATCTGTCACATATGAAACAACAGCAAACAGCTGCGCATGAGGCAGAAAAAACAGCCCAACAACAGTTGATCTGTCAAGACAGCAACTACAAGAGATTACACAAAATATGTGAATGCTTTTCAAGTATGATTTAATATTCCCTATCAACTCAAATTGTGAATGCTTTTCAAGTAGCTTTTGCTGTAGCTATTATTTACAGGAGATTACACAAAAATGAGAACAAATTTAACATTGAGTTTCTCATTCATCCTTTTGCCTAATTACTTTTCACATTTGAGGCGTGCCATAACCAAATTAATGTCATTGAAGATATATTCTTTCTTGAGTCATTTTAATTGGTGGAACAATTGTTTCATACCTTTTATTTCCTAAACCTGTTGAATAGCAGTTCCGATCAAATAAGTTTCCTACAGCATTATAAACCTAGAGACTGCCTTGAATTAGTTTTCTGATTCTGATTTCTTCGTACTTTCTTTCTTTTATGCATGATAGTTTCATGCTAACACTGTTTATATTTTATTTTTGCATGTTGTGTTAGACTGTGCCATGATATACTTAGTGGTATATAGTCGATATTTGTTGCACTTAGTTGTTGAAGTTAAAACTTCAAACTGATTCTTTTACTCTTTCTTCTGCTAACTCTATTAATAATGTTTATTGTATAATTATCACTGGGATGTCTGGGTGAGACAAGGATAAGGGTAAGGTTCATGCTGTAGATCATGGGAAGCCGAAGAAAAATAGGAATCGAAGGATAGACATTTCCTCAGACCCTACCAGACAGTGGGTTCGACCGACGGTGATTACCTTCCGTAACATTGATGAAAGGACTGGTACTCCTATTCCTACTGCTACCTCCACCACCTTACTTCACTCCGTTCCCGACTATTCCTTCCACACCATTCCCGCCTATTCTTCCTGCATCATTTCCCGCAGCTGCTACTAGTCAGGCCACTACTAGCCAGCCCCCCACATATTCTATTCCTGGTTTTTTCATGCCTGAATTTACTCCGCCATCCACACACTTGCCATCCACTACTAGTCCGGGCAATACTAGCCAGCCCCCCACATATTCTATTCTTGGTTTTGCCATGCCTGGATTTATTTCGCCATCCACACACTCGCAAGGTTAGAACACTACCCCGTATAATGTCCGACAAGGCTTTAACACATCCGTTCCATCAACATCATCAGCAGAACTGATGCAAGATCTTATGCAAACTGGAAATTTCCTAGCCTTGCTGATCAACGGCCTCAACAACAACAACAACAACCAAAATGAAGAGGTACCGTCTGGGGTGATCAACAATGACGACAACGATGTCAAATCATTGAAGACTGGGAGTATATGGACGACCTTGTTGTGGTTACACCAACACCTGAAACGTAAGTAATAAAAATTTAATTTGTTACCTATGTTTGACTTAATTCTTATTAGTTTTTTAAATGCATAATTTAATTAACAATTCAAATTTGTAGGTTGGAGCCATCCCACAGAGTATCAGAACATATTAGAATGGCGATCCAGATGTTTTACCCTAAAGATAGGCGTTGGGCCGTATATACAGATCTCACTACCAATGACAGGGAGGACCTTCTTAAATACTTTTCGGTAAACACATTTTATTGAATATTAAATAATTGTATTTACTTTATAATATGGTTTATTATTTAAATTATTGAAAGTCTAATAAATTTTTTATTGCAGGAGTTTTATATATGGGAACCTCATCATCACACTCTTGTAGAGAGAAACTTTCATAGGGTAGCTGCAAGACGTTTATCAGATTTATTATATGATGAACGGAAGGAATTGAAAAAACGTAAGGGCAATTATCGAACAGAATTGATCGGAGAAAAAAGCTGGGAGTTATTGTTGAAGTATTGGAATGAAGATCCACATTTTAATAACCGGTCCAAAGCTAACAAGATGAACATGACATCTATTGTAGGAGGACAGTTGCACTATATGTGTATATATTAAATTTTCCAAATGTTCTAATTGGTTAATATTTGTGTTTACAATTAGCGAAAAAGATTGGGTAGAGATCCTTATCCGTAAGAGATCCATGAAGAGACTCGTTTCAGTCAGAATCTTGGTCGGTATGTCGATGCTCGAGCTAGCAATACCCATGTAAAATTGTAATAATTTTTTGTTCTCTGTTGTGTTCAAAGGATGTGGGTCGTGTGTCGGTCATATGTGCATTGTCAATTAGTGCTTGTTGGTTGGTGACTTTAGTTTTTATTTGATGCTTATAAATATCATATTGTTAGTTTAATTAGGAGCTTTATGCAATGTTAGTTTCTGAGAATATGCTGGAAATTATGATGGTTAGAAATATTGCTGTTCTTTTTGTGGTTGTGGTAGCTTCATTGTGCTCGTGATTTTCGGGTATCAATCCATTTATTGGCTTTGAACCGTCAATCTTTGAACTCTCAATTTTTATCCGCGGGAAGGGAAAAAACGAGTAAAAAACCCTTAAAGAGATTAAGGTCCGGGGGTTGGTTTCGATTAGGGAAGGTGTTAAGCACCCTAAACGACTTCGGTACTCCGAAGGAGCCTCTTACCTAGATTATCTTATGCTAATTATTTGCTTAATTATTTGTAAAAAATATTGCCTAATAGTCTAAGTGAAAGAATGGAGGGAGAAGATGCATGTTTTTGTTGTTTTTATTGATTTGAAAGGATGATACCTTTGCCTACTTACCCGAAAAAAAGATGGGATCAAAATCAAGTAGTTCTCTCTCGAAAATTATTTTTGGTGAGTTGTGTTAATTTTAACAATTTTGAAAAAAAGGTTTTAAGAAGGAGATTAGAGGCCTCAAGGCATAAGGAAGAAAAATAATGTGAGGTTGGTTCAATTTTAATTATGAAAATAAAGTCTAAAATGAGAATTAAATTCATTAAGCATTTGATTAAAAAAAATAAAAGGAAAAAGATCACTTGGTTTGAAGTCCAAGGTTTGTTAAGAAAATATTTTTGTGTTTTGGTTATTTGATTTTTTTGGAAATTTGATTTTTCTAAGTTAAGCGTAAACTAAAAAAACTATATGTAACGACGTGAAGTAATAAAAAAAAAGCGAGAAATTTACAAAGGACGTTGGATCCTAAGCAAATCCTCAAGTTTAAAATGAACCTAAAATTACTAATAGTTTGATTTTAAGAAAATAATTAAAGTCCAATTATTAACCTAATTTGTCACTAATTCATTTTTGGGTCCTCGATCACGGTCATGACATAAAGCGGTAAAAATTAAAGTGTGTGATTGTGTCGGTGCGTGTGTCGGTGCATTTTTATTACTTAGATATTTACATGGGACCTAGATACATTCTAAAGTCTTGCATGAAAGTAAATGACAAAAAATAAAAATAAATTACATTAGATCCTAAATTACATACTAAAATGATAATAAAGAAAATGACAAGAAAAGTAAAAACAACTATGAGATGAAAAGAGAAATAAAGCAATAAAGTAAAGCAAAACAAATAAATAAAAGATGAAAGAAAATAAATAAACAAGTAACAATGAGGTAAAAATATTTTTGTGATTTTTTAGAGAAAAAAGTTTGAGTAAAAAGGTGAGTAAATGGTATAAAAAAAAAGTAGTGTAAATAATGAAAAAAGTAGTAAAAAAAACAAATGGCTCAGACTGGATAGATCTGAACCGTCTGATAGATCAGAGGGTTCAGATCTGATCACAGGCATACTCATCACAGCCGCAGATCATAATCAGAGAGTTAGGAGATGAGGGAGTAACGTACACAGCAAAAATACAAGCACACTGAAATTAAAAACAAATACAAAAAAAAGGAACAGCCACGGCCGTTAGATCTACGATCTAACGGCCTAGGATTAAAGCCGGTTTAAAGATTGGTTCAACATTTTTAAAACAAAACAAACCGGTTCACAGAGGTAGCATAAATAGGTATATCCGGTTTTTTTTCTCATTTCAAACCCTCCTCTCTCTCTCTAAACTCAAACAAACTCTCTTCCTTCTCTCTATCTCAATGCGTTTCTGGAAAAAAGAAGAACATAGATGAACTTCATCTCTGCCGGCGCGTCCGCTACTTCCGGCGTGGTGGTCGGCCAGCCCAAACAGCGGCGCCGCCGCGCCGGAACTATAGAACAGCTCCGATTTAAAATGTTTTTTTAGTTTTTTGAATATTCATTTTTTTCTACATCATGAATCCATGCTCGAAATTTTGAAAACAAACGCGAGAGAGAGTAGATCTGAGCTCAATGTTTTCGAAGAGGAAGGGGAAGAAACGAATCAAAGAGAACAAGGTACAAACAGTTACAGACTTTCTTACCCTTGTAGATCCGATTCGGTTTCAGTTTTACTTGAGGTGAGTGGGAATCAATTTGTCTTTGTGGTTTGTTGTACCGATTATGTATTTCCTCCCTATTGCTCACGAATTTAGTCCTTTTGATACGAGTTTGGGACCGATCTGTTGAGGTTTGTGCTGTTGTTGAAAGGATTCGGACCTTGTGTGATTTGTTGGAATTTATGGTATTGATTTTGTTTTCTGGAGAATATTAGTGTTCATCTGTTCCTGGGGTTCATGATTTTTGATTTTTTTTCTGCTTTGATCTGAATGAGTAATGAGAGGAAGAAAATTAGGGTTTATGGCAATGTGTGTGCGGCTGGCCAATGATTGGGGGCTCTCAGTCTCTGACAATTAATGCTACTACTTATACTGTGTAAAATAGGTTAAATTTTGCAGGTGTATCAGATGAGGTGTCCCTTTCACTAGACCAAAATACCCTTACTTGGATCAGACTAGACTCTAAGGACAAAAGGACATTAAAGAGACTAAAAGAAATAAAACCAAAAGAACACTATTTTTTTTTTTAAAGAAAACGTGACATGAAGAAAGAAAAGAAAAAAGAAGAATAAAACAAAAGTAGAAACAAAATTAAAAATAAAATAATCATAAGGTAAAAAAGGAAGTTAGATAATGAGAAATTAACAAACAATAAATGAATTAAAGAAAATTAAAAAATGTCCCTTTCGGAACCAAAAAAAAAATAAAAAATGAGGTATTTTAAAATACCTCTCTGCCGAAATTTCGTCTGAAACGACGAAACTTCTTAGCTTTTTAAAAGACGAATAAAAGTAATAAAATGAAAGTTAAAAATGCGTATAAAATAGAGTTTTGAAAATATGAACAAAAAGAGAGGTAAAATGCAGATAAAATGCGGGTAAAATACGCAACAAAAATGCGAATAAAATGAGCAAAAAGCGGGGACCCTGGTCAAAATTTGGGGTATGACAGATGCCCCTATTTAAGTTTCTTCGACACGGGGATTTAAAAAGATGAAATTTTTTTAAATCAACGGGTCGAAGAGACTTAAATATTAAGTACACCAATTTTGACCAGTAGAAGAGATGAGTAGAGAACGAGTTAAAAGATATCACTAGGGAGGAAAAGCTGCCTACTACCTTTGAAAAGGTAATAGTCAAAGACGCGTAAATCTACTACTTACTTTTGAAATAGTAATTGACAGATTTGCTAAAAATAAAATTTTTGTCGATTACTTTTGAAATAGTAACCGAAGGTTTGCAGAAAATAAAGCTTTCGTCGATTACTTTTAAAAAGTAACCGACGGTTTGCAGAAAGTAAAGCATTTTTGCAGAAAGTAAAACAGTTTTGCAGAAAGTAAAGCATTTTTGCAGAAAGTAAAACAGTTTTGCAGAAAGTAAAGCATTTGCAGACAGTAAAGCATTTTGCAGAAAGTAAAGCATTTTTGCGGAAGGTAAAACACTTTTGCAGAAAGTAAAGTATTTGCAGAAAGTAAAGCATTTTTGCAAGAAATAAAGCATGTGTGCGGAAAGTAAAGCATTTTGCAGAAAGTAAAGCGTTTGCAGAAAGTAAAGCATTTTTTTGCAGAAGATAAAGCATTTTTGCAGAAAATAAAGCATGTCAATTACTGACGAATGTGGTGTTATGAATGCCAGATGATGACGACCTGACTGGGGACAAAAAGTTCACTAGGGAATAGAAGCTTAAAAAAATGGTAAAGGTAAATGCAATGTTGGTGTTTGCTGTCATTGTTGGAGAGCAAGACACAAATAAAAGGTAAACTGAAAGAGATGCCATTGTCTACTATCTGTAGGATAGCTGTATGAAGGTAAGATTGAAGAAGGACATTGTCTACTACCCGTAAGATAGCTGTATGAAGACAAAAGAAAGGTAAGTTGTCTACTATCTGTAAGATAGCTGTATGAAGACAAAAGAAAGGTAAGTTGTCTACTATCTGTAAGATAGCTGTATGAAGACAAACAAAATAAAAATGGACAGATACTGGAGAAATTGAAATGTATTTGTATACTGGTCGTTTGTAGAAACTGACACTTGAAAAAATGGTTTGATTGGTGACCTCTCTGGATCAGACACAAATAGGGATGACATTTCCTGGGAGTTTTGTTGAACCAAGACTCAGAGTAGTTGATGCAATTGTGTATGAATGATTTTTGTATGCAGTTATATGTGCAAGAATGTTTATATGCATGAATATGTGTATGAATGAATGTAGGAGTACATGAATATATGAATGTATGATTTAGACGATTCTATATAACAAGTGAAGCTGACAAGACTGGACAAGTAAGATGGGAGTCGGACTGACATCGCAGTACAAACACTCGGCAATCTTCATTGTGGGATGAATCAAATCACTGCCGGGGTAAAGCCCGATATCAAACCACTTAGGAGAGGAAGCTCAATGACCAAAATACCGAAGGGGTAAAGCCCATTTATCAAAAACCTGGCAGAAATCATCTTCACTTAAACCACATTCAAGAGACGCCATTAATCAAACCATAGGCAGACGTCACTATAAATCAAACCACAGGCAGAAGTTACCATAAATCAAACCACAGGCAGCATTCGCCATTTCTCGGGATTAAACCCATCAATCAATCAAACTGACAGAAGTCGCCATTTGTAAACCAGCACGCAAGGTGTATTCTTCTGTTTGGCCCATTGGAAATGTGATGCCTCTGTCCTTTTTTATTTATCATTTTTTCATCATTTTTTTTTTTTTTTTACAAATCCCTAACTTTTGCCTGGACCGCCCTTTCGGGTTTTCAATCCACCGGGAATATATTCTTTTTTGTATGCCCCTAATTTTTGCCTGGACCGCCCTTTCTTGGGTTTTCAGTCCACCGGGACGCTCATTTTTTGCTTAAGCCGCCCTTTCAGGTTTTCGACTTAGCGAGCTCTTTTTTTATATTTTTTTTTGTATTTCTTTTTTTTTTTGACAGAGGTCATTTCACGGCCTTTGGTCATACTCATCCTGCAGGGTTTAACTGTCCTTGAGACGGATGTTGATGTATATTTCTTCTACTCGTGAGTTCAAAGAAAATGTATCTGTTGTTTATGCATTTCAAAAGACATGAAAAAGTTTTAAAAGAATTTTTTTTTTTTTGCTTTACGTATTAACATCAAAAATAGCAGAGAATAATGCAACCAGAATAAAATGAGAGTTTCAAATAAATGGGCACAGGCTCAAGTTAATGTAAATGGAGTGGTGGCCTGCCAAAGGCATGACTCCACGGATTTTAAAAGTTTGGAAAATGGTAATTATACGGGAAAGGTACATTGAAACACAATAACCGTTATTCTCCCTGACAACTTTGAATTCCGCAGTTCCGAGTCTTTGATTTGCAGACACTTCAGATCGGAAATCCTTTAACAACTAAGATGTCTCAGATGGATTATATCTGATTTGATGCAATTACCTTGCCATGAGTCGGAGGTCTTTTGGCGGCTGAAATGCCCCAAGTATGTCATATCCGACCAAATGCAGTTACTTTGTCATAATCCTTAACTTTTGCATAGGTCGCCCTTGTGGGTTTCAACCTATCAGGATGATCACTTTCATTTTTTCATTTTTTTTTTGTCTCTAACTTTTGCATGGACCGCCCTTTCGGGTTTTCAGTCCATCGAGACGCTCTTATTTGCCTAAGCCGCCTTTTTAAGTTTGCGAATTATCGAGCTTTTTCATTTTAACAAAGTATTTCTTGACTGCATTGGTATTCACAGGACATACAAGTTCGTCACCCTTTTATAATTTGGCATCCATTGCCCCTGGACCCTGGTTAAATCAGATAGTATAACTTTGAGCACAAGACCCGTTTCTTGACATTCATGGGGATAAGCCTTCTTAGTTGAAAACCTGCTTCATCCTTTTGATATAACTATCCACACCATACAACAGTAATGCCTTTAAATTCAATCAAGCTTAGCTTTCATTGGAACTTCGATTGACGGGACTTTGACCTCCATGTGAAGCACTGCCTTTATGTTTTATACTGAGGGATGGTGGGGGGGTTGTCCCTGTTAAAGTGTGCACTTGAAGTACAATATTCCTGCAAGGCAAATGGTAGCATCTCATGCCAGTCTTTGTAAATGAATGTCTTCTTTTGGACAATCTTCTTGATGTCTTTGTTTGTAGCTTTGACGGCTAAGATGCCCCAGTAGACAAGAAATCTCATCGGGAATCCCCTCGTTTTCCTATCCTTTAGCCTCAGATGCAAGGAGCTCAAAGTTGGGAGAGAGCACAGGGTTAAAGTGTTTAACGGGTTTATTAATGCATGATTTTGTCAAGTAAATAAATATTATGATTATGCAGACATTGAAAAAAGAAAATATATATTTTTTGGTTTTTTTGTATTACCATTTTTCTAGAATAAGCACAAAATAAAATATAACAAGGTCGGGATCGAGACGACCTTTTTATTAATGATGAAAATACGTAAAGCAAAAGCTCTAAACAAGTTCACTTCCATCTCGGGTGGGACGAGAGGATTTTTTTTTGAAAAACAGAAAACAACAAACAAACATATTAAATGAACAAATAAGTAGTAGAAAGAAACATCAACAAACGACCCAAATGCAGCTAAACATTCTACGTGTTGACATTAATTACCATGATCCGGTATTGTCTTACACTGTGTCGATAGACTATGCCCATTGATTTCCTTGCACGATTGGAGTCGAACCCTCGAAAGATAAAATGTTGGCGTTGATCAAATTCTGGACTTCGATCTTCAAAGAGAAACAGTGTTCCACATCATGACCTTGTGCCCCTTGATGGAATGCACAAAAGAGGTCAGGTCTCCACCGAGCCGGAAGTTTCTTAGGCACCCGAGGAGGTGGCCTGGTCTGAACACAGTGCTCCCTAAGTAAAACAGGAAGCAACTCTTCATACTTCAGAGGAATCTGATCATATTGTGGTGCTTTCTGAGCCTGATTTTGAGGGATAAACTGTTGAAGAGCCTGTTGTCGAGGTTGTTGTTGAGGTTGTTGATATTGTAGAAACTGGGGTTGATAACCCAGATCTTGAACAATGTTGGCAACAGGCATAACAGCGGCGACAGGGTGATAAGCTAGATATTGTTGTTGAGGCTGACACTGCACTCCACTCATTTCCTGATCTTCGTACTCAGAAGCATCAGCAGGAACACTTTCTTCGACCGAACGTCTCTTTCGGACCCATTCTTCAATACGCATGCCCACGGTCACCATCTTTGCAAAGCCGCCGAATGCACTTGCAAGCATATGCTCATAATAAGGCTGATCCAAAGTCTCCAGGAAAATCTTGGTAAACTCTTTCTCCTCTAGAGGTGGACGAACCTGTGCGGCGAAATCTCTCCAACGTTGGGCATAAGCTTTGAAAGATTCATTATCATCCTGGGTCATGGCCTGCAGTTCCCTTCTATTTGGGGCCAAGTGCAAGTTGTAATTGTATCGTTGAACGAAAGCCTCACACAAATCCTTGAAAGTTTTGATATCAACCTTGTTTAGACCCACGTACCATATCAGTGCGGCACCCGTCAAACTATCTTGGAAACAATGGATGAGAAGTTCATCATTACCTAACTGACCAGACATCTTTCTTACATACATCGCTAGATGAGTCTCAGGGCAAGTGTTCCCTTTGTATTTTTCAAAGTTGGGGACCTTGAACTTGGGCGGTATCACAACATTGGGAACCAAGCAAAGATCATAAGCACTTTTCCCAAACAAGTCCTTCCCACGGAGAGCTTTCAATTCCAACTGCATTTTGTCAAGCTTTTGGTCAAACTTTTCTTTTAGTCTATCTTTCTGGTCGTATGCTTCCACACCCTTCGAGTGGTAGTTGGGTCCATGGTTTTGCTGAGTAGTGTGAATCAAAGGCGATGAGTAAGTCATAGCAGCTTGGGGGAACAATGGGCCCGGTTGAGGGATAGACATTGTTTGTTGCATAAAAGGAGCTTGAACCTTAGAGACACCAGAACGGAGTACTTCACCAGAACTTAAAGGTGTGCTCCAGAGATAACCTTCCAGCATAGCATGTAGAGGAGTACTAGCAAACACTGTTGAAATTGGAGTAGTGGATGCAACCGTCTCGGCTTGAGTGCTGACAAAAGGAAGAGATAATGACTGACCCTGTGCAACCGTCATCAAAGATACTAAATTCCTCAAAATCTCATTTTCGGCCCGGAGGTTCGTCACCTCTTCGCGAAGCTTGTGGTTCTCTTGTTCAAGATGATGATCCATTCTGCTTTGCGCGAGTGTTGTAGATGCAAGTCGACTAATGGATTGACCTTTTATGGAGAAGACACAATATGAGACACGGACTAGAAACTATGAATGCAAATGATGCATGATCTGATTATGCAAAAAGAGATTATTTTTTTTTGAAGGACTTATCAAAGTTTTTTGTAAACATTCTAGAGGAACATGGTTTCATTTGAAAAATGTAAAGATATTGCAATCGGTTCCTTTTTCAAAAGGTAAGAACGAAACCAAGGAAGAAGTTCTTAAGCCCTTTTTTTTTATATATTTTTGGATTTCTTGGCGTTCTTTCTTACAATATCCGTTCCTTTGATGTTTAGAAAAAACTTGGCTAAGTCCTTCAATATTTTAATGAGAAAAATATTTTTCATGAATGGATGCATGTATGCATGATTTATGCTATGAAACATAGAAAACACGGTGAGATTAAGTCCAACATGATGGAGTCAAGGGTAACAACGCCATTTGGTAAGGACTATGGTTTCTTTTGCACTTGTAACACGGGTTCTACCAAGGTTCCCAAATTACAACCACCCTTGTGAATGTATCGGTGCTCAGGACTGCTCCTAGTCAAATAGCATTCACAAAGAGGTCTAGTTTGAGTGTAGCATTGTGTATGAACTAAATTCAAGACCGCTCTTGGTTTAGTCACCACACTACGTCCTAAAAAGGCCAAGATGGGTTAAGGGTAATCTAAAGGTCCTCAACGTTCGACGGATTTTGAAAATAATAGAGCCAATCACAACTGCTCATGACGACGTCATATTACTTTAAGAATCCTCCGTTGAGTGGGGTTACATTACATGCACACATAGCACAGGACCGCTCCTGGTATGGCACTATAATCGTACCCCGTCCTATCTTATATTTCACTCAAGCCCGAGTGTAGGACTTATCTCACCACTCACGTTCAAAGATGAAAAGAGGCACATAATTACAAGGTATAAGCAAATAATAAGCATAAGAAGAGAAAGGTAAGGTGGGCTTAACCCACTTAGGAAATTAATGTCCCTAGTGAAGTCGCCATTTCTGTGCTCGTGATTTTCGGGTATCAATCCATTTATTGGCTTTGAACCGTCAATCTTTGAACTCTCAATTTTTATCCGCGGGAAGGGAAAAAACGAGTAAAAAACCCTTAAAGAGATTAAGGTCCGGGGGTTGGTTTCGATTAGGGAAGGTGTTAAGCACCCTAAACGACTTCGGTACTCCGAAGGAGCCTCTTACCTAGATTATCTTATGCTAATTATTTGTAAAAAATATTGCCTAATAGTCTAAGTGAAAGAATGGAGGGAGAAGATGCATGTTTTTGTTGTTTTTATTGATTTGAAAGGATGATACCTTTGCCTACTTACCCGAAAAAAAGATGGGATCAAAATCAAGTAGTTCTCTCTCGAAAATTATTTTTGGTGAGTTGTGTTAATTTTAACAATTTTGAAAAAAAGGTTTTAAGAAGGAGATTAGAGGCCTCAAGGCATAAGGAAGAAAAATAATGTGAGGTTGGTTCAATTTTAATTATGAAAATAAAGTCTAAAATGAGAATTAAATTCATTAAGCATTTGATTAAAAAAAATAAAAGGAAAAAGATCACTTGGTTTGAAGTCCAAGGTTTGTTAAGAAAATATTTTTGTGTTTTGGTTATTTGATTTTTTTGGAAATTTGATTTTTCTAAGTTAAGCGTAAACTAAAAAAACTATATGTAACGACGTGAAGTAATAAAAAAAAAGCGAGAAATTTACAAAGGACATTGGATCCTAAGCAAATCCTCAAGTTTAAAATGAACCTAAAATTACTAATAGTTTGATTTTAAGAAAATAATTAAAGTCCAATTATTAACCTAATTTGTAACTAATTCATTTTTGGGTCCTCGATCACGGTCATGACATAAAGCGGTAAAAATTAAAGTGTGTGATTGCGTCGGTGCGTGTGTCGGTGCATTTTTATTACTTAGATATTTACATGGGACCTAGATACATTCTAAAGTCTTGCATGAAAGTAAATGACAAAAAATAAAAATAAATTACATTAGATCCTAAATTACATACTAAAATGATAATAAAGAAAATGACAAGAAAAGTAAAAACAACTATGAGATGAAAAGAGAAATAAAGCAATAAAGTAAAGCAAAACAAATAAATAAAAGATGAAAGAAAATAAATAAACAAGTAACAATGAGGTAAAAATATTTTTGTGATTTTTTAGAGAAAAAAGTTTGAGTAAAAAGGTGAGTAAATGGTATAAAAAAAAAGTAGTGTAAATAATGAAAAAAGTAGTAAAAAAACAAATGGCTCAGACTGGATAGATCTGAACCGTCTGATAGATCAGAGGGTTCAGATCTGATCACAGGCATACTCATCACAGCCGCAGATCATAATCAGAGAGTTAGGAGATGAGGGAGTAACGTACACAGCAAAAATACAAGCACATTGAAATTAAAAACAAATACAAAAAAAAGGAACAGCCACGGCCGTTAGATCTACGATCTAACGGCCTAGGATTAAAGCCGGTTTAAAGATTGGTTCAACATTTTTAAAACAAAACAAACCGGTTCACAGAGGTAGCATAAATAGGTATATCCGGTTTTTTTTCTCATTTCAAACCCTCCTCTCTCTCTCTAAACTCAAACAAACTCTCTTCCTTCTCTCTATCTCAATGCGTTTCTGGAAAAAAGAAGAACAGAGATGAACTTCATCTCTGCCGGCGCGTCCGCTACTTCCGGCGTGGTGGTCGGCCAGCCCAAACGGCGGCGCCGCCGCGCCGGAACTATAGAACAGCTCCGATTTAAAATGTTTTTTTAGTTTTTTGAATATTCATTTTTTTCTACATCATGAATCCATGCTCGAAATTTTGAAAACAAACGCGAGAGAGAGTAGATCTGAGCTCAATGTTTTCGAAGAGGAAGGGGAAGAAACGAATCAAAGAGAACAAGGTACAAACAGTTACAGACTTTCTTACCCTTGTAGATCCGATTCGGTTTCAGTTTTACTTGAGGTGAGTGGGAATCAATTTGTCTTTGTGGTTTGTTGTACCGATTATGTATTTCCTCCCTTTTGCTCACGAATTTAGTCCTTTTGATACGAGTTTGGGACCGATCTGTTGAGGTTTGTGCTGTTGTTGAAAGGATTCGGACCTTGTGTGATTTGTTGGAATTTATGGTATTGATTTTGTTTTCTGGAGAATATTAGTGTTCATCTGTTCCTGGGGTTCATGATTTTTGATTTTTTTTCTGCTTTGATCTGAATGAGTAATGAGAGGAAGAAAATTAGGGTTTATGGCAATGTGTGTGCGGCTGGCCAATGATTGGGGGCTCTCAGTCTCTGACAATTAATGCTACTACTTATACTGTGTAAAATAGGTTAAATTTTGCAGGTGTATCAGATGAGGTGTCCCTTTCACTAGACCAAAATACCCTTACTTGGATCAGACTAGACTCTAAGGACAAAAGGACATTAAAGAGACTAAAAGAAATAAAACCAAAAGAACACTATTTTTTTTTTAAAGAAAACGTGACATGAAGAAAGAAAAGAAAAAAGAAGAATAAAACAAAAGTAGAAACAAAATTAAAAATAAAATAATCATAAGGTAAAAAAGGAAGTTAGATAATGAGAAATTAACAAACAATAAATGAATTAAAGAAAATTAAAAAATGTCCCTTTCGGAACCAAAAAAAAATAAAAAAAATGAGGTATTTTAAAATACCTCTCTGCCGAAATTTCGTCTGAAACGACGAAACTTCTTAGCTTTTTAAAAGACGAATAAAAGTAATAAAATGAAAGTTAAAAATGCGTATAAAATAGAGTTTTGAAAATATGAACAAAAAGAGAGGTAAAATGCAGATAAAATGCGGGTAAAATACGCAACAAAAATGCGAATAAAATGAGCAAAAAGCGGGGACCCTGGTCAAAATTTAGGGTATGACATTCATCATTGGTTCTGTCCTTGCGTTTTTGGAGGTTGTTTGGTTTGCTCCTACCTATTTTGCCCAACTGTTTTTCTGATGCTGTTGTTTTGGTTATGTCGGGTGGTGTTTGTTCGGCGGTTTAGTTTGAAAGGCTTTAGCTGATAGTGAGGCGTGTGTTAGCAGATTTCTTAGGTTGGTTGCTGTATTGTATATGTAGGTCTCATTATCTATGATTTTTGGAATATTTTTCTTTGCTTTACTTTTTGGATTGGAGCCTTTGGCATGCTGTTCTGTTACTAACAGTGGTTAGGGAGTGTTTTTTTTGAGGTGAACCATTTACGTAACAAGCTCAGATGCAGTTTATAAGCGACACTGAAGCCTTCTCTTGTCTATTCTAAAAAAAATCATCTTCTATAATAACATGCGTTAATATTTCACATGTTTTGTTTTTTTTTTTGGTGTTTTCTCTGCTGCTGTGTGTTTGTTTGTTCAGTTCTGACTTTATTATTTATTACTTTTCTTTATAGGCAACTTATCGTACAAATGCAACGGAGTTTTTGGAGGAGAATCTTGAGATTCCATCATATCCAGAGATTCCCTACCACATTAAACTTCAATTATGGGCAATGGCTGTAGAAAAAGAAAGACTGAATGGAGGAAAAGGAAGACCGGGTAGAATATACGGTCGTGGGCCGTTAGCCGGCAATGTGGTACATGGAGATTTGATCTACGTTCCTCCTCCACCAGAGTCCTCATCTCGTTCTAGAAAGTTGCCTCTTGAGATGCAAGCAATGATACAACGAATGAACCAGGAGTTGCAATCTCAAAAGGAGGCATTGGCAAAAAAAGAAGAATCGGAGAATGAGTTAAGGGAATTGCTGGCCAAACAGGCAGAGGAAATGAGAAAACTCACAAGGATGGTTACAAAAAGGATGGGTGGCATGAAGAGTAGTAAGACCTCCGAATCATCGTCGCCATCGAGTCGATCATCACCGTCGGTTCAAGAAGACCGAACACATGACGACGACAACGTTGATGATGATGAGGACGAGGAGACGGATGATGATCATAGTGAGTAATTTCTATTCTTATTGTGTATTTTGATGTTGTTTTTAGCAGGTTTCAGTTGCTGATTTTTTGGTTAGGTACTGGTTTGAGGCACTTTTGGGGTGTTTTAGGTGGTTTGTAGTGGTGATGTTTCACTGTCAAAGAAAATTTTAGTTGCATTTATGAATTGTTTTATGTAATTATTTATCAACATGATGTGTTTTCCAGGAAACAAATTCTAAAAAAATTTAGGTTATTTTGAAATTTTGACGCACTTTTTTTTAATTTGTTTTTTTCTAAAATTTTGGCGCCAAATATTATGGCACCTCTTTTGAATTTTTTGGCGCCTTTTTCAAAATCAAAATTTGAATTTAATTTTTATTTTTAAATGTAATTGTTTCCTAGGAAAGTTTTGTTGGAAAGCGTGTGTTCACAGTGCTTTCCTAGAAAAGTTTCATAGGAAAGTGTGTCAGTGGTGACAGTCTACAAATTGCTTTCCTACCAAACTTTCCTCGGAAATATTATTTCATCGGAAGTTCCTCGAAAATCTCGTAGGAATAGATCCAAAATTTCCTACAGTTATTTTCCTCGGTAATCTCTCGGAAATCCTTGTTTTCCTACAAAATAGGTGTGTTTTCCGAGAAATATTTCCCTAGGAAATCAAGTGTTTTCTTGTAGTGATACTACTAATAGAAAGATTTAAAATAGATAAGCACTCTATCTAAGCGATAAATGACAAACTTAACAGAGAACTAACATTGTTTTGTTATATTGTATGATGTCACACATGTCAATGTATATTTTTGATATTTAATATTAAGTGACACAGTTGAATATTTTTCTCTCTCCATATATCATGATATTGATACAGAATTTCCACCGCCGCTTAGCCAGGAGCACAAGGTGGGTTCACCCCTTCCAACCGTTTTTTTTTTCATTCGCATATAAGCTGGAACTTCCCTCCCTGGTCAGATGCTTAAGGGGCACAAAATGAACAAATTCATTGTTGGTAACACAGTTGACGTTGTCATACATGCGATGCACAATTTCGACCTTTAATATTTTTAATTATTCATTAGAAAAAAAATCTATAAAAATTTGATATTTTGAAAATATTTATCGAGACAAACTCAATAACATCTTATGTGTTATTTTGTCTTTATATATTAGTAGAAAAATATGATCAAAATATGCTATGTAAATAATGTGCATTATCTAATATGGTCACTTAATATGGGACAGAGGAAATGTAACACCCCGTTTTCCTAACTTGAAATTTTTTACATAAACATCAGAGTAAACAACTTAAACAGGATGTCACACTACTTTAAAAGATAAATTGAGTAGAATTACTATTTATTCAAAATGTCTCATGTCAACAATTCAAATTTCATTGCAGCGGAAAACATTAATTAAACAACGTAATGGCACAACGGCCTCAACATAAACAACTTATTAAAATTCCATTCTAGGTGGTTCATCAACATAAATCATAAAAATACGTAACACATGGAAAACAATACAAGATCCCCATTCCGTTACGTATCATAGCACCTAAGACACATGTGAGAGAATCCACTCACGACCGCGACTATCCTTGATTACATGCAAGTTACCCATGTAAAGAGGCAACATTTCCAAGTAGAAGGGGTGAGATTTCACATTCAAATAAGCATATAATTCTTCAACATAATTTAACAACATAAATAACAACAAATTTAACAATGTTAAACAACAATTATACAACATAGATGCTTCGCATAATTACTCATTAATCAACTCATCAAATATAATGGCAACTTGACGACACGACAACAACATCGACAACTTCATCAACTTGATAACTTAATATCAACGACATATGCAACAACTTCATCAACTTGACAACTTATATGCATGTGGTACCAATCAGGGTATAAGCCCTCAACGTGTTAAAGTAATAACTCTCAAGGCATAAGCCTTCATCATGTTAGAGTAATAACTCTCAAGGCATAAGCCTTCATCGTGGTGGAGTAAGCTCCCAGGGCCATCAGCCCTCATCTTATTTAGAGTAATAACTCTCAAGGCATAAGCCTTCATCGTGGTGGAGTAAGCTCCCAGGGCCATCAGCCCTCATCTTTAATGACTATGCATGAACTCATCAACCAATGCAACTCAACAACTTAGACATCATCTTATACCTTCATCATATTGGACAACACTTGTGACTTGACATCTTAGACAACATCTTACAACTTTGACATCTAAGACAACATCTTACAACTTAATGATGTTAATAAACAACAACAACAGAAACAACAATATAAATCAACTTGAATTCACAATAGCATCAATAGCAACAACTTGCATGATACAAACAACAATAACTTCATGAAACACATCTTTCTCATAATAAATATTTCATAATAACCAACAACATAAATCATCTAATCGACAATTCTCATCTTTTATCAACATATACATTCACATAATAATTCATCAATCATGAAAAACATCATATAACATCATATTCATTGACATATACATTCATATCATAAATCATCAATCATAAATAACATCATATTCAAACATCAACAGTTCATCATGCATCTTTGTAAAAATATAATAAATCATACATAACATATTTTCATGTCAAATCAAGGCTACTAGAAGGATATCACAATTATCAACAACTTTCATATTTATACCAAATACCAATTTAAAACAGAAACGTGTGAAAAAGACGCAAAAACATGAAACAGAGAATGTTGTCACCGTACAATTTCGTTAAGACCTCCTTGGAGTATATTCATAATAACTCAAAAACTAAAAGTCATTTTCACGTCAAACTAAAGCTACTGGAAAGCTAACAAAATTATCTAAAACTTGCATGTTTACACCCAATGCCAATTCTGTACCTATCAATACCAGTTTTCGTTTCAAATTCAAAAAAGTTGTGCAGAAAGTCCCTAAAAATTCACTGTGACCTACGTGCAGTAATTTGACCATAACTCAATTTCTATAAATCGTTTTGACATCAGACCAACGACATTAGAAAGCTAACATCCATACCTACAACTTTGGTGTGTACACCTAAGACCAATTCCGCACCGATCAATACCAGTTTTCATTTCAAAATTCAAGGCAGAGATAAAAAAATCAGAAAAAGCAACTTATATTATTCAAACGTCACATTCATTCAAAATCATCACAATCAACAACAACAACTCAACATAATTCATACCCAATTCATAATATGACATTAACAACAACAATCATCAACAACCACAACTCATAATCATGTATCCAAGCACAAATCAATAATATAACATAAATCATCAATTAAATTGCAATTCAAAACCCTATCTTCTTTTCAAACCCTAACTTCTCTAATCATCAAATAAAACAACAACAAACATGTTAAACCATATTTCAGAACCATATACTTATGATTAAAGAAGGTTAGTCACACCCTTACCTTAGATTAATTGACAGCAAGGTTCTACAGACTTCACTTTCTCTTCTCTTCGTTTCTCCTCTTTCTCTAGGTTTCTCCTCTTTCTCCAAAACAGTTTTGCACGTAATATATTTTCTAACTCTAGCTCTCCTTTTTATATAAACTTTAACCTATTTATTTTCTCTTAATTCTAATTCTGCCCCAAAGCCTCATTATTCTAAATAATTATATTTCTGCACTAAATATATTCTCCCACTAAATATATTCTAATAAATAATAAAATAAAGTCACTCAATAAAATATCAACATATCACATAATTAAATAAATCATATAATTCGACTCTATCTCAAGAAAAATAATTAAATAAACAAATATAGGCTACTAATATATATATATATATATATATATATATATATATATATATATATATATACACACTAAATAACAAATATATTTCTATAACAAATATATCTCTACACCACATAACAAATATATTTCTATAACAAATAACATAATATTTCTACAACAAATAACATAATATTTCTACACCAAATAACATATATATTTTTACACCAAATAACATATATATTATAATATAATATGCTACTAAAACACCAACATATAACACAAAAATAACACACATCACCATAAATCAAATAAATTATTCAAAAAGACTCTAAAATCAATCAAATAATTAAATAAATAAAATAGGGCGTTACGAAACATATTTCACTTTGGTATTAGTTATAAAATGCTTAATTTTGACTATTTTAATCATTTATGAATTTTTCATATCTATAATCTTACGAAAATTTATTAATTTAGTTTTTACGAAATTTATTTATCTTTATTTTGGTAGAATGATAAAAAAAAATAAGGGAAAAAAATACTAAAAACATGGCTCAGTTTGGGACAACAATTCCAACTTTGATGGAGGAGCTTGCCAAATAGTCACACATACCCTTGAAGAGGTACAAACTTGGCTAAGAAATTCGCGCAACAATCGCGTTCTCTAAGCAGATGCTGGAAATAAATGTTAGGAATATTATCCTTTAAATAAAAAATCTTCACTAACAAAGAAGTATATAAATGCATTTGCGAGTGATCCAGTTATATGTTGGAGAAGATGGAGGGTTTCAAAAGTCGGTCTAGCAAATAACCTGTTGACTAGAGTTGTTAATTAACAATATCAAACCCGAATAGTTCAAAAAAAATGTACATCCCTTGCCACTCATTAGAAGATAAATTTATCTGACAATTAATTAATATTTTTCAATTATTTCTTCAAAATTATTTTTGATATTTTTCGCTAACGTTCGCTGGTTAAACTATGTGTCGCTAATGTTCACCTGGTTTGCATTTTGCTTGGTTTGGGTTTGGTACGATGTATATATAATCGCTATATTCACTACTACAAAAATGGACTTATATAGCGCTTTTTTGTTTGCTTTAGATAACGCTACTGTAAGTGACGCTGGTAAAGGTAATGTAGCTCTTTTTTTTCTGTATGAAGCACTATCTAAAGAAGGGTTTATATAGCTCTTTATGTCAAAAAGTGCTAGCAAAGATTCTCCTTAGATAGCGCTTTAAAAAATAAACGCCATCTAAAAGGGGTTTAAAACAACGCATGTACTTGTAAAAAACAATGTTCTTGTTTTAAAACGCTTTGTAACACTAGGTTTAGATAGTGTTTTATACAGGAAAAAAGCGCTAGGAAAAGCATTAATTTTTTTGTTAGATTTTTTTTTTATATTTACAGATAGCGTTCATATATATATATATATATATATATATATATATATATATATATATATATATATATACGACACATTAAAATTGAGACTATTTATCAAATAAAACTTAAACATATCATAAAAATGTATGTATATATAGCATAAAAGTCAGAAATGTATAGCCACTAATATGGTAACATGGATATCTCTAAGTTACAACTAATTAGTTAACATAAAAATCAAAATCTTCTATGGTAGCATGCAGTCTTCATCTATCTTCTTGGTCGTCTCAACATTTTCATTCAAAACAAGCAGGCAAATCATTATTGATTTCCAAATTTCGTTCACTCTCTACCACCTGAATATACAACAGAAAACACCATTAAACAATAAGCAACTATATTATATTAGAGACAAATTCAAAGTACTACTGATCATGAGTACAAAATAAAGCAAGATTAGAAATTAAAAACACTACCACTTCCAGCAAATATATTTAGAAACATGAAACTCATCTTATCATAAAAATATCATATAACTTCTAGGCTGATCATGAACTGACACCATTCTTCTTGAATTTCTCTTAGTTTATCTTTTGAGTATATGTCACACACTTGAAACCATCAATGTACTGCATATATTATAACAAAAAATAACCATGTTACTTAATAAACTTAATTATATACAAATATTATACTTTAATATAAAAATAACATACTAGCTTTGGAATCTCATGTAGTTTTGGAATGAGAATCTCATTCATAAACCTAATCACAAAATACCTGCAATCTATACTATTTTCTTGGCGAGGACACTACAAAAACTAAAATAAGTTTGTATCAATAAAATTATTTGTATTATTCATACACTAATTTTTTAAGGTTGTTATGTTATATTATTAAACTTGTACTCGGACCCATGATATGTTCTTAAATTTATTCTTTGGTACTTGAGCGTCCCTTGCAGAGCGAAATACCTTTAGAACTCTACAAAATATAAATGTGAACTTAGATTACATATAACTGACCATATATATATATATATATATATATATATATATATATATAGTTTTCATACACATCAATATATAAATATATAAAGCAAAACTACACATATAAGTGCAGTTGAGTATACATGTGCGTTTCACCGGCCAACTACGACAAAATCATCAAAATAACAAAGTTCGTCTCTCTTTATCACTTTTTCAAAAGAATTCCATTTTCAAAGCAAAACAAGTTAAAACTCATTGAAAACAATCACAACCATTTTTAGAAATCATATAATCAGTATACAACCTTAACCTTACCCCTTTTCCTTGAGAAAAACGAGTTTCGAAAAAATCGACGTTCTTGGACATTTTTCAAAAGTTTAGTTCAATTCACAAAATCAAGTCAAATCCAATTCATAAGATGTTCCAGTAGGTTAAAGAGCGAAAACAGTAATCAAATATGTTGAAAGAAGCATTTTAGAAAGCTCATATTGGCCCCCGAATGCCCGGAACACGAAACAAAAGGTGTTGCAACACTGGGATCGCTCGCTTAAGCGACCAAGCTCCAGAAGCTTGCAGTGACTGCACGCTTGGAGCTCGCTTAAGCGACCAGTCATCAGCTATGCACAATTTTTCTCGAGTTCCAACCCTTTTCACCCAAAAACCTAAATTTTGATCCCCCAATGTCCAAATTCGTTCCCAAAGGTTGTTTACAGGTATATGTACATAAAAAGACACTCAAAAATCATATGAAACATGAAATCAAAACATCATTTCAACATGATTCAACAATTCCACAAAGTTTCACAAAAACTCTCAACAACAACTCAATTCACACCACAATTCCATGATTATGAAAATCCATGGTATCAATTCATCAACAACACATCTCATAACAACAACAACAATTAACCAAGAATTCATCAACAATCCAACAACAAGAACATCATTCTTCATAAATTTTGAGCAAAACACAAGGTATACCCATATATACATTTCAAGCATGCAAATTCATCATCAACAACTTAATTATCATCAAATTCACAAACCTGAACATTGCATCAAAATTAAAGCACGAATTTGACCAATTAATTCACAATAATCACTTTTCACAATTAAGCACTTATGAGAAAAGTAGAAAAGAGATTATACTAAAAGATTCTGAGAGAAAACTAGCCCCCTTACCTCTAATCTTCACAAATCTATCTTATGTTTCACTTTGGATCAAATCCCTTGAATATCTACCCTCTTCTTGCTCTCCAAGTTCTTCTCTCCTCTAAAACCTTTTTTCTTCTCTTCTAGCTCTTTCTCTCTCTACCACTCTCAAAAGTTTTGTGAAAATGAACAAATGATTCTATGTGACCTAATTTCCTCAAAACTTAGAGTTTAAATAGGCTAACACTATTGGGATTAACCCTTAATGTCTTAATGGGCTCAAAATACTCATTAACCAAATTCACAAAGTTTCTACTCACTTAACGGGTAAAAAATAATGAATAGTTATCGGCTCTAAATTAATTACCCCACTCACTACTAACTTAGTAAAAATAGCTATTCCTACTCAAAACACCACTAAAATAATCTATATGGTGGAATTACTAATTTACCCTTGCTCACGAAATGACCAAAATATCCCTAAGTGCAAAATGACTAAAATACCCTTCTACCACCAAACCAGTCAAAATGCACACAAAGACAAATAATCACATACGAGCATATATAAACACACATAAAAATAATTAAAATAAATCTAACGAAAATCGGGTTGTTACAAAATGCACATGTTTCACATACGAAGTTAACAGTGTCAAGTATGACAAATGCACATAAAAGTAATATGTCTCATAATCCTCCTAAACCACGTTAAGTTAAAGTCAAATTCCCACACAAAGACCAATTTCCATCGTTCATGCATGAATTTATTGAAAAGGTGGTGCATGTAGTTGGTGATGAACACTGTAGATTTTATGTAGTTGTTGGCTTACATAACACATTTGTTGACGATTATTATATGATCCATTATCAACTTCTAAAAGAGCTTAACATTGAAGATACTGAATGTTATCATCGATTGATTGGGTTAGATAAACGGTTCAACGAGTTCTTACGTGCTCTGATCGGTGATGGTATTGGTCTTGCTCCGCTGGACATGGGTTTCCTTCTTGCATAAAGATACAATAATGCTGTTGTTCTATTATTCATCAATAAAGGGCAATTGGAAACCTTTTTCCCTCCACACGGTGCACCTTCGCATAAAGACCGAATGATGTGTTGCACATGTGAATGACAATCATTTTATGATGGTATATTTGAATGATGGTTGTCCAATTCTTCCCACTTCCTTAATATGGAGACAACACCGTCAAGAAGATGCAAAATCATAGGAGGAAAGATATGTCGGTAGGATGATTACCTTCAATGAACTAAGTCGGGCGACGGGTTATGAGGTATTAGGAGATGATAATTTGTACATTGCTGAAAATCTTGACCTTGAAGAGAAAGTTGTGGCTCATATGATGGTTGGAGATGGAGTCCATATTGAAAAGGATGAAAGTCTTGGACTTGATGATTGGAGTATCTGTACTGACCTTGGGGTGTATTAGTTGAAATGTATATCATAACGATTTTTTTGATATAATTATAAGCTCATTGTCTTTTATATTTTTTTATATTATGAAAATTGGTTAAATCTACAAAGACAAGAAATCAGGCCAAACAATTTGTTTAAATCTGGCACATCTTGGATTAGAGAATCCAAAAGATCCAAAATAATTGTTTGTATTACTGGGTCCAAACAAAGAGTATTTTTCAAAAAAACATAGTGCGCGCGAGAATCTCATGGGTGGAAAAGTAGTAGTCAAAGGGCATGTAAGAAGCATGAAGGGTGTGAGATAATAAAGAAGTCCAATTACAAAAGGCCCAAACTGAAAAATCAAAATCGACCCAAACAAAAACCAAAGCAAAAAATTTCAAATCCCTAAAACCCTAATTTCCATTTCTCTCACTCAAAATCTCACTACAATTTCAACTCTCAATCCTTCGATTCATTCTTCACAACAACAATGAGAAATCAATGGCGCATTCTTCATCTTCTTCTTCGCACTCACCACAAAATTCCCAATCAATCTCACACACTTCGCTCTTTCTCTTCCATTCCCCTTCGTTTCAACACCAATCACTCCAAATTCCTTATAAACCCTAATTTCCGTCATTTCTCTTCCGAACCCATTATTCCACAACCCAATCCCGATCACACCGTCGTCGTTGATTTATTCTCGAAATCCATAGATTCTAATGAAGTTAACAAACACCTTGATTTGATCAATCACGATGCTGTTAATGCTGTTTTGAGGAAATTTGATTCTGATCCTGATTCGGCAAGGAGATTGTTTAAATGGGTATCGGAGAATTGTCCGGAAAAGTTGAGTTCGAAATCGTATAACCAGATGCTGGGCGTTTTGGGAATTAATGGAGCTGTTGATGAGTTTTGGGATTTGGTTGTTGTTATGAGGAAAAAGGGTTTTGGTGTTGCGAAATGGGTGAAAGATAGAATGTTGGAGTATTTCGAAAAGGGTGGAATGAATGATGATGCTGTGAAGTTGAAGGAATTGTTTGATAAGGATACAGTTGAGAGGAAATTTACTAGTTTGTGTAGGATTGTGAGGAAGAATGTGTGGAGTGATGATGTGGAGAAGGAGATTAGGGATTTGAATGTTGGGTTTTCGAGTGAATTGGTCAAGTTGGTTTTGGAGAGTTTAGGTTCGGAGCCGAATAAGGCGTTGATATTTTTTAGGTGGGTGGAGGAGAGTGGATTGTTTAAGCATGATGGGGAGAGTTATAATGCGGTGGCGAGGGTGCTTGGAAGGGAGGATTCGATTGATCGATTTTGGAAGGTTGTTGGTGATATGAGGAGTGGTGGATTTGAGATGGAAGAGGGGACTTTTGTTAAGGTTTTGGGTCGGTTTTGTAAGAGAGGAATGATTAAGGATGCTGTTGAGCTTTATGAGTTTGCTATGGCTGGCGTTGACAAGCCTTCGGTGTCGTGCTTTACATTTCTGTTGAGGAAGGTTGTTTCTGCTAAGGAGTTGGATATGGATTTGTTTTCGAGGGTGTTGAAGGTTTTTACCGGAAATGGGAATGCATTGACAGATTCCATGGTTGATGCTGTACTCAAGTCTTTAACTGGTGTTGGTAGGATTGGAGAGTGGAATAAGGTTTTGAAGGAATTGGAAGATTGCGGGTTTGTTGCTAGTGGTAGTTTGCGTGGTAAAATTGCATACCGACTCGGTGCTACTGGTAACAAGGAACAAGCTAATGAGTTTGTTGATAGAATTGAAGCATATAGGTCTACTACAGATCACAAGATGCGGGAATCTTTAGTTGAGGGGCATTGTGTAGGTGGGAACCTTGATAAGGCCTTTTATTCTTTCAAAGAGATGGTTGAGAAAGAGGGAGTTGCATCTGCGGGCTATACTTTTGATGTGTTGATGAATTCATATTGCCAAATGAATAGAGCGAAAGATGCATACAAGATTCTTTGTAAATGGGTCAACGAAAAAGAGTTAAAGCCTCGACATTCTACTTACAAGCTGCTAGTAACCAAGTTGTTGGCTCAGGGAGGATTCACAGATGCCTTAAATCTTTTGGGTCTGATGAGAACCCAAGGTTTCCCTCCTTTTACCGAACCCTTTATCGAACACATATCAAAGCGCGGAAGTGGTGACGACGCCGTTCTGTTACTCAAGGCAATGACCTCAAAGAAGTTCCCATCTACATCTGTGTACCATGTAATGTTTAGCGCATTCTTCAAGCAAGGAAGGCATGGAGAAGCACAAAATTTCCTTTCAAAATGTCCAAGCTTCATTCGCGATGACGCCGAAGTCTTGGATCTCTTTTATTCCATGAACTCCAAAGAAGCTGCTGCTTCTTCTGGTGTGGTGGCTGCTTAAGTTTACAAAATGTATCTCATATTGTACTCTCAAGAAGATTGCGCAATGACACTTGTTAAGGAAACTTGGTGAGAATTTATTTTGTCCTTGATCTAAAATATTGATATGAGAAGATGAATCTAGCTTTCAATTAGGCCAAAGAACCCAAATAAATTTTTACAATCTTTTGCATGCAATTTGTGTTTCACATGTTCCCGATAATCCTTGTCTCAAGCTTCATTATTTATTGAAGGACAACAAACATATGCTTTGGTTGGTGCTTGATATCAATGGACGTTGTAGTTCTCTCGTCATTCTGATTTACTCAACTGTTTTAGTATAGATTGTAGATCAAGATGATGCTATATGAGTGGTACTTTTACACATACAAAAATGATACAATTTGTTCCTGTATGAGGTTGGCCCTCTGTTATTTTGAACAGTATTATCAGAGAGATTGATGCCTTCAATTTACTGTGTAACTTTGTTTGTCTTAGAACTAACAATTTTCAGATAGGGATACTAATAGTTTTTCACCCTGGATTATGGCAATGCAACACATTTCAAGAGTTGTTGTGTAACTTGGCTAGTTATTAATAAGGTTTTTTTGAGCAATCTTCAAAAGTTGTTGTTAAACTTGGTTAGTTATTTTAATAAGGTTTTTTGAGCAATCACATGGTTTGCTGTGGAACCTTTAACTTTTAGGAGCATATGACTCTTGGACCAAAACAACTGACATCGTTGTGTTTTACTCTATAGTTTAGATAATTTTCTTTTAATGTCATCCTATTAAGCTACGAATGTTAATGATCAGTATTTCAGAGTTGTTCATACTCTTAATAAAGTAGTAGTTATGTATGCTTTTTTTATTATCTAATTAAAATTTAGAGTATTTATTACAATCACTTAAATTGGGCTCTGGTGATAGATATTTGAGTAGATCGTTTGGGATTATTTACAGGTTCAAACTTGATTATTACCATTGCAAATATAAGAATTAGAATTGTAATAAATTGTTAACAATGTGTACTAAAAAACCACTTTCTCACGCGACATCCGTGTTGATGTATTGGATCTCTTTTGTTCCATGAACACTAAAGAAAAGCTGCTTCTTTCGGAATGTTGGCTGATTAAGTTTTCAAAATGTATCTCATACTGTACTCTCCTGAAAATTATGCAATGACATTTGGTCAGAAATTTTTGGCGAGAAATTGGACAAAGCCAAAGAACCCAAATAAATATGACAATCTAGGTTTGTTTCCATGCAATTTGTGTTTCACATGTCTATGGTAACTCTTGTCTCAAGCATCGTTATCAATTATTGAAGGACAACTAACTTATGCATTGGTCTGTGGTTCATGTCTGTGCACTTTGTAGTTCTCTTAGCATTCTGGTTTAAACTGCTTGCTATAGATTGTAGATCAAGACGATGTTGTATGAGCAGCATTTTTTTTACACATGCAAAATTCTTACATTTTGTTGTTGCTCGAGGGTGGGGTGTGTGTTTCAATTTGGTTTAGACTGATGACTTCAAGAGTTGTTGTTAAACTTGGTTAGATGTTAATAAGATTTCTTGAGCAATCACATGTTTTAGCTGTTTAGGACATGATTGTTTTAAGGGGTAAATTATGCCAAAGAATAAAAATCCTTTGGTTCTGAAGAGAAAATAAATCCATAGTGGGTTTTATTGTTAGTACAAACCCTTTGGATAGAACCCCTAAAACTAGATGGATGCAAATAATTATCCTTTTATTTATCTTGCTGATGTGGAAAGTAATTGCTTAAACCACATTAGTCATAAGCATTTCACAACAATGCCAATTTGCATATATTTGAAAACTATCAGTTCAAAGTTTATTATTGGATTTAAAACAAATTAAACCAAAATAAAAATCACTTATATTGAACTAGAGGTAAGATACTTTTTTCCTTTGGACAGTAAAGGAATTTCATTGATTAACCTGGAAATCCTTATGAAGAGTAGTCATGATATGGACAGGGACATTGCCTTTCCTTGACATACAACCAACAGGATTTGATAAGCCAACAAGGCTATGTGCAACAACATTACATTCTCTTTTAACATAGCAAACACTAGCATTTTCTAATCTTGCCATTATATCTAAACAGTCTACGACGAAATCATCAATAGCAGCAAATTTTCCAGCACCAGAAATACACCTTACTACCGTTTCAGCTTCCATCTCAATGATGAAGTTCCTGAGTTTTTTCTGTTCAGCACAGACCCATGGTTTCTGCTACTAAAGGAGAGACTGCAACATCTTCTTGTCTTGTTTCAACAAACAAATCAGACCCAGAGTGGTCACTAGCAATCAAACCCCAAACCTGTATTTCCATTTGAGAAATGCCCTGCATCTACATTTATTTTTAGAGTAAATTACACTCCCCTCCCCTCAAAGATGCTTGAATTACACTCCCCTCCCCTCTTATGTTAAAATATACATTCCCCTCCCCTCTTATTCAAAACATATTAGAAAAAAATTCATTCCCCTCCCCTAAGAAAAGCTTGAATTACATTCCCCTCCCCTCTTATGTTAAAATCTACACTTTACTCCCTCAATATATATTTTTTTATTTTTAATAATCTAGAAAAAAAATAATAATCTAATGCACTTCGAAAAAAACAGTATTGTAGGTCTATTTTAACATAATAAAAAATTGAATACATATTTTTTTGCTATTTTTTATTTACAATTTCATTAACATGTAATTTTAAACCCGATTATAAAATATGAAACAAGCCAAAATAAAATTAAAATATGTGAAAAATTACTAACGACAATAAACCATGGTTATTTAAAAGTTAATTTTAAACTCTAAATTATAAAATCAATAGCAAAATATTTAAATTTAATTATCATTAACATTTAAATTATAAAGAAATGAATTAATTTTTCTTAAAGGGTGGTTTAAAATTAATATATATCATAAAAATATTTATTTATGTTAAAATAGATTAAAGTGTAGTGCATATTTAATTATCAAGGGAGGGGGTTGTAATTCAAGCATCTTATAAGGGAGGGGAGTGTAAGTTTTATTTTTCAAGGGAGGAAATTGTATATTTTAACATAAGAGGGGAGAGGAGTGTATTTCAAGCATCTTTGAGGGGAGGGGAGTGTAATTTACTCTTATTTTTATGGAATTCTCTGGATGTGGTAACCATTTTACTTGAGTTGCAGCAGAGTGTGGAGCCCTGCATTATTTTAAGTTTGCTTTGTTGTATTATTCGACAAAGGAGCTGTCGATGCTGCTACCATGAAAGGATAAAAATTTGCACCTTTCATAAGGCTATGCTTAATATTTGTTGTGCCACAAGCATTCCTTAGTTGCCACAATTTTCATAAGCATTCCTTTGTTGCCACAATTTTCATAAGGCTATGCTTAATACTTGTTGTGCCAAGCTGTCTGTAGATGAAAGCCATTGCAGTAATCACTCATGCAAATCAAAATTAGGGGTCACACTGTCCCATAGAGCACTAAAGGTTATAAAGAGATGTGTATTTTCTTCGGTGTTAGTGTTGCACAAGGGACAAACTGGGTTGAGATTGATGCCTTTTTTTAAAGACTCCTTTTTCCACCATATTGTTTTCTCACGTGTCTTATTTTCATTTGATTATATAATCCAAACAACTTACATAAATTCTTTTTCAAACTTTGAGTAGATTGTGAGATTATAAATTCAAACTTCGTTACTACCATTGCATACATAAAATTGTAATAATTTTTTTTTGTTAGAATAGATAAAATGTCCAAGCCATTATAAACTCGCAAAATAGCAGGTGACGGGGTTCGAACTTCGATCATGGCATCCGATTTAACAATTTTGAAATCATTGTTTGTTAAGCTCAGACTTACGGACATAAACATACCTTAAATTAATTTTCAGTTGAGCTAGGATTTATGGACATAAACATACCCTAAATTTACCATATGTACTTCTCCATCAGGTCTCCTTATTTTATTTTAATTTTTGAGTGTTTTCAATGTCTTCTATATCTCTAATTTCATGAGGGTGTTTCCTTTCTTACATTACCAGTCTCTCATTCGCCATACGGATTTTGGATTTTATAATTTGAAAGTGTTAAATGCCCTCCAAAACATGTTAAAACACAACGTCGATTGAGTGAAGGGTGCGTGAGAATAGTGAAGGGTCGGAAAATAAATCCCCTTCACCTGATTGCATGGCTATAGTCGATTGAGCCCATTAAAGCATATTAGAAGCCCAACTGTGAAAAGGAATAATTTGATGGATATTACTCTTCCCACTTCTGAAATTGCTCAAAAACTACCCCAACGACAGTTAACTGTTGTTCAACTTTACTAGAGACAGTTAACTGTCGTTTGATTTTTAAAGCGGTTCAATCACTTTTTAAGTCGGTTTAACTGATCTTAAATGTGTCAAACAACAGTTAACTGTCGCCAGTAAATTCGAACATTAGTTAACTAGTTTTGGGGTAGTTTTTGAGCAGTTTCAGAAGTGTGTAGAGTAATAACCTAATATGATGACCATTATGGAAAAATAAACGGGCCAACATATAAACTTTTTGTATTTGAATTTATGTTTATATTTAGAAGATTGCTTTATGCTCTTACTGGAAATAAGCCGATCGGGAGGTAGCTTTCGATGCATAAAGGAGCCTGATTGTATTGTATCTTCCGATAGATTTTGTACGATCGGGAGTTATGTTCCTATAAGAGAAGAGACTTATGAGCAAATCCAATGGGCCATATAGCAATTTCCTTATATATGGGCTTTAGCCCCTTTCTCCCAAAAATAGTTGTAATTATATGTCCTTGTATATTGGCTTATCTCAACATTATACAACAAGATCTTCATAAATTAACAATGTGCTAATTCAGAAAATGAACATGTAACTTTTAATTTTTTTTCTTCTCCTAATCAACCTTTTAAAATGTAACGAGACGTGTTTAACTAACTTAAATTAAGATCAAGTTAGGTAATTTATTGAACAAAGTTGAAAAACTCTTCTATTTTTTGTGCTAAAAAACTCTTCAACGTAATTAGTAAAACGACAAGAATAGCTTAAATTTAGTCCTATAAATGAAATAGATTCATTTCTCATGTCTAGTTTTCATGTCCCACCTTTGCTTAATAATATAATTACGGCAAGTTATTACTAACCAAGAGGTGTGTGTCTCTTTACTTAGTATAAGTATTTTCTTTTTCTTTTCCAACCACCCTTAAATATCATAATTCCAAATTCAACAACCCAAACTAATTTCTAAGTTATATACACATTCTTCCTTTATTTGAAAGCAAAGTTGAGTTGAGTATTCCCTTTCCATGGTATACAATATTTTGGGCACGTTCAAGTTTGATATGATTGTTTAACTAATCACCGAATCTAAAACTAACGTTCATAATATGTGATTCTTTTATTTTATTTTTTTGTTTCCACTTTCTTTAGAGAAATTGCATGAGATTTTTTTTTTTTTTAAATAAAGCAAGATGCGGTTGGCTATTGAAGGTTCCCCTAACTAATATACCTTGCAAAAAATGTTAATTATCAAATAAAAAGATTAATGTGGATGGAAGCTTCCTTAATTACTCGTTAAGCAACAATCCAAATATTATTAATAAAAACAAAATACAATTATTCACCATGCGCGATGTGACAATTTCTCCATACTTTTGACTTCTTTTCTTAAATATGAAAAAAATAAAAAATACTGGAGGGTTTAACTTGGTTCTAAGAGTTTAACATTGTAACCTTAAGGCATTGAATTAGAATCCCCGCTTAGCCAGTTTGGGATTTAGATTCTCTACCGCGGTTACTCGACTACGTAGTAGGGCATGCCTACGCGATGAAAACACATTTTGGGTAGTTTTAAAATATGTTTAAGAAAAAAAATCTTTGATGCATTCATGATGCAAACATTCGGTAATAAAAATGTACGTTGGGTTTAGATGACAGCAATGCTGCATCAAAGCCTTCAAAGAAGGAAAAGAAAAAGAGAACAAAAAAGAGGGTGTATTTGGGGGGACGGGGGGGACCAAAGCATATGCTTTTTGTTGTTCTGTAAAATACATGCTTAAGTCTGGTAAAGTTTCTGTCATAGGAGGGAAGGAATTTTTAAAATGCTCTTTTGTTTCCATTTTGCCTTTCCAAGTTGCATTTTGCATGCGTGTGTGTGGTCTTTGTAATGTTTGGCATTTTAGGGCCATTTGGCTTACCATTTTCTACATCCATTGATTAGAACTAGAATCCAATGAGCCTTGTGCTCTTTCCCTAATCTTATCCTTATTTTACTCAAATATGTGACTTTATAGTTAATTAATACACTGATTAAAAAAAAGTCAATTAATACACAAAAGATAAATTTTATGAGTAAATCAGAATTTTAGTTCTTGAAATTGTAAAGGTTGATTAATTTAGGACAAATTCTATGGTACGCTCGAAACTCGAGTATTTCATATAATTTACCATTAATTCATTTGACATTATAAATCTCAATTTTAAAATGTCTCACCACACCAACTAGTTTTCAATTTAAAAATTTCTATTGCCGAGAAGGTTAGAGATGGTTGACCTACAAATTTTTTGAATGACCTCCAGTTTAGTGCTATTTTTTTGAGGATTCGTTACTACAAACTGTTTCAGGCCTCTATTCAAAAAGAAGCTAAAGTGATTGATATGGGTTTGAGAAGGGATCTTTATGGGCTTGGGATCTTAAGTGGGGGAGAGATATTTTTGAGTGGAAGTTAGTGATTTTGGGTGAGTTGTTCCAAGCTTTAGAGAGTTCGATCTTCTCTGAAAGTGTAGACGTTTGGGTCTGGAGCAATGATTCATCTAGTATATTTTCGGTGAGGTCAACTTATATGTTCCTTCATAGGAGTGCTAGTTAGGTGGATAAAAGAGCAGTTAAAATTGAGCATTGGGCAAATTTCATCAAGGGTGTGGGAGTCTTAGTATCCTCTCAAAGTGAAAATTTTCTCTTGACAGCTGATTCAAGATAGGATTCCGACCCGACATAATCTCTTGTCTAGGAGGATTATATTTGACTATGGGGTTATTTCTTGTGATTTCTATAATGAGTTTGTATAGTTGACTAATCACCTTTCTGCTAGATGTCCTTTTTTTTTTTTTTAAAGTTAGATATGATATATGTGCTTAGGTGATTGGGATGAGAGTTTGTTTTACCTTCATATTTAGCGAGTATTCTTAGTATTTTGTTAAACTTAGACGTGGGAAAAAGAGAGGTTAGGTTTCTTGTTAGTCTGACAAATTTGTGGTCCTTGTGAAGATCCCAAAATGCTCACATTTTTTTAGGGCAGGAGACATATGTGCTCATGATGGTTGATATGATTAAATTCACCTATTTGAAATGGTTTTTTAAAAAAACATTTTGGTCACACTTGTTCCTTTTACGAATGCGATCATAAATTCATTCTACATTGACGCTGATAGTGTCATGTGATGGATTTGTCTAGGGTTTGGTTGACTTTGGAATTATGTTCCTAGTCTTTCTCTTGTTCGACTAGGGTTTGTTGGATTTGTTATTGCTTGGCTTGATTATTACTTGCACTCATGATTTGTAAATGTTTACTTCTTGCACTCATAATTTGTAAATGTTTATATCTTATAGGAGATTCTCCTTTTCATTTATTGATGTATATTTATTTGCCACTAAAAAAACCGACTAGTTTTCAATGAACATGTACTTATGCATGGTTTATACTGTTTTGAGTTGCATATTAAAAATGATACATTAAATGAACATACTATTCTTTTGCTCGAAAATGCCTCATTCTTCTGAAATCTGAATGATTTTATTCCATAAAAAGTCATTTTCATGCCATGCCAACAGCATTACCATTCTGATAGCATAAGGGATTGAATGAGACTTAACAACAAACAAAACGTGATGACTGTAGAGTTGAGTGTGACAATAGAAGCACAAATAAAATGTCTTATTGTATTAAATTTTTTATATTCATTTTACTTCTCAATTTTGAAGTGCTTCCTTGCACCAAATTTCCAAATGGAATTAAATGTTTCTTGGAACTTTCTACAGTTATACATTCAGTTCCTTACAGATAATGTGACAAAAATGCCATCATCTCTGTATGATTAGTAACTATTACTCCCCCCCGAATTTAATGCATATCTGTTCAAAGAAAAGATGGGACCAAACATGTGAAGAAACAAAATTAAAATGTGTACATCAAACACTGAACTCAACTTTATGTTGTTAATATTGGCTAAGGTTTGGTTTCTGGTGAAGTGGACTTGATCATTTACCACCCTTTCTAGATCTAGTTCTTTCTTTGGCATTTGACATGAAGAAATATGGTTTATGTTGCATACTAACTCTAAATAATTCACCTACATACACTATAAAAAAGTTTTAGAAAGTAATATAGCAAGTATTGTATATATGGTGAGATATGATCCCTAATTATATATAAGACTACTTTTTTAAAAAAATTTGTCCTAAATACCAATTATCTTGGAATATGAAAAATCAACATGTACATGTACAAAAAAGACAATTTAGTAATAGGAACATATTTTTCAGACAAATTTGTTACTTCAACAACTTTTCTTAATATTAGTGATTTTTGTAAACTATTCTTAAAAAAGGCGGATGAAGTATATTTTTTTAACTTAGTTTGTGCGTGTTCAATAAATTCATAACAATAAAGGAAAATTTTATCTAAAAAACTTCAAAATGTGCTAATTTTTCATTATTATCAATAACCAAAAATATATACTACATGTGACTAAAGTTTTAGCTACATTAACAAGCTACTAATTAACCTTTCATGCAGCAAGATTAAAATTAGATAACCGCTTATTATTTTTAAGTTCGGCTGTGAATGGATTATGGAACTTAATCATAGCTTTAAACATGTCTATTTCAAACCTTGTTGCTTGAAACCAAAGATTTGAAGTTTGCTTTGTGGATGGAAAAAGCAGTTTAAATGCTCCAGGTGAATAACGGCTTCTTGTAAGATTGCTTTACTACCGAACAATATGATTTTATGAACAAATTAATATGTTAATTTTGCTATTGGACATTGGTCAAAAATTCCATAAATAAAAATTTCGTTTTGAAAATATAAGTTATTATATTTGATTAAATAATAATTACATCATTTTTTTATAAAAATTTATTTGACTACTTATATAAATATGTTTGAACCCTCAACTTTCTTATAATTTCACTACTTAATTTTTCCACCACAACCACCAAATCAGTCATATATCCCCTATTGTCATTTAAGTTTATAGCGTGTAAGTGTAGCATATAATTTTTTTCCTCTCATTTTTACCCTCTTTCCTTTTTCTTTCTTTGGTGGTGTAATTTTATTTTGGTGGTGTGATAATATGAAGTTTGACCGTAAGGTAAATATAACCAGGTCAAAAATCATTTCATTCAAAAGTTAAAATCGAATTCTCACAAATGATTCATTATTAAGCAAATTCATTAACCATTTAGTTTTTTTTAGCGACGTTTAGTATCAACTTGTTCATCGCATATGTTACTTTCTAATTATATGTGCCAAGTGACATGGCACATTCAAAGAAAAGGGAAGGCTCCAAAAGTTCTAGTGTTCTGGACCGGTCAGAAGACTAATCCCACATTGACATGTGACCTAAACTTACACCGCCTTAAGGCCCCCGCGCCTTAAAGAACACGCCAACTTTAATGCATTGCATCATGTACAAGCACATCCTCGCGCGAGGATCACCCTACACGTGTCCTCTAACCGTTCATAATCACATGCTGCAAAACCCAGAGGCGGTTATTCTCAACGCATGTCTATATAAGGGTAACATTGCTTCACCCTCAAGGTATGATTCATTTTTCACAACACTTTATACACTCTCTTTCTCAGTTCCATTACTGACTTGAGCGTTGGAGTGCTAACGTGCCTACATACACCTTTCGTTCTATCGCAAAGACTCATCACCACCGTACCGGAGCACTTTCCACCACCGTTGTCTCTCATCCATCCTCACCGGACATATCATCTAATAATATCTATGCTTGCAAAAATTAGCATAACACACTAAATTCTTTTTAAAATGATGTCTTAGTTTTCAATGGAAACATCACCAATTACCATTCAAAAGTTTTATGCTCATCAATACATAAACTGCTACATATTGGCTCTTTAATTTACAAAAGGACCAAGAAAGAAAAAAGGTGAATTTGGATAATAGAGTGAAAAAAATCATTGTTTTACATTGGTAGGAAGTAAAAATAAGAATGAAAGGACCAAAGACTGAATTATTGTGTTTGGAAGTTCACAGGTGATCAGTTATTGGAATCTTTTCAAGATGTTAAAACATCATTCTCACAAAGTAAGAAGAAAATGGGACACTTTTGTTGTAGAGGTGTGTGTGAAAAAGAAAAAGTAAGAAAATAGGACAAGGTGTTCCCTCAATCAATCTTTTCCTTTAGCTATCTCAGCTCCATCACTGTCTTTTATCTTGTGGACATATGAATCACTTTTACTTTCTTGTCTAGGACACACTTTGTCACATTTGCAAATTACCATGCACTTAAACCACAATATTATGGAAAATTTTCTATTTTTAGTTCTCTTATTTGTTCCATATATAGTGTGGTTAATCTATTTATTTACTATAACTTGTTGATACAATCACTATAACAAGGACACCATGGTCCTAGACTCTAAGCCACTAGTAAGTGGTGTCACTTTCTAGGAAGAACATATTTAGTCTTTCACTTGGCCTATGCATTACACACTACTTCAATTTCAACATAATTATGCAGACTATTGAGATTATTGTTAATCAATTCTTAAATCGGATATCGAGATTAAAAAAAAGTTTAATATTGGTTCTACATGGGTGAAAATTGATTTAGGTTAAATCGATTTTGTAAAATTGACTAATTAAGAGTGAGTTTGAGTTAAATGATTTATAGTTTATTATACGTTCATACAAAAGTGACTTCAAAAATTCATGTTTGAGGACAAAAACTACAAATTGGTTCTAAACGAAAATCGTGCAAACATACCAAAATCAATTTTAAGTAATTAGAATCATTTTGACACTTTCAAAAGTGAATCTAAACATGGTTTCATTAAACCATGTCAAAATAAATTTCTAGAAATATGTTTAGATTTGGTCTCATAGAGTAGTAGCACAATAAACCAAGTTGTTTGGGCTCCAGTGGCAAGGATCTCCTTCCAAGGACGTACCCGGGGAATACCGGGTTCGATTCCCAGGGGAAACAACGCTTGGCCAGTGCGCATGCCTCTACGCATGAGCCGGATTAGTCGTCCACCATTAGTGGGTCGGAAACCGATGCGAAAGCCAAAAAAAGAGTAGTAGCACAATAAAAATTATTTACCACCTCAATCTCTATTGCTGAAGAAAAGGTAAGATTATGTGTGTATTGATGACATATTTAAGACATGATCTTATGTTATTAATGGCTTCCAAACATCCCCAATGATCTTCATATAAAATAATGAGACATGTGATTGGTTTTAGACCCCTAGCATTAGTGTGACAAATAATGTAGCCACCTGAGATGCCAACCAAAAAAAGGAGAAAGTGGTTAGAAAAATAGTACTCCCTCCGTCCCTTAATATAATCCCCCTTTTGTTTTTTTTTTGTCCCTAAATATAACCCCCTTTTCAAATTACAACACACATTAATTATTTTTTTCCATAGATACCCTTATTTAATACTACTACTAATTCTAAAAGTACAATAAATTGACTTTTCACTTTATCTCTTTAATGAGGGTAATTTTGTAAAATTGTACTATAAAACAGACACATTAACTACATCAACAACATTTTTTAAGAAATGTGAAAAAAGCAATAGGTGGTTATATTAAGGGACGGAGGAAGTATAATAGAGTGGAGAAAAACATTCATTTAATAACATTCTCTCAAAGGCCTTTGATTAAAGACATGAATAATACAGTAAAGCACCTTGTCAAAAAGGCTTCATTTAATCCATAAAGTAGTCGAAGCTCAATAATGTTGTCCATGTGCTGCAAAAAGTTGTTAATTTATCTATATGAATGATATAACAATTTTATATTTTTGATTAAAATAAATTTATTTTTAATTTATTTTCTAATTCAATTTGAAATTTCTTTTTGACTCAATTCAATTTGTAAATCAATTTTGCTATACATGAGATAACAATATTAAATTTTACACCCCTCGTAAACATACTTAATTTCAATGAAAGTTGATAAGTGGTGAAACTATTAATAGTATAACATTTGGGTGAAACTATTAATAGTATAACATTTGAAAAATTGATAATCATGTTTGTAATCATTTTGTTTCTTAAAAGTTCCCTACTATAGTTACATAGAATGGACAGTATCCCCTGTCAATAATTATTAGAAGACAAATTTCAGAATATATTTTTTTGAAGGAACAAATTTCAATCATAATATATTAATCTTTTAATATTAAAAAAACTATACTTATAAAAAAAATAATCAATGCACTATTATTTTTTCTTTTTATTTTAAAGAGCGTAGAAGCAAAACTCACACATAATAAGTGTAGAGAAGAGAATATTACGTATTCAAATTTACGTTTCATCATCAAATATTTCCGTCGACTTTTATCATCTGAGTTATATTTATATGACAACAAAAACATAAATGAAATAAAGTGTATCCTTTCTACAATATATTACCGAAACATAAAAAATGTGTGGAATGATGGTCTATGCATTGCGAATATAATATTATCCAAAATGAACATTGTGATGATGATGTTAGATCCACAATACGTTAAGCAATTATTACTAGTAGTTCATGAGATCATATTAAGTGGCCCATTTTCATGAAGATAACACCTTCAAGAATATGAATAAATTACAGCAACTTAATATTATTGAAAAAAACAATGAGTAAAGAGTCCAAACAGATGGGGTCCAATATATCTGAGTTTAGTTTGGATGTTATGCATTGTCTTCTAACTCAATAACACAGTCAAATTTCAATCACGTGATTTAGGATTTCAAGTTTTTCAATAGGAAGCGGGTGTAGTTTTCGTTTGTGGCCATAATTCTCTTCTATTCACTCAGATACAATTTAACCACCGCAACAAATACTTGGTTTAAATCAATGTTTTAAAATTGAGGCTAGATTGAACTAATGAGACTTTCGATTAAAGTTTAATTGGTTTAGTCAGTTGAATCACAATTATATCGAATGATAATTAAAAAAATATATTAATATGTATTGCAAAAAACTGAAAGATTGAACCAGTTAATTAACTACGGTTCAACATCAGCCAAATTATTCAAACTAGTTTGATCCGGATCTAAAGGACTTGAAAAGAAATGTGGTTGAACCAACATGCAGACTAGTCCGTTCAATATGTTGAACTGGCCAATCCGGTTCAGATAGCAATGATTTGAATATAAAAATCATACAAACTCGTTCGATAGAGTTGGTAACATGACTCTCTTATAGAAATCGAGCTGATGAGACTTTCGATCATAGTTTAATTGGTTCAGTCAGTTGAATCACAATTGGATTGGATGATAAATAAAAATAAATATTAAAAAGTTTTGAAATAAACTGGAAAGTTGAACCAGTTAATCAACTGTGGTTGAACAACAACCAACTTGTTCAAACCTGTTTGATCTGGATCTAATGGACTTAAAAAGAAATGTGGTTGAACCAATGGAAAGACTAGTCATTTCAATATGTTGAACCCGTCAATCCAGTTCGGATAACACTGATTTAAATATAATTTAAATATAAAAATCTTACAAACTCGTTCAATAGAGTTGTTAACATGACTCTCTTATATAAAAAGAATTTGAGTTTGATTTTTAAGTCATCCATTTAAGAAAAATTGGATGTTATATTGTCGACTTAGGAATTAGTTCCATAATTAGAATAAACATGTTTATTTATTTAAAAATAAATAAAACCTAGGATAGCCAAACTACCTCACATTTGCTCTTAAGCGGCCCCTGAATGTAATGGAGAAAACGGAGATGATCCATTTTCATAAATGTTTTCAAATTAAACTTTATTTTATATAAATAACTTTATTGATAACATTTGGTACATACTATAAGAACTAGGTAATGTCCATATTCCGTTTAATTCCAATAAGATTTCTCATTACAATTGGTCTTCTTTCAAGTCCAAGTACCTATAGCTTCTATGTCATATATATTTTTATTGCTTGTCATGTTTATGTGACCGTGACTATATTGTCACCATATTGTGATATTTATAGTCAAAGACAAAAGATTAGAAAAGACAGAAAATAAAAACTATTTGAGATTTAGTTTAAACTTGATCAAAGATTGCATATGGTCCTAACGAAGGCATTTATTTATTTACCTTGTGGTTGAAGCGATGTGAACAAGGGACAATATCTTCCTAGCTGTTATCACTTAATATTGGTCCTTAATTTGTGGATAGTTTTGTCATTTTGTAATATTTAAGTGCTATGTTCTTTTCTTATGTTATGTCAATTTATTTTCCTTTATTGCTTTGGCCACCATTTTTTCTTCCCTACCCTACTGCTCTCCACCATACAGATAAAGTCTTTATCTGCCTATGACTTCTTTTTTCTTAATTTCTAAATTATCTTAATTTCTAAATTAATTTGTAATTAGTCTTTATCAAAGAAAAATTCTTAATTAAATAGTAAAATAAGGAATATCAAATTGATTATTTTAATTTTTTTAGAAGCCAAAAGATATAATATATATATTTTTTTGACAAAAAAAGATATAATATATTGAATCTCTCTTTGACGTACAAGGAGTGCTTCAATGAGAATAAAAACATTTACAAACAAATAACGTTGGATAACTAGCCAAAAGAGAGAAAAATTAAATACTACAAAATAGAATAACCGAGACACACAAAAAGGTTGGACCACCATGCGTGATAGTCGCAAAAATAATGAGTTATGAGATTTCAACCAGCAACATGAAGGAAGTTTGATACACTCAAGAGGTTGGTCCAATGGAAGCTTTGTATTACCAAAAAAATTCTTGTATTGTGTTCCTTCCACACTATCCAAATAGTAGCCAACCAACTAACTTGTAGACCAAATTTTTTTTCTTCTTCCAAACATAAGAACCACCAAATTGTCGTGCATGCTCTAAAAACATCGGTCGAATTAACTATTGAATTATTCAAGCATAGATGAATGAAATGCCAAATACTATCAAAAGAATTACAACCTAAGAACAAATGATTGATTGATTATTTAAACTTTATTAAACCTTTTTTTTTTAACTAAAACTTTTATCAAGTCTAAGATTTATTGAATCATTATGATAAATAATTATATTAAAACGTACTACTACATAAATTTTTCTTCTTTAATTATAAGAAATATCGCCTATATAATAATGTACTTATATATTCTTGATTTTTTTAAAACAAAGTTTATTGAACGTTTCAATTCAACATTTTGATCATTCCTAAAGCAAAAGAAAATAGCACAATAGTAAAAGTGAAATTAAATATTTATGATCAAATTTGAATTAGATAATTTTTAATAAAGTAATTTTATTCTTGAGTATGTAAAAATATTAATATTATTTTATCTTTATCTAAAAAGTGAGTATAAAACTCAATAACATAGACATGATGCAAAATAGTTTCGACGGTTTAGGTGTTTTGGGTATCTGTGTAGATTGAAAGACTAAAGAGTTCAAGTTACTCGCCCGTTCAAAGCTATATGTTAAGACAAGATCAATCAGATTCTAAAATTTTAAGAATCATGGTTTTATGTTTTTAAGTTTACGATTAAATAGTTAAATTATCAAACTAATGATATTTTGTGAAAAAAGAAGTTGAAACACGAAACGTTGGAACTTTTGCAAAATTGAAAACAAATTTTAATGACAAAAAATTGAAAGAAATGTTTAGTGGGATTAAAACTTAAAGTTGGTATGTGTAAAGGGACTTAAAGTCTTAAACATATTAACCTTATAAAATATTCAAAATAAAATTATCAATTAAGTTAAAGCAACCATTGAACAATTTGAAAATACAAACAAAATTCTCACAATGACTAAAAGCTAGCATCCATTGGAAAAAAAATCACTAATTTATATTTTTAAACAAAAAAGTTTTCGCCTTGAAAAAATATGCACAAAAATTATTAGAGTTGATGCCTTATAAAATTATAAAAGTAAACAAACAATTACAATTTGCGAATCTGGATAACCTAAAAAGGTGCATAAAAATAATTAGAGTTGATGTCTTGTAAGCTCAAAGAATATAAAATGCATGTGTTGCAATGAAATGAAAAATAAAATAAAATAAAAAATTAGCCGATCATTTCTGAATTCACTAAATCCTTTCTTCTGTGTTGATGATTTCTACAATATTTCATGGTGGTGTGGTGATTCATGTTCATGAAGACTTAGAAAATACAATGTTATGTTGTTTGACTATTGGTACACAAAGTATTTGACAAATCCTACGATAATAGAGGAAATCAAATCACGCACTAATATTATATAATATACTATACTTAAAAAAAAGATACTATGAATATAAGATGAAGTATCCAACTCAAGAATGTCCTTATATATGCGTGATCAGGGGTGTGAATTAAGCAATGAACATGTTTGAGGAGAGATTGATTGGTACAATTAAAATCAAGAGAATGGAAGAGACAGAGTTTTCACATTCTTTCTTTCAATATGTAAATATCACTTTATTCATTTTAAGGTGCACGTTAATATAATTTTTTTTAGAGGTGTCACATAGGCACAATTAAAGCTTAAGAATGACTAAAGTTTAGAATTTAAGATGAGTTGTGTTATTTGAACAACCATTTGATAGACAATTTTTGGACAACCATAATTTTACAAAGGAAAAGAGGTATTGACACTAAAAACAAAACAATAGAAAGAGAAAGTAAAAATATAATATAAGTATGAGAGAGAAGTTGTCACAAGAGTCGTTAAAAAGTGGTTGTACAAATATTATTTCTCTTTAAGACAATACTCTCCACAAAATGATGTGAAGTATTTCTCTTCTCTCACTAAGAAAAGGACAACATCAAAGTAAATGATTAATTTTGTGACAGCTTGTTTACATGATTTTGAATATATCAGAATCATTCTACTTACTTGTGAAAAGATAATATACTTATAAAAAAAACCTGAATTAAGACATACACTTATGAAAATTACAGTTACGTATTTGGCCTTTAAAATAAATATTAAAGAAAGTGTTGAAACTAGAGTAACACTCCTCAAAACCTCTTGGAAGAAAAATTGGACCTAAACTAATAAAAATTGATTGGTTCAGTTTGGTTTGTATTATTTTTTTTTAAATGAAAAGAAAATGAATGACTAATTTGAACCAACTTGATTAAACCCAAAAGGATCAACACATTTCGACAAACACTAAATAAATCTTTAATTTGTTTGTTCTAGGATATGCTTTTCTATGATTGGTTATAAGGAAATCCAACAGATTTGATGTTAGAGGTAGTCTGTAGTATGATTATTTATGATGGTTTATAAGGAAATCCAACAACTAACATAGGTTATTAGTAAAAAAAAAAAAACTAACCAGGGCTATTGTCATATTACATACTACCTCTAAATAGTTGATTCTTTCTATTTGTTTTCTTTATTTTATTTAGTTATTCTCTTCACTATGATGAATGAGTAGTTTTAGTGTTGGTGTCGTAGAAGGTTTTCTTATGACAAACTTTCTATAATTCACATTTCTTTCTTTTGCTTAGGACAAAAAGTTTGAAGCATGAGAATACGCTTTTTTGAGATGCAAAAATGACTATTTGGATTAATGGGTCACACTAGCATGAATTTCCACGAAAATAGGATTTTGTGCTAGTATGACACTTGTTTATTACTAGAGATAGAATAAGCAAAACAATCGAGAATACCTCATCCTTAGACATGTGTTTTCGAAATGAAATAAAGGAATATGATTTAATTTATATTTATTTTTTGTCATATTGACACACTCCAATGATTTCAAGGCACTTTTCCTCGTTTACATATTTTCAAAACATTCTCTTAAAATATTTTCTTTCATATAATCTTGCATTCATCATATATAAACATAGAAAACCATTTCCTTCTTCTTTTGCATACTTAGGGAGAAAAAGGATACCACGTGATTCAGAAGTTTCTATAACATCGACATTTTATTATGACGATAAAATTGTACACTTGCGGTTATATCATCGACGTTGTTTTAACATATTTTTTATAAGAAAAAGCAAAAACATAGTCTAATCGGTGGCTAAACCTTCTGAATCGTTTATTTGCTGATTTTCCCGATTTTTGATCGGTTTCCTTGTATTTTTACCCAATTTTGGAGTCTAGCGATCTTGAGGGCTAGATGGACCAAACAGGGGTCCGTTTTTTTATTACTTTTATTTATTTATTTTAATCTTTAAGTTGGATATCTTTTTGTATATAAATTATTCACCATTTATTAAATAACTCCTCTTAAATAGAATGAATGAGACGAGTATTCCAAAAGAAAGAAATAATTTGATGTGACAAATGAAGCAACATATAATATATAGTAGTACATTTTATTTACATTATTGTACGTCTATAATATATATAGGTGTCCAAGGGGATGTGATACACAACCAATGGTTTTTTTGATTGTTTTGTTTTGACAAGAGAATAAGGTACACAAGCCATTGGTGCTCCGAAAAGAAGAATGTTGGGGTAGCTTCACGCATTGAGTCTACCTAGTGGTGAGGTCGATGAATTTTTTGTCGAGAAAATTAAACATTTCTTAAAGCTTTGTGCACGAGACTATATATGTATATACACGGCGGAAATATATATGCTCTATAAGACAAGAACTACATGAATATATACAAGTATTAAACTCAAAAATTTATGAACTTTGCCTTCACGAGTTCATGTCCACTCCAAGGGAATAAACTCATCTAAAAACAATTCACTATAGAGAGTAAACTGATAAAGTGTGTAAATAACATCAACCATTAATGATTGATATTAAATGTATAACAAACTAAAAGGATTTGCTAGAATACATCCACTAGTTTTTATGTGGGAGTGTTTTAGTAAGCTACATCTTAAGGTGTATTTAACTACTTTTTAGTTATAACTTGCTAAAACACACCTTCTAAAAAATAAGTGGGTGTATCCTAGCAAATGCCTATAGGAGTTGCTAACATACACCCACTTATTTTTTAGAAGGTGTGTTTTAGCAACATTCACATTAAGGTGTATTTAACAACTTTTTAGTTATATTTTTGCTAAAACACACCTTAATAAAAACTAATGGGTATATCCTAGCAAACCCCTAAATTAAATGTATAATCAATATCACCTCTTAAGAGAATATGGTCTTAGTGATTCGGAGTTTCATGAGAAGATAAGTACAATCTAACTAAAAATTATTTCATTTATTAGTAAAATTCCCATAAAAGAGACATACTCAACCTGCAAAAAATTTACCTATATAATTTTTTCTCCATTATCACTCAATTCTTACATGGCCCGATGTAAGAATTTGTATATGTGGTGATTCTTGAAAAGCTCTAAGAGGAACAACAGTTTAACGCTTCAAGACTACAAGAGAGACGAACATCATATCTTCACCTCAATACGTCAAAGACATTAATTGTGTATATGAATAATCTTTTATATATATCTGACATTTTTTACCTGCATAGTTGATGTCGTAATAATCACTTACACTTGAACTCAACAATGTCTCCCTCAAATGTGAGTCTCTCGCATCATATACTTGATCCAAACATCTGGATCCAACTATCACTATCTCATCGAGCCGAATTAAGGATTGATGCCATTTTTTTTTTAGAGTCCGGGAGAATGATGGGAGAAAGAATCTACCAATGCTCCATAACCATATGAGAGGGAGATACCACATTTCCACCAAAAGCTTTAATATTTTTAGTAAAGATGTGGTGTCCAATTTCACTCGTGTGGTTACTTAAGCCATATTGTAATGATCTCCGACCTCCTTTATAACCTAACAATAGTGCTGTGAAAGTGACTCAAAATTGGAGTTTTGAATATGTCAAAATCGGTGGTTGAATGGTGTTGTATGGGGCCCGATTTTGGGTGTTGTTTTTCAGCCTTTTGGTACGACAAAAATCGGTGGCCGAATGGAGGAATTCGGGGCCTGATTTTGTCAGCAGGAAATAAAATAGAAACGTATTTTCGGGCTCAGATATGTTCCATTGTTTTAGGATACTTTTACTATAAATATAAACCTTGTATCAGAGTAAACCTTGAGATAGAGGGGGTTGAAAACAAGGGTTTAGAAACAAACAACAAAGTAGGGTTTTATAGAGCTTTCTCGAGGCGGGAGACACTAGGGTAGTGATTGATTCACCTTGGGAAAGACTATTAGGATTGAGTCTCTTGGTCACGGGAAGATATTGAGACTTTGGGTAGAATTAGGTTTGAAGACTTATTCTTGTAACCCTTTGATATCTCTTTTGTAAAGTTACTCCTCATTATAGTGGAACAGAGGGTCTCTCCTCCAGACTAGGTGAGTATTGGACCGAACTGGGTAGACAAATTTCGTATGTTTTCTCTTCTCTCTCTCTCTCTCTCTCATTGTTTTCTACTTTTGCTTGTGTTTATAATTGTTCCCACATTGATATGGTTGCTTGATTATTTTGCTCCACACATCAAGTATTTTATTGGTGTGATTTTTCAACGAATTCACAACAATTGGCGCCCACCGTGGGGCAAGGATCAAACGATAATCAAGTAACATGGGTTCGAAGTGGGATATTGAGAAGTTTACCGGAGATAATGATTTTGGGTTATGGAAGGTAAAGATGGAAGCGGTGTTAATACAACAAAAGTGTGAGAAAGCTTTGAAGGGTGAAGGTGCGTTACCGGTCACCATGTCATAAGCAGAGAAGACCGAGATGGTGGACAACGCCAAGAGTGCCATTGTCTCGTGCCTCGGGGATAAAGTTTTGAGAGATGTAGCGAAGGAACCAACCGCAACATTGATGTGGTCAAAGTTGGAGTCTTTTTATATGACAAAGTCTTTGGCTCACCTGCAATTCCTAAAGCAACAACTCTACTCATTTAAGATGGTAGAGTCAAAGGCCATCATAGAGCAACTTACAGAGTTAAAAAAAATCCTTGATGACTTGGAGAATATTGAGGTGCATCTTGAGGATGAAGATAAAGCTATACTCTTGTTGTGTGCTCTACCGAAATCTTTTGAATCTTTCAAAGATACCATGCTCTATGGCAAAGAAGGCATTGTTACCTTGGAAGAAGTTCAAGTGAATTTGAGAACCAAGGACTTGAGAGCCGATGAAAACGATGAAGGCCTAAATGTTTCAAGAGGGAATGGTGAAGGTAGTGGTAACCGGAGAAAGAGTGGTAACAAGTCAAAGTTTAAGTGCTTTAATTGTAACAAGATGGGTCACTTCATGAAGGATTGTCCGAAGATTAATGGTAACTCCGCACAAATTGTCTCTGAGGGTTATGAGAATGCAAGTGCTTTGGTGGTGTGTTGTTGGGAGGATGAAGAAGGTGATGTTTATCCCCTTGTGAATGATGCCTTGTAGAGCGGTGGTCGTCTGGAGAGACGTTAAACACTCAACATCATCCTGGAGAGGTGGTGATAAGAATACTTGTGATCTACCTTTGAGACATAGTGGGATGTACGCATTTGCTAGTTGAGGTAGAGAAATCTCAGCTTGAGGTGGAGTTGAACACACCGGAAATGGTACGACTATGGAGGACCTTGGGTGCTATGCTCTAGTTGTGAGCAAGAAAATTCTTCATGAAGACGGAAGGCATTCCGGAGGTTGAAGAATGTATATCATGGCTTGTGGGATTACCTTAAAAGACCAAGGGTAATTGGAAGCAACTGAATCTTCAGGAGGACGAATTTGATCACTTCGGGGGCTAAAGAGGTATGGTGTAAACTTATGGAACTACCTAAAATTCTTAGCGTAGTTGGATGCAAGGATCTTCGAGAAAGCGGATGGCATTCCGATGGCTGAAGAGGTAAGGTGTAGACTTGTGGAACTACCTAAAATTCCTAGTGTAGTTGGATGCAAGAATATTCAAAAGGTGGAAGGCGTTCCGATGGTTGAAGAGGTTGGGTGGAAACTAATGGAGCAACATGGTGTAGTGGGAAGCAAGGGAAAGAGCAGCAAGGTGGTTGATGGTTTGGCATCATCACTAATTTAGAGTCAAGGTGGAGATTGTTGTGAAAGTGACTCAAAATTGGAGGTTTGAATTTGTCAAAATCGGTGGTCGAATGGTGTTGTCTAGGGCCCGATTTTGGGTGCTGTTTTTCAGCCTTTTTGTACGACAAAAATCGGTGGCCGAATTGAGGAATTCGGAGCCCGATTTTGTGAGCAGGAAATAAAACTGAAACACATTTTCTGGCTCAGATTTGTTCCAGTTTTTTTAGGATACTTTTACTATAAATATAGACCTTGTATCAGAGTAAACTTAGAGATAGAGGGGGCTGAAAACAAGGGTTTGGAAACAAACAACAAAAGTGGGAGACACTAGGGTTGTGATTGATTCACCTTGGAAAACACTATTAGGATTGAGTCTCTTGGTCACAATAAGAGATTGGGACTTTGGGTAAAATTAGGTCTGAAGACTTATTCTTGTAACCCTTTGATATCTCTTTTGTAAAGTTACTCATCATTATAGTGGAACAGAGGGCTGCTCTCTCCCCCAGACTAGGTTAGTATTTGACCGAACTGGATAAACAAACTTCGTGTGTTCTCTCTTTCTTTTATCTGGTTGTTTTACTTTGCTCCACACAAATTGGTTGCTTAATTATTTTGCTCCACACATCAAATATTTTATTGATGTGATTTTTCAACGAATTCACAACAAATGGTATCAAAACATGAAAAGTTTTACAATCAAGTACACTGCATATACAAACTTCCAAGCAACAAAAAATCTACATGCCAATGCTTAAACAATAAAAAGGATTACACCATCAATTTTGGTACTTAAAAGCAAAAGTTTTATTTGTTGCTTTCAACCACCAAAACGACATGATCTTGATTAAAGATCTTTTTATAAGAAACAATTACTTAAAGATGAAGTGGTATTATAAAACCACTTTAAGTTGACTATGCAACTCAAATGGATTGGTTGTTATTTTTTTCAAAACATACATGCATTCTTGTAAGTGTTTTTCATGCGGTTATTCATATACTCCCTCCGTCCCAAATTGTATGTCGTTTTAGGGAAAAAAATTATCCTAAATTATATGTCGCTTTACAATACCAATGCATTATTAATGTTATTTTTCCTATTATAACCTTAACTATTTATTACTCTCTCTTCTTTCATTTATCTTTCCCATATTATTTATTAAGGATAATTTTGTAAACCAACTCATAATATCTCTTTTCCTCACAATATTAATTGCATTTCTTAATATGTGTGAAATACCCAAAACGTCATACAATTTGGGACGAAGGGAGTAAATAAAATACTTATAACTATCAATAATTTGTCAATTCCATAAATTTTTAAAGTTTTTTTTATAAGCACAAAATAAATTTATGTTAAGAACCACACAATAAACATCTAGAAAGAAAAACATCTAAAAAGACCTCTAAAAGGATGCACCTAAGTTTTTTTTTTTTTTTTTCCAATCCAAGATGCCTTGTGCACGTAATAAATGTAACAAGAGCGATCTTATTTGGACATAAATAATTTGACATCTAAAACAACACCGTAAAAAATATATCTTTATAATTATTGATATGATTTAAAATAAATAATTAAAGAGTAAATTACACTCCCCTCCCTTCAAAGATGCTTGAATTACACTCCCCTCCCCTCTTATGTTAAAATATACATTCCCCTCCCCTCTTATTCAAAACATATTAGAAAAAAATTCATTCCCCTCCCCTAAGAAAAGCTTGAATTACATTCTCCTCCCCTCTTATGTTAAAATCTACACTTTACTCCCTCAATATATATTTTTTTATTTTTAATAATCTAGAAAAATAATAATAATCTAATGCACTTCGAAAAAAACAGTATTGCAGGTCTATTTTAACATAATAAAAAATTGAATACATATTTTTTTGCTATTTTTTATTTACAATTTCATTAACATGTAGTTTTAAACCCGATTATAAAATATGAAACAAGCCAAAATAAAATTAAAATATGTGAAAAATTACTAACGACAATAAACCATGGTTATTTAAAAGTTAATTTTAAACTCTAAATTATAAAATCAATAGCAAAATATTTAAATTTAATTATCATTAACATTTAAATTATAAAGAAATGAATTAATTTTTCTTAAAGGGTGGTTTAAAATTAATATATATCATAAAAATATTTATTTATGTTAAAATAGATTAAAGTGTAGTGCATATTTAATTATCAAGGGAGGGGGTTGTAATTCAAGCATCTTATAAGGGAGGGGAGTGTAAGTTTTATTTTTCAAGGGAGGAAATTGTATATTTTAACATAAGAGGAGAGGGGAGTGTATTTCAAGCATCTTTGAAGGGAGGGGAGTGTAATTTACTCATAATTAAAAAAGTATCATTAATACAGTGTAGATCCAATTTCCCTTAATAACAACCTTCAGCCAAATAAAGGGTTGCCTAAACAACAATGGACTACAATTTGTTACATCTTCTACATTTGACCTATTAATGCAAGTGCTATTTAGGATCATAGTGGTACTAACATGAATTCAGATTATTTGTACTTGCAAGGTTCATAGTTAACACATCGATGATTGTTGTATCAAAATCAATTAGTCAATAATGTAATTGTTTTTTTGTTTCACAATTTCATAATATAAATTGAAAATTTTAGATTACAGAAAAATATAGTAAAATATGGATCGTCCAAGCCCAAATGCGAATAATATTACTCTTTTCACTTTTCAAAATGTTCAAAAACATCTGTTAACTGTCGCTCGGCTTTTCAACGACATTTAAATCTTGTTGAACACTTTTTAAAACGGTTTAATAATTTTTTAAATTGGTTTAATCAATCTTAAAAGTGTCCAACAACATTTAGCTGCTATTAAAAAACCGAACGACAGTTAGCTGTCGTTGGATCAATGACAGTTAAAAAAGAGCAATTTGAAAAGTGAGTAAAAAGTAATTTTCTAATGTGAAAGCACTTGGTTTTTTCTTGCTAACAATTGCTAGAAAAATGAGCAACTTAAGAAGTTAGAAGAGTAATTTCCTAATGTGAAAGCAATTGGTTTTTTCTTGCTAGCAATTGCTAGAAAAGCACTTGGTTTGTTAGAATATAATGAAGCACGCGCCTTTGTTAGCGTAGTAGAATAAAGAAGAGTATTTCAACAACTACAATGTACTTGCTAATTGGTGACACCATGATAATAATAAGTTACCTAAGCTAAGCACACAAAAAAGTAACAAAAATGATTTGCAGAAAGAGATGTGTGGGTCAAAGAAAGAGAGAGGGGAATTACACTTGCAGCTTTTGCTTTTCAAAGTTTTGCTCTTTTAGAACAATTTTAGGGGAATGACTGACTGCTTGGTAATTGACCAAAGAGACCCAAGTGTGATTGTACTTACCTCATACTCATAGTGGTTTATGGAATCTATAAAGCACATCCCATGCTACCATCACCAACATTAATTTATGCCACAAAATATATCAATTGTGTTAAATTATAATTTTCATTTGCTTTTTTATTATAAAAAATAATTTGATTAAGAGAGGCACTTATCATTCAAGACTAAAAACCACTAAAATCTTATCTTAGTAGAATTATAATGTTATAGAATCGAGCTGGAGATCGAATCAACGAGTTTTATGAGTCATTGTTCAATTGATTCAACAATGAAAGATGAACATGATAAATTGTGGTTCATCTGGTTAGATCGGCCGATTTGATCCAATTTTGACAACACTAGAATTTAAAATAGTCCATCACTCAATTTGAATTCAAATAAGGTCTGATTGGCACTATTTACTTATTTGTTTATAAAACATAGGAAAGACACCAAAATTTTCATGGTTCATCTATATTTGGTGGGTCACAAAATCCATTATAAATCTCAATCGCCCAGTACACACTCCACTTCCTCCTCCTCGAGATTCTCACATTCTCTCTATACCTTAATATATTAAAAATTCTCATTTAGGACTTTACTGAATGGCTAAACTCAGGGAATTTTTGGATTCTCCACATTCCCATAAAGCAAAGCATAATCCATTACGTATGTATGTGCGTAAAAATAAATGGAATCCTCCTCTTTACTTAAACGGTTTTGATCATTCCCAAAATAAATAACTAAAATACCCTTATGTGACTTAAGTCACGTAGCGTGATTTCGTGACTTAAGTCACGTAGCGTGAGTTAACTCACGCTACGTGCTGTTTTTAATCGAGGCAGAGCCTCATTCTGCCTCATTCCATTTTCAAACAACACACTCAAATCTCAATTCTCTCTCAAATTACACAACTCCAAAATCCCTTCAACTTCAAATCAAACAACAAGAACAAGTAAGCTTTCACTTAAATTATGTTGGTATGATAGATTTTTTCACTTAATCAAAAATTTTTTAGGTTTAGTGTTTTGTTAAAATTTTAATTTTTTTTGCAAGAAATGATAGAATGTTACAGGCAAATGACTTATAATGCTTAATTGTTATGATGTTTAGATGTTTGCATGATTATGTTAGATTTTTTACACTTAGATTGGATTTTTTTAGATTTAGGGTTTGTTTAATTTTTTTCTCTTCAAGATATGATACAATGTTACATGCAAATGTGTAATATTGCTTAATTATTTTGATGTTTGCATGTTTACGTTGTAGTTATCATTTTTAGGGTTTATGTATAATTTGCACTCCAAGTGTTTGATGAAATGTTTGAATGAGCTTTTCATTGATTGTTTTTAATTTGTTATTGTGTATATTTGAAACAATGGTTGGGTGGATTGACGTTCATGCTCAATTCAACGGCGGAGAACCTCATAGGTTGAAGGTTCGGTGCCTTGGTGTAACGTTAAAAGGACTCAAGGATGAGCTGAATGAATTCAACCAAGGAGTCAACCCCGGAGACACAAGGAGGGTGGAAAACGTTCAGTATAAACGTTCAATGCTCGACGAGGGGGAAAATATCATTCACTTGGATGGAGTTAGAGAACGACGAAAACGTGACGAGCATGTTTTGGGAGCACAACATGTTCCAGTGAATCGATATGCGTGTAACGTTGCTGAGATCAACTGAAGATATTATCAAAAGTTTGATTCCGCCAGAAGATCGTCATTAAATTCGGGAATGCACCTTTCAACTACAACAATTATCTTCCTATCAATGGGGTAATTTAAACTTGTCAAACGACAGTTCTCATGCATTCACCTGAAAGTTCTTTTGTTCCATTCAAAATGTTAAATTCTTGTTGGCTTCGTTTAAATGATGGTATTGAAGTGTCTAGGTCAGGACCTCATTCCGTTGGCACTTGGATACTATCATTTAAAACCAAGGCCAACAAGAATTTAACCTTTGGAATGAAACAATAAAACTTCCGGGTGAATGCTTGAGAGCTGTTGTTTGACAAGTTTGAATTTACCCCATTCATAGGTAAGATAATTGTTGTAGTTTGAAGATGGATTCCCGAATGTAATGTAATGTAACTTTCATTCGAATTTATTCAATACGCGATTTTTATTCAAATTCACGCTGAGTTTAATTAATATTTATTTATTCAAATTTACGCTGAGTTTATTTGTTCACTTTTTTTTTGAGTTTATTCAATACGCTACTTTTTTTTCCGAGTTTATTCTTTATTCTAAATTATGAGTTTTGGTTGAATGAATGAATAGTTATTCCTATGTATGAACGAACGAAGGAACTAAGCTTAACAGGGAACAAGACAGTAGCTACTGCCTGTCTGTTTTGGTGCGCAAAGAACCAGCGTGGGTTAACTCACGCCAAGGCTAACACTAGCGTGACTTAACTCACGCTAGGTTGGCCGGTGGTTTAAGTCCAAGAACACGTTTTTTTGAAGTTGGTCAGTTATTCCACCTTCAATTTAACTCATTTCTACACGTTTTTCCTGCTCTTTTGACTGCATTTAGTACTAACAAAACCTATGGTACTCATTTCTCACTATAAATACCCCTCCAAAACTCACTATTTCCTCACACCATGTCTTCTCTCCTCCTCCTCACTCTTTAGATTTTTTTAGTTTTTTTGGGCCAACTTAGTGGTAAAAAAAGGTCAAGGGAGGGGGTAAAATAGGGCAACTTACTTGGGGCACAAAGAGATCAACTCTTAGGGTAAAAGTAAATATGCTTCTTTTTACCCCAAAAACTTTTTACCGTGGGTAAAAGACTCTTTCTTGGGATATAAAAAGAACCACACTTACGTTTACCCCGAAGGGATGATGTCTTTTTACCCTAAAAAGGCTGCTCTCTTTTATCACCGTCCTTAATCCTCTGTTACCCCAAAATTGGTTTATTTTTACCTCAAAGAAGCATATTTATTTTATTCCAATAAAATGTATCAAATTATGTATTATGTAATTGTATCAAAGTATTAATAAAATGAGGTGTTATTATGTAATTGTTGAGAATTTATATTACCATTTATACTGTTAGCATGTATATTATTTATATTACCATTCGAATAATTATTTATATTACCATTTAAATAAATTCGAAAAAATGCATATTTTGTAACGTGAGTTTACTCACACTTTAGTTTTTTAAATTAACACTAGCGTGAGTTAACTCACGCTGCGTGACTTAACCTTGGTAAATTATACACTGACGTAATTTAAGTTACATAAGGGTATTTTGATCATTTTACTTGAAAATGAGCGAAACTATTTAGGTAAAAAGCAGGATTCAAATAAATGTAAGTTGAATTTTAAAATGTACACATTAGCAATCAATTTTTTTCTTTCTTTTCACACCACCATATGACTAATTTATGAAGAATCAATGTCATTTTCACCAATAAAGGTGAAATAAAATCAATGTAGGATTATTCTTTGATTCTATATATGTACATGCTTAATGTTCGTTAAATCTAATGATACCTCATATTCCTCAATCTCCAATACTTTTTTTTTCCTTTATTTTATTTACTACTGTGCTAATGCATATAGATAAATAATTCATGAAATCTTTTTCTACTTTATGGTCATGTGCATGATTATGTCACAAAGTGAATTTCCCATTCTATCCATACCATATATGCAATTGATTGGTGTGTTTGACAGAATAACCGTGTGCATGGTAATTTTAGCAAAGATTATATTTTGTAGCTTCAATAAAATTACGGCGTCAAAGGGGGTTTAATCAAATCAATCCTGATTTTAAACATACACTTATTCTTTTTAAGACTTAAACAAAATTTGATTCTCGATGTGTAAATTTAACTATAACATAGTTGGGATATGTTCGAGTAATATTGATCCCAACTTGAAGTTAGAATTTGATGTTTTTTACCTTATAATTGATTCTCACCTTCAAATTTTTTTTTTGACAAAACCTTCAAATTTATTATTCAACTGTTTTTTACATTAATTTTTCTTAACATAAATTACTTTACATACAACCTATGAAACACGAAACACGGAAACGACACGAACACTAACATACTGACATAGATGATAATTTAAAAAAATAACATAATTTAGTGTAATCATAGGTGTCGTGTCGGACACCGACACATGTCCGACACATCTAACTCATTTTTAACCATAATAATTTTACAAAATCAATTAATTCAAAATTAAATTTTAATGGTATAACCAAATAAATACTTAAACCATTGTATAATATTTTGTTTAAAGTTTCTATGACTCAGTGACAGGCATGCTAGTTCCCTTTATACTGCACAAAAACACATCATCTTTCTCTTTTCTTTTCTTTCCCCCCCTCACTCACTTACTCTGACACAAGATTTTTGGGTGAATAAGATTCTATTCTACCATGGAAAGAAGCAACTAAATTTCTTTTTCTTTTCTTCTTTTGAACATCAAATCAAAATTTAAGAGACAACATCCATTTTAAAACAGTTCACATTTTCAACAACATCATCATTATAAGTTTCAGTTAGTTAAGGAATCTAAAGTTGTTGTTAGTACTATATTTCTGTCTTGTTTCTTCAAAATTCCAATTCAAAATGATGAAGCCAACAAGAGTTATATCTCTTCTTTGTTTTGTGTTTTTCTTGTTTTTGTGCTTTTCATGTTCAAATGCTTTGCTTTCTTCTAAAGGAGTAAACTATGAAGGTAAATTTCAAACTTTGTGTATATATATATATATATATATATATATACACATACTTACATGTAGTTTCATTGAGTTCAATATGTAGAGTTTTGAATTGTGTTTATTTTTTATTTTTGTATTTGCAGTGCAAGCTTTAATGAGTATAAAAGACTCTCTAGTGGATCCACATGGTGTTCTTGAAAATTGGGATGGTGATGCAGTTGATCCATGTAGTTGGACTATGGTTACATGTTCTAGTGAAAATCTTGTCACTGGCTTGTAAGTAGTAAATTTTTTCTTCAATCTTCTATATCAAGTCGAAAAAAATGAACAGCGGTTTTAAATTGCAGTTACGGTTAATTACGCTACAAATTGCTTTTAATAGTTATATGAAACTGGTTTTGTTTTGTTTAGGGGTACTCCAAGTCAAAGTTTATCAGGTACTTTATCTCCAAGCATAGGGAATTTAACCAACCTTCAGATGGTGTAAGTAATCATAATTCATAAAAATTATGCAATTTACTAAGGATTTTTATTTTTGACGATGGCTGAATCTCAGTGGATCGTGACAGGAAGGTCACTTTGTCACTTACAATGCCTCTTCGCGTATTTTAGTCATCTGAAAAGGAACTAAAGTTATTTGTTCTTGATTACTTTTTCAGGCTGCTACAGAATAACAACATAACCGGATCAATCCCTTCGGAATTAGGAAAACTTCCTAAGCTTCAAACTCTTGATCTGTCTAATAACTTCTTCAATGGTGAAATTCCTACCTCTCTTGGTCACTTAAGAAGCCTTCAATACTTGTAAGGATATATAATTTTGAAATTTTAAGATTAAGCTATATTTTTAGTATTAGTCTATGGTTTTTGAACCTGAAAAGTTATTAAAATTGTTTCAGGAGGTTGAACAATAACAGTCTTGTTGGTGAATGTTCAGAATCACTAGCTAACATGACACAACTTGTTTTACTGTAATATACACAGCCTATTCTTTTGTTTCATTATTCTTTAATTCTGTTTATAGTTTTTGTGTTACTAAAGTTTCTTTTTATTTTTCGATTCGCAATGTAGTGATCTGTCCTACAACAATCTTAGTGGACCAGTACCAAGAATTTTGGCAAAATCATTTAGGTAATTCTTTCTCTAAATTTATGTGTTTTTCTGCATGGATGGAAAACAGAAAATAGAGTACTAATTGAAAGAATTTGGAAATTCTTTTCTGTTGTTTCAGCATTGTTGGTAATCCTCTTGTTTGTGCTACTGGAAATGAACCAAACTGTCATGGGATGACATTGATGCCGATATCCATGAACTTAACCAATACTCAAGGTAATATCTTTGAAAACAAAATTATGCTTAATCATCTACGTAGCACATACACTTCAGAATGAATGCGTATGAAACGTCGGACACCTGTACAGCATTGATGCGTGTAATTACATTTAAACACCCTTATTTTCTCAAATTATTGCCAGTGTCTACTTGTCTGTGTCAGTATCGTATCCGATGTCCATCTCTTTTTCAGTGCTTCATAGTTAATCATGCATTGTGTCACCTTCATATGTAGTGTACTTTGATATATATTTCTGCATTGTTATTGCTTTAATGCTGATTGCAATATCTTTGCTTCCGTAGATTCTTTACCACCAAGCAGACCAAAAAGTCATAAAATGGCTATTGTGTTTGGCTTGAGTCTTGGATCTCTATGCCTAATAGTCGTTGGTTTTGGACTTGTTCTTTGGTGGAGACATAAGCATAATCAACAAGCATTCTTTGATGTCAAAGGTAATTTTTCCATTAGAATGTCATGTGAAATAGAGATTATAAATATATGCTTCTAGTCCTTGCAAATATACTATCTTTCGCTTTTGGTTCTTGGTATGTTTTAAGGGACTATTACTTGGACCAATTCCAATACCAAACAAATTTACATAAACTAAAACCAAACAAGGACCAAAAGTAAAAAGTAGTATGTTTGCAAACTTGAATTTTTTTTTTACAAGGACTAAAAGCAAAAACTGATATGATTGAAGTTCCATATAGTTGGTTCATTATTGTGACATATTATTAAATGTTTTAGACCGGCACCATGAAGAAGTTTACCTTGGAAACTTGAAGAGGTTTTCATTTAGAGAACTCCAAGTTGCTACAAATAACTTCAGCAGCAAAAACTTAGTCGGAAAAGGTGGTTTTGGAAATGTCTACAAAGGAGTTCTTTCAGATAGCACTGTAATAGCCGTAAAGAGGCTTAAAGACGGCAATGCAATTGGAGGAGAGATTCAATTTCAGACTGAAGTTGAAATGATTAGTCTTGCAGTTCATAGAAACCTTCTCAGACTTTATGGATTTTGCATGACATCATCAGAAAGGCTTTTGGTTTATCCTTATATGTGCAATGGAAGTGTTGCGTCCCGTTTGAAAGGTAAGTTCATTTGTAAACTTTTCTTTAGAATAATAATTCTGGTTCTAATGTAAGCAGATAAATAAATGCGCAAGAACACAAACAATTGATCACATAGTTTGGCCATTTGTAATTACATCTATACGGACAGTTGCAAAGTACAAATCTTTGTTTAAATACTACTGCTCGGTTTGCAATAAATTAGGGTTACAGATTACAAATCCTCTTTGCTCGAACGTCTTCCCCATTTATAAGGGAATATGAGTCATACTCAACATGAGTAAATGCTCAAGTTGGTCCTTGAAGTTGTAGGATTGTAACAACCTAGTTCCGTACATTGTCAATATTCTAAAATGATCCATGCAGTCGCAAAATGTTAATCAAGTCTGTCCCTCTGTCTGGATCTATTATAAAGTGCATCACTGACATTATTCACTTGGTTTCAAATTCATTATGATATTATCAACTTAATGTTATTCTAGCCCCTGAAAATTCCCACAAAGGGACAAATTTGATCAAAATTTTAGGGATCATTTTGGAATATCGAAATTGTGAAGTACTAGATTGACACAGTTTTACAATTTCAACAACCAATTTAGATATTTGATCTACTAAGCAGTTTCATATGAAAATTTACAGTTCCTAATCCTGATGTCAATTTTGTGATTTTTCAGGTAAACCAGTCTTGGATTGGGGAACAAGGAAGAACATTGCATTAGGAGCAGCAAGAGGACTACTATACCTTCACGAGCAATGTGATCCAAAGATAATCCACAGGGATGTCAAAGCTGCAAACATATTGCTTGATAACTATTATGAAGCTGTAGTTGGTGATTTTGGTTTGGCAAAGCTTTTGGATCATCAAGATTCACATGTCACAACTGCAGTGAGAGGAACTGTAGGGCATATTGCACCGGAATATCTGTCCACAGGACAATCTTCCGAGAAGACTGACGTGTTTGGATTTGGCATTCTTCTCCTTGAGTTAATCACAGGTCAGAGAGCCTTAGAATTTGGAAAAGCTGCTAACCAAAAAGGAGCCATGCTTGATTGGGTAACTAATGCTTCTTATTTTCCCCTTAGTTTATATTAATTAAAATTATTAATACTTAAATCAAATTATTGAGGGTTAGCCTTGACGCAACGATAAGGTTGTTGCCTTTGTACCTTGAGGTCGTAGGTTCAATTGATATTGAAGTCATGTCTAATGTCCGACTTGTGTTGGTGTTCGTCACTATGCATTCAATCACTTCTAATTTTTAAAACTTTATTGTCTACTCGTCAGTGTTTGTGTTGATATTCATAGATAGAAATAACCTCTTGGTTTGTGGGGATAAGGCTGCATACATCTCAAAATTTATAAACTAGATTGGAGATAGAACTAGTGAAGCCTACGGGTAACGGTTCAACCACGTCTGAACTGAATGACAAAATAAGTGATGTAAAAAATAAACGGAAAATGAAAGTCATTTTAACTAACCATGGTTGAAGCGATTTAACCTAGTTTATTCCCCGTTCAACCAAATTGCAATGTAATCTCGATCAAACCAAATGGCAAAACGGGTGGTTCCAGATTCAACTAGTTGAATCGGTCGGTTCAGTCCATCCCCTAACCCCACCTGGTGGGAGTCTTGTGCACTTGTTTGTCCTTTAACCACAAATCAAATCACAAGTCCTTATTATATTGTTGTCATTCAGGTGAAGAAAATTCATCAAGAGAAGAAACTTGAATTACTAGTAGACAAGGATCTAAAGAGCAACTATGACAAAATTGAGCTTGAAGAAATGGTTCAAGTGGCACTCTTATGTACTCAATATCTTCCAAGCCATAGACCTAAAATGTCCGAGGTTGTACGCATGCTCGAAGGTGATGGACTAGCCGAAAGATGGGAAGCTTCTCAAAAAACTGACACTTCCAAATTAAAACATCAAGAATCATCTTTATCAGATAGATATTCTGATCTTACTGATGATTCTTTGTTATTAGTCCAAGCTATGGAGCTATCAGGACCAAGGTGAATTATTTAGTCAATAATATATATATATTTTTTATGTTAAAGTGTTTCTAAAGAATTAAGAGTATATGATAGTTGAGTCTGTTTTGGAGATTATATGTTGTATGATAGAAGGTTTTGTTTACTTTCAAATGTACATAATCTGATTTGTTGAATCTGTAATGCAAATTTTGTAATGTTATAAATCTTGTGGTGAATTTTTTTTGTAATGTTATAAATCAACAACAAAAACTTGTATTGGTTATTTGGTTTTGTGGTGAAAAATCTTGTGCTTATATTGTACAATTGTCTTGTCTTCTTTTTTTAGCTTTCAATGTTTACAAGAGGTTGTTATTTCAAATTGTAATTTTTTTTTTGTTATTAAATTGATTGGTTTATTTCAACTGCCACTACATTTTTGCGTGGGTGGGAACATCAAAGCTAGATTGACAATGTGCATGCAAGGAGCAAAAATAAACAATGAGTAGTTGAAACAATTACTATTGTGTTTGAACCGAGGGTTTAGGAGGAGAATGGAGGATGTTCACTTTTAATTTTTAAATTACTTATAATGTAAAATGTTTTTTTAAAATAAATTAAGTGTTTTTAAAATATTATATAATCATTTATCATGTTGTTAATTCAATTTTCTAAAAATCATTTTATAATGTCTGTAACTTATAAAAGAAAAGTAAGTCATCTCCTCTATTCTGAGTTTGTTAGGTAGTTTAGGAGGGGAGAGCTTGTATAGGAGGAAGGAGGAAAGGAAAATGGAAGAAAGGATAGCCTCCAACTTGAACCGAAAAGAAAAATGGAAGAAATGATAGCCTCCAACTTGAATCAAGGGTTTATTTGTCGGGAACTTCTACGGTACATCTGCCAATTAAGGTGTATCGGTACTCTTGTTTCAAAAATTTATACATTAACTATTATTTTTTATTAAAAAAAGAGCTATTTAATGATATTTAAATTTAGAAAATATCATTTCATTGTTTATAAAAATCATACTAAATTTTTTACATTTTATTGTAAAAAATAATCAAAATTCTCTATTATGAGTAATAAAAATTCAGAAAATTAAAATTTTATTGCGTTGACGTTTTTGGTAAATAAGATTTAGTTATTATAATTATAGGTAATAGAAAATAATTTTTCCCTACAAAAAAACAACTCATTTAACTATTATTTTAAGGATTTGATGTACCAATACACTCAAATTTTTAAGTGTACCATATAATTTGCCTTATTTGTCTTCATAGTATAAAATTCTTTTGAAACAAGGAAACCCAGAATTTGTATTCAATGAAGATTTTGGAGACCTTATAACTCTCCAAATTAAGAATATATTAATTATAAAACAAAAAAAATGTAAAATATTTATCCCAAAAACTTTGCCAAATAAAAAAGATTCTTAATAAAATTTACAATGGCACCACCAAAACAATAAAATTAAATCTTCTTCTTTTATGGCACCACCAAAAAAATAAAATAAAATTTACAATGGAAAATAAAATTAAATTAAATCTTCTTCTTTTATGGCACCACCAAAAAAATAAAATTTAATTTACAATGGAATGGTCCCGGCGGGGCTCGAACCCGCGACCTTCGGCTCATAAGACCAACGCTCTAACCAACTGAGCTACGGGACCATTGCCCCAAAGTTTTATAAATAACTGATTTACGATGTAAATAATTTTTTTTTATATCCATAAATATTTATTACACTTTTTTCTCTACTTTTTCAAGTATAATTTATTATTCTAATTATAACTCTTACAATCTATTTTCAAGTATAATTCATAAATTTAGTTAATGAAGAGTTATTTTTTGAAGTAATGATATAAGCTTATTAAAGTAAATATATATATTTTTTAATATATGTAAGTGTCAATATTAAAATGGCTTATATTGTGGGAAGAATATACTTTTAATACATTTTTGCTTTTATTTACATGCAATCAAATCTACATACTTATTGATTAAAAATAAAATCTACATATTATAAAAAAGAACTCATATGGACAAATATAAGGCCATTACTTTTTCCACCCTATGAGTTTCTCCCACGCCATATTCGAATTTTAAAATATTAAATGTTTCAACGTGTTTTGAAGGTTTTTATGAAGTATTTATGTCGTTGGAATTCTATAATTCAAATTGCATAGGACGCGTGAGAAACTCATGTGATAAGAAAAGAAGCCGTCCAAATCTAAAAGGCCTTTAAATTTATTTTCTGCTTTATCCGATCCAATTTTTTTTTGTTTGATAAGTAACGCTAATAACACCCCACTTTTTCACTACTACACATATGTTTTATTTTGCGGGAAGCGTGTTTGATAAGTAAAGCTAATAACACCCCACTTTTTCACTACTACACTTATGTTTTATTTCCGCTTTATGGCCTTCAAAAATCTCGACGTTTTCACGTGACATTGAACACACTTAAATTTCTTTTCCTATCATAATTTTGGATGTGTGTTTTTAATAAAATCCATAAATGAAGCGTGTTCAAAAAACATAAGTGTGTTCAATTTTGTGTCACTAAAATACCAATTTACAAAATTATGACATGAAAATATCAATGTCATGTGAAAACATGGAGATACATAAAAAATCTAACTACTAAGTCTCTAGGTGTACAATTCCTGAATACTCATCCTTTTATGCCTCATTTGATACTGGATGGCTGACTTTGTTTTTTACGCAATCTAATTTATCAACTACAAAAACCCTAACCTACAAAATGAGAAGAAATGCGTAGAGTTTGAGAAATTTAACACTTACTTGTTGCGTTTAGGTTCGAATATGGAGTCCAGTTGCTTGAGTTTCAATTATTGAAGTAAGGAAAGTGTAAAGCAAGTGTTTGAAAAACAAATGAAACTCATAGCTTCTGTTTTTGTATGTAAGTGATGCGGATCGGGTAATAACTCCCGAACTTAAGTGATTGAGAGTTAGGCTCCGAGAGGTTCAACAGTTACGATCTGAGGGGGCATTTTTGGATCTTAAATTGGCTTGTGAGCAATTAAAGAGGCCTTTAGAGGAATTTACAAAATCAATTTGAAGTTCAAACTTTATTTACAACAACAAGAAATGTACCATATGTTGGAAAGAAAAAAAAGAATTTGCTAACTACAACCAACTATTTGCTACATACACCCTTATATTGCTTTTTTGAAAATCACCAAATAAAAAATCCTTTCTTTCCATGTCATTTTTCAACCTCTTTAGATAAGCAAAAATTTTCATTATTAAAATACAAAGGATACTCAAACTAATATACAAGGAGAGGCAAAGCCTATGAATCTGCAATTACATTAGTAAGAAAAGAAAAAGGTTACTTAACAAATCATGGAACCCATATTCCCCCTTAAAAGCCTAGCCAATCAAAGATTTGAGACCAGATTGTGTACACAAATGGACATTGGAAAAATAGGTGATCCACACTCTCTGATTTTGCTTTGCAAAACACACACAAGTTGTTATAAGAAGCCTCCAAAACATCTATTCAAGATCATCGAGCGTTGGTAGACTTTTTTTTAATAATCTCCATCAAACACCAAGTTTTAAGAAAAATAAGATAAGAACCATTAATCTTTTAACTCCTCCTACAAAGCGTTGTTGCAATGCACCTTTGCATGTTCCTGCAACAACAACCTGCACACTTTTAACTATATAAATTCCTTTTGTTTCCGGCAGTCCACATCCATGTGTTTAAATTACCTCCAGTGAGAATAGAAATGGCAGGTTACATTGAATGTCTGCTACTCTGGGAAGATCCTTCCTTGCTACAACAAAGGCTCTAATTGATGTTGAACGAGGATAAATCGTACTAAGGTTTAAATGTGAGTTCCTAACTAACAACACCACGCACCCCAGGTGTACGAAATAGTGTTGAAAAACACTACTTTCAACATGCATGCGCGGGGTGCATAAGAGGCTAGGAAAAAGCATCTAAATGCGGGTTTGGGGGAGAAGCCCAGTTTTCAACCAAATCCAGCTGGAAATTTACTTGTAAGTACAAGAGTTCTCATTCACAATTATTCATTCAAAACATGGCGGTTAAAGAGGTAGGCAAACGTTAGGAGCATCAAAGGAGGAGTTTGAGGTGATTGTAGTAGGACTTGGTGGACGGAAAATCTTCAACATATAAATGTTTGTGAATTAGATTTTGAGGTGCACAACCCTCGAGTGTTCGTTGTCTTAGAAACAAAGAAGCATTGGTTTTGAACAATTTTCAACCGGTGTACGAAATAGTGTTGAAAAACATTATTTTCAACACGCATCCACGGGGTGCATAAGAGGTCGGGAAAAAACAACTAAATGTGACTTTAGGGGAGAAGCCCAGTTTTTCAACCCAAATCCAGCTGGAAACTTGCCTATAAGTACAAGAGTTCTCATTCACAACTTTTCATTCAAAACTTAGCGGTTAAAGAGGTAGGCAGGCGTTAGGAGCATGAGAGGAGGAGTTTGAGGCGATTGTAGTAGGATTTGGTGGACGGAAATGTTGGTGAATTATATTTTGAGGTTCACAACCCTCGAGTTTTTGTTGTCTTGAAACACAAAAGCATTCATTTCAAACATTTTTCAGCTGATTCATCGATGAAACGAATGAAGTTGAGAATGTCTTGTGATACAATGACATATATCCATTTAAGGACAAATGCATCAAGCCGATTCCAAATATCAAGTTATTTTTTTATTTATTTTTGGTTCCTGCCATTGTATGTTGATTATTCTCATCGGTAGGACCGAACACGTGCTTGAACTTTGAAGAAGCTTGAGCATTAAATGTAGACCTTTGTATCATTGTTCGATGTGATCAGAGTGATAAATTTCACGTTGTTAATATTGAAGAATGTGTGAAGTTTTGATTGTGGTGCGGATGAGGCAAGTGGGTTGGTCGCGCCCAAGACATGTTCGACGTTGAGAGAACGACCATCAAGAAAGGGTGGAAGAAAAAAGAGGTTAGGTGGTGGGGAAGGCGCCTAGGAGGAGGGATAAAAAACCTAACTGATACCATATAAGAAAATAATTCGATGATTTTCATTGATAATTTATGTGCCTAATATACACCAATTTGTTGTTACAAATGAAAATGACTGATGAATACATATAATAAAGGGTTAATTGTGCTTTTCGCCCCTGTAATATATGTCATTTCCGATTTTCACCCCTGTAAAATTTTCGGTTTGATTTGCACTCTTGTCAATTTTTTTCCCTGCAATACACCCCTCCCCCATCCAACTCACCAAACTCGCGCTATGTGGCGTTGTTTTGGCTTTTTTTTTTTTTATAATTTTAATTTTTTTTTGGTTGGGTACATAAGAAATTTAATTATTAAAATATTTGAAATTTAATTTTAAAAACTCCAAAAATAATATAAATTTATTTTGTATAATTTTAAAATTTGAAAATTAATTTTTAAAAATAAAAAATTTTTAAAATTAAAGAAATTTTTTATTTTAGTCCAAAAAAATTTAAAAAAATTCTGCAAATTTTTTTTATTAACAAATATTTTGTTTCAAAAATTTTAAAAATCAGAAAAAAAAAATATTTTTTTTCGAAATTTAAAGAATCAGAAAATATAATCAGATTTTTTTTTGAAAAATATAATCTTGAATTTAATTTTCAAAATACAAAAAAAAAACAAGATTTCAAAAGTTAGAAAAAATGTCAGATTTTTGTTTGGAAAAAAGTTTTTTAAAATTTTTTGTACAAAAAAAAATTTTGGAAAAAAATTTCATTTTTAAAATCTGGAAAATAAAATATTGGAAAAAAAATATGGTAATAAAAAAATTTCCAGAATTTTTTTTCTAATTTTGACAATTTTTTTATTTTCAAAAATTAATTTTGGAAAATTTAAAATTAGTTTTTCATTTTAAAATTAATATAAATGTTTTTGAAATATTTTTTAGAATTTTTCAAATTTTTAAAAATGAATTTGCTAATGTAGCCAACCAAAAAAAATGCCAAGTCAGCGCCACATAGCCGAATTTGGTGGGGGAGAGGGTATTCCCGATTTTTTTACAGGGGTGAAACCGGAAATGACATATATTACAGGGGTGAAAAACACTATTAACCCTATAATAAATAATGAATATTCATTTGTCTAAAGAATGCATATTTATATTGTGAAAATGTAAATTAGCCCATCAAAATTGACATATAGAATAATTGAATCTGAAACTTCAAGAGACTTAAAGGTCTCAAACAACATCCAAATTAAGCCTAATAGGTTTAAAGAATGCATATTATGACTAATTATTACATATTATTTTCTAAATATATACATATTACTTTATTAAAATCTGTTCACACTTTTACAATATGATAAAGTTAATGTAAGATTTATTTGTTTCTTAAAATGTAAGATATATGTAGGATTGTATGACGTCTGTTTAGATTGTTGATGTAAAATGTAGTTGTTAAATTCATTTCACACCAAGGGAAACTAATTTCTTCTTTTCTTAATATTGTTTCCATTTCATTTTATGGTTAGGGGCACTCTTATGCCAAAGTGGAGGAGGTAGGTAGAGAGTGACTAGCCATAATCACAATAGTAATATGATATGATTGGTTTGTTTTTGTATACATGGCTCTCATTCATTTTATTAGAATAATAAAATTGTAAATCAAAATCTAGCTGCAAACAAAATTAAGAATGTCCCTTAACATACTCTCTATGAACCTTCCACGTTTCTCAACATTTTCACGTACTCTTGAACCACACATTTTTTCCCTCATACATACTCAAGTTGTAGGTATTATCCATCATAATCCAAAAGGGTCATTGTAATTTCATGTCACATCTACACAACACGCTACATAACTTCATTGTCGCCGCAGTCAAAAAAACTTCATTGTCACCACGCGCATGCAAAATTTGTTAGTGCTTATCTTGATTATCCCTTGTCTTGCATTGGCTATATATTTACAATATATTTAGCAGTTTTTTTTTCTTTCTTTTTCTGTTAGTCGATGAAAGTTCAGTATTCCTTGTCTTGACTCATTCTTTTTGGATAGGTCTCGTTCTATATACCATGAAGAGGCTAATCCACACAACTTCAGGCATAAAATAACAAAACATGATATGATATAGGCCTCATCATGTACGCTAACATGGCATGCTACACCACTGGTATATATCATTATGGGGACTAAAATCATAAAATTATTTATATAATTTAGTAGTTTAGTGAGGATAATAATTTGAATTTTTGGCATGTCTCTTGTAAGGGGTGGTGTGACTAAAATATCAAATAAACTATATATATTAACAAAGCAAACTTGTGACACATTAAACACAATAGCAAAAATGGCTTGGACGTTTCGTTTTTACCAATCACAGGTTCGATTACCTGCAAGATTCGTTGATAGTCAATGCATTTCCTACCGCTACGTCGAGTAAGAAACATGAAAAAAAAAATACATTGTATATAATTCATTATTTAAGTCTAGTATATGTTGAAAAAGAATTGGGTAACAATTTGGTGTGGCTATAGTCACACTCAGCCATACATTGAGTCTGTCCCTGGTCCCTTAGATTGTCATGTCATTTGAAAAATTTTACAATGAAACTTTGCACAACTGAAGTTGTCATATTTAAAAATTGTTCTAATTGTGCGTGTGCATTCATAGGTCCCCTCGAGTCACCAAAATAGTCATATTTTTTGTTCTTGCTTCTTTAGATTGTGCTTCACTTGATTACAAAGATTGTAATTTTTATTTTTTATTTTTGGGCATGCTTGAGATTTTCCAGTTCCTCTGCAAAACAACCTAGTGTATGTATGTTACCCTTTTTCTTGGGCATACTTTAGATGTTTCAGATGCTCTACAAAACAACCTAGTATAAGTATATTACCCTTGACAAATTTCTTATTCCCTCTCCGCTGTATCAATTTTGGCACAAAATTCTTTTTCATCTAAATCATAACATTTTGAACCTTTTCATCTAAATCATACTTTACATGTGGGAGGAGGGGCAGGTAGGGGAGTGTGTAGTGCTTTGTTAAATAATATTGTGTTGTATGTTGGAGTGGAACACATGTGGCAATGAAATTTACCTTCATCACAAAAAATATGCAGCCGACCGAGCTTATCACTACTTAACGGATTTGGAAAATTGATGAGTCATTAATTAGTTATTTTAATATAATATTTGATTTCGTTTTATTTAGATTTAAGTTTATATTATTTGAATATTATTTCCTTTTTACTTCGATTGTATATTATTATATTTCAGGAACGAATATTTGATAGATTCAGTCTTGGAGCAAAAGAAAGATGATTAGGAGCTGATTCGGGCCGGGAAATACGAGATTCGTCACAAAAATATAACATCCCCAAGTCAGAAGCTTGGCACGGCCCGTGCCATATCTCACACGGCCGTGCCATGTCCCAGGATTCTCTTTTCCTGCTTTTTGCTTCATGTACAAGCTACCTATTAGTTTATTTCTGACCTAAAAGCTCATGGTTTCTTGTGGAACATTCCAGTGATGTATTTCTTAGGGCTTAAGTCATTGTAAACTATAAATAGAGTAGCTAGCTATCACAACAATTCATCTTTTGTTCTTGGAATTCAATAATGACAATTGTCTTTCTCAATAAAAGTTCTTTCTTTTACTTTCTTGTTATTTTATTTTCTTCTCCTTCTTCTCTATGTCTACTATGATCATGAGTGAGTAGACTCTTCTTGTCTTGGGATTGTTGGATAAGTCTTAATGACATAATCCTAATCAAACCAAACCATAAACCCTAATTTTATATAACCTCACTTTCTAATCTAATTTCACCGATCTTATAATGAATTAACAAATACCAAACTTGAGAAGCGAATGCGGAGGAGTTAGTATTTGTTAATTCATCATCATAAATATCAAAGCGAAGGATCGAAAGATGAAGTTTTGATATTGGAACAAGTGAAATTATACAAGGATTGCGAAACATGAGAATAGTCTAACAAACCTTGGGACATATAAAGTTTCGAGCTTCAAGGATTCCAATAACAATCAACCATGAGAATAGGTGTGATTGTTAGAGGAACACACTCACTGAGACCGAAAGGAGATGTGATAGGCTAAAGAGAAACTTGTCCTCAGAAAGTGGGACTAATATAAAATTAACGGTTTAGGGTTTGTTTGTGAATGACTTGTTATTAAGATGGACGAATAAATCTCAAGGCTCTTTTTATTATTATCTTCTTCCGTAAAAATCAAACCTTTTCTACTTATTTCTTTTTCTAATCATCATTCAAAGTTAATCAAATTAACCAACTCCCTGTCGGAACGATACTCTTTTATTACTACATCGGTAGAATCGTGCACTTGCGGTTTTGCTCATCAAGTTTTTGGCGCCGCTGCCGGGGAGTTAACCAATTTGATTAATTTTTTTTAGTGGTTAGAATTCCTTTTTGTTTTATTTTTCTCTCTTCTTTTATTGTCACCGTTAACTTCTTGGGTTCTTACTCTTTTATGCGAAGGTCTAAAAGTCTTGGTGAATTTGTTCCCGAGATCGAAAGATTTATACATAAGAGAAGAAGAGACGCACGAAATAATACCGCTATGGCATAACACACTCTCAAAGAGTATGCTACTCCTTCTACGGAAGAGCCACAAGCTATTATTGTGTACCCAACGATTGAGGATGACAACTTCGAAATCAAGCCTGCACTACTTAACTTGGTGCAGCAAAATCAGTTTTTTGAATCCCCCATTGAGGATCCAAACCTGCATATTTCTACCTTCCTAAGACTCAGTGGAACCCTAAAAGAGAACCAAAAAGCCGTAAGACTTCATCTCTTTCCCTTTTCCTTAAGGGATAGAGCTAGCGCTTGGTTCCATGCCCTAGAAGTTGGTTCCATCACTTCATGGGATCAAATGAGGCGAGCTTTCCTTGCCCGATTCTTCCCCCCTTCTAAAACTGCTAAACTAAGGGATCAAATCACACGGTTCTATCAAAAAGATGGGAAATCTCTATATGATGCGTGGGAGCGTTTCAAAGAAATGTTTAGAATTTGTCCCCACCATGGTTTAGAGAAGTGGCACATAGTCCACACCTTTTATAATGACTTATCTTATACCACAAAAATGACTGTTGATGCAGTTGCAGGTGGAGCTTTGATGAAAAAGAACTATACAACAACATACGCCTTGATTGAGGACATGACCCAGAATCACTACCAATGGACCAATGAGAGAGCCATAACAACTCCTACTCCCTCTAAGGAAGAGGCAGGTATGCACGAAGTCTCTAACTTTGATCATCTTGCTGCTAAAGTTGATGCACTAATGCAAAAAAATTTAAAAATGAATGTTAGTACTGTCACTCCTACTTCTGTATCTCCTCCTTGTGAAATTTGTGGTGTATTTGGCCATATTGGTGTTAATTGCCAGCTAGGTAGAGTGCTATTAATAGTGTTGAGCAAATGAACTATGCTCAATACAACCAAGGAATGAGGCAAAATCAAAACTTTTACAAAAACCCTCAAAATTCATATGGACAAGTAGCACCACTCGACTATGCAAACAACCAGAGAACCCCTCAAAAATCTGGTTTGGAAATTTTAATGGAAAGTTACGTCATGAATCAATCTAAACAGCTTCAAGAGCTTAAAAACCAAATCAGATTTTTGAATGATTCTCTCACCAAACTTAATGCCAAGGTAGACTCTTTTGCTACTCATAATAAAATGCTTGAAACTCAAATCTCCCAAGTGGCCTAACAGGTGGCCACATCCTCTCAAACACTAGGAGTCTTTCTTGGACAAACCAAAGTCAACCCAAAAGCTCATGTGAATGCTATATCATTAAGGAGTGGTAGGCAATTAGAGGATACCGTTGTTAAAGCTAGAACCATTGAGGGAGAGAGTGATAAGTGTCAAGGTGAGATAGCTATGATAGAGAGTGAAAAACTTCTTGATAGAACCAAGATTCCCTTGCCATTAAGGCTTGCTAAGCCTTGCTTGGAGGCACAATTCAAAAGGTTTATTAATATACTTAAGAAGATTTGCATTAAAATTCTCTTTGCTGAAGCTTTGACTCGAATGCCTCTATATGCTAAGTTTATCAAAAAAAAAATTTCAAAGAAAAAGGTTATAGAGCATAATGAGACAATAGCTTTGACTAGGGAAAGTAGTGCAATCATAAAGAAGCTCCCTCCAAAGCTTGAGGATCCGGGTAGTTTTTCTATTCCTTGTGTGATTGGAAGTGAGGCCATTGATAAGGCCATGTGCGATTTAGGGGCTAGTGTTAGTTTGTTACCCTTGTCCATCTTTAAAAGGATGGGTATAGGTGAGTTCAAACCAACCGAGGTGACCTTAAAGTTAGCCGACCGTACCAACATCCACCCCGTTGGATTCATTGAGGACATCCCCATTGAGATAGGAGGGATATATATCCCAACTGATTTTATAGTTCTAGACATGGATGAGGATGACCAAGTGCCTATTATTCTAGGGAGGCCCTTTCTCGCTACTGTGGGGGCTATGATTGATGTTAAGGGTGGAATGATTGCTTTTCGAGTTAGTGATGAAATGGTAGGTTTTGGAATGGAAACTGTTAATAAGGAGCCCTTTGATTTTTCTTGTTGCATGATTGATGATCATAGTGTGAAAGAATGTTTCTTACCGTCATCTACACAACATGATCTCTTTGATCCATTTTAACAATGTTGCTAACCGTCAAGCTAATGACTCTAAACGAGCGCTTCGTGGGAGGCAACCCACGCATTTAACTGCTTTTGTTTTGTTTGTTTTTCGTTGTTTTAAATTGTTTTATAGGTAATTTTCCATGAATGATTCAAGAAAATGAAAAAAAATTGAGCCTAGAATATCTCTCCTCATCCAAACTTCTCTCTAAAACCTCCATATCCAACAACCTTCAAACCTTCATATCTCCCTCAAAACTTAACCAATTCACAAAATTTCTTCACCCAATCAACCCCAAACATAATTCCAATCATAACCCTTCGATCAAAAACAACTTTCATCCACCCAAACCAAAAATCACCAAATCCCTAACCTCCATAACCCTAACCCAAAAACCAAAAATTCATAACAAATCTCCACAACCCAACTCATAAATCTTACTTAAACCTTAATCCAATAACAAAACCAACCTTTCCCACCCAAAATCTTTCCAAACCTCACCCTTCACCAAAACTCAAACAAAGTCAACAAGGTTAATGACACCCAAAAGGCAAGGAAAGGAAATTGCAAGCTCAAGTGATGGAGGAAGTAGGAAGCAAGCAGCCCCAAAGAATCACGACATCACATTTAGCACTACGGAACAACAGAGTAGGTATAAATCTCTTCTCTCTAAACATTTGCATCCTTATAGGTACTCGGATAATCATGATATGATCAAATTAAGTATTAGAGATAATGTGTATATGATGTTGAATAGGTTAGGATGGGTTGAGCTGCTAAGACCTATGAAGGGGTATGAAAACTTCACCTATGAATTTTTAAGTTATATTATCTTCACAAAAGATAGGATGAATTTTGATAACCCCGATCATCGAGTCCCCTTCCGGCTTATGAACATTGATTATGAGATGTCTCTCAAAATTTTTTGCAATGAGATGGGCTTCGCAAATGAGGGGTTCATCCATGACTCTTTTAATCATGTTCTAAGGTCGGAAGATCCCTGTTGCCTTTTGGAAAAGTATCGCTGGCTTGCACCATTACAATTCACGTTCAAATAAGGATAGTAACATCCACAACCCTGTGCTTAGGTACATCCAAAAGGCTATGGCTTACACCATTTGGGGTAGGAAAGAGGTAGGAACCACTAGGATGGGTGAACTCTTCATGTTGTGGGCTATGCTTAAAAACCGTCTTGTGAATACATGCTTTTAATTGCTTGATTATCTTGCTTATGTAGGCGCAAAATCTAATGCTAGGAGTGAGTTAGTGGTAGGGGGTATCATCACCTATATAGCTAGGCAGTTTGGAGCGGGTGAGGACCAAGAAATAAACCGAACTGAGGGCAACAATAGGCTAAATATAGAGACCCTCATTGCTATGAACTTTATTAAGCCTCATCTGCCTGCTAACATAACTTTTGAGCTTCAGCTCAATGTGCCTTTGTGTTTAATTATCCTTCCTAACCCATCTCGGACTAACACCGAGGTGGAAGAAAATTTTCTGTATGTTGGTGATGCCCCACAGGTACATGAGGAGCACAATGTTGTTGAGGTGGAAGGTGCAAACTTGCACCATGATGAAGAGCACCATCATTATGATGTCGGTGAGCACTATCATGAAGAAAATAATCGTGGGCATGGATGTAAACCGAGGTTCAACGTATAAGCACCGAGCAACAAAGACAATGTGTGGAAATCTCCGGGCTACGAAATGATGTCCAAAGAGGCAATCGGGTAAATGATGAAAACAATCAAATGTTACGGATGATGATGTAACACTTAAACCTCCAAGATCCTCCTTATTGACCTCAGTGATATTGTGAGCTTTCCTCTTCTTCTCTTCCCTTCTCTTACTCCTCCCTTTCTCCAAATTCTTCTTCCTTTCTTCTCTTTTCTTTCCAATTTTTGAATCATTGAAGACAGTACTGAAGGTGGGAAAAAACACAAGAAGGGGGGGGGGGTTGAATTGTGTTTTCAAAAACGTTTCTTTCTTACGAAAAATAGCACTGTTCTCAGGATTCAGAGTCTGATGGAGTTCAGACTCTAATCAGAGTTCAGAGTCTCAGCAGCGGAATAAAGATCAGATGCAAGAAAGAAAGAAGACACAAACAATTTTATACAGGTTCCTTCCACAAACCGGAAGTAGTCCTGTCCCCCTTGCACTTCCAAGGAGAGTTTCACTAAAATGTAATATCAAATTACAAGTTGCTCAAACACACAAGTAAGAGACTTCCTTTGCTCAATCACACAAGAATGAGACTTCAGATGCTCAAGCCCACAAGCAAGAGACTTTAAAACAATTACAAAGAATTGAAAAGAGTTTTGAATACTTGATATACTATCAGAGGTATTCACAAAACAAAATGAAACAGAACAGACTCTGTTTTCTTAGATACTTAGAAATTCTAAAATGTGAGCTTTTGTAAGAATTATCTAAGTTGTTGATGAACAGATTTTGCGACTTAGAATATGAGATAAGAATTCAATTCGCGTGTATATCGTTCTGATACATGTGTGTGTCAATTCTTCAAGTCTTCAGCTCTATTTATAGAGGTTTTGAGAGACGTTGGAGAACAGCCAGCTCATCAACTTTTCTTTACCGAAGCTGATTTGACACCCTTGATCCTTTGCTTGATTTGAGGCTTGTACAATGAAATCAAATTCAAATCCATTCCCTCAAATAAGGAAAAGTTTCTGCTACAGTTACTGTTATTCTTGTCGTGTATAGAAGACACTGTGCAGAGTTGGTGGTTGCAGGGACAAACGTAGGCATAGTGGTTGTACTTTTCATACACTGTACTTTGTCAATGCTTCTTGGTGTCTGAAGAATCTTTGCTTCTGGATACCATTTGCTTCTGATGAGTCTGCCTCTGATGAACTTGCTTCTGATGACTTCATCTTCAGAAGCTCTTTCTTCAGACGCACTCTGACTCTGAATTTCCAGGAGCTCTTTTAGTCAGATATTCTTCAAGCTTCAGTTTAAGATTTCCTTTGCTCTTTAAATTTATTCAAACAGAACCTCTTGTAAATAAATCTTTGATTAATGGTCCTGCACACTTGAATAAATGTTTAGCAAATCCAATTGATAATTTTTAATACCTTGTTATCATCAAAACTTAAGTGGTATACTTGTGAAACACCCTTTGTTCCAACAATCTCCCCCTTTTTGATGATGACAAACATAAGTATTTAAAAAGATCAATTGTTGTTAACTTAATTAACAAGTTGACTCTTAAGGATTCTGAGTTTTGTAAGCTCAGACTCCCCCTGAGTCTGATATTCTTTAAGGTGAGGTTTGTAAGCTCCCCCTAAGTCCTATCCAGGTTAATTAAGTTCATTTTTACGCTTAATACCAATATCATAGAATGTAGATGAGTTAAAATTGGGTTCTCAAATAAAATTTGTTAAGATAAATTTTATTTCATTCTTGGGCTCAGCTTCTGTTAAATACTTTTCTATTACTCCCCCTTTTGTCATCTATTAAAAAGATAAAACAAACAGTAAAAAAAATGTATAAAACAAAAGTGAAGAAATAGAAACTTTTATTTAGGAATGATCAGGAAAGTACAGAGTGTCAAAACATAGAAAGCAGGCAATTAAGACACATAACAAAGAAAACAAAAAACAAGGTGTGCAGCTAAGGGTTTGGTTGGGGTTGATGCTGTTGCTGTTGCTGTTGAACAAGAGCCATCAGACGCTGGATGTCTTCAGACTGCTTCCTAACAGTTTCTTCCAGAGCCAGTTGTCTCTGAAGAAGGTGATCTTCCCTAGCCTTAGCTTCTTCTTGCTGCTTCAGCACCTTTTGCTTCAGCATCTTGAAGACCTTGGAGTCTCTTGTTACATATTCAGATTCAGCATAGAACGGGGCATTAGCCAAAAACAGAGGCTTGGTCTGGAGTTGAGAAGAGGAGTGGGATTCTCGCAAGCGTCGTTCCATGGCGCGAGCTTGAATATCACAACACTTCTGGGCAACACCATCAAAGAAGTTCAATGCCCTATTCGTAAGATTACACCAGCTTTCTTGATAGATGAATGGTAGAAATGGAGTGTTCCGAAGAAGCACCAAACTCTGCATTTCATCATTCAGAACCACCAGACGTTCATCCAGGTATTCAGAATCCAAAATGTTGATGGGGGGTTGGTCAGACATTTGGATTGGTGAAGATTGGTTAGAGTTAGAGGGTGAAGACATGTGGTTTGGTGGTGGTTCAGAATGTGAAGCAGACACAGTGGGTTCAGATTCTGTCACTGGGACAGACTCTGTAGCCACAGTTTCCATTTCAGATTCTGGAATGGTTTCATTTGGAGGTTGGTTTACAGTTGTTGGTTGTTGTTGTTGGTATTCAGGAAGTTCTCCTGAATAATGTTTTTCAAGATTGGAGAGGTCATCCTGTTCTGAGGTTGGGTTTTGTGGTGAATGGGGTGGTTGTTGTTTGTTTGTTGATGGATTGTCAGTTACCACTTGTTCTTCAGCAGCAGCTGTTAAATCAACAACTTGTGGACTGACTGGGTTTGTGGTTGAAGAGGGTGGAATAGAAGTATCAGGAGCAAGCATATTTAAAGGTTGGATAACAGGTGGTTGGAAGGGATGATTGGCAGGTAGTTTATTACAGATGCCTATCCTCCTTTCACCTAACTCACCTATTGTCTTATAAACATCGTCTGACACTTCTTTGTAGGGAGTGGGTTTAGAAGAAGGTTTGGATTTTGTAGTGGTAGTTTTGGTTTTGAGGGTTCTTTTGGCCTTGGGTACAGGCATGGATATTTTGAATTTCTGACTTAGAGGTGCATTGTCTAAGTCAGAGTCTGTAGAAGATGAAGTGAAGGTAGAGGGTGGAGGAATTGGATTCTGAGTTACCTTAGATGTCTTGGGAACGTCTGAGGCAGCAGCCTCTGAAGCAGCAGCTTCTGATGTAATCCCAGTGACTGATTTGTCCGGGAGAGAAACACTCGTCCGGATTACTGGTGAAGACCCAGCAGCTACTGAAGCAATCTCTTGAGGAACAGCATCTGAGGTAACAGCTTCAGAAGTCCTTGAGGTTTCTTGCAGAACCTGCTGAGCTCCCTTCATAGCACTTTCTTCCAGCTTCTTGGCCAAATTCTGAGCCTCAATAACCTTCTCAATGAGATGTTGATCTTCATCATGATCAATGCCCATAGCTTCCAGAGTCTTGTCTCTATCAATCCGGTATTGGGCTTTTAACCTTTTCTTCTCATTTTTAAGGTTCTGATAGTGCTCTTCAGTCCTCTTCTGTTGTTCAGGAGTGGGTTCAAACATAGGCATCACAATCTCCCCAGTTGCTAGCCTTTTGAGTGGTCTTACAGTCTCAACAAAGCCAGCTTCTTTTTCTTCCTGGGCTTGTTGAAATCTTTCCTCAATGTTTGACTCAGCCTTTCCTCTTTTCCTCTTTGGAGTAGTCACAGTTCCAAAGGTAGTTGCTTGAGAATTAGCAGCCTTCTGCTTCCTGGCCACAACAACTTCAGATTTCCTCTGGGCTTCTCCAGACTCCTTAGCAAAAGCTGCTAAATAAGCAGATAATGCTTCAGGATTGTTCTCTTTAAGAACAGAGGGAAAATTTCTGATGAGAGGAAGAGGGGCTTCAGACTCCTTCAAATCCTTTGAGTCAGTCAGGATTGATGTAATGGCCTTCATGTTGTAGAGGGATGTGCCATTTATCATCCTTCCAGTAGAGACACCCAGCACTCTGTCTGACGCCAGATTGAACGTCTCCAGAGTTCTCAGAACACCTCCTTGGTAGAAGATTTCAGAGAGAAGTCTTCCACAAGGAATTTGTTTCCTTTTTCCTTTATAGGCTTCTTTGACAGCCCAGCATAAATGATGCATGATATATTTTGGAAGATTTATTGGTTGAAATCCAGCCAAGAAATACAGCACCAGTTTATGATCAGAGTTAGGTTGATCAGCACCTCCTCCCTTCTGGAAGAAGCACTCATTCATAATCTTCAGAAGCACCCTGTGCTCTATATCCATTTCAACCAACCTGGTTGCAGGGTTTCCTTTCAGCAGCAGTCTTGTAAAACTGCCCAGCATGGCGTCTTTGCTGCTGACGTTCCACTGAAACCTTCCTTCCATAGGCATCCTGCATGCCTGAGCAATCACTTCTTCAGTGATAGATACAGGGATACCCATCACAGCAGATTTAATTTCAAGGCCGTGAAAAGGTTCAAGACCCATTTCTTTTCTTGTTTTGCCTCTCAAAGAGGGGTTTCTTAACACAGCTTCCTTTTCTTCTGCCTTGGCTGAATCATCATCAAAAACTTCAGCCCTAACCCAGAATTCCTTTACCAAATTTACATAAGTTGGACCATTTAACATCTGGAAGTACCCAGCCATCCTTTGAGCAGAGATAAACGCTTCCATATCAACCTTGTTTCTCTTTAAAGAAGCGAAATCCACTGGTGATTCAATTTGAACGACCAACGAACCCTTTTGAAGAGGAACGGTTACAGGTTTAATGGAGATGCTTGATTTAGAACTTGAACCGCTCGTAGAAGAAGCCATTTGGAGAAGATGAAGTTTGGGGGTTTTGGGTTTCTAAGTTTGAGAGAAGAGAGAAAGTTGATTCTTTAAAACGTAACTGCTTAAGACTTAAAAGTGTAGGAAAGTGAGTGAGTAGTGTGTGTTTGGTATATATAGTGATTTGAAAAACAACTCTTCACATTTCAGAAGTAATAGCCAAACATGCGTATTAATGACTTGAGGGGCGCGAAAAATATTGAGAAAGAAAAACCATCATTGCCCTTAAAAAGCGTTGTTTCCCAATGCAGATAGACGTGTCAGAAGCCTATACAAATTAACTTTAACCTTTCCACTTCCCAGTACTTTCAGAGTCACAAAAAGATTCCTTTTCAGGGTCTGATAATTTTCTCAGAGGCTGAGTCTTTTCAGATTCTCCTAGGAGAGTCTGAAGCTTATTCAACGTCTGATAATTTTCAGAGTCTGATTTTTCATTCAGAGTCAAACATTACTCAGAGACAAAATGCATGTTCAAATTTTTCTTTATAAAATCAAATCTTTCAACGGTTAAAGGTTTTGTAAAGATATCAGCCCACTGATGATCAGTATCAATAAATTGAATATCTAATATCCCCTTTTGAACATAGTCTCTGATAAAGTGATGTTTGATTTCAATGTGTTTGGCTCTTGAATGAAGAATAGGATTTTTAGATAGACAAATAGCAGCAGTATTGTCACAATAAATTGGGATACAGTTTTCAGTTATTTGGTAGTCTTCTAACTGATGTTTCATCCAAAGCAGTTGTGTGCAACAACTAGCAGCTGAGATGTATTCTGCTTCTGCTGTTGACAAAGCAATAGTTGCTTGTCTCTTACTGGCCCAGGATATCAGATTCTCACCAAGAAACTGACAGTTTCCACTGGTTGATTTTCTTTCAATCCTGTCACCAGCATAGTCAGCATCACAGAATCCAACTAGCTTATAATCTGAAGATTTCTTGTAAAGAAGTCCAAGATTAGTTGTTCCTTTCAGATATCTAAAGATTCTTTTAACCGCAGTTAAATGTGATTCTCTAGGATCTGATTGAAATCTTGCACACAGACAGACACTGAACAAAATATCAGGTCTAGATGCAGTGAGATACAACAGAGAACCAATCATACCTCGATACAGCTTTTGATCAACTTTGGTTCCTTGATCTTCTTTGTTCAGAGTGCAGGTAGGATGCATTGGAGTGTTCATTTCCTTGCAGTCTTCAAGTTTAAATTTTTTCAGAAGCTCTCTGGTATACTTGGACTGATGAACATACACTCCTTCTTTGCACTGATTGATCTGAATTCCTAGAAAGAACTTCAGTTCTCCCATCATGCTCATTTCAAATTCTTCCTGCATCATCTTAGAAAATTCCTTGCAAAGAGATCTATTAGTTGAACCAAAAATAATATCATCAACATAAATTTGTACAATCAGAATGTCTTTCTCAAGTGTCTTCTTGAAGAGTGTTGTATCAACCTGACCTCTTTTAAAATCATTTTTAAGCAAGAAATTACTCAGTCTGTCATACCAAGCTCTGGGAGCTTGTTTCAGACCATAGAGAGATTTCTTTAGCTTATAAACGTAGTCAGGATGTTTTAAATCCTCAAAACCAGGTGGTTGTTTTACAAACACTTCTTCAGATATGACTCCATTGAGAAATGCGCTTTTAACGTCCATTTGATACAAAGTTATGTTGTGATTTACTGCGTAGGAAAGAAGTAACCTGATTGCTTCCAATCTCGCAACTGGAGCAAAAGTTTCAGTGTAATCAATGCCTTCTTGTTGGCTGTATCCTTGAGCAACAAGTCTGGCTTTGTTTCTAATTACTTCTCCCTGTTCATCTAGCTTGTTCCTAAACACCCATTTAGTTCCAATAATGTTCTTGTGTTCAGGCTTAGATACAAGATCCCATACGTCATTCCTTTTAAATTGATTGAGCTCATCTTGCATTGCTAAGATCCATCCATCATCAGCTAGTGCTTCATCAACTGTAGTAGGTTCCATCATGGATAGCAGACCCAGGGCAGACTCTTCAGGTCTGAAATGTGATCTAGTTCTTCTGGGGCTTTCTTTGCTACCAATGATCTGATCCTCAGGATGAGAAGACTTGTATTTGAATGAATTTTTGGATTGGATAACTTGCTGTGAATCATTTTGATTTTCTTCAGAAGCTTCAGCAATAGGGACATCAGGAGCAGTCACAGCTTCTGAAGTTTCATGTGCCTCTGGAGCTTGATCAGGTTCTGAACAATCATCAGACTCTTCTGAACCTGCATTATTTTCACTTTGCTCTGGAATTTGACTTCCAGGCTCTTTGTCATCAAACTTGACATGTATAGACTCTTCAACACAGAGTGTTTCCAAGTTATACAGTCTGTATGCCTTAGATCTCTCAGAGTAACCTAGAAAGATTCCCTTTTGAGCTTTTGCATCAAATTTCTTCAGATAGACTTTATTGTTCAAGATGTAACAAGTACATCCAAACTGATGAAAATAAGAAATGTTGGGTTTCCTACCTTTAAAGAGTTCATATGCTGTTTTGTTCAGGATGGGTCTGATGTAGATCCGGTTCTGAACATAACATGCTGTGTTCACTGCTTCTGCCCAAAAATGTTTTGCCAGATTGTTTTCATGAATCATGGTTCTTGCCATTTCTTGAAGAGTCCTATTCTTTCTTTCTACAACTCCATTTTGTTGTGGAGTTCTAGGAGAGGAGAATTCATGGACAATTCCAAATTTTTCACAAAATATTTCAAATGGCTCATTTTCAAATTCTCCCCCATGATCACTTCTGACTTTTAGAATTTTAAGTTCTTTTTCAGATTGGACTTGAATACAGAATTTTGTGAACACATCATATGAATCATCTTTAGATTTGAGAAACTTAACCCAACTCCATCTACTGTAATCATCAACAATCACCAATCCATATTTACTTCCATATATGGATGCAGTACTGACTGGTCCAAATAAATCAATATGGAGTAGTTCTAAGGGTCTGGAGGTAGAAACAATGTCTTTAGATTTGAAAGAAGTTTTAACAATTTTTCCTTTCTGACATGCACCACAAAGTGCATCTGAATGATAATCAATGTCTGGTAGCCCTTTGACAAGTTGTAACTTGCTAAGCTTGGAGATTAATCTCCAATTAGCATGTCCCAACCTTCTGTGCCACAGCCATTTCTTATCACTCACTGACAGGAGGCAGAATACCTTCTGATCAGTCAGTTCTGAAAAATTTATCTTATAGACATTGTTCTTTCTCTTTCCCTTAAACACTACAGATTGGTCATCAGTGTTGATTACTGTGCAGTTGTTCTTATTAAACAAGACGTCATAACCATTATCACAAAATTGACTTATGCTAAGTAGGTTATGCCTTAGTCCATCTACAAACCACACATTATTGATTGAGACTGAGGAATTACCAATTGTTCCAGTACCAATGATTTTGCCAGTTTGGTTTCCTCCAAATCCCACAGTTCCTCCCTCTTTCATGGTCAGGGTTAGGAACATAGACTTTTCTCCCGTCATATGTCGCGAGCAGCCACTGTCCAGATACCAGGACTTCTGCTTTGTATTTCCTTTTAGACATATCTGCAGCATCAACAATTTGTGTCTTAGGTACCCATACTTTCATGGGTCCTTTTGGGTTAGTCCTAGAAGTTCTGAATCTCTTTTGTGTATTCTGTCTGAATTTTTCTTTGCCAATCTTTCTCCAGACTTTGGGTTCAGAACCTTTAGTCTCAGAATGTGACTTAGTAAAAATAGCTTCTTTTCTCTGAAATCTAGGCTTTTGAGTTTCAGACTCTGTTTTCTTCAGAACCTGTTTGATGGGTTCTGATCTTTTCAGAATCTGTAACGTTGGAGCTTTTGATTTAGAGTCATTCATGACCTTTGTCTTATAACTCTTAGGTTTTGACTTAGTCAATTCCTCTGAATTTGAAGACTTAGATTTTGAATGAGAAGCCTTTTCAGATTCAGACACAAAATGAGTTTTCAGACCTTCTTTGATGTTATCAGAACAAGGTTTTAGAATTACTTCACTAGAGTTACCTCCTGTGAAACCAATTCCCTTTTTGTTGTTCTGATTTATGCTATAAATCATGGATGCAACTTTGGTTCTATCAATTCCTGTGTTAATAAATTCCTGAAGAGCAGCATCCTGCTCAGTCATGATTTTATTATCACCCTTCTTTGTCATTGTTTTCAAGTTATAATTTTCTTGTTTTAAAGCTTCCATTTCCGTCTTAGTTGATTCATGGAGTTTCAGCAGCTTATTGTATCGTTGCTTAACTCTCCTCAACTCAGTGGATTGGTTTTCATAATGACAAAGAAGTTCTTTAAGAGAATCAATTAGTTCAGATCTGGTGAGTTTAGAATATACCTCAGTTTCAGTTTCAGAATCTGTACTTGACTCAGCATCAGATGATTCTTCTTTGTTATCAGCAGTAGCTACCAAAGCCAGAGCTATTTTAGCTTCATCTTCAGCATCATCTTTGTCAGACTCAGACTCATTATCCAGATCCTCCCAAGTTGCCATCAAGCTCTTCTTGAATTGCTTCTTGAATTTGTTAGATTTGAAGAACGCTTTCTTAGATTTTTCTTTGGATTTCTCTTTCTGCAAGTCTGGACATTCAGCAATGAAGTGTCCAACCTTTTTACAGTTGAAGCAACCTTTCTGATCTTCCTTTCTTGAACTTTTGTGATTACTACCTTTGTTCATAAACTTCTTGTTCTTCTTAGCAAGGTATTGTAATCTGTTTGTGAGCATAGCCATCTCTTGAACAATCTCAGAGTCTTCATCAGAATCTTCAGATGTAGATTCTTCTTCAGACTCCAAAGCCTTCAGAGCCTTACTTGACTTGCCTCTGGACTTTAGTGCGATGGATTTGGACTTCTTGACAGGTTCTTGCTCATTAAGACCTATTTCATGACATTTCAAGGAGCTTATGAGATCCTCAACACTCAAGGTGTTTAAATCTTTAGCTTCCTCAATGGCTGTCACTTTTGGTCTCCACTTTGTAGGTAAACTTCTCAGAATCTTGTTCACATGATCAGACGTTACGTAGCTTTTCTTCAGAATCTGAAGTCCAGAAACAAGAGTCTGAAACCTTGAGTACATGGTCTCAATGTTTTCATCCTCCTTCATTCTGAACAACTCATACTGATGAACAAGCATAGTAGCCTTGGCTTCTCTGACTTTCTTGTTACCCTCATAAAGTGAGCACAATGAGGTGAACATAGCCTTTGCTGTTGATTTGTCACTCATTTTTAAGTACTCTTTATGAGGCAAGGCAGCCACAAGAATGCCTCTGATCGTATGATGTTTCTTATAAAGCTTTTTCTGCTCAGGAGTGTGAGCTTTCCTATCAAGAGCAGCTCCTTCTTCATCTAGCCTCAGATCACCAACACCATCTTCAAGAACATCCCACAACTCTTCATCCATTCCCATGATGTGACTATACATCTTGGTTTTCCACCAAGAAAACATTTCAGGATCACCATTAAACATAGGAGGTTTGTTGTGATTTGAAGATCTTTCACTCTTGTTGATATTGCTGTAGTCATACTGCACAGCAGCTCCAGAACCAAAACCAGAACCAGATGCAGATGCAGAAGCTTCATCCCCAGACATGTTTTTCACCGATCGTTTACTGTAACACGGTTAAGTGCTAACTACAGAGCCGAAGCTCTGATACCAACTGAAGGTGGGAAAAAACACAAGAAGGGGGGGGTTGAATTGTGTTTTCAAAAACGTTTCTTTCTTACGAAAAATAGCACTGTTCTCAGGATTCAGAGTCTGATGGAGTTCAGACTCTAATCAGAGTTCAGAGTCTCAGCAGCGGAATAAAGATCAGATGCAAGAAAGAAAGAAGACACAAACAATTTTATACAGGTTCCTTCCACAAACCGGAAGTAGTCCTGTCCCCCTTGCACTTCCAAGGAGAGTTTCACTAAAATGTAATATCAAATTACAAGTTGCTCAAACACACAAGTAAGAGACTTCCTTTGTTCAATCACACAAGAATGAGACTTCAGATGCTCAAGCCCACAAGCAAGAGACTTTAAAACAATTACAAAGAATTGAAAAGAGTTTTGAATACTTGATATACTATCAGAGGTATTCACAAAACAAAATGAAACAGAACAGACTCTGTTTTCTTAGATACTTAGAAATTCTAAAATGTGAGCTTTTGTAAGAATTATCTAAGTTGTTGATGAACAGATTTTGCGACTTAGAATATGAGATAAGAATTCAATTCGCGTGTATATCGTTCTGATACATGTGTGTGTCAATTCTTCAAGTCTTCAGCTCTATTTATAGAGGTTTTGAGAGACGTTGGAGAACAGCCAGCTCATCAACTTTTCTTTACCGAAGCTGATTTGACACCCTTGATCCTTTGCTTGATTTGAGGCTTGTACAATGAAATCAAATTCAAATCCATTCCCTCAAATAAGGAAAAGTTTCTGCTACAGTTACTGTTATTCTTGTCGTGTATAGAAGACACTGTGCAGAGTTGGTGGTTGCAGGGACAAACGTAGGCATAGTGGTTGTACTTTTCATACACTGTACTTTGTCAATGCTTCTTGGTGTCTGAAGAATCTTTGCTTCTGGATACCATTTGCTTCTGATGAGTCTGCCTCTGATGAACTTGCTTCTGATGACTTCATCTTCAGAAGCTCTTTCTTCAGACGCACTCTGACTCTGAATTTCCAGGAGCTCTTTTAGTCAGATATTCTTCAAGCTTCAGTTTAAGATTTCCTTTGCTCTTTAAATTTATTCAAACAGAACCTCTTGTAAATAAATCTTTGATTAATGGTCCTGCACACTTGAATAAATGTTTAGCAAATCCAATTGATAATTTTTAATACCTTGTTATCATCAAAACTTAAGTGGTATACTTGTGAAACACCCTTTGTTCCAACAAGTACTTCTCCCAAGTCTCTGTGTGTGTGTATGGGGGGGGGGGGGGGGGGGGGCAAATAAAGTGTCTAGTGTCGTAGTGTTTTCAGACTCCCTTGAACTTTATTTCTTTTGTTATGTTTTGTTGCGAAAGGCATGATTAAGTAGCTTGTTTTTTGGGAAAATTATGACATAAATTTTTGTTGTCTCCTCTAAATTGATTGTTTCTTGTACATGAAAGAGAATTCTTGTGTTTTAAGTTTTCTTGATATACCCACACCTTGTTTTATTGTGAATAACTCTCCAATGAGAAAAGAACGAGTTGCATCCCTTGAGCAATTGTATGAATAGGTATTTTAAGGAACACGTTCTAATTCTAAAGGTAAGTTAACCCTCAAAAAATTTCAGAGTAAAAGTAGTATAAGCTAGTGTGGGGGAGTTTATAAAGCCAAAATTAAATTTTAAGGTTGCATCATTGAATCTAGATTGGGGAAGGGGTAGGCCCTGATGAGCAAAACCACAAGTGCACAGTTCTACCGATATAGTAATAAAAGATACCGTTCCGACAAGGAGTTATGAATTTAATTAACTTTCAACAATGGTTAAAAGAAAGTTTGAGTTGAAAGGTTTGGATTTTTAATTAAAAGAAAATAATAAAAATAAAAGAGTCTTGAGATTATTGGTCCATCTTAATAACAAGTCCTTCACAAACAAACCCTAAATCGGTAATTTTATATTGGTCCCACTTTCTAAAGACAAGTTTCTCTTTAGCCTATCACATCTCCTTTCGGTCTCAGTGAGTGTGTTACTTTAACAATCAAGCCTATTCTCATGGTTGATTGTTATTGGAATCCTAGAAGCTCGAAACTTTATGTGTCTCAAGGTTTGCTAGACTATTCTCATGTTTCGCAACCCTTGTCTAATTTCACTTGTTCCAACATCAAAACTTCATCTTTCGATCCTTCGCTTTGATATTTGAGATGAATCAATAATAACTATTAAACTTCATCTTTCGATCCTTCGCTTAATACTTATTATTGATTATAAGAACGGTGAAATTAGATTAGAAAGTGAGGTTATATAAAATTAGGGTTTATGGTTTTATCCAACAATCCCAAGACAAGAAGAGTCTACTCACTAACGTTCATTGTAGACATAGAGAAGAAGAAGAAAATAAAATAAAATAAAACTATCACAACAATTCATCTTTTGTTCTTGGAATTCAATAGTGACAATTGTCTTTCTCAATAAAAGTTCTTTATTTTACTTTCTTGTTATTTTATTTTCTTCTCCTTCTTCTCTATGTCTACTATGATCATGAGTGAGTAGACTCTTCTTGTCTTGGGATTGTTGGATAAGTCTTAATGACATAATCCTAATCAAACCAAATCATAAACCCTACTTTCTAATCTAATTTCACCGATCTTATAACGAATTAACAAATACCAAACTTGAGAAGCGAACACAGAGGAGTTAGTATTTGTTAATAGATCATCATAAATATCAAAGCGAAGGATCGAAAGTTGAAGTTTTGATATTGGAACAAGTGAAATTAGACAAGGATTGTGAAACATGAGAATAGTCTAGCAAACCTTGGGACATATAAAGTTTCGAGCTGCAAGGATTCTAATAACAATCAACCATGAGAATAGGTGTGATTGTTAGAGGAACACATTCACTGAGACCGAAAGGAGATGTGATAGGCTAAAGAGAAACTTGTCCTTAGAAAGTGAGACCAATATAAAATTAACGGTTTAGGGTTTGTTTGTGAATGACTTGTTATTAAGATGGACCAATAAATCCCAAAGCTCTTTTTATTATTATTTTCTTCCGTAAAAATCGAACCTTTTCTACTTATTTCTCTTTCTAATCATCATTCAAAGTTAATCAAATTAATGAACTCCTTACCGGAACGATACTCTTTTATTACTACATCGGTAGAACCGTGCACTTGCGGTTTTTCTCATAAAAAATGTAACTATTCTTGAATCTCTCGATATCATTTGACATAAGGCGATTCCTTTAAAAATAATCTCTTTGCTTGGAATCTACTTCATAATCACATTTCGACTACATATAACCTTTCTCGATGGGGTCTTCTTCAGAATCACCAACAGCTCTGTATGGGTGGTTGTTATACTAATGAGGATGTCAACCATTTGTTTCTGCGATGCAATTTTTTCTGTACAATTTAGACTTTGGTCTCGCAATGGATATGTCTCATCATAGTGAACCCAACTCACATTTTAGAACACTTGCTTCAATTTCGTCAATTAGGAGTGTTATCGCGATTTTCGGGTGCCAAATCATTAATTAGATCTGAACCTTTCAATCATTGATATCTCTATTTTTTTTGGGGAAAGGTAAAATCGAGAGAAAACCTTAGAAATTCCGAGTTCGGGGCTGATTTCACTACGGGAAGGTGTTAGGCACCCGCAATGACTATAGTATCCTATAGGAACCGTTTTACTATGCTTTATGTATACGCTTTGCTTTTATTGCTATTTGTAAAAGAGGGGTTGATTTTAAGAATGGGAGAAAGAAGATTTTGGGTTGTTTTTATTGGACTTGGAGAGATTTTGAGTCTCTTGCCTACATACCCTTTTAAGGGATCAAAATTCCATGTAGATCTCTTTCAAAATGTTTTTGTGGGTTTAATTTGTTTTTTAAGTTTGAAAAAGATTTTGAAGAAGGGAAAGAGGCCGTATAGGCATTAGAATTGAAAAGAAAAAGAATGCATTTGGTTGGCTCAATTGTTAATGAAAACGGTTAAAGTTGGAAATTAATTGCATTTTGATTTGATTAAGAAAATAAAGGAAAAATCCTTTGGAGTTTTGACTCCAAGGTTTATTTGGAGAATATTTGAAGTGATGGAAGTTATTTGTTTCTTTTTGAAAAGATTAATTTTCTCTAAGTATCGCGCATCCTAAACATACACCTAACGGTAGACATACAACGTGTGTGCGTGTGTCGGTGCATGTGTCGGTGTACATCATTATAGTCCATAGTCCTTTACATCGGGTCCTATTTTACATTCTATAGCCTTGCATGAAATTAAAGAATAGTAAACTACCTAAATATTACATAAGAATTAGTTGGACGTTCCATGAAAGGGTTAAAGGAAGAAATGGGAATGAGATGAGATGCTTAGTATGCATAAAACATAGAGTAAAGTGGTTAGTAAAACAAGGGAGAATAATGATGAAATACTAATCCTAAACAAAATGGTAAACTATCACAAAATTGGCATAAAATCACACTACACAAAATTGCAAAATATCACAAAATTGGCATCAAAACTCTAACTAAACAAGATTGCAAAATAGCACAAAATTGGCATCAAGAACCAAACTAAACATAGTTGCAAAATATCACAAAATTGTAATCAAGAATCAATTTTAACCAAAAATGGAAATATCACAAAATTGTAATCAAGAATCAAATTTAACAAAAAATGGAAATATCACAAAATAGTAATCAAGAATCAATTTTAACAAGAAAATGGAAATATCCCAAAAAACAAGAGAAAAATTAAACTTGCCAAGATTAACTGAGTTTATCAAGAAAACAGAAGTAATCATCATAGAATCAAATACCAAGCACTAGAATTATATGACAAAAATTTGGATGAAAGAACCATACAAGAAAATTCACTAAGAACACACGAAATACATCAATCAAAAGGGAAATATACACCTATCATTTTTATCAACTCAGCTCTTGCAAAAATATCACAAAAATGTTCACAAACATACCAAAATCACATAGTAATTTTTTGGGATTTTTTGTAAAAAATTAGGATGAACAGGGGGCTCAAATAGCAAGCATAAAGGTGTACTTAGCAATTAATCCAAGAAAAACACAGGAAAACCCAAAGCCCACGGTCCAGGAGCCCAAACCCGCGCCACTAATGGATCCGGATCAGTCTTGACGCCTCAGGGACGTTAGATTGATCCAGATACCCTAAAACTAAGATCTGACGGCCTACCATGCAGGGGAAGTGGACCGGGTCAGAACCGACCTGATCCATACGCTTATATAAAAGGTACAGGATCCGGCTTCCTTTCATTTCTCTTCCTCTTCCTCTCTCTTCTCCGGCCGCTCTCCTCACAAACCCTAACCCTAATTTCTCAAATCTACCCAGAAGTTGTTTATTCATGGCTTAATCCGTTCGTATTACCATTCTAAACATGAATCATTCAAAAGAAATTGTTTTTCACCGTTGGAACAATGTGAATCTTTCGTTTTCGTTGCTGTAAGTTCGAACTGTTCAGATTCTTCATGTTTTTGGGATAAAAACGTTGTAAATCGCAAGGATTCGCTTCGATTCACACTCGTTGTGGATCTTGAAACGTTTCTTTGATTTTCCAAATGATTTTTGTGTTAGGGTTAGGGTTTGGGATCGAACAGTTCGAAATTGCTACGGATTCACATGGTTTCGGCTTCTGCGATGGTTTTCAGTGAGAGGAGATGGAGTTTAGACGTTACCTGAGTTTTGTTGGAAGGTTTTAGGCCGTTTCTTCGATCCTTGGCCTCGAATCTTCGCAGGTAAAACCGGTTTCCTTTCTTTCTCTCTTCTTTTGGTTCGGATCCTGTGAAATCCTTTGCCTCTTCTTTTCCTTCTTCTTCTCTGATCCAATGCCTGCGATCACGCTCGCAGCGCGCTACCTCCGATGGCGTGCTCGCGTTGAATTGCAGGTACAGCGATTCAGTGATGAAGATTCACACGAATCTCTGAGAATTGCTCGAATTTGTGTTGTATCTGTGTGAATTTGCTTATGTTTGATTCCGTGAGTTGAATTCAATGGTGAATTTGAAGTTTTGGTACGGAATTGGTCTGAATTGGTGTTGAATTTGAGCTAGGGTTCATGAGAGTTCTTGTGAATTTTCTGGATTTTGATCCGTAACTGAAAGGAGAGAGAAACTGAATCTGTTTGTGTTGATGTGGCGCGTGAATGGATCTGATTCTGACACTGTGTACTATTTATAGCCTGCCATGTGTGATTCTGACCAATGAGGTAGTGACATGTGGCCTTGACCTTGCTTGCGTGGCCTTGGACTTGAAATTGGACCAATCTGCAAATTTGAAAAGAATAGGACCTTTTTGCAATTTGTAAAAAAAATGGACTGTTTTTAAAAGAATTAAAGGATTTGACTGTTCCTAAAAGAATTGGGACTAATTTGCAAAAATACATAATATTTGGACTGAATTGCAATTTCTAAAAATGTTTGGACTAAAATGCAAAAAAATAATAAAATTGGTTAAAAAAGTAATTGGAAAGCAACGTAAAGTGAAACAGTTAAAATTGACACAACGGACTAAAATGAACAAACTACCAAAAATGAGGTATTTTAAAATACCTCTCTGCCCAAAATTTGTTTGATGTGAAAAGACTAAAATGCCCCTAGGGCCAAAAACGACTCAAACTGACTCAGACTGATTCAGATGCAAAACTAAGACGATTTTGTACAAAATTTGATCAATGATTTATGCAAACAAATTGACAAGGCTCAGGGACAAATTGTAGGGACTGAAAATGGGTTCCTTTGTAGGAAATGACCAAAATACCCTTTTGTATGATTTTATGCAAAAATTCAAAAGACTGAAGCAGTAATGTATGCAGTTGAAGCACAGTAGAAAACACGGTGGATTTGAAAGTATTAGAAAATAGCAGAGGAATTTGTATGAGTATTTTTAGGTCCAAAATGAGGGTATAACAAGGAGGATCAACAAAGAATCATCGATCAACAATGCATATTTTATGGCTCTCATGTGTTTCTGTGATTTGTAATGAAAGGAATGATCGAATATTTAAGCAAAATGAGCACTCTTTAAATCAATTGCTTGAAAAAATCAAGTTTCAAAGATTTTGGTTGTTGAAAACGAAATACACTACTTTTACTTTTGATTACCATTATTGGTGGCTTAATCCAATAATGTGCTTAAGAGCAATCTCTTAATTTGTTCTTTCCTTTCTTTGTTCGTTTTTATCACTATGACATTGTAATCTTTTGTTTTTTAGCCTTTTCTTTTTGGCATACCTTGTGTTGAGAGGTCTTAGTTCTTTGATAATTTAATTTCATTTTGACTTCTTAAAAAAAGAAAAAGAAAATTTGAGACACCAAAATGAAAAACTAAACACAATCTAAATTATTTATACTCTACATTAATGTACCGTCTCTACTCCAAATTATATGTCATTTAGTAGTTTTATACAAATTATAAAAACGTAATCAATGTTTTATGGAGAATAGAAAATGTGAGACATTTTACAAATATATCATTGATTAATGGTATGTGAAAGATGTATTAAAAGAATTGAAAAAAGATAGAGTAATCTATATTATACATAAAGAAAGTATATTGTTTTAGGCTAACTTTTTCACCTTTTAATCATACCCTTAAGCAAATTTGATCATAAGAAAGCAATTTTGTTGGTGTCATTAAAAAAAATTAGAATATATTATATTTGTTATATATTTTTTAAAAGATATTATATTTATTATATTGTTGATATCATTGAAAAAGATAAGTATAGTTTTATTCATTTTTTTACGTTAGAAACAGTGGCGGAGGGAGTGGGGTGGCCATGGTCCCCCTAATTATCATATAAATTTTTTTATACTACTAATATATAACTATTTGTTTTTTTTGCTTTCGCACCGGTTTCCGACCCATCAATGGTGGGCGACTAATCCGGCTCGTGCGTAGAGGCATGCACACTGGCCAAGAGTTGTTCCCCCTGAGATTCGAACCTGGTATTCCTCGGGTACGTCCTTGGAAGGAGCTCCTTGCCACTGGAGCCCAAGCAACTTGGTTATTTATGTTGTTATTTTACTAAAAATATCAATGTGGTCCCTCCATCATTAGCATTTTTATTTGAAGTTTTATATTATATGCATAAGTAAATCTAATTTTTCTATCTTCTTTCAATATTAACATCAAATATAGCTTAAATTTCTCATATATGTAATACATTTGAACTTTTTTTGTTTGCTTAACTAGAGTATACTTTTTAAAACTTGGTCCCCCATTGTTTAATTTCTGGCTCCACCCCTAGTTAGAAAGATAAGTATAGTTCGTTATTATTATATATATATATATATATATATATATATATATATATATTATCTATACATATAATTTTAATAAATTTTTTATAAAAATTACTATTCATAATTTATACGCATTAACCAAATAAGAAGAACGAACACACAGACATGAAGTGTCGGTCACTAGTAAATATTTTTTTTGGAAAACGTTAGTAAATAATCAAAACTTAATAGAAAATCAAACACTAATATTTCATTGGAATGCCATATAACTTGTAACCTAAGGAGCAGCAAACAAACCCTCACACAAGTGGTTCAACCTCATTGGCTTAACACCTACCCCATCAAATTGACCACGTTTATAATATGCATGCCAATAATATATATATATATATATATATATATATATATATATATATATATATATATATATATGACACATTTTATGAAGGTGTCTTTTAGCAAGTTTATAACTAAAAGGTGAAAATCACACCTTAAAGTGTGGGTAGCTAAAAGACACCTTTATGAGTGGCTTCTAGCATAACCCTATATATATATAGGGTTATGTTAGAAGCCACTCATAAAGGTGTCTTTTAGCTACCCACACTTTAACGTGTGATTTTCACTAAAACCTAAATTGTATGTAACCACTCCATGATTTCCACTAAAACCAACTTTTAATCTAAACTGTGTATTTTAATCTAACGGCTGCTATTTAACCTTCTTACTTCTCATTTTAAAATAACTTCTTATTTAATACATCCCTTATATATATACATATGGACATGCTAATAAAGTTTTTTTTTTTTTTTTTTCTTGAGAGGTCTCGTATGTAGATCATTCTTGTATGAATTACCGACATCAAATAGAAATTTGCAGTCCAAGAAATATATGGTCAACAAGAACATAAAGAAGAAGGATACAACGTCAATCTCCTTAGAAGAGACTGTGATTTCAGTCGGCCAGATCCAATCATTGATTGAGACCTCTCTCAATCTCACTCAGCTCTTTACATGGTTCAGCAAGAGCATCTTCAAATTCAATAGAGTATCCAAGTGAATTCATAGAGTGACAAATCTTTTCTTGATTTTTTTTTTCTTCTACCCTTATCACCAAAAAAATTGATATGTCTGCCCCTAGTTGAAAACTATTGATACAAATACCTCTGTTTTTCATTTTAGTTGGCGAGCATGCCTATTTTTTCAACATTCTCTACAAAACTGCAGGCTTTACATTTCACTTGGCGAGCATCATATTTTTTTTTTTGTTTTCTTCTGTTCTTGATATCAAATGGCGAACAAGCCATTGTTATTTTTTTTTTCATTTAATTTTTACATGTTTGCCAACTAAAATGGCGAGCATGCCCATTTTTTTTTCCAATTTTTTTGATTTTTACGGCCTTACTTTTTTATTTATTAAAACAACCACATTTCTTTAATTTAAAAAAACAACCTAAAATGATTTTTTTATTAGGCATTTAACAAAAATACATTAAAATGAAACATTGTTACAAACTTAAAACATCTATTACGTTTATCTATTCCTAATTTTGTGAAAAAACCGAGATAATTCAAAATAAAATAAAATACATTGCGAAAGGAATTAACTATTGATTATCCTTTTGCTTGTTTATAGAAGTAATATATTATAGAAATGCAAGAAATGTTGTTTCTGATAAGGGAAATGTTGTATGTATAGTAGTAGATAAAACAAAAAATGTGTACGAAAAAAAGAAGAAAAAAAAAATCAAATAGCATGCTTGCCATTTCAAAAGTAGAACACAAAAAAAAAAACTAATAATTAAAAAATGGCATGTTCGCCATTTCAAATAAAGAACATGAAAAAAATTTAAAAAAGAACATGCTCGCCATTCCATTTGCCGGACACACAAATATTCAGTTAAAAGCTTGGAAAAAATGGTTATGATCGCCAAGTAAAATGAAGAACAGAGGCATCTGTATCAATAGTTTCTAACTAAGGGCATACATATCAAATTTTTTGGTGATAGGGGTAGAAGAAAAAAAAATTCTCTTTTCTTTTTATTGGAGGAACTATGATGCAAGAATGTGAATAACAAAAATGGATGAAGTATTTTAAATATATTGGAACATTTTTTATTGAGCCACTCAAATTACATTCCAACTCTCCAGTTTTGAATGTGAGAGGTGTGTTGAGAGTAAATGAGTTCACATATTGATTTTACTCAACACAATAATCCGACTCGATCGATTTTGCGTTAAAAATTCATATTTTCTACTTCAAACTTGAACGAACCTAATCAAATGATGAGTAAGTTAGTTTGATTTGAGTCATCTGGTCTGGAGAAATATTTTTTTTTAAAATGTTAAAAATAAATAATTAAATGATGTTATCTTTTTATCAAATTTTCGATGCATATGCTAGATTCTTTTCTCAAAAAAATAATACATATACTAGATTCTACCATTTCAACTTTTACAATGTCGATTAAATTTCCTTAAAAAAATGTGGATTAAATTGAAACACTTTTAAATCAACGTATAAATTTTTTAGATTATATCAACAAAATGAAAATAGTACATTTTTTAACGAGTAGGATTTGCAGATTCATTACTTTGAAATAATAAACGTGTTATTCAAACCAAACCACTTCTGATTGAATTGGTGCAAATTTAGCCAAACTTAAATGAGTTTATGTAAAATATAGATTGGATTTGTTTGGATCATCCAATTAAATGGATTACTCGAATTCATGAACACTCCTTTTTAAGAGTCCCACATGAGATATTGCCTTAATCAATATAGAAATACAAAAATACTAATACTTTTTTGAAAGGAAAAATACTAATACTTGTCTATTAAAAAAATGTCCACCCATTTATGTTTTAATGAAATTTTAATAAAAATGCACATATAAATCGTCTCTTATAATGTTTATGTAAGATATTAACCAAATTTCATTGGTGGAGATGATTTCTTTTAATTAAAAAAATACTAAATTCAAGTGTTGTCTGATCTCAATCAAATAGTCCTGATTCCATGATTTGTTTTCTTAGACCTCACCTTACCATGGACCGACGTGATAGAAGGCAAAACAAATTTGAATTAGTCACCCTTCATTCACTACATAAAGTACGGATACGAGCCTCATTGTCATTGGCAATATCACTAAGGAAAGGCACATCCATTTTTTGTTGGAGCTTCAATTGATGAAAACACAAACCCTTAGGGACCCACAAGGCCATGTGAAGAGAATAGATAAGGGTCAGCATCCTAGTTAGCACCACCAAACTTTGTGGTGGAGAAGCATCCTAATCTATTTGGTTCATACGTGGAAATTTGATATTCACTCTTGTGATTTCTACTATTTTTTTTTCTTCATCTGAGTGATCACTATATCGATGTTGTGTTTTGTTTGAAGCATTCAATTGGCCCACATCAGCATGTATTTACATAACTATTAGGAAATAAAGTTGAAACATGTCATCATTGGGATGCTGATGTGTTTTGTTTGTGCTTAATTTCTTTGACACCTTGTTTGTTAGCAAAGTAATAAAATTTGGACCGACATGATTTAGAAATTTTTGATGACAAAAGACAAAAAAAATGATAATAATTATTTTTTACAAATGAGAAATATTACTTAATCATAAAATTCTAGTAGGGCATTCACAATCATTGATGCTTCACTTATCTAACATTATGTTAAATAAATACCTCTCTTCTTGAAAGAAAAAATTGAGTATCTATCGAATGGGTTTACAGTTGACTCCTCTATCACTGAGCTACCGAGAAACAATGGTAAATAAGATGAACCTACGGAGAATGTGCTCAGAAATCCATAAGAATGGTGATTATGAAAACTATTTATCTATTTGTCTGTCTATCTGTCTATCTATCTATCTAAATATGTTATGTATAATGCAAATTTATTTTGCAAGGAGTTAAAAATTATTTTACTCAATAAATACTTATTATTCGTGAAATCCTTAGTATGTTTCATAAGACCATATGTTAGCACGACCTTTTAATAATAAGCTGACCGCGCCGTGAAATCCTTATTATTCATGAAGTCCTTGGAACACTGTTTGCCGTAGAAAGGAGGTTGGTGGTTTAGGGGTAAGGAGAATTAGGGAGTTTAATGTTGCTTTGTTAGGGAAGTGACGTTGGAGGTTGCTGGAGGATAGAGATAGTATGTGGTTTAGGGTGTTGTCAGCGAGGTATGGTTTGGAGGGAGGGCGGTTGTCGGGAGGGGGCCTCGAGGCTTCGATGTGGTGGCGTGATATTCACGCTTTATGTACGGAGGTGTGGTTCACCAACCACGTGAGCAGGTCGGTAGGTAATGGGGAGACCATTCTCTTTTGATCCGATGTTTGGCGTGGTGGAGAGGAGTTCAGGGTCAGGTTCAATAGATTATACGATTTAGCGTCGTTTAAAGAGGCCTCAATGTCTGAGATGTGTCATTTAGGTTGGGGGTGGACGGTGAGGCATGGAGGTGAAGGCAAAGGTTGTTCGCGTGGGAGGAAGGGTTGTTGGGGGATATAATATTATTGCTTCAGAATGTGAATTTACCGGTTGATAAGGTTGATAAATGGCTTTGGACGTTAGAATCATCAAAAGTGTTCACTGTTCGAAGTGCCTACAAACATCTTACTACTCAACCTCCTTTAGTGTCTTCGGTGGATGCCTCCTTCTTGTGGCATAAAGATGTTCCGTTAAAGGTGGTGCTCTTTGTGTGGCGTTTGTTTCGAGACAGGTTGCCCACAAAAGATAACTTGCTCCGTCATGGTGTTATTGACCACACATCCAGGTTGTGCGTGTCTAGTTGTGGCTTTTTGGAATCATCAAATCACTTATTTATACATTGTAATTTTTTTGGAACTGTTTGGCAATTCATTCATAGGTGGTTAGGCTTGTCAGTGGCTGCCACTTTTCAGGTGCCGAATCATTTTAATCAGTTTAGCTGTAGTGGTGGTACCACAAAGGTGCACCGTTCTATTCTTCAGGTCATTTGGTTTGCTGTAGTTTGGAAAATATGGAAGGAAAGAAACAATACGCCGTTTAATGACAAAGAATGCACCGTTAATCAGGTGGTAGACAAGATTAAGTCGCTTGCTTTTACGTGGTTGAAGGCGAAGTATACTTCTCTTCCCCTCAATTACCATGGGTGGTGGCTTAGTCCGTTTACCATATTGGGCATAGGCTAAGAGTTTCTTTTCTGTTTTTTAGCTTTGTACAGGTGACTTTTGTAAATATTGATCTTGACTCTGATGTCCTTTCCTTAGTACGTCTTGTGCTAGGAAGGACTCTTTTGAGGTAGTAATATAATTCATTTTAGCTTCTTCAAAAAAAAAAAAAAGCACGACCTTTTAATAAATTGGATTATATTAAATGATTTTTGTTGAAATATATAATAACATAGTTATTGTTAGAATCTATTACTAATTTTTTTATGTCGAGTCGAAGAGATTCAGTTAAACAAAAAAATAAATAAATAGAGTACTTTATTGTAGATAGTCTTACATATTCACTTTGAGTAAAGTTTATATCCATTCCTGGAATATGATGAAATTTAAGGTTGGTGACATTCTTCTTTTATGTCTTTATAATTTATTATATGATTTTATCTACCAATAAAACTTTTGGGCTTTTAACTAATACTTTTTAGGTTTAATCGTAGATTTGATCTATTATATTTATTTATCTTTTAAGTTAGTCTTATACATTTAAAAAGTTTTATGTTCGTTTCTTATGTTACTAATTTCAATGTAAGTTTGTCCTTTACGTCAAATTTTGAGTTAAATTTGTCTAAAACATTCATATGACATCCTCTAAAGTTATCTAGGTGTGTGTATCTATTACTCAAATGGATGTTTTTGACAAAAATTTGACTAAAATGACTAACTTATTGTAATGTTAGTAACCTAAGAGACCAATTTTAAACTGTTTAAACATGAAAGACAAATTTAAAACTTAAAATAAATGTAAGGGGCCACACATAAAATTTAGTCTTATTTTTATTCAAAAACTTATTTTTATTAGTTCTTACTTTTTTATTTTTTTAGTCAAGTAGCCTAGCGGCTAGAGCTCACACAGTAAATTATGGAGAAGTGGGGTGTCCGGGGTTCGAACCCCAGCCCCTGCATATAAAATGCAATATCCCTACCAACTGAGCTAATCTCACGGGGATATCATGGTTGAACCTAAAACAATCCACAGAACTGGCTTGTGAGGTGAAAATTGTCCCACTTATAAACACATTGTCATGTCATTCCCTATCGGACGTGGTACTCTTAACACCCACTATATATATATATATATATATATATATATATATATATATATATATATATATATATTAAACAAATAACAGTGACAAACCGTAATTTTTACCCTTTATCTCCACTTCAAATGACATTCGCTCGAGAATGAGAAAACTTGAATCCTTTCCTAATGACTCCTATCTACAAAAGGTGTTAACATTATGTTTTCTAATCCAAATCGCTCACCATGAAGTTTTCAATACTCAGATCCTAAGTTTGGTCAGTGTTCCTTTTTTTTACCTTCACAACTCAACACTCTATCTCATACAATATTGTTGGTATTACATCAGTGAGATAAGTTTTTCCCTTCATCTTAAGTGATACTTTTACACCGTCTAAAACATATGATGTCTTCCTCCAGTTCAATCATTCAACTTGAATTCAATGATTTACATATACTTTTATTTATTCGAGGTTTTGTATTACGAATACAAAATATTTAAATCATGTAACCCTTGGTATGATATAATCGTTGACTTTCACAACTAAGCTATAAAGGTTGTCTTTTGTTGTATGCTTTATCTTCCATTCCTTCATTTCAATCATTCAAATTGAATTCTATAAATTACATCTCATTCTATTTCTCTGTCATCTTATACTATGAATTGAAAAGATTTAAATTAGTAACTTATGGTATTATATAAACGCTGACTTTCACCTCTAAGATAGAGCATGTTAGCTAACACTACTACCTCAGCAAGACTATGAACTCAGAGATAAAATCTCAAGTGATTAATATTTACAGGGCAAAATTGAAAAGATTATTAAATGCAGAGACTAAAACTCAAATGACCCTTATTTACAAACAAAACATATAAATAAGCCAAAATAAAAAGTCAATAGACAATGTACCCACGTAGCTTTAAAATGGAAACTTTGGAAATGGATGGAGGGGAAGTCCATGTCTGTCATCTCTTGAATATCTCCATGCGTGTCAGAGAGTGAGAATTTTGGGTTATGGTTATATGATTAAATCGAATCAACTACGATTGAGCTTGATGAGTAGTATAAAATAAACAATTAAAAAAGTTGAAAAAGTAAAAAAAGATTGAATTAACCATGGTTCAACCCAATTCAACTTTATAGTTCAATTTAATTTTAGTAGACTATAATGTAATTGAAATCAAATCAACTAACAAATTGTATGATTTTGTTCAACCTATATTGTTCAATTTTAAAACATTACTCAGGGACTTAAAAGTTTCAAATATTATATTTTTAGTATAAAACTTATTTTTTATTTATATTTTAAACTCTTTAACTTTTGTCCTTAGGACACAAATGACAAATTAGCATGACACCAAAGATAAATACATTTAAGGTGACATTATAATTATTAAAATTTCAACATGTTGTTCGTAGCTTTACTTAATCTAAATTTCAATGACTTTAAAAATGTAAAGCATAGTATGTGACATGATATTTTTTAGGCAACGTGTGACAGATTGTAACAAAAAGAAAATCAATAAAACATTATTTCCAAATTTAGGCAACCATCGAACCTCGAATCGTATCAAACATAAATCGTTAGCTAATAACCAGATTTTGAGATTGTGCTCTCCCATTTAATGCACCTAAGATGTTATTTATTATGTTGTCACATCCTTCTGTACTTACTAAGATGTTAAGTAGCATAAAAATCTTCCCTAAGAAAAAAAGTAGCATAAAGATCTGGAGGTAAGTTCATTGGTGTTTCTCCAACTCCTGGTCCTTTTATTGAATGTAATGTACCTATGATGGTACAATGACATTTTATCTAAAAATTGTTGTCCCACCTCATATGTTGATACTTACATCCACACAATATGCTCCACAACATTTAGCAGTTCCCCAAATTTTAGATAGGTATTGTTTCATTCCTTTGATCATCACTGAAAACTATTGCAGCATATGTATCCAACAAATTTTTTTGGCTTTAATTCTCCGGTTTCTAGAGAAATGAGACCCTAATAATCTGGAGTTCGGCTGTGAGATAAGGATAGTATGACCAAAAACTGTTCTACTTAGGATTCGAATTTGGATTCTCCCGAAGGATTCGTTTTGGTGAAGTTCATTTACCACTTGAACTCAATTGATTGGTTATATATATATATATATATATATATATATATATATATATATATATATATATATATATATATATATATATATATATAACATTTACTCCTATAAAAATAAAGCAAACATTTAATGTAAATATATGCCTAATGTTGTGTTATTAGAACATCAAACCCGCTTCAAAAATAATTAAGAAACAATAGATGCAATTAGAGAACATACAATTTCTGGTAACGAAGTTCGACTAATTGTAGTTACATGTCCAACTGGAGTGTCACTAGTTTCTTTCTATTATAAGTCATAAGTTAAAGTTTACTTTTTACAATTTATGTTTAAATTATATGATCGAGATTAAAACTTTACCTCTAAACCATCCATCGGAGGGCTTCACACCCCACAATCTCGAGTTTCCCTCACAACAAACGTTTTGAGTCTACCCTAAAAGCATGCCCACTTATGTGTAACTATGATCCATAATCAATAACTTGCCTAACATATACACATTTTGGAGCTAACATTAGCCCAACCGTCAACTCCCCAACTATACAATGCTTACCTTGTTTTGGAATTACCTATTGTTCAGTACTAACGGCATAGATACTAGGTCATAAATGCATACCACTTTTTGTCTAATATGGCCCTAATGGAAAATTTCAATTATGAAGTACTACTTTTATATTAGGCATTGATTGTGGTCTAATTGAAACCAGTTTTCACAATCAATTTATATATGTATACATGACTTGATGTATCACTTTTTAGCATTAAGATAAGGCAATGCTCCCTAAACAGAATACACACACAAACAATATAATAAAATTGAGTTAAATCACTAGCGTTAGGTACATAAAAAGGTTAATAACATCTTATTCTTATGATTAAAAAGTGGAAGTCAACAAAAAGTAGTCACTTTCATGCATTAGAAAAATGAAACCTAGTATTCAAATCATTTAAGGTCGGATAAAGTAAATCTCCAAAAGCAAGAAAATGTTATAAATTAAACTAAAGCAGAGCCAGGATCCATTATATTTATAATCACGAAATAATCCATCCGATTTTGGTTATAAATAAAACCCCAAATATCACGTTTTATCTTTTTAATTTGACAGAATTCTCAAGTAGATCATTTTAGTCATTTAAGTTTCAAAAACTTCAAATAGATCATTTTAGTTGATAAACTATTTTCATTTGAAGAAAAAAAACGACATATTTAAAACTTTTTAAACTTAAGGCCAAATACATCCCCGAGTCCTTTAAATTTCATGTTTGTTTCAGATAAATCCTTTAAGTTTCTAAGGTTTCAGATAGGTCCTTTAAGTTTCAAGTTTGTTTCGGATAGGTCCTTTTAAGTTTCTAAGGTTTCAGATAGGTCTTTTAAGTTTCGAGTTTGTATCAGATAGGTCCTTTCTATCAACCTCTGTTAAGCCAAAGTTGATCTGGTTGGGAAAAAATTGATGCCAAGTGTCAGAGAGAACCACCTCACCCACTTAACGGACATATCAGCTTTGACTTAACGGACAAAACAACTTTGGTTTAACGGAGGTTCACATAAAGGACCTATCCGAAACAAACTCGACACTTAAAGGATCTATCTGAAACCTTAGAAACTTAAAGGACCTATCTAAAACAAACGTGAAACTTAAAGGATCCAGGAAGGTATTTGGCCAAAACTTAAATGACTAACTTGAGAATTCTATCAAATTAAAAGAATCTATTTGAAATTTTTAAAACTTAAAGGACTAACTTGGAAATTATGTCAAACTAAAAGGACCAAAATTGATATTTAGCCTAAATAAAAACAACTAACTTTACATTTATTATAAAATTTGTTGCTTAGAAGAAAATAAAAGGAAGAGAGAGACTTATGTTTGAGCGTGTAAAGAAAAGATTTATGTATTTCAAGGTAATAAAAGTATATACGATAGAAGACCAATCAAATCATAAATGTTTATGAAGACCTTGAAAAACTATAAATTAAATTACTAATAATTATTTTAGAGATTAATGATTTAACTATAAATATGGCATATGTAGAATATTACAACATGGTTTATCTTTGTAACCTATTCCACTTAATGAAATAAATATTGATTTTTGTTGTTAGTAACTATTTCTCATCCTTTGTGTCAAAGTCTATAAAAAAAAACTAGAGTTCAAGGAGGGAGGGAGTGCTTTGTTACATAGGAATAAAAAGAGTCTTACAAAAATGTTATATTAATTGTTGAATATTTTAGAGATGGCATCATTAAATAGATAAAAAAATAAATAAAGTCTTGTAAAAGAAGTTTTGTTTTATATTTAAGATCAATAAATATGTATATTTGTTTTAATGTAGGATGTCGTTCCCTTGTCATTTAGGTAAGCTCTAAAGTGTTATCCACCACATATTTTCTCCAATTCTAAACAACTACAACTAATTTGAAGTCAAGTTTGCTAGCCTACCACATAATAAAGGCTTAAAGAAGGAAAGAGTAGCACTTGCACATGGTCTTATCATATATCTTCATTTTTAGCTGGAATTAAAGTCACCTCTCCAAGTTAATGGATTATGACTTTAACAATAAATTCTTTGTAGGGTATGGAACTCTCATCTTTTATTTTCATTTTAAGATTTATTGGTACAATGAAAGATCTCTTCATCCAAACTTGCATTTTGAATTTATACTTTAAAGAACTCCAAAGTTTTAACATACTAAATGAGTTGTATAGGATAATAATATAACATAAGATAAACTAAATAAATCTAGTGGATGCAGGAGCTATATTAGGCTGAGGTTGACCACTTATCAGTACTTATGGAATTGAATAGGAAAAACCTTATTGTTGTGGACACACAGTAACACTGGCTTCTTGTATTGTCTTCCAAACAAACAAGGAACAACGTATTTTTCAAGTTGAATTTGAATATGTTCTATGCTAGTATGCTACCATGGCAAAGGGTAGGCAGGAACAAACGGTTGTAGTCGCAAATGTGGTTACACTACAAACCTTTATATTGTGGTATAACGCAAACAAATGTTGATGATTCTGTCACAATTGCGATTGCAATGTTGTTGTAGAGACTATCAAAACTGCTATATTATAATCTCATTTACGAATTGCGATTACGGTTCATATTTCAAAACCACGATCATAAATTCAAAAAGCGAAACAAAGGAAAAAGAGATTAAAAAAAACAAAAGAAAGACATCATAGGACAAATTTAGTAACAATATACTAAAATATTATTTTTAACATGACATTTTAAGATATATATAAACCATTATTAGTAGTTTTACTTCATGTACTAATGATTGTTAAGCACATTAAAAATTTACAATCTCAATCCTCTGGCCCTACCACAAAGCATAGCCACCCACAAGATAGATAATGTCACAACTTTCCCACACCACTAGTTTTCTGCCACGTGTCATACACAGATTCTCTTTAAACTCCCAACACCACCAAAAACAGCGAGAACAATCACTGCAAATACAAACTTCTCCTATTTGAACTTCCTTAACACTGTCTGTCCAAAACTGACAAACAAACCATCCATCACTCCCTCTCTCCACAAATGTTGGAGCAAGATTTCCTCACCGCTACCTCGGCGACAGCCACTGTAAGGTCCGCGGCGACGTGGGCACGAACATGTGACACGTGCCGCTCGGCTCCATGCGCGGTTTTCTGCCGCGCAGACTCGGCATATTTATGTGCCGCGTGTGATGCACGCATCCACGCGGCAAACCGTGTAGCCTCGAGGCACGAACGCGTCTGGGTCTGTGAGGCCTGCGAGCGTGCCCCGGCGGCTTTTCTTTGTAAAGCTGATGCTGCTTCACTTTGCACCACTTGTGATGCTGATATCCACTCTGCTAACCCTCTTGCAAGCCGCCACCAACGTGTCCCGATTCTTCCAATTTCCGGTTACCTATACGGTCCTCCGGCCACCCTTTTAGGTGCCGAAGATGAAGGCTTTGTCGGCGGTGGCTGTGGTGGTGGCTGTGAGGTGGAAGAAGAGGAGGATGAAGGTGTTGATCATGACATGGAAGATGAAAATGAAGCAGCTTCATGGCTTTTGTTGAATCCTCTAAAGAACAACAATAACAACAACATTAGCAAAGATCATAATCAAGAGGGTAATAATGGATTTTTGTTTAGTGGAGAAGTTGATGAGTATTTAGACCTTGTTGATTGTAATTCATGTGGTGGTGATGAAAACACTTTCAATACCAATAATACTCATCATGATGAGTATAGTCAACAACATCAACAACAAGATCATTATGGTGTTCCTCAAAAAAGCTATGTTGGTGATAGTGTTGTTCCTGTTCAACAACAGCAGGTACAGAATTTTCAACTTGGGTTGGAGTATGAGTCTTCCAAAGCTGGATTCAGTTACAATGGTGGTTCTATTAGTCAAAGTGTAAGATTTTTCAATTCCTTTGTTTTTTTCTTGTGTTTTTATTTGACTCATTGATTATTGTTTTCCTGTGATTGTTTACAATTGTTTGAAAAGGGTTGAAATTGGTGGCACTAGTCGAAAATTAATTTATGTGAATCTCAAATTAATCCAATTCAAGATCCAGAGCCTCTTGAATTGGTATTGAGGAAGAGATAAATTATTAATACTTAAAAGTGAAAGTAATGGTCATTTTACAACTGTGTCTCCGACAAGATTTAAAATTTGTCCTTTTAGATTATAATTTATAATATCAAACTCTTACTGCTAAAGTGGACAAATCGGTATTTTTGATGTAAACCGAGTATCTTCCGTTCATGCAACTGCGAAAACCAATTCCTCGAGCCTTGTGTGAGACTCAAATAGGCGGAAATTTTTTTATAAGAGTTTTAACGCTGGTGTATGTCCAAGGCTGGATTTAAACTCTGATACTTTTGTGAATTTGAATTTGATATGCTTTGTGGTATATATCTTTTGAAATAGCAATTTATTTGGCCTTCCACATGACTGACATGCTGTTTTTTCCATAGTTGGTCTCAAAAAAGTTTTAAATTTGCATTTGGACTTATTTATCTCTACATAATCTGTTTCCTAGAATAGATTGTTTGCCATTTTCAACAAGTTCATACAAACATGGTGTTTTTTTTTAATTCTTTTTGCAACTTTTAAATCTCTTTAGCCTTTTTTCTTTACACTTTTTTCTTTAGTGGAAGGAATCTAAGGATCAAGTATCATTCTTTCTTGCTAGGAGACGGTTCTAAGTTTGTTTTTCTCCAATATACATAATTTTTTTTTGCTTTTGCTATTTAATTTTCTAAGTATCAATTTTCAAGAATATTCCTTGTAGCTATTTGCTGGTACAGAATAACAAGTACAAGTAGTGTTGAAGGCTTTCCATTTAGATTCTCATGTGTTTGCTAGCTCAAGTAGTGATTATAAATATTGAAATATTTATGTGTAAGAAATATTCTATAATTTTCCACCTCCAGAATCTGATTCCCCCAAAATTGACTTCTATAGATTCTAGTTCTTTGTTGAGAAATTCCATCAGTTGTGGATTTAGTTAGAATTTGCAGTGCAAATAAAGGTCAGCAACCGCGATCTTGGTCGCGACATTAACAGTTTTTAATGTTGTCAAAACCACAACGCCGCCGTAATTGATGTTTATATCGGCCGTATTTGACAACGATTCTCCATAATATCAAAAATTGCGATGCGACCACAACTGCAACATGTTATATTAAAGTAGTAATGTTGGATATAACTTATAGTTTACTGATAAATGGACAAGTGACTCGAGCGGGGAGTTCATTGCTAACATTGTAAAATGGACCGCAATATTTAAACAAAGGTTACACTCTGTAAACTCTAAGCTCAAATAGTAGAGATATACTACGGTCGCTCTGTAATAGGAGACGCAAACACAATTAGTCGAACTCTGTAAATAAATAAGATGTATTCTATGCGTTTTTTGATTTTTTTTTTTTTTACTTTTAAACCAAGATTGACGTTCATACCGATAAGAATGTCAATTATTGGTCTATTCAGTTTCATCAATGTGAATATTAGTGCTACATGGAAAAATTATATTGAATTTTAGTTTCACAAACCTTTGATATCTCCTACTTTTTTATAACTAACATTTGTTTCATTTTTTTTTCTTAATGAAAATCAGGTTTCAGTGTCATCAATGGATGTTGGTGTTGTACCAGAATCAACCATGAGGGATGTCTCAATGACCTATTCAAGACCTCCAAAAGGAACAATTGACCTATTTTCAGGTCCTTCTATTCAAATGTCTTCCCATTTCTCTCCAATGGATAGAGAAGCCAGAGTCTTAAGGTACAGAGAGAAAAAGAAGACAAGAAAATTTGAGAAAACAATTAGGTATGCTTCAAGGAAAGCCTATGCAGAAACTCGGCCGCGTATAAAAGGTCGATTCGCGAAGAGAACAGATGTAGAAGCTGAAGTTGATCAAATGTTTTCCACAACACTAATTACAGAAGTTGGATATGGAATTGTTCCCTCTTTCTGAAAATGATTATAAACTAAATGGTCAGAGGACTAAGTGCATGTTTGGATTGATGGTGAGTTTGGCAGAATCACTTCGTGTCACTTTCATTTTTGTAAAAGCTACACTTTGGAGCTTCAACGAAATTACTGTAATTTCGTCAAACCGACCGTGCTTTCAAATATACACTATGGAGAAGGTTAACCAACATAAAATTGCAACCATGTTTTACTACTATTACCATGTCTTTCTAGTGATACTGTATTTTTTATATAATATTATTATTTGCAGTTACACTAAATATATGCTTTATTATCTTGTTTGTTGTCTTTTGAATGCGACTGTTATTTGTAAATACAGTCCTTATAATTTATTAAATTATTATTAGTATAGTCAACATGTCTTTTGAAAAAATTGTAATTTTTCTCAATTTGTATTGTGGTGTGTAATTTCTAGAATAAATATATTTATTCACACAATATAAAAGGATAATGGCCATCATATAGCTTTTGTATTTTATCCATGAGTGTTATTTTGATGATCTCTTCTCTGCACAATCGTTAACTAACTTTGAGGACCAAATTGACTATTAAAATTTATATAACTATTAAAAATCATATATTCTCTCCGTTCTATTATAAGAGCGGTTTTGTAGTTTTTTTACACGTATCAAAACAACTAATAAATATTGTTACTTTTGATACCACTATATATGTTTTATCTACATCATCGTTAATTATTTATGATCTATTCCATCTATTTCTTTCTTTGTAAATAGCTAAGAGTTTGAGTCTAACTCAGTTGGTAGTTACCAGAGACATTATTTACAGAGGTTGGAGTTCATACTCTGGATTTCCACATTTAAAAAGTGCGTGAATCTAAATAATAGACTACTTAACAAAAAAGAAGAGCTAAAATTGATGAATCAATAACTACGTTACAATGAATTTTGAAAACGACACAAAAATAAGAACAATTTTTTTCTTCAAATGTAAAATTAAAATGTAACGGAGGGAGTATATGACAATACACATATTTCTCTCCACTATCCAGAACTCTGATTTTGAACTGTTGAATTGAAGATGCTTCGTGTACAAGGAATGTCACATATTTCCATAAGCTCGTCAAACCTATAAATTTACACAATTTGCATTCAAGTGATTGAGTTGACGGGCAATTGAAGAGTAAATTATCATTTTGGTGCTTGAAATTTTTAAAGTTGGTCGATTTAGTTTCTCAAATTTACAAAATAGCAATTTAGTCTTTTGAATCAAAGAATGTCATGCAATTAGGTCTCTCAATCAAAATATATTTTTGATTAACATCCATCAAAATTAAATCAATGAAAGACATTCATATTGACTTGAATTGTCTCATGTTGCATCAAGATAACATAAAACATTTAAGAATTTTTCTATCACGTGCAAAATTTGGAAAAATGACTAATTGACCGGCATTGTTCAAGTTAAGTGACTAAATTGATGATCCTTATAATTACAAATATTAGCATATTGATTTACTTGTGGATGGAAATACGGTTGATAAACAAATAGAATCTGATTTGATTATGTATGACCAAAAGTTGAATACTAAATCAATAGGATAGAAAATTGAGATTAATAAATCATACCTATAATTCCTTAATCATTTATTTGCTTTTATAACAAGACCAATTGCCAAAGCATATTAATCACATCTATGTGTCTTCTATTTCTCTTTATTTTGTGTTTTCACCCTCTATCATTCCTCTTCTAAAAATGGACCTACATCATCCAAAGATTATGAGAGCTTTTGTCATATTCTAAAAGAGGAAAAGAGTTTTTTTATAAATGATTTTTCTCATGGCCATATCTTCCATAATACTTTTTTTATATTTTGAAAAGTTATGCACATGCAATGATGGATTTACCACATACACAATGTATGAACATACTTTTGAAACTTTAGCTTTAACCTGATTCATGATTAATCATTTTAGTTGACATATGATTTGATTGGGATAAAGGAAAAGAAAGTAAAGAAACAAATAAAGGATGATGCTCAATTATATCATGCATATATGAATTATATCATGCATATATGCTTTAAATATCATCTGAAACGAAATACAAAACCCATGTAATACAAGTCTTACTTTCAATGTGATGTGAGTTACAATAGAGGAATCAAATATGACCCTCTCCACCAATAGGTGAATATGTGATGTTTTGTCCCCTTCCTAATTGGTATATATTATTTATACTGCAAACATGGAGTGCTCTAGAAAAGTTCCCTTGCACTTTTTGCCATCGTGGAAGTGAATCTATGGGAGAGTCATCCATGACGATGATTTTGTAATTTAAGTGTGATTGATTAGTCTGGTAATAGATTAAAATGGAAAATGAAGGATATAGAAGAGATGTGATACATATACAACAATGTTAAAGAATATATCCGAGATGTGATCACCTAAACGCTACCAAGTAATTTACTAATTAGTTCTCGGGATCGAACCCAAGATCTTATACTTTAAACTTTTTCAATGTCTTTTAAGATGCGACCTATAATCTCTAATTCTTTAAGATTTTGAATAAAAATGTAGTTGAGTTGTCTTCGTGTTTTTTTTTTTTTTGAAACAACAAATTTTATTAAAAATCAAATCTCTGCATAAGAGGAACAGAGACCGATGATTCAAATAATACAAACAAAAGGCGCCGTATATAGGCGAAATACCCAAAAATAAACACCATAAAAACACCCATACCCACAATATCTAGTCAACACCCCTGAGAACAACATCCACCAAAATAAACATCACCACTTAACGCAAACTCCTTCGTGAAACGACCACTGAAAAACGATATCCATAACCAGCATCGTCACTACTCATCCCAAAATTACACTCTTATAAATAAAACACTCTATCCTCATCACCATAGCTGAGCCACTTCATGGTTGATATCATTAGTATATTATTGCTCTCTAGAATCCCTAACATATGAAAAGGATGGTGATCATAAACTGTGAATCAAGTTGTGATGCTTTGTGATCTTTTTTTCTGGCTGGCATGGTCTATTGGAATAATCAAAATCTTCAAAGCTATTGGTTTCTACACTTTTTAGCTAGTGATAGAAGCCACCAGTCATTCCACATATCATGACTGCAATGCAAAGATACCAAAAGTGGCTGGAATATTCTTTGTTTATCTTAGTAAGTATCATATAAGTTGCATGAAAATATTATCATATAAATAAGGGTTAATATGTCTTTACCCCCCTGTAATTTGGGCGAGTTCTGGTTTACGCCCCTGTAAAAAAAAAAGTTTAGATTTCAACCTTATAATATGAAGATTCTCCACAAAACACACCTGTAATATAAAGATTCTCCACAAAACACCCCTGACCCCATCCAGACGCTGACGTGGCACGCCACTGTGTAATTATTTTTAAAACCTGACACGTGTGTAATGGAAGCTGACGTGGCACACCACTGTGTAATTATTTTAATTTTTATTTTTTAAAAAACTGACATGTGTGTAATGGTTTAAAAAATTATTTTTAAAAAGATAAAAAATAAAAATAAAAACTGAAAATTTATTTTAAAAAATTTTAAAAATAAGAAAAAAAACGATTTTTTTTAGAAAACGAAAATAAATTAGACTTTTTTAAAAAATAAATAATTTTTTATATTCATTTAAATTTAAAAATAGAAAAAAAAATCAGATTATTTTTTCTAAAATTGAAAAAATCGGAAGAAAAAATCAGATTTTTTTTTAAATTTAAAAAATCAGAAACAAATACAAATTTTTTTAAATTTTTTTTCCTAAAATTTTATAAAATCCTTTTCAAAACTAAAATATTAGAAAAAAAATAATTATTTTTTACGAAAATGAAAATTTTTGGAACTTAATGTATTTCAAAATTTTCGAAAATAATTAGAAAAAGTTTAGATTTTTTTTTCAAAATTAAAAAGCTTGATTTTCATTTTTATACAAAAAATAAAAAATTTTTGAAAATATTTTTCGTAGTAAAAAAATTCCTGAATTTTTCAAAATTTTATTTTTTCATATAATCAAAATTCCAGATTTTTTTTCTTCTTATTTTTAGAAATTTTTTATTTTCCTGAAAAAAATTTTAATTTCAAATTTGTTTTCCTAAATTTTGGTTTTTTTTAATTTTAAAAATTAAACTCCAGAATTTTTTAATTTTTTCGAAAATATTTTTTTTACGATTTTGTTATTCTAACAAATTAATTTTCTGATTTTAAAAATATTTTTTGATTTTTCAATTAATAAAACTTCATTTATATTATTTTTTATTTTAAAAAAATAAAATAAAAAATTAATTATACAGTCAGCGTGCCACATAATCAAATATGCACAGTCAGCGCGCCACTCAGCATGCTACGTCAGCGTCAGGGTCTAAAACGAAAGAATCTTAAATTACAAGGTTGAAATCTAAACTTTTTTTTTTACAGGGGCGTAAACCGGAACTCGCCCAAATTACAGGGGGTAAAGACATATTAACCCTATAAATAAAGACTATTCAGTAATGAAATCATTAATGTAATATTTTTTCTTTTCTAAGAAAATTGAAATAACATTGTTGGGTGGTGGTCTTTTGAAAATTTTATTTTCACAAACTCCTCATTGATTAAAAAAATGAACTCATCAAGGGTGTCAGATGTTTGCAAAGATAAGATATCTTTGAATATATACAAGAAAAATACACAAGAAATAATCTTGTGCTATAGTTTTACCCAAAGTCACATAGTGGTCCTATATAGTGGCTGCACTTTTTCACTTTTATGAAAGGCATGAGATAAAATGTAGAAGAAATCGTGAAGGTTGTTGTGCATATATACTGGGATTGATTGATACCCCTTATATCGATCAATACATGCACCCACCAAATTGATTGCAAAGACAAAAAGAAAAGAAAGGCACAAGTTCCCCATCGATTTTCATTTCTTTGCGAAATAATTTTTCATTCCATTCCATGAAAGAATCTAACGAGTGGCAAAATACTAAAAGAGAGTAAATAACCTGATGAGGGCATAATTGTTCAAAATACGAGTCATGCAATTCAAGGGCTAGAAGGACTAATGACAAGAGTACGTGCCAAGAAAGCTAAGGAGGATCTTAATTAAATGATGACTAAAATCATTGAAACAAAGCCAACACTTGAGAACTTGGAGGAAAAGATGGTCAATTGCATCAAACCTTTCAGAGATGGGTTGGACGCATGCCTTTCTGTCCATTTTACTTAGTCTTACGGTTTTTTTTTATTGGCTTAATTGCACTTTTGGGCCCCTATCTTTCCAAAAGTTGCGGTTATGGACCCCTAACTAATTTAAATACAAAACAGCCCCCTATGTTTTGATTCTTTGGCAGTTTTGGACCCCCAGTTCATTGTTGACTCGGTCAACGCTGACGTAGCACCCTAAGTGAGGTGCTACGTGTCAATTTTTATTTTATTTTTTTGTCTTGGGGGTCCAAAACTGCTAAAGAATCAAAACATAGGGGGCTATTTTGTATTTAAATTACTTAGGGGTCCATAACCGCAACTTTTGGAAAGATAGGGGTCCAAAAGTGCAATTAAGCCTTTTTTATTTACAATAATAATTGGGCAAGTATTGTTTTAATTGAGCTCAATAGTGTTTTTCTTTATGCAAATAAAATGCTGAAACAAGAAGGGAACAAAGAGATAAATTTACATTAAAATAGAAGTTATGGGGGTGGACACTTGAGGAAAGAAATATCTGACAACATCCAAACAATCAAGAGCAAGATATGGGGTGCACACTTAAGGAAAGAAATAGGTCAACAACATCTACACAATCAAGAGAATTATGCAACATTTCAATTATGTAATCAATTTGTAGCCTTTTTGTAACAATTCAACATCCTAGGCATTTATGTTAGCTTTATTTGCTGAATTAATGATTTTCTTTTAAGTTTCTCTTTGAAAAAATAGTGTGAACCTTTGTGTATAAAAGGCACGAAATTTCAATAAAAGGGAGATGTATTTTGATAAAAAAATGAGCATTGCTTTTTTGGTTTTAGATTGGACCAAGTTTTGATCATATCAAGAATCCTTTCTTGTGGTGATCTTCAATCTAAAAGACTTATCACTTTCTTGGATTAGAAAGTGTGGCGTCCCTTTTTCTTTCCATCCATTCTTGTTTGATTGAGTCAAATTCGTTTCAAATTCTGTTTGTTTCACAAATTTATCCAAATTAGCCAAAAATCACAATTTGTGTCAAAGTAATCAAATTCGCCTATTTTGTTTACCAAAGTATCATAAGTGCACGAAAATTCAACTCAAAATACAAAAATATATTGTTTACATGAAAAATGGACCTTTTCACAAAATAGGGTTCATCAAGTGGTAATCAGAGCAAGGTTCCAAAAAAGAGTCAAACTTTGGTAAAGTGTCTTTATTTTGTTCTTCCAATATTATTATTCAAAAAATAATAATATCAAAAAAAAAATATATATTAGAAAAGAAAAAAAAATGTTGAAGTAAAGTGTTGTGATTCATAAAGTTTTCTCCTTTTGTTTTGTGCTTTTGCCACACTTTAAAATTTTCTTTATTTTCAGTGTTTCCTTTTGTTTTCTAATCTATCTTTGTTCATTGTTCCTTGTTTTGGTGTCTTTTTTATTTTTTTCCTGTGTTAAGTCTTTGTGTTTGTTCATCACCATTTTGGAAGTTTTCTTATCTTGATTGATTTGGTTTCTCTAAAAAACTAAAAAGAGCAATTGAGCGGTAAAAGGCAAGAGCGACACTTTATATATAAAAAAAATAAAAAATAAGACTAAGTAAAATGGGCAGAAATGCATGCGTCCAATCCATCTCCCAAAGATTTGATGCAATTGACCATCTTTCCCTCCAAGTTCTCAAGTGTTGGCTTTGCTTCAATGATTTTAGTCACATTTTGATTAAGAACCTCCTTAGCTTTCTTGGCACGTACTCTTGTCATTGGTCCTCCTAGCCCTTGAATTGCATGACTCGTATCTTGGACAATTATGCCCTCATCATAACCAATTTTTTTTACTATAATTTTTGAACTAATTGAAATTATAAAACATATCTTAGTGTATTTTTGCTAGTAATTTTATTGATCAAATCCACTAACATGAGATATATTTGAAAATTGTTGGGTGTGCTTTATAGATTAATATAATAAGGGGGCAGGTCACTCTCCAATATTTAATCACAAGATGTAATCTTTAAACCCTAAATTTGAACCCTAAACAGTCAAATGTTCACAACTTGTAGATATATGTGATCCAATATTGTGTTCTCTATCTGCATATTTCGCACTATATACTTTTGGAACAATGATTGTTATAATTAGAATCAAACAAACGGAACGACGTATTCAAAGACTAAACTAACTTGCAAAAATACATTTCAAAATATTATTGTAATTTTGATACATCTAAAATGACATTTTTTTTTAATGATTGTTTGATTTTCATATTTTAAAACACTTAGCAATATATCTCTTCCCTCCGACCAAAACCCTCAATCCAACATTACTAAATATATTAGCGTTATGATATTGATCACAAAAAATAAATGTTATGCTTATGAAAGTTTTCTGCCTTTTTGGAGGATATTCTTAGTGGATGACTCACCGACGGTGTGAGGGAGTTTGTGACACATGTTAAAACTAAGATCTCTTCGAATATTATGAAGAAAAATACAGGAGAATTAAGCTTGTGATACCTAAAGTGGCTGCACTTTTTCACTTTTATGAAAGGCATGAGAAAAAAAACTAGTGGAGGTTATTGTTGCATATTTGACCTGTATATGTCACACACTTCACTGGCTTTCAGATGTGATGAACTTCAGACAGGTAGACAAATTTAATTTACTTTCTTTGAGAAATAAATTTTCATTTCATGAAACAATCCAGCCTTACTTCCAGTGACCAAACATCTTTTTTTTTTTTTTTGAGAGGCAGTGGACCACATCTTGGATGTCTTAGATCTAGCTAGTATTAGAAAAATAAATTTTCTATCACTCACAAAAAATTTAGATTGTATATATAATCACCCCATTACATGCTTGGTTCATAAAATACTTTTTTGTTTATAATATTATTATGAATTTCTAGTTGTAATTCAATTACATATATTCATTTGAAATACCTAAACCAAAAAGAATAAAAGATTCTAGTTGAGCTACTAGCACTAACTAGGATGAGATATTTTAAAAATCTAAATGCTTGTTAGAGCAGAAGATTCAAAGTCAAAAGATATTAGATCTAACATTAAAATTTGAGTAATATCTAAAAGGTTGTTGATTTAGAAATGGTGTGTAGTTAGATTGTTGCTAACACTTTTACCATATGGTTGTTTCATTCTAAAATTTTATAATCAACCGATTGAAATCGATTGGTTAATTAATGAGTTTCAGATAAGGATAAATCATTCAAAAGAATCTGAGTTTATGAAAATCCTAACTTAAACAATCTTTAATAATACTTCACTCATTTTTCGGACCAAATTTTAAATAACCTAACGCTCAATTCTCCAAAAAATCAAAAGGTTAAGACCAAAAGTAAAACAAAATTTTATGTCCTATAAGCTACTCAAATATTACTACAAATCATGGTATTACTTTCAAGAATGAAATAAAAGGTTCTTCATGAATGAATTGCTTAAACATGTTGGTGGCCCCAAAAGCAGTGTTCTAACCATGACCAAATATGTTGTTTTAAGATCCATAAACTCTAGCTGAGCAGACCCAACTTCGGTGTGTATATAGCTTCTACACTTGTAAAAAAGTAAGGGCATGGACCTAAGAAAAGTCCCAAAAGTGATGGAAATTTGGATTCCCTCAATTTGGCGTTTCATTTACTAGGTTTTTCTCACAATACAATCTTCACCATTAAAACTATTAGAAATTGTATTTGAGTCTAACACAACTTCACAAAATCAATTTATGAAGTGAAAATTACCCTGACTTATAAACACATTTTTAAGCCATTTTTTGTTCGATCTAAGACTCTTTAACACTCCCTATCACAACCAACATTATTGGACTTGGCTCGTGGACATAAATGGTGGGTGGCTCGAAAGCAAAAACCTGATAGCAGGTGGTCAAATGGACATTGGAGGAGGTTGATATCATCTTAATAATCGTGGTTGAGCTTAACACAAACCACAAAATCGTCTTGTGAGGTGAAGATTGTCCCGCATATAAACACATTTCAAGCCAATAGCTCTTCTCACAAACAAATTTGCTCACTCCCACTTGAAATGTCCAAATCAACCCTGCGTGACTTAAGTCACGTTCGCTACCACTAGCTTGAGTTATGTCATGCTCGATACCAATGTGACTTAAGTCGCGAAGCATGCTGTTATAGAACAACAAAGGTCAGGAGTAGAAACCATTGTGTTTCTCAACTTTCAAATACGATTTTGCTCTCTCAAAGCGCGATTTTCTTCATTCTTGCACCAATCAAAGTCAATTTCTACCCGAAAATCAAGTAAGTGTTGATTATTCTATTGCATTCTTTTTTTTTTTTTTTATAAATTTTGGTTTTTTTTTTCTGTTGAGAAATTTAACATATTAAGGTTTTTAGAAATTTGGTTCGTATGTTAGTTTTTAGGATTATTAATGATGAATTAAGTTAGAAATTGTAGTTTAGAGTAAGTTTCACTTCAATGTGGTAGTTTAGGGTTTATAAATTGTCAGATTTTATGTTGACTAAATGTTGTACTCTAGGTGTTTGATAAAATGTCTCACTAAAAATTTGTTTGATTTTTGCATTGTTAATGATGAAATTATCTTTAATGCTTTAAGCTCTATGAGCATTTATGTTTCTACACAAAAGGTTTGTCGTTAAGTATAAACAAGGTTTTTTGAGATTCCAAACCAAGTTAGATATATTTTTTTCTTCTTATGCTTGACTTAAAGGTTCTTTTGTGTAAATAAGGTTTTTTTAGATTCCAAACCAAGTTGTTTGAAATTTGAAAATATCAGAAAATTTCTGTCCTATATTGTTATCTTTGTTGCAAGAGAACAAATTTCTAACCTCTTAAAACCAAAGCAAATATACATGGCACATCGGTAGAAGAGCATGCATTACAGCCAAAACATGTAGGGTAGTACTCGATCGTGCTCAGTCCATTTTAGAGAATGAATTTGTCAGTTGCAAACTAATTAAAACAAATTACTAAACTTAATTAAGCAAATTGTATGCCTCTTGTCTGTGACAAAAAATCTTGCCACACTTGATACATCATAGACAGATACTACTTAATATGATAAACAGAACGGATTTGATGAACATCATAGCAGAAAAGCACTAATCAAAATAATTGTTTAACCAATATAATGACACTAAAACAATCAAACAACTATAGGCATGTAGAAAAGGAACTTAGACAACATCCAACAAAAGCATAAATTGTTTGCTTCAGTCTTTCACTACAAAAGAATCATGCATTTATATATCTTTTTGAATTCATTCCAACTCAACAAAAATCAGGACACTATAATGGTTGAGTTTTAGGCTGCCTTCATTACACATGTTTTACTCTTATGTCTCTCACCTTTTCTTGAGTAACAAGTTAGCTGAAATTCAAATGTTTTGGCAAAAGCTAAGCTCGCTAGCTATCATAAATCATGCATTGCCCCAAGAGCAGACCAATATATTTGATTAATCATCCGATGAAATAGGAATCATTTGCCAGTTAAAATACAAAACTATAATCCGTTTAGTGTTGAAGTGATTACTTATTTTGTAAATGTAAATAAGAAATACTATTTGGCCAAAATGGATAATAAACAAGGTTTTCTACACAAAAGGTTTGCACTTTAAGCTCTAACGACATGAATGCTTGTAGAGCTTAAAGTATGTTAACTGTTAATTATTTATCGTTAATATCTTTCGAGTTAAGATAAGAAAAAAAATATAAATTTTTAACTTCAGGGGGCATTTTGTACATAAGTGCAAAAATTCAGGGGGATATTTTTTCATGACTGTAAAAATAACCTAGATTTTTTTTTTCAAAAATAAAAATTGATTTTTTTTTACCACATGTGACGTGGCAGTGCCATGTAGCCAATCAAATGTCATGCCATGTTGATTAAAAGAGGAATTTGTTGGAGAGGGTAAATTGATTAATGTTATGCAATTTTAAGGGGTAATTGAAGTTTTGTTAATGTTAGAGAGATAATCAATAAAACTTACAATTTCGAAAGAATAATTGTCTATTTATTTGTTTTCTAATTACAATATTTCCAAAAATGTCTTGACTCAACTCATTTATACCATTTGGTTGAAAGACTTGCTGTGAAAAAAAATAAAATAGCCACAATAAGAACCGTAAACAAAATTGTGCCAAGCCTCAAATTATGTGTTGTTATGATGAACGTTGTACCGAAAAAATGTCAACGGGAACATGAATCCGTGTTCGAGTAAAGAAGACATTTTTCTTGCATTGTCAAAAGTCCATGAAGGCATTTGTGTAGCTCAACAATCTGTAGACAAAATGAAGTGAATTTTGCGCAGACACAAAACAGTTAGGCATATTTATGTTTGACACTATATCATAAATAAATGCTCGTATAATCAAAATTGAAACTCTCGTCCTAACAGGAATGTAGGGAAAGGGAAAGTATATATTTTATTTTCTTTTTTCATTCAGAGAATTGTATTTGGCAACCACAAGCCAAAGAACTATCATCTGTACATTTTCAACCCAAATGGGAGCTTACTCGAGTTCAACCTCCATTAGTTTTCCCATCATCTGTTTCCTCCTGTAGTGCCAGAGCAAGCTCGAGTTCAACCTCAACCTCACCCATCGATGGTCTTTTGTTTGGTTCTATATTCAAGCATTTTTTCATGACATCCATGAACACCTTCAAACACCGCGGTGCAATCAATCTCATGAGAATGGGATCGATAATCTCATAAGCTGCAAACCTCTCCAAAAATTTAGCTGCTTCAACTGACCGTTCTAAAAATATATTTGGATTATCTAATATGCTCATCTTATCAAAGATGGTATGTTTGTAGTTTGTACATACTACTTCAAGTAGAACCATACCAAAGGAGTAAACGTCGCATTTATCTGTGAAAGTGTTGGTTCGGACATACTCTGGTGCCATGTAAAACAATGTACCTATCAACAAAAGCATAATTAGTCTTTTAAGTACTGAAATTTTTTGCTTCCAAGTATTAAATATAAGAATAAAGGCCAAAATTAATTCACCACAAAAATCGCATTTTTAAGAAATCTTTTTTCATAATTAATGTCTGAGAATGAAGATATTATAATGAACACATTAGTCTCTTATGAATGACAAAACCAAAGCATATAGGGTAAAATGTCCGATTTTTATCACTCTTGTTGAAAAAACTTTAGTCTAACATTAAAAGAGATCAGATTATCATACTTGAAAATAGTAAATGACGAGTGGTACTTAGACACTATAAACTGATAAAATAAAAACATACTCCATGCACCAAGTTCAATAGTATTGGGCGTGAGGACGTTTTATTGAGAAAAACTCATTCTATATTAAAAATAGATAAGACTTGAAAGAATTTATAAAAAGTGACGCTTTTCATCATAGAAATGATACAACAGTTTCTACTCGAAGTGCATAACTCAATTAGGTGTTCTCTAAAATAAAATGAAAGAAATTACCGATAAGGATGTCCACTTTAACTGGTTTTGGATTCGACTTAGAAAGCCTCCCTTGTATAGAAAATCCAAGATGTGAGAGTTTTGGTACCATATTCTTATCTAAAAGAATGGTTTGAGGCTTTATGTCACAATGAAAAACCGTGCGCTTTGTTCCCGTGTGAAGATAGTGTAATCCCTTAGCAGCTCCAATGCATATTTCAAGCCTTTTCTTCCATGAGAGTGATTCCATATCCCTTGAACGTAACTGATCATACAAAGATCCATTTAACATGTACTCATACACAAGAATTTTCTCATCTTTATGGTCACAGAATCCTATAAAAGACGTCAAATTCGGGTGACGAAGCTTACAGTGGAGTTCAATTTCCTTCTTGAACTTCCATTCGTCCGATAAATTTCTCATCCGCTTCACTTGTATTGGATACTCAGTTTCACCACTATGTTTGAGATAACCTTTGTACACTATACTGAATGGTGATTTTCTAATTTTTCGATCCTCATCAAAGTTATTGGTTGATTTCCTAAGTTCGTCAATAGAAAATTGATGACATAGCTCTTCTATAACTGTTGGATATTTTTTCTTGGATGAACTTTCATGCTTCGAATATTTTACAAACATCTTTCCCACACGAGAGTTTTGTTTGATAATCAAGGTTCAGATTCAGATGTACATAACAACCAAGCCTACATTGAATGAGTCATGAAACAGCTTATTAGAGAAGAAGGGGTGGTGGTAAATGCATCATATAGTTGTACAAAAAGAAGTAAAACAAGGGAAAAAAATGTTGGAAAAAAACGTTATGGCTTGCAAAATTGCAAGTATGAAACAGCTTTCTCAGCTAAAACTAATGAATTTTCTTATATATCACATGTAAGTGAAATCCAATACCACAAATATTTTCATCTGAAGTAACTTGCTACTAACATTATGTTAATCCTACTTCTGCCGGGCCAGCTAACTCGCAACATTTGGACGGTGCTGAAGGTGGGTTTAGTCGAGTGGATTGGTTCCAGAAACCCCTATGGAAGTGCAGCCCCATCCTATTCTAAGTAAAGTGGTGCAAGATGATATTGCGGCAATTCACCAATTTATGCAATCGACGGCAGGTTACTCTGTAGGGTACTGTGGTTGATGATATACTAACTAACCTATTTTTGCATTCTGTGACAGATTACAAGATTAAATTGTGCAAATTTTCAGCATGTGAAAAGGAACGACTTGAACGGCTTTTACATGTCATTGATGTTAATCTTCACTAACAAGATATCTTGGTTCTTGATATTCTGCCAAATTTGTTAATGAGAATTCACCAATCAAATGAAAACCAAAGACAAGTCATTTTAAAGATGAAAAAAGAAAGAAAGGAGAAGAATAATATCAGTGTGTTTTTAATTATATATAAATTACAAGACACTGTAACAACATTTAGGGCTAATTATAAACTCGAATCCTTTCTTCTCTATTACACAAGACTCGAACACTTGAGACCTTGAATTTCATTTTTCATCCACAAGACTCGAACTCGAGATCTTTAAGGATTGAAATCAATTTAATGTTTGGTAATTATCATGAGTTAATCATTACTAATCTCTTCAAGTATTTTGTTTAATTTTTACTGTCAGCAACTTTTGTGGATGATGTGTAATTCCTTGAAGTTCATGGTATTTATGGTTTGGTATGACAGTAATTCAACACAAGAAAACTCATCATATTGTTTCTACATCACAATTCAACACATCTTCTAGTTGTAACCGTACCACAATTACAAAATTGAAGATAATTTCAAACCAAGAACCTAAAATTAATGAATGTTTACAGGATCCATTCAACAAAAAGAATTTTGTTAAGAACAATGAAATTAATTAAAATAGCTATATATATATAAACTAATTGTTACCTGGATCATCCCTTGATCAGCAGCACTAACTAGAAATGCATGATTCTTCAAGCAAAATGGACAAAGGCAGAGACGAAGAAGCTTCAATTTTCTACTTTGACTTCATTTTTATACTCTTCCTTCGACCAAGTGGTCCCATTTTTTAGCCTTTGTTTTGTCTGTAGCTAGAAGGGGAGACATTCTTCTTACATGACTTATCTAGAAGTTTTGCCAAGACTTATTAGGGTAGGAGTATATTGTTAAAATACTTTATTACAACAAATAAAAATTATTAAAAAGTTGTAAGGTTCTTAGAATATCCTCAATTATAATTGCTTGTGTGTCTATATTTAAGAAATATGATCTTCTCTCTAAAGCTCTAACACTCTTTGCATATATTCTCTTTGCATTAGACTCTATTTTAAAGTGTTTACATCTAAAACTAATTATTTTGTTATTCGAAATCAATAGATAGGCGATTAGAGGATAGTGCTAGTTTCTCTCCAGTCGATGGAAAGTTATGCAAAGAAAATATCAGTCGAACAAGGGTCAGACAATTCATTCTCGAGTCTAATGAGACACTATATCCACACTAAGTAACTTATTTTGCAAGAAACCTTATGAAAACCTCCCTTTTGAGTAAATGTTAGAAAAAGGGTTTTTAATAAATTCTTTGCACTTTCGCCCATTTCCCAATACATTTTGTAGTATTTTAAGAGAAAAGAATGAAAGGCCAAACAAAATAATCTAACAAGATTAATGTCAAGAAATTTGCCTGGTGAGGCAGCCTATAGCAACCTGGCGAACCGACAAAGTGAGCAGGAGTCTTGCAACAAGGCAAATTTGTCGCAGCCCATCTCAAAATACACTTCAGCTTAGTGAGTTACGTCCATTGGCTTGACAAGCAAGTAACTCTCCCGCGAAAATACACTTTTTTTTATAATTTATAGATAAACGACTTCAGCTTCACTCTTTGGGATTAAAAGTCAAATAAAATGTTCGGGGCAGACTACAAGTCAATTCAAATTTTTGGGAACTAAAACGAAACGTTGAAATATTTGCAGGACTAAAAATATATTTAACTCTGTAATTAATGAATTAAGGAATTGTACATCTTTGACAAACTATATCAAACAAAACTTCTAACCATACATTTCAATCGCCCAACTTAGAAGCAACACTAACTAAATCACTCCAATATTCATCATATACTCAGATATTTCAACTCAGCCACAAATCTTTCTGTTAGTGTTTGGTACATGTTTTCTCATTGCTACATCATCAGTTAGAGGTGATCTTTATGTAAGTGATTGATTCATGTTTTCTCATTGGTACATCATCAACTGGAGGTGCTTTTTTCGGCAGCATTCGGCATTCAATTGGTTCAGGTTCTATCTTGTTATCAGCAGGCGTGGGAGATTTTGGAGTAGCATTGGATTCTCATATACCTTTTAATATATATTTTATGGTTTTGTAATTTTGATAGTTTCTTGCTTCAACTGTATTGATTTTTGGAGTGGTGGTTTTTGTGGATTTGGTCGCTGCTGACTAAACACTTGTTTGCAGTTGTAACTCAATTTGTTACTTCACAAGATATAACCTCAAACAAATGGAAGATCTTTTTTTAATGATAAAAAATGGTATATATTAACAAATTTAGGAAATATCCCAAGCACAAGGTGTATCGAGGGGACTCCTAATAATTACAACCTGTCACGATTACAGAGGCACTTAGCCAATGCCCAAACAAAGCAAGGGGATTAACCAGCACGAACTAAAACCGTAAACAAAGTTAACAATACTAGCCTGTAGCCACTGTAGCAAGCTGTGCTTTACTTTATCTAACAATTGAACTATGAAATTTTCTACATTATTAAACAATCTATTATTGCGATCATTCCAAATAGTCCAAGCACAAAGAAGCCAAACTAGCTGCAAAAATGAGCGCCTTGCGCGTAAACCTGCAAAAATGAGCACCCTGCAAAAATGTTGTCAGTATCCAGTCCCGACACCCGAAGCCAGGACCGCACCGCCTGCCATAAAGAACCATAAAAACCACAGGATAAAAATAAATGCTGAGAATTCTCAAGATGGGCACATCCCGCCAGACAGCCCGCCGCGCCACCTGTAATAACACCGCGATCCAGCAAATTAGACCGAGTGGGCAGCCTATCACGTAATTGTCTCCAAGCGAAAACAGACACTTTCAGAGGAACTTGTTTATACCAAACCAGGCCTGCCCTTCGATCTACCATAGGTGAAGAAACGGAAGATCTAACCCGACAATAGATTAATCATTTATCTTTTTCTTACATCTTCTTAGATTATGACCATGTTGACAACATATTTTGACTTGTGAATGATTTATCGACAACACCAGAGACATTTACATTCTGATATCGTTCTTTTATGTTTTCCCATGCTCCCTAGCTGCTCTTTTTGTTTTCATTGCATATTTTATCTGCAAACCACAGCTTTTTAAAAAAAATAGTTCAATATTAAAGTAAATCGAATCGAAAAAAATCAGTTCCTGATTTGGAATGATACAAAACATTATAAAAATTGTGAAAGTAGGTTGTTAATCATGTAGTTGAATTTACTACATATTTTACTGTGAACTATATACACAATTAGATTAACCACATTTTTTAACCTAATTAGCCAGTTGTGTAAATATCATTGCTCCTTTATTATAGTTCATACATACCAGCGTTCATGGTCTCAGTCATTATCATAGTAGAGATTTGTTTATCAGCATGAGTATTACTCTGAGGATTCTTCATAACAATAGCATGCTCTACTTACTTCCTATGCGATAAAGTGCAATTTGACCATATTCCTTGATGTGTGCAGTTTGACCAAGGAACTATGATAAAACTGTGCTCCTGGTAAGATTTTCTCGTTGTTCTATATTGTAATATATTATAGATAAACTAGAGTTGTGATCCATCTATGGTGTAATATATAGAGAGAGAATAGGGAGATTTTGAAGAGTTTCGGCTGACTTTTTTGTTATTCCAATTATACCCTTAAAAAGAGTTCTAATAAAAGAAGGGTATGATTTTCCAATTCCAACCACACCAAAAAACACGATATGTTTTTCAATTTAATTTCCTTTTAACTACAACTACACGTTTGTCACTAAGTCGTTTCAGTACTAGTGTTCTCCACATCAACCTTGAACATTCAAATATCTTCCCCTTCAATGCCACCATCGCCACCATTATTCATCACGTTCACTCACCTGAATCACGACGCATTGTCAAAATTCTACTCATATACCGACACAACAGATAGAACAGAAGAGAAGGCAAAAGCAAATAGACAAAATTTGAAGGGCAGTCAACCCTCACCACTCTCGGTGCCACCTTCACGAGTAGTTGGCCATTGTGCTATTTTATTGATTTAGTGCAAGAAGCATAAAATCAACAATGCCATTGATTTATTTAGTGTATGAACATATGAGGAGCAAACTGAATTATTTTGAATGCCTAAATAAATAATAAAGTTTATCCATTAATTAACTGAAGAAAAAATAGAAGATGAAAAACATAAAAGTTTGTTGAAAGAAAAGAGAAAAAAAAAATGTCGACCTCAAAAGCATGACCATGTTTGCGATACAAAGGCCATCCGATATGTTCATACAGTTCCTGCACGGATCCACAATCAATCAATCAATTAAAGTAACTAACAAAAACAGTAGCAGAAAATATTGAAGAGAATTTGTTAGGGTTACCTCTAAATCCATGTGCAAGCTTAATCCTTTAATATAAATGTGATTGACATATTCGCTAGGGGTGTGCATAAAAACTGGATTTTTTAGTATTGTTATATGTAGCGAATATTATTCGCTACATATAACAATACTAAAAAAGTCATAATTGTTTTATCAGCGTTTGTAGTTCTTTGCTATATTAATGGAGAAGTCCATTTATTTTAAGAAAACGGAGAGGTTCTCTACACCTCTTACAAATGAGTGGCCGCATATGATAGCGAATAGTTTATAAAGGCTGATAAAACAAAAGATCCCAGCATTTTAATGTAAAAAGTCAATAAATCCGTTTTACTCTTAGAGGATGACATAATATCGTCGATTTTGTGTTCTTTCATTCGTACAAATTTGCATAATGTGGTTGTATGCTTTCTAACACTTTGGAGTTGAAAAATCCCCTCTATTTCTGATCATGTATAAGCAAATGATACAATTTTATTCATTTTTCTCTTATTCACAAGTTGATTCCACTTAATGATTTAAATTAGGTGTAGAATATCAAAGTAGCTTTTCAAACCGAAGGTGCATTGTTAACTAAATAGAGGACACATTCCTGGTGCATTTTAAGAATGTCCAGTGGGGATGGTTCTTTGAAGGGTCCAGATGCACAATTATGCTAGCCATTTCTCCAGCAAGTGGAAGCAGAGTGTTTTTCAGAATGAAGAAAACTAATGATTCCTTTTCTTTTTTGTCAATCTTAGAGCTAGTCACGAATCTTTCCGATTTCTTTATAATGGATACACTTTTCTACACACATTGAAAAAACTTCATCAAACAACAAATGATAAATTATTCTTTAAAAAAATCAAATGTTAAATTATTGACCGAAATGTGGATTATCCATCAAAACTAGTTAGGGGTTACCACAATATCCGGAAAACCCATGAGTCCAATTACCTCTATTGTTTCTCAAAAGGCCTCCAAATCATGTGTTACCAATATTACCAAAAGAGGATTCATTGACGTTGACAATAATAAATCCTTCAGGAGAGAGATGCCAACAATCATGATGAATATCATGATGAATCATGATGCTTATTTGTTGGACCAGTGACATGGGTCATGGATATGAATGATACAATAATATATATGAACATAGTGCCCACCTCAATAGTATTAGCATGGTGTTTGAATCAACTTAACAATCTTGCATGTAAACATCATTTAAATAAGTGGGACAAAAATACTCCTAATAGATATTCCTTAGGACAATCACGAAGAGTATACATATCATTTTCCACGAGCGCACAACACCTATGGCAGAAAGTGTTGGTGGTAAGATGACATAAACCTCTTAAGGTATGCAGTGGTAAGAAGACTACCATGCATCACTACTAAAAAAAAATGTCTTAGGCTCTAAGTAATTGGTAATCATCAAATCCAACTCCAAGAAGTATTGGTGCAACATGTTGAGTTGAGTTCTGATCCAACCACCTATAACCATGACTGACCGAATATATTCCACCAGGAGAATCAGTCCTAATGAGTCTATCATCAATGTCATGATCAAAGGTTATGCTACGAATATAATCTTGAGTATAGAGTTTGTTGAAGTTTCAATCTCCATTATCTCTCAAGTCACAAGGGCAAAGATTAGTGTCACAAATGTAAACAAAAGGAACAATGTTACAAAGATATACATTATCTATCCATTTATCAAACAAAACCGATATGTGGCCTCTCCCAACTCTGCATCAGTATACAATCGAATATACGATAATACCTAAAATTTGACAAATTTCTCTCTTTGATTCATCAGTGCGTAGACCCTAAAAGAAATTAATAAAGAGATAGGACTTTTCAAAATTTAGTTGAATGTTGGGAGTTTAAATCTTAGTTGGTTCGTATAAAAAAAAAGTCGAGTCTTTAAATAGATTTCAGTTGACTTATGGATTATTCCCGTGAGTTGCGTACAAAAGATATTTGATTTTAATAAAATGGAAATTAAAACCTCAATTGTTCAATATGCATCGTGATCGGATCTTGTATAACCTGATATGTTTCATATCAGAACCTAATCAGTTTAATAATAGCACACTACTAGTGATTCACAACTTTAATCTCAAAATTTGTCATTTAGTTTATAGACGAGACACCTCAAATTATAAACTTTTAGTTTTATTATTTGATTTCAAATTGTTTATATAAATCACTTTTCTAGAAGAGTAGTCTTTGGTTAGCTCCTAAAGCCACTGTCAAATTTATGTTGGCCTCATGTAACTCCATAGGAAACAGAACATATTCCAACTTTAACTCTCTAACTAACAACTTGAACACCAATACTTCAGCTTTTTGTTCCAATTGGTTGTATTTGGCTTATGCAAGATTTCATATCATCTCATTTAATCATTTTTATCTAAAGATTTAATTTCTATACATATTTTATATATTGTAGTCCTACCAAACTTAATTAGAGATTCTTGGTTCGAATCAACCCTATAAATATAGGGAGAGCTTTGTCGTCCATTGTAGTCCTACCAAACTTAAATGATTATTGTTGATAGTTACGTGCATAGAATACCCGATTCACACCAAAAATCATATCTCATTAAAAATATTGGTAGTGATATTGTCAACTAGCATAAAAGTTGTATTATAGTGTTATTTGCTTGATTAAATCTGTAAAAATGGGAAATCGATTCCCTACCCCAACTATGGAGACAAATAGATTTTTTGAGAGATGTTTTCTCTCCCCACAGTTGTATTGTGCAAGTAGTGCTGGGATCTAAATCTGATAAAAAACTACATGAAACTATATAAAGTATGTGTTTTAGATTATGTCTAGTGGCCAATCGATGAATTTGGTTGGTTGTCTAAGATGTTCTGGTGTGACAAAGGTTGAGTCTTCATGGTTGAGGTGAAAGGTGTTTGCAGCTACATTAGTACTCCAACGTTCAAATAAAAATCTTAAAGAGACGACTAAGTGCATAATGTGATAAAAGTGAAGTGTACCTTGAGGGTGATGAGGAATCACCCTTATATAGAAGCAAAGGCGCATAACTACCTCCGTGAGATACATCGTGAATATAGAAGACCGTTGGTGATGATGTGAATGGTCGAGATGGAGTTGGGGTGCGTGTCTATTTGGTTGTCCGCACAGAGCTTGTGAGATTTAACTTAAAATCAGTTTCTGGAGAAATCGTGCCACTATTGGAAGCAACGTGCCACGATTGTTGAAGAAATTCCTGAAGCAAGTCACGGGAAATATCGTGCTACGATGAAATCGTAACGTGGCACGATGGTGTGATGAAGGCGAATAACATAAACGTATTTTTCAGTGCAGATTTGTTCCAAATTTTAAGGGTTACTTTTACTATAAATCTAAACCTTGTATTAGATGAAAAGAGAGTGTAGAGAGCTGAAAACAAGGGTTTAGAACCCAACACAAAAACTAGGGTTTGTAGAGTTTGCTCTTGGCAACAAACACTAGGGTTGAGATTGATTCACCTTGAAAAACACTATTAGGATTGAATATCTTGGTCACCGGAAGAGATTGAGACTTTTGTAGAATTAGGTTTATAGACTAATTCTTGTAACTTTTTGATATCTCTTTGTAAAGTTACTCATCATTATAGTTGAACGGGGGGCTGCTCTCTCCCTAGACTAGGTCAATATTGGACCAAACTGGGTAAACAAATTTCGTGTGTTCTCTCTTTCTTTTCTCTCACTGTTTTCTATCTTTTCCTTGTGTTTATAACTGTCGCCCACCTTATTTTGGTTGCTTGATTTTTTTTTCTCCAAACATCAAATATTTTATTGATGTGATTTTTTTAATGAATTCACACAGCTTAGGGTGCTCCCTCGTCGTGTTTTCTCTTATTTCTCTAGGTGTGGCCCCTCTGGGACCAGTCCAACAATTTTCTTTACCTGATATGTTTCAGCAATACAAAAAATGACAAAGATAATGCAAATGTAACATCAATATTTGAGTGCTATGGGACCCTCCAACAATTTTCTTTACCTGATATGTTTTCTAAGTCATAAAGTGAGAACCCTGCAAAAACTACTTCCACTTCAGTTATTTTTAAACCAAATTACCCCACACGAGTTTTTGCTTTATGCAATTATACCAATCCACCCAGCTACCATCAATTACATCTTCATTCTATTTTCCACAAGACTTGATTAAAAAACATTGAATATATATTTTGTTAGCCCATTGGTTTTTCAACATAGACTATCAATGATCACATCATTAAATTTCTTAACTTTTTGACATGCTAAGCAGCATAAAACAATGTTTATATGTATAAAAGTATGACCATATGTCAAAGTAATTTTTCCTCCTGTTCTTAGAATTAAGGCATACAGATAAGCAGTTTCTTCTAATCATCATTGCGTGGTGAATCAGTTTTGGTTGGCTTAATTATACTGCGCCGTCGTTTTAGCTAAAGATTTTCATTTTTTTTAATCTTTCATAGGGTTATTCTATTTTATATTTTATAATATGTGATGTTTATAATATGTGATGTGATTTCTTCTTAAAAAAATAATAATATGTGATGTGATAACTTTGATATTCAGTTATATTCATTCCTAAATATCATAATTTCTAAAAGGCTTTTGTTTCTAAGGGTAAGGGTCCATGTTAAAATACCGAAGATAAAAATTATATATTAAAAATTGTGTGAATTAATTTTTGAAATTTTTTTAAAAAATTTCAAAAAATACTATCTATATATTCTGTGTCGTCTATAAAAAAACCGGTACATATTATTGTGCTATTTTTTTTTTTGGTTACCGCTATGTTAAGTTTTGATATTATATTATATTTTTAACACACTTATCAAATTAGAGAAACTTAAAATTTATGTGTTTTATGAATGAGAAATTTATTGTTCAAAAAATATGACTAATTTACACAAACGCTTTCGTCTTCTTAAGTATGCATATATTTTCTAGCTCTGATTATGCACCAAACTTTCTTTTATTTTATTTTTTTGACAAAAATGCACCAGTGTTTCTAGAAATGCATCTTCCCACAAATGCGCGATAAAGATAAATGAATGTATAGTTACGTAATAATTTTGCGAATCAATGTTCAAATTTCGATTAAAAGAAATATCTATATTTCGTATCCGACACACATAAAATATGATGATTCTATGTGGAGGAAAATGTGGGGAAAAAAAGATGATACCACTATGGTTGCATATACACGTTTTGTGGGGCCTATTATTGAATGAGTAGAGACTTAGTTCACATTTTCCCACCGTTTTCTTATTAGTTGCTTCATTCTTATAGCATGAATCTTATCCATCTATTGACGGAAGAAAAGCAGACCAAGAAAATATTCTTACGCCAACAAAAAAAGTTCGAAGAAAAAAAGTTATTTAAGTTACATTCATATTTGTCATTCCTATTGAGTAAACGGAAACTAAAATAAAAAGACTTTATGTAAGGGAAGAATAAACAATATATTAATATAAGGTGCATATGACAAAACTTATCTACACTAGATGCAAAGAAGTAAAGAATTGTCGATTGGATCTCACGCTTATACGTATTAATTATCTTTGTAGTTTTTTATCATCTAAATTGTAGTTATCCGATTTTGAGTTAGCATTTCCCTATATACGATTGTTTGAGACAAATGTCTGGATGTCCTCTTTAGACACGAAAGAAGAATTACAAACGCCTAAAGAAACTCAAGAAACTTTCAAAAAAAACATGCCAAGAAATGATGCTCCAAAACACAAGAAAGAATCAACAACTATTTAATACTTTCAAGTTTCAACCTTAGGACAACTTTAAGGAAAAGAATAACCCTAGCCACATAAAGATCATTGACACATAAATATATATGTGGACATTTCAGTAATTAACTTCACAAATCCTCATCTTTTCATGAATCAATCACTATAGTACTTACTTGTACAGTTGTACTTATGTACTATAAATTCTATCAATTAATCTAATATATACCAAATCAACTTGTCTAAAAAACAAGGTACATAATAGAAGACACAAAAAATTGTGAAATTAGAAATGGGGCCTAATAGTACTTTATCAAACAACTCCACCATGAACAAATCATCATCAGAAGCAGCTAATCTAAGAAACTTGAGTTCTCCCATTCCTTACCTCTTTGGTGGATTAGCTCTTGTTCTAGGGGTCATAGCTATAGCATTACTCATCATAGCTTGTTCTTTTCGTAAACAATATTCATCTTCTACCTCAACTAATGATGAAGAAAAATCATCAAATATGCATGTGGTGGATATGGATCAGGTGAGTTCAGAGCCAAAGATTGTTGTGATTATGGCTGGAGAGAGCAATCCTACTTATTTGGCTAAGCCAGTTTCGTCCATAAGCCATGTTGATCAACAAGCCCTTTAGAAGTTTTTCGTATCAAATTTTTCTTGTTTTGGTTTAATTTCCTTGTCCATTAACATACATATATAAATACCTTTTTGTAGTTTATACTTATATTGAAGTAAACTTTGTGAAATGTAAATTAAAGAGAACGAAATGGTGATATTATTTTAGTCATGACCATCCATTTTTCCGAGAAAGGGACCCGTAATATTTCCTAATTATGTCTGGAGGCGGTAAGTAATGTCTGATTAAAAATTATTTAAATTAGGATTTAAACTCAGGTTCTTCCAAACGATTCATTCTTAATTGAATTTTGTTAACCAATTGAAGACCCAATCATTTGAGTTGAAATGGTAATATTATGATTCAACGATCCTACATGAATTTTGTCTTTCATCACTAACATTTATCTTTTTAGGGGGAAAATCATAAATGAGTCACGATTTATTGTTGGAACAGGGATGTCACATGAGTTGTCAAATTATCTTCTCTCCAGAAATATTAAAAGAGTGAAATAGTTATGAATTATTATTTTGAATTTAATCCGGAACGGTATAAGTAAAAAAAGACATCTAAAGCAAGCCAAATAAAACACACATTACCAACATGACAATTTAGGAAGACATTTCACCAACAAAGACTCTTCAATTATGGATGGAAATTGAACTCATATTCAACGGGTACCAAGAAAAAATACCTATGATGAGTTGATTGCACCATTTATTTAATGCACATTTAAAACCAGACCCCTTTTTTTTTAAGCTAGCAGCAAGACTTATTTTAAATTCTCACCACTACTAGAAATTCGTGCATTTCATGTAGATTTTGCAAAGGATTGTGATTCTCAAGTAATATCTTTGTGAGTAATTGTTTCCTTGAGGATTTTAGGAACTGCATGCAACATTTTTTTGGAAATTTCCACAGGAAAATTGAAAACAATCCACAAGAAACTTTTGGTCAAAGTTGAAGGAGTTTTTCCACCCACAGTCACGTTTGCAAACATATCATAGGTACTTCCGCAGCAAAAACATCATAAAAATATGTTCCGCAAATAAAATCGTAGGAAATTATATTAAGTTACAGTAACTAAATAGAATAATTATTGCATAACATAAAATTTCACACTCCAGGTTTCCAATGTTCAATATGATCAGTGTTACAATTATCTTCATTAATGTCTTCAACAAATCTTCATTATATATATCCATGTTCGATGGTAGGAACATCCACCTTGATTGCAACTCCAAGAATGTTTTGTTGTTCTACAAATGCATCAAGATTATGAACGCCACAATCGACCTATAAAAAGCTAGTTAAGGTTCTTGTTGCTTGCCAGACTGATAAATAACTTAATTGAGCAATAAATTTTGGATCTCTATTCAATAAGTTAGCGACGGGGTTCCTTAATAATCAAATAATAAAGGGTTAATACCTCTTTTGGTCTCTGTAATATGAATGAATTTCGGTTTTAGTCCTTATAAAAAAAAATAGATTATGTCCCTGTAATTTCAGATTCTTCCACTTTCGGTCCCTCATTTAAACATGTCAGCAGAATCTGCTGACGTGTGACGCTGACTGTGAAATTTTAATATTTTTTTAATCCACTTAAAATTTATAATTACTTCCATTATTTAAAATTAAAAAACATAAATTAAAAAAGCAAATTAAAAAACATATTCATTTCTTTTTATGGTATTAACCCAAATCTTCATAAATAATCCCTAATTGTTTCATCTACCTCTCTTTCTCTAATTGTGAAATTTGTTCCTCTTTTTCATATGTCTCTCTCTCCCTCGTCTGTATCCATTCCTCTCTCATGGTTAATTTCTTTATGCAGCCATGGCTGAAATCATTGAAGAAGTTGTTGCAGTCGTTTTAGATCCATCCCTGATCAAATTCAAGCTCTTCAATCGCTCGAGATTTGGACTCCACTGCTGAAAAAGATTAAACTTATGGGACTTGCATTGGAAGATTTGAAGAGAAGAAGGAAACGCACTAACAGCAACAACAACAACAAATTATGATGGAGGAAGATTTTGAGAAAGAGGGAAAATCAGAAAATGTCAAATTAAGAAAAAAGATAAACAAATTTTGGGTTCTGGTCACTAGAGAGAGCACAAGAGAGGGGAAGAGAAGAAAGGGAATCGAGAGTGAGAAGAAAGGAAATCAGATTTTTCTAATTGAGTTTTAATATATTTTTTGTTTTTTGAAATAATTATTAATTAATGAAAAAAAACATACCTCAAAAAAATAAAATAAAAAAGAATTAAAAGCCACATGGAAACCAATTAATTATATATATATATATATATAAAATTACACAGTCAGCATGCCACGTGTGCAGATTCTGCTTACGTGGTTAAATGAAGGACCAAAAGTGGAGGAATCTGAAATTACAGGGACAAAATCTAAATTTTTTTTACAGTGACTAAAACCGGAATTCGCTCATATTACAGGGACCAAAAGAGGTATTAACCCAATAATAAATTAGATATAACATAATTGCACAACGTAATTTAGATCTGAGTTTTGTAATTAAGGGATTAAATCTAGTCTAGATTGTTCCTAAATAGAAGTTCAAAAGAAAATTGTGATCACAAAATATTTGATGGTATTTTAGTTATGTTTTTGAGCCATTTCAGTAGAGTCTGGGGTCATTTTAGATATGTTTTAGAGGAGTTGTTTATGGTTTAATGGACATTTTGTATTTCTTTCATTTGAATCCATTTAATTTTATTTATTCCCAAAACCAGTTACTTTATAGGTTTTTTGCGTCATTTTAGTGAGAAATCATGTAAATCGGCAAATCAAGACATCAAATGAAGTTTGGAGGCAACAGAACGAAGATCAATAGAGATCAAGAAAGTTTTTGAAGGCAATATATGAGAGAAAATATTGCCCTAAGCCCCAAGATGAAAACATGGAAGAAGATCACTAAAACAATGAGGAAAAATGGCATTTTTCTATAAATTTTCCTACCCCGCCCCGAGTGCATTGCACTTGTAGGAGGGCATAAATCCCTACTCATGCGCCCCAACAAGCACTTCCATGCTCCCACGTCGCATGGTTTCGGGAATTTTTGCCATTTTGCTTGATTTGCAAGTTGGATCAATTGAAAATGAACATAAACCTAGATGAAAACTTGCCTATAAATAGAGACCCTTGCACACAATTTTATTCATTCAGAAACTTGACGGCGCGAGGTGAAGATAAGGATCAAGATGAAGCTAGGGTTTCCAACCACTCTTTGAGTATGTGTTGTTTTCTTTCTAGTTTATGATGTTGGTTGTCATGACCAACTAAACACCATCTGATTAGGGTTCTAAGATGAACCTCTGTTTATTTATTGAAATTTATTAATGCAATTTGTAACAGCCCTTTTTTAGCTATAATTATTTTAATTAATTATTGTATGTATTTATGTGTGTTTATATGTGCTTAATTATCTTTGTGTGTATTAGATTTGAGATTAGTGGATTTTTAGCCTGTAACGGTATTTTAGTAATTTTGGAGTCTAGGGGCACTTTGGTCATTTGGCGATTAAGGGTAAATTAGTAATTTTATTAAGAAGGTTATTTTTGATGTTTTAGTGAGAATAATTATTTTTACTAAGTTACTAATGAGTTGGGGTATTTATTTAGAGATTGTAATTATTTGACGTTTTAGTGAATTAATGAGTAGTAATTTTTTAGAATTAGATGTAAGAGTTTTGAGACCCAATTAGAGTGAGAATTAACCTATCTCATTTTGGTGGTATAAATAGATAACTCTTATGAGAAAACTAGGTTAAGCCATTCATTATTCATTTCACAAACATTAAGAGGTAGAGAGAGAAAGTAGATCACAAGCTTGGAGAAGAGGAAAATAGAGAAATCTAGGAACATGGGAATTTAGCAAGGAGAGTGAAGCCATAGTTGGTGTTTGTGAGACCTAGAGGTAAGGGGGGATAGCTTACTTTCATCAATTAAGCTCTAAATTCATCTTTTTAATTATGGGTAATAAGTGTTTATTGTGAATTATGACTTTTTGTGATTTTTGATGATGAATTTCGTGCTCTTAATTTATGTATATTTATGGGTATGTTAAATTTGGTGGAATTGACATGTTTATGTGCTTAAACGTATAGTTGTTGTTGGTGATAAGTTGTTTTGGTGATTTTTTCTTATTTAAGTGTAAACCATGAATTGATGAATGATTATTGTTGGAACATGTTTAAATTCAATTCATAAATGATTATATATGTTTGTATGTTGTTGGGGTTTGAATTGGTGTGGTTGTTTGTGAAGTTTGAATGAAAATGGGAAATTATGGGTTTTTGGTGAAAAATGAACTAGATGATGATTTTGATGTGAATTGAGGTTATGATTTCATGTTTGTGGTTGTTTTGATTGTCTTTGAATGTATGTTAACTAATAACAAGTTTGAGGGACAAATTTAGGACAAAGGGAATCAAAATTGGAGTTTTTGGAGTTAAAATGGATGAGTTCCCGAGATGAAACCCAAGAACAGGGCTTCATGTTCTGGTGCAGCTCGCCTGGCGAGCTCATTGCATGTTGTGGCGAGTTGCTCAGTACAACAACCCGTGTTTTGGGCGTTTCGGGTACTTGGGGGTCGATCCGGACTTTCCGAAATGATTCTTTTGATGTATTTAATTGTTGTTATGCTTTATAAACCCTTGGAAACATCAAATGAATTGGATTGAACTTGATTTTGTGAATTGAATTGGAATTTATTTGAAAATGTTCAAAAACATGAGATTTTCCAAAACTTGGCTTTCTCAAGTGAAATGCTAGGGTTAAGGTTCATTTTCTATAACAATAATTTTAAAATGGTTTTGAAAGGTGTGTGCGAACTTTAACTTGGTCTTACTTTGAAAAATAGAATTCTTTTTGAAAAGTTGTAAAATGAGACGAACTTAGGAAATTTATGGATTTATTCGGAATCAAGCTATGATGTGGATATGTATGAGTTGATGTGACCATATGTGATATGTGTACATGCTTTGTTGATGTGTTTAAACATGAATGCACTGGATGTATAGGTTGCATATGCTTGAGAGAAAGAAATGGCGAGGAATTTTTGTACTTTGCTTCACGATGTTATTTTGCAAGGTGATATTGTTGATACTTATCTTTGGCTTCTCGATCATGTCAAGGGTACACATTTATAGGCGTTTATCATAATTTAACTTCTCCTGAAGGGGCTACTATTGTGGATTGTGTAGTACATATTTGGCATAAAGAGGTTTCGTTGAAGGTTTCATTATTTGTTTGGTGTCTTTACTGCAATCGTCTTCCCACAAGGGATAATTTAATCAGACGTAGAATTCTTCTACCTGCTAATAATCTCTGTGTAGGTGGTTGTGGTTTGGTGGAAACTTCAAATAATATGTTTTTGCATTGCAACCAGTATGGTACTATTTGGTCTCTTTTACGGAAGTGGATTGGTGTTAGTTCTATTGATCCTTTAAGCTTACCGACACACTTTTTACAGTTTGGTCGGATAAGTGGTTCTTCAAGAGTTTTAAGGTCTTATTTACTACTCATTTGGTTTGGAAAATTGTTGTTTCCACTTTAAATTTTACTTGAAAATAGATGAAAATTACACAGTTAACCCCAATGGTAGCTAACTACCGTCTATTTTTCTTTATTCTTGGACGGTAGTTAGTTACCGTTGGAGTTAAATGTGTAATTTCTATGTATTTTTAAGTAAAATCTAAAGTGGGAATATCAATGTTCTTTGGTTTGCGGTTATTTGTGTTATTTGGGAAGAAATGATCTTTAATAATAAGGTTGATCAAATGGACCTTATGTTAGAGAAACTTAAGTTATTATCCTTTGTGTGGTTGAAAGAAAAAAAATTACTTTTGCTTTTAATGATCACAACTAGTGGTTTAATCCTTTGTAGTGTATGAGGTTAGCCTTCCATCTCTTTCCTTTTTTCCTTTTATGTTTTATTATTGGACTAATTGTAAATTCGCACCTACTCTAGTTCTTCTTGTATTAGGTAGGTTGGTGTGTTTTTGTGATGATATAATTCATCTTAGCTGCTTTAAAAAAAAACAATGTCAATTAATTGCTACGTGAAATTAAAAGAATTTTTAAAGTGACAAATTAGTCCCTCATTAAAAAATAAAAAACAAAACAAAATTAGTCGTGTCAAAGAAGAAACAGAATGAATGAATCCTTTAAGGCAGAAACAAATAGTAGGTTAAGAAATTGTAATCCCTTTTTTTTTTACAATAAGAAATTGTAATCCCTAAAAACTCATCCTTGTGTTTCATTTGTTGCATCTCGTGTTTTCAGATGCAGTTTCTCCCACACCCTTCAAATGGGGAATGCTAGTGACAACGACGATTCCGTTTCAAACGAGTATTGGCGACGGCAGGGATTGTTTCGACCATAGAAGATGACCGAAAAAATAAAATAAAAATACCAAGTTGGTGCGTTAAAATTTAATAAACTGATCCAATTTTATTTTTATTCTTTGCTCGTGAGGAAATCGAAAAAATAAGGCCTATTTTTGCTTTCTTTTAAAAAATTTATGCGAACCAAATTGTTGGAATTTTTTATATTAGGGATTTTCTTATATGGGAACCAAATTGTTGGACTTCTAGATTTATATGTTCATTTACTATTCAAAAATTCGAAGATAAAACCAACAGGAGAAAACTATTGACGAAGGGATTAAATAGTCATTTTCTTCGAGAACTAAGTTTTCCCTTGTACATTTTTTCAGGGACCAAAATGAGACTTCGCTTTTTTTTATTTTTTATAATACAGTACTTGAATATTGAAAATTAAATTTACGACACAAAAGATAACAACTCATGTATTGAGATATACTAGTATATAGGGACTTCATAAAATTCTCAATTTATTAATCGTTAATTATTAATTTGAGGTACAGACAAGACCTTCCTTCCTTTCACCGATGCACAAATATAATTACATGAGCAAAGTGCAAGTTTAATTGGAGTATCCTTACAAGAACAACTAACAGGTTGGACCCCATATTTTGTTTCACTGCCTCGAAGCATCCTTGACTACATAGTCCTGGCAACTCCACACCTGCCTGACACATCTTGGTTTGCCCTATCACAATATTGGTAAAATAATGTTTATAAATTGGTAAATCAATTAAAAGGTTTAATTAAGAACGTAATTACATACAAACTTTTGAATGTGTAACAATAAAAAGAGACCAATTTAAATTTAAATTTAAAAAATAATAACTTGTGTTAGATGTACCATTGGTATGGTTAAAGAGAGCAAACAAAGCCACAAACATTAGGAGAATGATTCCTTGCTTCATCGTGATTTCTGCAACTCTATATTCTTGAATGATATTCTCAAAATGCAGAGAGAATGTCAAATAACAAAAACTAATACATATTTATAGGCAGTTTAGTCCACTATTCATTAAATTATTTTTGATGAAAAATAATTTTTTTTTTGACCAAATAAAATAAATTTGATTGAATACATGAATTTGTTTACTCTTTTTTTAGGGGGCAAGAATTTGTTCACTTATATATTTATATATATGGTTAATTCATTTAACATATGTATTATTTATATATATTTAATTACTTGAATTTTAATATTTAGTATTTGAATTATCATAAGATAAAATCATTAATATATTTTTATATATAGATATTACCGTTATTTATTAAATTAGTTATGATAAATAATAAACGAATAACGGTAATATTTTAGCGTGAAAATATTAAAATAATCATTTTTTAAAAAGGTTCAAACATCTTAAAGGACACATAATATGATACGACAAGGGCACTTCTTTTTTTATTAACAATAGGTGTACTTATTCAGATCTTGAATATAAGTTAAATAAGTGTTAGCTCAATGGTAAGACGTCACATTTGTAACATAAAATTATATACTTTGGATTCTAAATGGTAAGAACAATTGTTCAAGAAGTGTCAGCTCAAAAAGGATATTGTTGTAAAATTGTCATAATTGCACTGTCATCAGTAATAATTTTTTCGTCAACAGATTTTTTAAAATTTGTGCAAACTGTGAACTTCACATGTTATAAAAGTATTTATTATTAATTTGTAAAAATATTTCTAATTTTTATTTATTTATTGAGTTTATTTTAAAATTCAATATGATTTGTGGGCAATTTTATATCAACATTCGTTGATATTTTTTGTTTCAATTATTAAGTGAATAAAGTTGACTTACTAGTAGCTTTCTTTGGACTAAATTGAATTATTGATACCGGTTAATATGACAAATACTATGGTACACTCACAAATATGAGTGTATTGGTACACCAAATCAATAAATTAATAGTTAAAAGTGTTATTTTTTGAAGAGAAAAAATGTTTTCTATCACCTATAATTAATTCTTATTTACCAAAAACGTCAACAAAATAAAATTTAATTTTTCTGAATTTTTAGTACTCATAATAGAGAATTTTGATTATTTTTTACAATAAAATGTAAAAAAATTAGTATGATTTTTATAAACAATGAAATGATGTTTTTCTTATGAAATGACATTTTCTAAAATATAAATATCAACAAATAACTCTTTATTCCATAAAAATAATAGTTAATTTAAAGATTTTTAAAGTAGGTGTACCGGTACACCTTAATTTGCGGGTGTACCGTAGAAGCTCCCTAATAATATTATACCTTTCAAAAAAGAGTTAGTAATATTCTAAGTTGATGAAGAATTGGGAATATGTTTGTAAATTAATATGGACACATGTGTTAAGTACGGGTTAGAATTTTGTTATCTTTAATGGAGAGAATATTGTGATGTATCAACCGTCAATATTGGGTAAAATATTGGAGGTTGAAGAACAAATAAGAGAAAAATAAATCATATACTTAAGTTTTTAAATTTTGGATGAAGATGTAACTTCATTCTCACTTGTGTGATTGCTCTTTCTGCAATGTGTCGATTCACACCACATAAGTCCCAATGGTGATATCATATCCGCTTCAATTTTTTTGGGGAGTGGAAGTGGTTCGTGGTGATGAATCGCAGACACAGAGAGTCTCATTCTTAATGGAGAGATGTTAATGTGTCAATTGTGAGTTAAAATAACACATTGAATGCAATAGTAGATGTTGAGCAACATATAAGTGAGATGACTCATATATCTAATGTTTTAAGATTTTGGGTGAATCTGTGATTTCAATCTTGCTTGTGTGCTTGCTTTTAACCTAATCTTATGATACAACCAAATTAAGGTTCCCACGAAAGTCTCAATATTATGATGATTTGTTTTGTTAGTTTTTTAGTGTCATTTGTTTAATTTTGTATCTTAAATTTTAGTTTTGGAATGTCATTCACTTTCAAGCAATTTTGTATTCAACCTCTATTATATTAAATTCCTTCACTTATGGTCTTTGGTACGATTTGACAATGAAAAAATGTTGACGTGTTCTGCTACGTTAATAAAATACATGTTTATTAGACATTTTAAATTGATGTGACATTTTTTTTAATGAATATATTATTTTGGTAATTTTCAAGCACACACTCCTTAGTTTTTCCCTTAACATTTGTCTTGTGCACAAATTCTTTTTAATGAATCTATTATACCTGGTAATTTCCAAGCCCTTCAACAAATTTATAAAATTACCAGCAAATCATTTTATTCCCTATACTCTCACAAATAAAGCACACACTCCTTAGTTTTTCCCTTAACATTTGTCTCGTGCACAAATTCTTTTTTCATCTTATTTCTTTTTCTAATTTACTTTCTCTTTTCTATTAAAAAAAGTAACAGACACCCCTCTATGAAACCGCCACCAACCATATTTTTTTTACCTTGCTATGCCTTTGAGCTTATTTGATTATCCCATCATATGATAAATACATATAGTCTCATACTTGAGGGAAATACGTTAATGTGTCATGTGTGATTTAAACATCTACATTATATGTAAGAGTACATATTGAGCAACATATAAGTGAGATGACTAATATATCCAAAATCTTAAGATTTTGAGTTGAGATATGGTGTGAATTTCACGTGTGGGGTTTCGAAATGCAGAGAGCTCAACACATTTATTTCTTACCTGTGACTTTGCGGTGGCTCTTTGGATTTAAAAGCTAAAATCATCAGCTGAGAATCAAATTCCAACCAAAGGTTACTGAAACCTCTTGAGGAAGCAATCTCAATGGCAGTCACGGCAGCAACTAATTCAGCATGAAGAGCATTAACATTACCAAGAAACTGAGTGAAACAACCAATGCAAATTCCCTCAGAGTTTCTAAAAATTCCCCAGCAGATGCTTTGACTGGATTCTTTGTAGAGGCCCCATCAGTGTTAACTTTGATCCAGGTATTAATTGGAGGAGACCATAAAACTTCCTTGATAGTTGGAGCCCGAGGAGGATTGACCATGACTTTGCAAGCTTTCAAAATGGTGAACTCAAGCATATCACCAACTGTTGCTTTATTAGTCTTGTTACCAGATAAAGCTACATTTGCAATAATTACATTAATGACAGATTTCCAATGCATCTTCTTGTCTTGGAACCTAGCTTGATTTCTGTTAAACCATATTATATAAATGAGATTGATCAAGCAAGATTGAATCACCACTTTACATTGAAGAGACCATATTCTATCAAGGATTTGCAAGATGTCAGACCAAGAAGTAAATGGAATGGCAAAGTTAAGAATAGAAGCAAGCCAGTTCCATAGTTGAATAGCAAACGGGCAATCAAAAAACAGATGAGGGGAAGATTCAGCTTGAGAATTGCAAGAAGAGCACATCGAGGGTAATGAAGAGCCTCTGAGCATGAGATTCTCATCAGTGGGCGCTCTATTGTGTAACATTCTCCGCACAAAGAAAGACTTAGATGGAGGAATATCAGGACTCCAAACATATTTTGCCCAATGAACATTCTGCCCAACACCATATTTGAATAAGAAAGAGTCTTTGAAAGAAAGTTCACCTGTGTTGTTGTGTTTCCAGGCCAGCTTATCCTGCCAGTCTTCCACTAGAAGAGATACTTGAGATACAGGTTGTGTAATAGATGGAAAAATAAGAGAAAACCCCCGAGGAAACCTCCACTGAAAATTATCAATAAAATCACTAACCATAGCAGTGAGGTTTGACTGAAGATGCTGAGGAAAATTAAGGTGATTAGCAATAGAATCCCCACACCAATTATCCAGCCAAAAATTAATATTTTCTCCCGAACCAATGATCCAAGAACTGTTAGCCTGAATGGTGCCCACTTCGGATTTGAAACTACTCCACAATGAAGAAAAGATATGATCAGAAATTACTCTCATACCTCTCAGAACTTTGCTTCTCAATAGCCTAGCCCAATCTTCAGATGAATTGAAAAACTCCCAATACAACTTTAGATTAGCAGAATCATTTAGAGTGCATAAAGAGCGGATGCCTAACCCTCCTTCTAAGATTGGTTTACAAGCATTGCTCCAAGAAACAGTTACGAGCTTCCTTTTAGCTATATCCCCACTCCAAATGAAATTTCTTATCCATGTTTCCATTTCTTTTAACAGTTGTTTTGGCCAAGAATAAATAGAGATGGAATGGATCAACATACCTTGGATAACACTCTTCACAAGAGTGACTCTACCAGCAATACTAAGCAGGGAAGCTTTCCAAACTAAGAGTTTACTCTTAATTTTATCAGCAATGGATTGCAGATGAGATTTCTTGGGCTTCCCTTTGAAAATGGCAACTCCTAAATAGACAAAAGGTAAGGAACCTTTGTTGAAACCAATAAGCTGAGAGATGTGATCAATTCTAGCAGTTGAGATGGAACCATAGTAGACAGTAGATTTTGCTGGATTAATGATCTACCCAAATGCAAGAGCATATGATTTAAAAAGATTCATTAGAGCTTGAATTGACGAGACTTTGCCTTTGCAAAAAATCATGATGTCATCTGCATATAGAGAGTGTGACGGAACATTAACAACCCTAGAGCCTTTAATAAGGTCAAGTTTCCCTTGCTCAACCAGTTTGGAGATGTTTCTACTTGGAGATGATTATCTATTTATTGAAATAGATAATCATGTTTAATTTGGTTTGTTATAACTAGAAAGCAACAAACATTTATATTTTTAATTTTAATCAAAATCAAAATTTCATAAAAAAACATAGTTCATCACCATCAAGCTAAATCTCATGACTCTTGAGAGAGCTTATCACGTTCTCCAGACTTAGCTTGTCTAGATCCTTTGCCTCCTGGCAGGAAGACTCCTAAGAATCTTCTTGACATGATCAACTACAACATAGCTTTTCTTCAGAACCTGAAGACCAGACTGAAGAATTTGAAACCTTGAGTACATGGTTTCAATGTCCTCGTATTCTTTCATTCTGAATAGCTCATACAGACAAAACAATTGGTTAGCTTTTGCCTCTTTGACCTGCTGATTTCCTTCGTAGGTAGAGCACAGAGATTCAAAGATTGCTTTTGTTATTGATCTGCTCAAAATCTTGGTGTACTATGCATGAGATAGTGTATCCACCATAATTCCTCTCACTTTGTGACGCTTCTTGTAGACCATCTTCTATGCAGGTGTCAAACACTTCCTGTCTGGCACGATCCCTTCTTCATCAACTTCAAATGTGAAACCTTCTTCAATGGTGTCTCATAGCTCATCATCAATCCCTATGACGTGATTGTATAATTTTCTCTTCCACCATGAAAATTGTGCAACTTCTCTATTAAAATATGGAGGCCTTGCCGATAAGCTATTTTTATCAGAGGTGGAACTGTTGTGATCAGAAGTGGAAGTGGAAGCAGACTAGTCTTTGTAACGCCCTCTTTAATTATTTAATTATTTTATTAGATGATGTGGTATATGTTTATATATTATATGGATTTTGATGATTATGTGACGTATTTGTGACGTATATGTGACGTGTGACGCATTATTATTTTATTGTTTAATAAAATAATATTAGTGATGTTTATGTGAATATTTATTTGGTAAATAAATAGATTTGGTGGAAAAAGATAGAATTTTAAGAGATGGGGTTATATTTATAATTAAGAAGAGTTGTGTGGGTTAAGAGGAAATTAATTAAGTTGGGAGGGAGTATATAAGAGAAGTAGGTTAAGAAAGGAAGTATTGAGAACGCGTTATCAGACTTTTGGTTGGAGAAGAAGAACGGTCAAGAGAGAAGAGAAAGCTAGGTTCCAATTCTGCAATTTTTCCAGGTAAGGGTGAGCCTAACTTCAGTAGTATTAATCTTGAATCATCTGTTTTGATTAGCTTAGGGTTTGGGGAAGAATTGAGGTGAGTTTTGAGAATTAGGGTTATGATGGATTTGATGAATTTGATGTGAGAATGTGTTGCATTGCTGTAGGAATGTGTTACAGAACCTAGATTATTCCCTAGGATGATATTGCTGATGAATTAGAAGCTTAATTGGAGAGAATTGGCAGGTTTTGGTGTGAATTGGACCGAACCCGTAGTGGTTCTGTGATCGCTCGCCTGTGGCGAGCAGATCACTCGCCGTGGCGAGTAACCCTTGGTTGCTCGCGAGGCGAGCAGTATAGCTCGCCGTGGCGAGCTTGACCCTTAAATTTAAGATTTTTGCCAAACTTTAGATGGTTTTGAGTGCCCTCATATTTATAGAGATGACCTGTGAAGTTGGTTTGGTCAAATTTAAGATAGAGAGCTTAAAAATGAGGATTTTGTTGAAAAATGTCAAAAAGGCCGAAGCACCCAGTATTTCTCGCCTCCAGCTCGCCCCCAACTCGCCTTTGGCGAGTGAGCTGCTGGGAGAACTCGCCTGTGGCGAGCAGATGTACTCGCTGTGGCGAGTTAGTTGGTTCAGGACATGTTTGTTGTTTTGCGAATCTGTTTCGCATGGGACTTTGAGAGGAGCCTTTTGGGTAGTGTTAGTGAGGTTTTATACCCTTTAATGTATGCTGTAAAGATGGCTGCTGATGATTAACTTGAGCTGTTGATAAATGACGTGTTGTTGAAAATAAGAGATGTTTAAATGTGATGATTATGTGATTGTGATGATGCTATGTGTTGCAGTGTGTATGTATAATGAGTTGATGTTCTGCCATGTATTATTATAACTGCATGTGTCAGTCTATAATTTGTAAATGACGTTTGAGACGGTGTATAAGTTGTTAAGCGACGAGTCCATGCATTTGCATATTTATGAGACGGTGGAACTTTATGCTCAAAGCGACGGTGGAGCATTTGCTCAAAGCGACGGTGAAGCATATTAATGCTATACATATATGGTACCACATGCATGATGTTGAGACGTTAGGTGTTGCATTTAGTCGAGTCAATTGTGACATATATGAGATGAGGTTTTGAGACGTTTATGTTTGATATGATGTTGTTATGATGTTGTGATGATGATATTTAAGGTGATGCTATGATGTGCTATAATGTATATGTGATGAATTGGATATATGATTTGTTAATCTTGACTTATGATTTATATATTAATATTATTGTTGTGAATCTCACCCCTTCTGCTGGAATTGCCGCCTTGTGGGCAAGTGCAGGTACCCAGTCTTAGTTGCGATGATGCGAGGATGTGTGAAGTTAGGGTTGCTCTGATATGTAACGGGATGGGGTCTTTTGTGGAGTCTATTCCTTTATGTATCGTGTTTGAATAAATGATGTTGACTTTTGTGATGTAGAAACTTTAATGTTTTGAGACGTTTTGCTGGCTTTTAAGCCAAGACATTTATGAGATGTGACTTTATGAAATCCGCTGCTTAATTGAATATTTCCGTAATTTGATAAATTATTATCGAAGTTGATTTTAAAGAAGAAAATGTGACACTCCTTTGTGATGAGTACTCTGATATATGATTTATTTAAAGAAAATTTTAAGACGGGAAATTAGGGTGTTACAATTGGTATCAGAGCAGGTCGGTCCGTCCGGCCAAGTAGAGAGTCGAGTGACGTTGTCTTAGAGTTAGAATAGTATTATTGTATTATTCTGACTTATGTTTGTTTCCAGAGAACTAGATGGCTGGTAGAAACGATGCTGCTCTTGCTGCTGCTTTGGAAGCAATGGCTAATGCTGTGGGCAATCAGAACAACGCTGGTGGTAATGACGGAACTAGAATGTTGGAGACTTTTTTGAGGAATCACCCGCCTACCTTCAAGGGGCGTTATGATCCTGATGGAGCTCAGATGTGGCTCAAGGAAGTAGAGAGGATCTTCAGGGTCATGCAATGTGACGATGTTCAGAAGGTGCGGTTTGGTACGCACATGCTCGCGGAGGAGGCTGATGATTGGTGGGTTAGTCTCCTACCTATTTTGGAGCAAGATGGAGCTGTGGTGACGTGGGCTGTTTTCACGAGGGAATTTCTTAATAGATACTTTCCAGAAGATGTTCGTGGAAAGAAGGAGATAGAGTTCCTGGAACTTAAACAAGGGAACATGTCAGTGACCGAGTATGCGGCCAAATTTGTGGAGTTGGCTAAGTTCTATCCGCATTATGCACCCGAGACGGCTGAGTTTTCAAAATGCATCAAGTTTGAGAACGGGTTGCGCGCTGATATCAAGAGGGCTATCGGATATCAGAAGATTCGTGACTTTTCTGAGTTGGTGAGTAGCTGTCGGATATATGAGGAGGATACTAAGGCTCACTACAAGGTAGTGAACGATAGAAAAGCTAAGGGCCAGCAGAGTCGCCCTAAACCTTATGATGCCCCTAGAGATAAAGGGAAGCAAAGAGTAAATGATGAGAGGAGGCCCCAGAAGAAGACTGCTCCTACTGAGATTACTTGTTACACTTGTGGCAAGAAAGGCCATAAGAGCAATGCATGTACTGTTGAGGTGAAGAGGTGTTACCGTTGTGGCCAAAAAGGGCATATTACTAGTGACTGCAAGTTTGATGATGTTGTGTGTTTCAACTGCAATGAGCAAGGACACATTGGTTCGCAGTGTAAGCAACCCAAGAAGACTAAGACTACTGGGAGAGTGTTTGCACTAACCGGCACTCAGACTGAGAATGATGATCGTTTGATCAGAGGTACTTGCTATATTAATAATACTCCTTTAGTTGCTATTATTGATACTGGTGCTACGCACAGTTTTGTTGCTTTTGATTGTGTTTCTGCCTTGGGTCTTGATGTTTCTGATATGAATGGAGAGATGGTTGTCGAGACTCCAGCTAAGGGTTCGGTGACTACTTCTCTCGTATGTTTGAATTGTCCTTTATCTATGTTTGGCTGTGACTTTGTGATGGATTTAGTGTGCCTACCTTTAAGTGGTATGGATGTGATCCTGGGTATGAACTGGCTAGAGTACAACCGAGTTCTTATCAACTGTTTTAGAAAGACGGTGCATTTTTCTTCTGTCGAAGAAGAGTGGGGCGCAGAGTTTCTATCTACTAAGCAGCTGAAGCAACTAGAACGTGATGGGATGTTGATGTTTTCGCTGATGGCTTCGTTATCTTTGGAGAACCAAGCTGTAATTGATGGGCTGCCTGTTGTGAAGGAATTTCCTGAAGTTTTCCCTGATGAGATTCCAGATGTGCCTCCGGAGAGAGAAGTTGAGTTCTCTATTGACCTTGTTCCTGGAACGAAGCCGGTGTCGATGGCACCTTATCGTATGTCTGCTTCTGAGTTAGCAGAGTTGAAGAAACAGTTGGAAGACTTGCTTGAGAAGAAGTTTGTGAGACCTAGTGTTTCACCATGGGGAGCTCCAGTGTTACTTGTGAAGAAGAAAGACGGCAGTATGAGGCTATGTATTGATTACAGACAGCTGAACAAAGTGACGATCAAGAATAGGTATCCACTTCCGAGGATTGACGACTTGATGGATCAGTTAGTGGGTGCAAAGGTATTCAGCAAGATTGACTTGAGGTCAGGTTACCATCAGATTAAGGTGAAGGATGAAGATATGCAGAAGACGGCCTTTAGGACGCGTTATGGTCACTATGAATATGAGGTGATGCCTTTCGGTGTTACTAATGCGCCTGGTGTGTTTATGGAATATATGAACAGAATCTTTCATGAATACTTGGATCAATTTGTTGTGGTTTTTATTGATGATATACTGATCTATTCTAAGACGGAAGCTGAGCATGCAAAGCATTTGAAGATTGTATTGCAAGTGTTGAAGGAGAAGAAGCTGTATGCTAAATTGTCTAAGTGTGATTTCTGGCTAAACGAAGTAAGTTTTCTTGGCCATGTTATTTCTGGTGAAGGTATTGCGGTTGACCCGTCTAAAGTTGAAGCGGTATCGCAATGGGAGACGCCTAAGTCGGTTACGGAGATTAGAAGCTTTTTGGGACTGGCTGGTTATTACAGGAGGTTTATAGAAGGATTTTCTAAGTTGGCTCTTCCGTTAACGCAGTTGACGTGTAAGGGTAAGTCGTTCGTTTGGGATGTGCATTGTGAGAATAGTTTCAATGAATTGAAGAAGCGCCTGACGACGGCTCCAGTTTTGATTTTGCCAAAGCCCGACGAACCTTTTGTGGTATATTGTGATGCGTCTAAGTTGGGTTTAGGAGGTGTGCTTATGCAAGATGGTAAGGTAGTAGCTTATGCTTCGAGACAATTGAGAATTCATGAGAAGAATTATCCGACGCATGACTTAGAGTTGGCAGCAGTGGTCTTCGTATTGAAAATATGGAGACATTACTTGTATGGTACAAGGTTTGAAGTATTCAGCGATCATAAGAGTTTGAGATATTTATTTGATCAGAAAGAGTTGAATATGAGGCAGAGGAGGTGGCTTGAGTTACTTAAGGATTATGATTTTGGTTTGAATTACCATCCTGGTAAAGCAAACGTGGTTGCAGATGCCTTGAGTAGGAAAACTGTGCATATATCCGCGTTGATGGTGAAAGAATTTGAATTGTTAGAACAGTTTAGAGACTTGAGCTTGGTGTGTGAAAGAACACCTCAGAGCATAAAACTGGGAATGTTGAGAATTGATAATGATTTCCTGAAGTATATCAAGGAAGCACAAAAAGAAGATGTCAAGTTTGTAGACTTGTTAATTGCTGATAATGAGACTGTGGATGGTGACTTTAAGGTCGATGATCAAGGAGTGTTGAGATTCCGAGGAAGGATTTGCATTTCTGACAATGAAGAGATTAAGAAGATGATTCTTGAAGAGAGTCATAGAAGTAGCTTGAGTATTCACCCGGGAGCTACGAAGATGTATCATGACTTAAAGAGGCTGTTTTGGTGGTCTGGTTTGAAACGCGATGTGGCACAATTTGTGTATTCTTGCTTGGTTTGTCAAAAGTCGAAGATTGAGCATCAGAAGCCGACTGGTATAATGGTACCTTTAGATGTGCCAGAATGGAAATGGGATAGTATATCCATGGATTTTGTGACGAGTTTGCCCAATACTCCTAGAGGGAACGATGCTATTTGGGTAATTGTTGATAGATTGACGAAGTCTGCTCACTTTCTACCGATCAACATTACTTTTCCGGTGGCTCAGTTGGCGGAGATTTATGTTAGAGAGATAGTTAAGCTGCATGGTGTTCCTTCGAGCATCGTATCTGATAGAGATCCAAGATTTACTTCTAGATTTTGGAAGAGTTTGCAAGAGGCGTTAGGGTCTCAGTTGAGGTTGAGTTCGGCTTATCATCCGCAAACAGATGGTCAGTCGGAGAGGACGATTCAGTCGTTGGAGGACTTGTTGAGAGTTTGTGTACTTGAGCAGGGAGGGACTTGGGATAGTCATCTTCCATTGATAGAGTTCACGTACAACAACAGTTACCATTCAAGTATTGGGATGGCGCCGTTTGAGGCTTTGTATGGTCGGAGATGCAGGACTCCGTTGTGCTGTTTTGAGTCGGGTGAAAGAGTGGTCTTAGGACCAGAGATCGTTCAACAGACTACTGAGAAGGTGAGAATGATCCAAGAGAAGATGAAAGCGTCGCAGAGTCGACAAAAGAGTTATCATGATAAGCGTAGAAAGGACCTTGAGTTCCAAGAGGGGGATCATGTGTTCCTGAGAGTGACTCCTTTGACGGGTGTTGGACGTGCTTTGAAATCGAAGAAGTTGACTCCGAGGTTTATTGGACCGTATCAGATTTCAGAGAGGATTGGGCCGGTGGCGTATCGTGTTGGATTACCACCGCACTTGTCAAATTTGCATGATGTTTTTCATGTATCTCAGCTGAGGAAGTATGTTCCGGATCCGTCTCATGTGATCCAAAGCGACGATGTGCAAGTTAGGGACAACCTTACGGTTGAGACCTTACCCGTGAGGATTGATGATCGAAAGACAAAGACGTTGAGAGGCAAGGAGATACCTCTTGTGAGAGTTGTTTGGGACGGAGCGACGGGTGAAAGCTTGACTTGGTAGCTAGAAAGTAAGATGCTGGAATCCTATCCAGAGTTGTTTGAGCGAGGTAAATTTTCGAGGACGAAAATCCTTTAAGAGGGGGAGAGTTGTAACGCCCTCTTTAATTATTTAATCATTTTATTAGATGATGTGGTATATGTTTATATATTATATGGATTTTGATGATTATGTGACGTATTTGTGACGTATATGTGACGTAATTGTGACGTGTGACGCATTATTATTTTATTGTTTAATAAAATAATATTAGTGATGTTTATGTGAATATTTATTTGGTAAATAAATAGATTTGGTGGAAAAAGATAGAATTTTAAGAGATGGGGTTATATTTATAATTAAGAAGAGTTGTGTGGGTTAAGAGGAAATTAATTAAGTTGGGAGGGAGTATATAAGAGAAGTAGGTTAAGAAAGGAAGTATTGAGAACGCGTTATCAGACTTTTGGTTGGAGAAGAAGAACGGTCAAGAGAGAAGAGAAAGCTAGGTTCCAATTCTGCAATTTTTCCAGGTAAGGGTGAGCCTAACTTCAGTAGTATTAATCTTGAATCATCTGTTTTGATTAGCTTAGGGTTTGGGGAAGAATTGAGGTGAGTTTTGAGAATTAGGGTTATGATGGATTTGATGAATTTGATGTGAGAATGTGTTGCATTGCTGTAGGAATGTGTTACAGAACCTAGATTATTCCCTAGGATGATATTGCTGATGAATTAGAAGCTTAATTGGAGAGAATTGGCAGGTTTTGGTGTGAATTGGACCGAACCCGTAGTGGTTCTGTGATCGCTCGCCTGTGGCGAGCAGATCACTCGCCGTGGCGAGTAACCCTTGGTTGCTCGCGAGGCGAGCAGTATAGCTCGCCGTGGCGAGCTTGACCCTTAAATTTAAGATTTTTGCCAAACTTTAGATGGTTTTGAGTGCCCTCATATTTATAGAGATGACCTGTGAAGTTGGTTTGGTCAAATTTAAGATAGAGAGCTTAAAAATGAGGATTTTGTTGAAAAATGTCAAAAAGGCCGAAGCACCCAGTATTTCTCGCCTCCAGCTCGCCCCCAACTCGCCTTTGGCGAGTGAGCTGCTGGGAGAACTCGCCTGTGGCGAGCAGATGTACTCGCCGTGGCGAGTTAGTTGGTTCAGGACATGTTTGTTGTTTTGCGAATCTGTTTCGCATGGGACTTTGAGAGGAGCCTTTTGGGTAGTGTTAGTGAGGTTTTATACCCTTTAATGTATGCTGTAAAGATGGCTGCTGATGATTAACTTGAGCTGTTGATAAATGACGTGTTGTTGAAAATAAGAGATGTTTAAATGTGATGATTATGTGATTGTGATGATGCTATGTGTTGCAGTGTGTATGTATAATGAGTTGATGTTCTGCCATGTATTATTATAACTGCATGTGTCAGTCTATAATTTGTAAATGACGTTTGAGACGGTGTATAAGTTGTTAAGCGACGAGTCCATGCATTTGCATATTTATGAGACGGTGGAACTTTATGCTCAAAGCGACGGTGGAGCATTTGCTCAAAGCGACGGTGAAGCATATTAATGCTATACATATATGGTACCACATGCATGATGTTGAGACGTTAGGTGTTGCATTTAGTCGAGTCAATTGTGACATATATGAGATGAGGTTTTGAGACGTTTATGTTTGATATGATGTTGTTATGATGTTGTGATGATGATATTTAAGGTGATGCTATGATGTGCTATAATGTATATGTGATGAATTGGATATATGATTTGTTAATCTTGACTTATGATTTATATATTAATATTATTGTTGTGAATCTCACCCCTTCTGCTGGAATTGCCGCCTTGTGGGCAAGTGCAGGTACCCAGTCTTAGTTGCGATGATGCGAGGATGTGTGAAGTTAGGGTTGCTCTGATATGTAACGGGATGGGGTCTTTTGTGGAGTCTATTCCTTTATGTATCGTGTTTGAATAAATGATGTTGACTTTTGTGATGTAGAAACTTTAATGTTTTGAGACGTTTTGCTGGCTTTTAAGCCAAGACATTTATGAGATGTGACTTTATGAAATCCGCTGCTTAATTGAATATTTCCGTAATTTGATAAATTATTATCGAAGTTGATTTTAAAGAAGAAAATGTGACACTCCTTTGTGATGAGTACTCTGATATATGATTTATTTAAAGAAAATTTTAAGACGGGAAATTGGGGTGTTACAGTCTTTTTCACTAGATCTTTGATTGTGGCACAGTTAAGTGGATGATCACATATCGTTCTCTGATACCAACTGAAGGTGAGAAACACATAAGAAGGGGGTTAAATTGTGTTGACTTTTTCTGATTGTTTAACACTGGTCAGATTCTGATGAGTTCAGATTCTAAAAAAGAGTCTGGGTGCAGCGGAATATAACAGACACAAAGATAAGAGTGAGTGAGAGAGAGAGAGAGAGAGAGAGAGAGAGTATACATAAGCAATTTATACGAGTTCCTCCCACAACACAAGCAATTCACTATTATCATTACTGGCTACAATTGCTCAAGGACTCTTCCAAGAGACTTCAATGCTCAAACACACTTGCAAGAGACTTCCAATGCTCAATGACTCTTCCAAGAGACTTACAATGCTCAAGGTCGATACCAAGAGACTTTCCTTGCTCAAGGACAACTCCAAGATACTTCTAATGCACAAGCACGAAGGCAAAAAACTTCCAATGCTCAAAGGGAAATCCTAAGAGACTTCTAGTGTTCAATCAGAACTAAATGAGACTTCTAGTGCTCAAGGTTTCACCAAGAGACTTATGATTCTCAAGCTTTGTAGGCAAGAGACTTATATTTATTTACAGAAAATATAAACAAATTTGTTCTTACACCGGAGATACAAATGGTTGGTGTAAACTAAACAATATGAACAGACTCTTAAGACATTTAAGGATTTCTAAGATACAAAAGTTGAGACGAAAATCTTAACTGTTTTTGTGCTCTTTGATTTAGAAGAGTAATGGCACAATTAAAATAGCAGAGTCTTGTTAATCTTCTTCATGGTCTTCAACTCCTTATAAAGGCAGGGATTTTAGAGACTTTGGAGAAGAGTGTCGACGCATTAAGAGTCGTTGGTAAGCTCCAAATCAAGGACGTTGAACCATTGCCTGATACGGATAATTCCGTTGGATAGTCATTCGAAAATCCTTTGCTGAAACTAGACCTATCTTTTCATTCTTATTGCCCTTTAAGTTCTTTGTATGTTTCTACATGTGGTTAGAAGAAGACAAAATTGTGCTTGGATCCTTTGATAGGGACAATCACAAAGATCACAAATCTGATGTGGAGTCTGGGTCCCTCAGGTGCTTATGAAGTTTGAGGGTATTCCAAGTATGATGGGATCTTCTGTGTCTGGGTATGGATTTTTAGTCTAATGATCTACTCAGCTTTTGAGAGGCGTCCTTTTCTTCTGATCCAGTGTGTTGGCTTCTGGTTGACCTTTCTTCATATCTTATACCATAACCTTTTGAGCTTATCTTTTTTGCTTTTGATGCTTTAATACTTGTTTAATCTCTTGATAGATATATTCCATGATCTTGCACAGTTGAACAAATATTAGAATATCCAATTGTTCTTCAATTCTTTGTTAACATAAAAAACCTTAGAGGAATCGTACAAGACCCTTCTTGTTCCAACATGGAAGACTTAACAACCTTTATGAGGTGGCTCAGGGGTTTAAACCAAAAAACCTTGTCTTCTTTGACATAAAAAACTCATTTCTCACTGCAATGAAAGTCAACCAATATTCAAGAAAGTATGATGAAGACTGTAATATTCATCTGACTGAGTTTTTAGAAGCTTGCAACACTATCAATCTAGATGGAGTCTCGGAGTCAGACTAACGACTTTAGTTGTTTGGATACTCTCTAAAGGGATGTGCCAATGATTGGTTGAATGCACTTCCAAGTGGATCATAGCCACTTGGGACCAACTCAAGAGGGCTTTCCTCAACTGTTTTTCCCCACTACCAAATACATGTCAAAAAGGCAGGAGATTTCCAGTTTTCAACAAGAAGAGGGAGAAAACCTCTATGATGCATGTGACAGGTACAAGTTGCTTCTTAAGGGCTGTCCATGACACAAATTCACTGAACTATAGGTAAATCTTATCTTTACTAATGGTCTTAAGACTCCAACTAGAAAGCTTCTGCAAGTGGTTCAATAAAAAACAAAATAGTTGTCGAGATTCAAGAGGTTATTGACAACATGTCGTTGGACGATTATAGATCTCAAGGTAGTGATAGGAATGTTACTAAAAAGAAAGAAGTGGTGAAACTCAAAAGCCAGGATGAGTTACTTGAAAGTCAAAGGTTGCTTGGCAAAAAGATGGAGGAAATAGCTAAAAAGCTAGAAGCACGGGAGGTGGCAAAGCTATCAACTAATGGCTTAGGATGAGATTTTTATAAGCAAGCCCATGAAACATGAGCATGTCTCCCAAAAAATTTGGGGTTATCCAAGGATCAAGTGAAGTTTATAGGAGCTGTTACTAGGCATCAAAGGTATCCTTTTTCTAACAACTTTAATTCTATTTGGCCAAATCGTTCAAATTTTTTCCAGGTGGAAACAATGGCTTCCAACCATCTCAAGCCACCTATTCACAACAACCCAAGAAAGGTCTAGAGGAAACTCTTGATCAATGCATGAAGTCTACTCAAAATTAAATTAAGTCTATTTCGAAAAATCAAGAAGAAGCTATGAGGAACAACAAAGCTTCAATTGAGAATTTAGAGACTCAAATTTGGAAAATTTGTACAGAACTCACTTCTCTTGAAAACATGGTGATGAGTGAGGAAAAGAAAGCTGACAGTGGAGAAGGTGATGAGTTGAAACACCAGGTAAGTGAATCTAGCTCTTTAAAAGTGCCAACTGAAAAATATCAAAAGAGAGAAAGGAAAGTTGATAGAATGAAAACACGTTTAGAACCTTAGAACATTTCAATGTTACTTTACCCCTTGTTTCTGCTCTTGAACATAACCCTTTATATCTAAGGTTTACAAAAAAAAAAAATTCTTGCCAAACAATGTGAACTTCAAGAAATCTAAGAAGCAGAAAGGATGGTTCGTTGCCAAACACAACATAGGGAACCAGAATGATGGAGAAGAATTTTTGTTAAAAATTGGAAGGGAAAGGAAAAAATTAACTTGGGTAGGAGAGATAGTAGAAAGGAGGTGTCCAAAGAATAGTGTAGTGAGAAAGAAAATCTAAGTAAGGTTAAGTCTATAACTAATGGAGTAGTGAAAGAGGCAACTTTTGAAGAGAAAACAATACCAACCATGGATGTGATGTCCATGATAGGGAATAAGCTTACTAAGAAAACTATAAGAAAGGTAGGAATCAAAGTGAGTGATAGGGTGTCGGAGTCGAAAGTTAAGGAAGACACACCACATGCCTTAGAAAAAGGAAAGACCTTAGGTGGGGAAATAGGAGTTGATGAGTATCCAGGCAATCATAATTTTCAAGATCTCATCAAAGCTCTAGAAAAGTTTAAAGTTAATATGCCCATAAAAGACATGGTCGAAAAGAGTCCTTGTTGTATGAAATTCTTGCAAGAAATCCTGAAGCTCGATGAGGAACCTTCTAAGGAGATATTTATTTCTCTAACAAAAAATTGTTGTATTGTACAAGATTTTCAAGTACCAAAAGACGAAGGAGACCATTCACCTCCAAAATGACTAAAATACTCTTCTAGGCTAGAAAAAAAATCCACTAATCCCAAATCAAATACACACAAAGACAATTAAGCACATATAAACACATATAATAAATAAATAAAATAATCCTAGCTAAAAACGGGTTATTACAACTCTCCCCCACTTACATAATTTTTGCCCTCGAAAATTACCTCAAGAAAACAACTCTGGATACGAATCTCTCATCCTACTCTCTGACTCCCAAGTAGCACTCTCACTAGTTGGTCCAAGTCAAATCACTTTCACCAAAACGATATCTTTCCCTCTTAAGCTCTTCACTTTCCGATCTTCAATCCAAATTGGCAAAGTCTCAATAGTCAAATAATCCCTTACTTCCAAATCATCCACTTGGATCACATGAGACGAATCATACACATACTTCCTCAACTGAGATACATGAATCACATCTTGAAGATTCGAAAACGACGACGGTAACACAACCCTTTTCCAACCAAGATGGAACCTTAAACCCGGATGGTGATGATGCTCAGTGATTTCTAGTTTTTTTTTCCTTCATGTATTTAATTTTTCTTTGACATTGTGCCTTGGGCATTTGGCTTGTAATAATCACTTTGTATTTTCCCTTTTTGACGTTGTCAAAGGGGGAGAAAGACTATGTTGATGTTAGTTTGAAAATATGTTTTTAAATTTCATGTTTTGTTTCCTTTTGATTGCAATGTGTTTCCTATTGATTGTGATTTGAAAATGTGTTGTATATCATCCCTTGTTTGTCCATGTTTGTATGAAATGCTTGTCTGCTCATTATGATATGTTGCTGTTGTATATAGATATATGCCATGTGCTTGTTTTTATTGAATGCCAAGTTTCAGGGGGAGTCAAGCCAACATCATCAACATGGTGTTTGACATCATCAAAAAATAGGAGAATGAAGCTATGTGTAGTTATAGGTTTGTGTTTTGATGATGTTCATTGGGTAGTTTTTTTTATGATGTTTAGATATTGGTTGTTATAGCATAGTAGCATGTTAAAGCACACCTAGAAATCTTTGCCTCATTCTTCCCTTTGATCCCTTGTTGTCTCGGGTGTGGTTTATATGTAGAAAACTTCATTTTACTTAGTCAAACTAATTTTCTAGTTGATTGATTCGCTTCAAAAGGTTTTGAATCGTATGATGAAATGTTTCTGCCATTTCTCCATGTGCCTAGTGCATTTTGAATCGATTCATGAATTGATAAATCATATCATTCATGAATCGAATCAAATTAGTTTGATTCATATCACTGGTTTCTGCTGGTCTTGCTTTATGCCTTGTTGAATCAGTTCATAAGTCTTTTGAATCGTATCAACCTTCATCGTGGGCGACAATATTCGATTCAAATATAGTCTCGTATCAACCTTCTTGGCTTAGCTTGCTTGTTTTTAGTTGTCTGAATCGATTCACACATTTAGTGATTCGATTTATTATGTTGTTTTTGGCAATATTTTTGCAATTGCCACTCTTTTATATATATATATATAGACACACACACACACACACACACACACACACACACACACACACACACACACACACACACACACACACACACACACTCATATCCTCATAACACCCAAACTACTGAATCAATTGCATATATTCTCTCTAGAGTCTCCAAACCTCATTTTCCATTTGTTCTTTAGATTAAACACTTTTTCTAAAAGTCTTTGTGGTCTTTGAGTCATAGGTTGCTAGAGTGTTATAGGGATTGTAAGTTGATTGCTTTCTAGGATATTGATTGGAAATCAAGGATCTAAAGTGAATTGAGTAATTTCATTCAACCTCCAAGGGTATTGGAGGTTCTTTCTAATCTTCTCAAGTTCAAGGGGATCCAATCACCGGACGTAGCAAAGAAGAGTTCGAGGTAAGAGCTTAAAGGATTGCATGGGTGATTGTGGATTCGAAAACTTGGAGAACCACCAATTTCAAGGGGTACTTAAATATTGGGGGTTGTGGTTGCATAAGAATTAAAAATTAGGGTAATTGAAGGAGTTCTTGTAATCACAACATTGTAATCAAATTTATATTTTAGTGGAAGTCCTTGATAAAGATGTTTTCTATCAAGAAGAGTGGAGATATCCTGAAGCGAGGACGAAAGGGAGAACCACTATAAATCTTGGTGTTGTTTCTCTTCCCTTTCCTCTTTTACGTCGTTTACTATTGAGTATATGAATGTTTGATAATTATACCTTATTGACTTGAATGTGATCCAAGTTTTAAGCATTAACCTAGTTTTCATTCATTGAATCAAATTTTCTTTTTAACTCAATATTGATCACATCAAAATACAATTAAAGTTCAATTTATCGAATTCATATACCTTGTGTTCATTAGTTATAGCTCGATTTATTGCTCTTCGGTTTGGTTTAAGAATCGTCTTGCTTTGTATATTGTGTGAAGATTATTGATTGTATTAAGATTTAGCATTTGAATATCTCAATTCAATAGTAAATCTTGTTGTGCTTTACATTGTCTTAATATCTTTGTCATAGTTATTGTTTCGAGCACAAATCAAATTAGTTATATTGTTTTCAAACACGCTTTCGCTAAAAACTCGATAAATTTTGTAAAACACTATTCACCCCCCTCCTCCCTCTAGCGCGTATTATATCCTCCCATATAGACCAACATAAAGTCCTTCCTCCAATCAAAAAAGTTTGAGTAAACCAGGATTTAGGTTCCAAGACGCAATTGATCTTACACTTCTAGCATCTTTAATAGAAGTAAAAGAAAATTCATAATACCCCTTACTTAAAGACGTGACTCCCCATCATCTTAATTCTTTCCAAACTGTCTTTAGCTTTTCACGCGAGGCATGAACTGAAGGTGAGAAAAACACAAGAAAGGGGGTTGAATTGTGTTGGCTTTTTCTTCTTTTTCTCCTACTGAAGTCACTGGCCAGAAGCAGTTAGATTACAACTTCTTAAGTGATGTTCAGATTCTAAATGCAGCGGATAAAAACAGAGAGAGAGAGAGACGAAGGACACACAACAATTATACAGGTTCCTTCCACAAACCGGATGTAGTCCTGTCCCCCTTGCACTTCCAAGGATAGTTCACTAAAATGTAATACCTGATTACAAATGCTCACTGCTAAAACTAGCAAGAGACTTCAAATTACTCAAGCACAACTGCAAGAGATTTCCTATGCTCCTGAACACAATCAAGAGACTTCTATGCTCAAGCACAACTGCAAGAGACTTCTAATCAAACAGAATTACAGAGAAAAATGTTTGACGTTGAACACTTGATATACAATCAGTGGTGTTCACAATACAAATCAGATACAGACTCTTAAGACTCTATAATTTCTAAGATATGAACTTTGGTAAGAAACTCTAAGTGAACTTTTGATGCTGACAAATTTTGAAAGAGTTTTGGCGCTTTCAAAATGTTGTTTTGTCTCTTACATTTCTCAAAGTCTTCACTCCTTTATATAGAGGTGTGAGAGAGACGTTGTGAATTGCCAGCACATAAAAAAAAGAGTCGTTTGAAGCTTTGATCAATCACCAATGATCTTTTGCCTGATATGGTTATTGTCCTACGAAGGATCAATTTCAAATCCATTCCAAGTCTGTAGGAACATTGTTGCAGGCGTAGCTATTTTTCTTGTCTTATAGAAGAGACACAAACTGAGTAGTGGAGGTAGTGGTTGTACACTTCGTACAATTGTACTTTGTCAACACTCTTCAAAGAACAAGCATCCAATGCCTTCAAATTCATTTGATTTAGCCGTTGCTTCACTCTTCTAGTCTTCTGCAATGCTAGGCGTGATTAAATCCTTTGAACAACCTTTGAAGCTTTAAGTCTCTCATCTTCTGATGAACTTCAGTTTCTGGTGATCTTGCTTCTGATGAACTTGCTTCTGATGACACGTCATCACTTCAGGAGCACTTTTCTTCAGATGCGTAAAGCTTCATTTACTTGTTGATTCCATTGCTCTCATTTGTTCTTCCAGTACCTAAGCTTTAAGTACACACAAAATTTTTGTTTATGGTCATGTACACCTGAAAAAATATTAGCATATCCAATTGACAATTTTTAATACCTTGTTTTCATCAAAACTCTAAAGAGGTAATGTTAAACACATTTTATTCCAACAATCTCCCCCTTTTTGATGATGGCAAACATTAGTATTTAAAATGTTCAATTGTTGTTAATCTAATTAACAAGTTGACTATAAGGGTATGAGGTTTGTAAGCTCCCCCTGAGTCCAATAGTACTATAAGGTGAGGTTTGTAAGCTCCCCCTGAGTTTTATTCTTGTTAATTAAATTTATCATTAAAGACGTAATAACTCTCAGAATAATCTCACATGAAAATACTAAGAGATAAGAAGATGGTCCTATTAATTTAAATTGTTTGAAATTAAATTAATGGGGCTCAGAGCCTTTAAATACTATATATCAACTCCCCCTTTTGTCATCAACAAAAAGTATAATATAAAGACAAAAAGAAGAGATGAGAAAAACGTAGTGAGAAAATTCAATATGTAAACACATAGTTCATAAGAAATTTATATTCAGTAGCACACAAATTGTTCAGAAGCATTAATCAAAAGTAGTATTTCAGAAGCATGAAAACATAAGTTCAGAAGTAAACATAGGCAAAGATACAAACAACAGAAATAAAAACAAGCTAAGGGTGTGCAACTAGGGTTGGGCTTGTTTCTGGATCAACTCCATCATCTGTTTCATCATCCTGTTTGTTTCTTCTGCTTGTTCCTTCATCTCTCTTTTGAATTCATCATTGCTTCTGATGAGATTCTCTTCTCTAATTCTGGCTTCTTCCAGTTTTGCTTCTGTAGAGGTCTTGTATTCAAGCAGTAGAAGCTTCTGGTTAAGAAGTTCTTTCCTTTTAGACTAGGTATTGGTAGTTGGCTCGTAAGAATGTCACATACGTTACTTAGGGCTTGCGCAAAGGTTTTCTATGTGGTAGGTTTGTTGGTTGGTGTGATCTTTGTGGGTGTAGTATCATTGAGACAAACCCAAGGGATTATGATGGTTTTTGAAATAATCAGAAGTTGTTTTGGTGTGGCGGTGGATAGGGATGGAATAGGTCAGGCTGACCTACAGGGGTCTACGGCCTAGCCTACGACAGGCCAGACTTTTTTCTTAAACAAAGAAGTCCTAGACTTTTTTAGAAGCCTATTTAGCTTAAAAGGTCAGGCCACATGCCATTCAAAAAACCTCTTAGGCCTATTAGGCCAACCTATTTAAGTAAATATAAGTAATATTATTTATTATTATATTATATTTTGTACTTTGAATTAAAATAAAAAATTGTTAACTTTTTCTGTAATTTAAGCTTATTAGTATAATTAATTTGATACATATTCAAATGTATTATTATAAACTAGAATTGAAATATGATACAATATATAGTCAAATTCCTTATAAACTCATCTTGATTATCAAAAAAGAGTTTCATCTAATTGATATATTAGCTCGCTAGTCTATTTAAATTTATATCACATTGCTTATTCAAAGATGTTAATATGAAATAGGCTTTTAAACAGGCTAGCAGACCGTATCAGACTTTTAGAAGCTCAGGCTCAGGCCTAAAAAGTAAGTCTATGACAGGCCCCATGCTAGGCTTAGGCCTACAAAAAAATTTGACAGGCCAGGCTTAGGCCTTACAAAGCCTAGCTCGGCCTAGCTTATTCCCATCCCTAGCGGTGGACATGGGCAGGTTGATGAAATTTTGATTTTTATTAAAATTATAAATACAAATATTTGTGACTTTCATATTATAACAAAACCAAAAAAAAAATGTATATATTTTTCAATAACAACAATAATTTAACAAATATAATATAAATCTTTATCTTTTTTAATACCAACAACAATATAACATTAATATAAGAAAATTTGTTTTAGGATATAATTGAAATTATAAAAATTTCAGCCCAAAATCTCAATCCTCTTCGTATATAATATTGGTCTATTGTTGCCCCTTCAAAAAAAAAATATTGTTCCTATTGTAGTGGGATATTTCCTGTTTTAATAGGATTTAATTTTTTAATTAAAATTTAAAATAATATTATTAAAGAATAAAATAGTAAATGAAATAGTTGAAATGAATGGTAAAATATATAATGAAAAAACAAGCCCAAACTGATGTATTGTAAGCCTATTTTCTTTATATATTGTATAGATAGTAAGTTAATTAAAAATAAAGTATCACAACGTAAACACTACTAATATGTATGTTCTATTTATTGTGGAACCTTCACATTCTATTTTTTTTAATTCACATCTTTTCTTTTCTTTTTTTTTTGAAAAAAAATGGATATATTTTAATATGAGACTAACTCCTACCACTTCGGATATTGAGGTTTCTAGACTTGAAGAACAAAAACTGGGACGTATCACGCAAGTAATTGGTCCGATACTCGATGCAGTTTTTTCACCAGGGAAGATGCCTTATATTTACAATGCTCTGATAGTTCAAGGTCGAGATATTGTTGGCCAAAAAATTAACGTAACTTGTGAAGTACAACAATTATTAGGAAATAATAGAGTTAGAGTTGTAGCTATGAGTGCTACAGATGGTCTAAAGAGAGGAATGAGTGTGATTGACACGGGAGCTCCCATATGTGTTCCAGTCGGCGGAGCAACCCTGGGTCGAATTTTCAACATGCTTGGAGAGCCTATTGATAATTTGGGTCTTGAAGTTAGCTCAAAGTTTTACTTAGATAGTGTTGTTAACTCTTCCAACTTTTCAATTTTCTTCCAACTTTATACTTCGAATAGTTTGTTGATGTCCTTTATATTCTGAAAATTTTATGTGCATTGAAAGTGTTTATTTGACCGTCAAAATACGTATGAAAAAGGTCCTAACTTATGGCAATTTGATAACTCTCATTATTTTAACATTTTGAACTAAACCTATTTTATTGAAAAAATATGTAAGCATATTTTTTTTAAAGTACTGAAATTATTGAAAGTAAATCCAAGAACCAAAATGTAACAACTCACATAATGAGAAATATTAGTATACAAGGGTTTCATAAAATTCTCAATTTATTAACCGTAAAATATCAATTTGATGATTTCGCATATCATCAAATTGAAGTATATACAAGACCTTTTCTTTTCTCATTCATGTTTTCCTTTTTATCATGATAAGACCTTATTTTCTTTCACTGATTCACAAATAATGTTGCAGGTGCAAAAGGCAACCCTAATTGGAGTATCATTACAAGAACAACTTGAAGTCGTGACCCCATACTTTTTGCTGACTGCAACGGCGCACCCTTGACTACATAGTCCCGGCAACATCAATCCTCTGGAACACTTATTGATTCGATCTTCAATGCTTGCTATTACGTTATTGACAACAAAAATATATAAATTGGTTAATCAATTCAAAAGCCAATTTAAATAATAATGGGCTGGAAAAAAAAATTATAATGATTTGAGTTAAATGTACCAAAGGTGTGGTTAAAGAGGGCAAATAAGGCCCCCATGATTAGGAGAATGATTCCTCGCTTCATCATGATTTTCATCAACTCAATATTCTTAACCGAAGTTTTTTTTTTTTTAAATGATTCTTAACCGAAGTTCTCACAATAACAAATAACACAGACCAAATATATACAGTTTAGTCTGCTATTCATTAGATGACTTTTTTTTATTAAAAGCCATTGAATGTCGTCATTTAATAAAATAAATTTCATTTAATACATGAACTTATTTACTTATATATATATATATATATATATATATATATATATATATATATATATATATATATAAGAGAAAGTTGGGTTATCAAAATTTGACGTATTTCGGCTGAATTTTTAACTAGATATATTAACTTTCTCTTATAAATAGTATCGGATGAAGTATTAACTTATTTAATATATGTATTATTTTTTAAAATTGGAGAAGAAGAAATATCATTAACAACACCGGATTCACTAAAGTTAATTTTGCAATTGTCCCAGACTCGATCACTCGGTTGATAGGTCATGAACAAATGAATTTTGTTACTTTTTTTATTTAAACAAATGGCTTAGATAAAAGATCTCCTATACATACATTTGAGCATGTTAGAAATGACCAATCCACATGGCATATTAATGTTTTTTATCATAGCAAAGGCCACATGTCCTCATTAAAATTGCATACATTTGTTATTACATTACATGAAACCATTCAAGTAAATTTGTTCTTAAATAAGCCATTAAAATTTCATTGACTAATTGTTAATAAATTCACATTAATATTGCTTTGAAATTAACATTTACTTAACATTAAAATTAAATAAAATAAAAAGTAACATTACAATGTCAACCGCAATTTGTGAGTTTAATAAGAAAATATTATAGAGAATTATAAAATATAAGAGAATATTTGATGTATTAAAAAATGAAAAAAAAATTTGAGAAAAAAATGAATAAGTTGTTATCTTATTAAAAAAAAATCACATAACATAGATTACACTTCGTAAATTAAATTAACAAACAAGTAAACGTTGAATTACATTGATTCACATAACCTCTGTTTCTCTTAAAAAAAATAATTATAATGATTTCTTTTAAAATTAAATAGTAACAAACTTTGAATATCAATTTCTTAAACCTCTTATTCAAAATCAAAATAAATTAGGATACGTTGAATCCAAAAATTACTTTAAAATGAGTTACTCCGTTTGATAATCAATTATAAGCAATGATTTTTACTAATACATGAGACAAATATTTGTTGTTGATAAATATAAAAAATAAATACGAGACAACTATTTGTCACCTACACATAAATAAAATATGCAATTAACATTTACCATGAAAAGTATAAATAAAGTACAAAATAAATATTTATAATTGATATATAAAAAACAATAGACAAGTATTTTTCACTAATAAATATATTTTTTTCACTAATAAATTTTAAAAACCACGGGACACATATTTATCTCTGAAACATACAAAAACAATATCATTGGTGCGTAAAAAAACATGGGACACACATTTGCCACTGATAAATATAAAAATATATGGAACACATACTTATCACTAATATATATATATATATATATATATATATATATATATATATATATAAACACATGACAAATATTAGTAATTGATACGTAAAAATGGAAAAAATCTTAGTAAGTGATACATAAAAAACATGGGACAAATATTTATCACTGATAAATATTATTAAAAATAAGACAAATATTTTTATTTTATACGTAAAAAAACACAAGACATATATATGTCGTAGATAAATAAATAAATGCATGTGTAATATCTTTCCCAATATACAAAAAAAAATATGGAACAATATATATCACTAAAAAAATATGAGACTATTATTTTTCGTTGATAGATAAAAAACACGGGACAAATATTTGTCCGTGATAAATATTAAAATAAATATGACACAACTATTAATCACTAAAGCATAAAAAAAACATAGGTGAAATACTGGTCATTGATAAATATTATTATTTTTTAAACTATAGTAATGGAGAATGTTTTACCCAAATTCATTAACAAAAACAAAAAATGAACTACGATGAAAGAAAATGTGAACTAGGTCAATCTCCTATACATACATTTAAAGATGTATATGGTTTGACTTATTCTTAAATTGCTTTTGATTGACAAATGTGAATTTAATTGAATTAAATGTGAAAATAATCAATGTGAAAATACATCAACATGTATAAATAATGATAAAAATTGATTTTTTTTGGTACGAATACAAATTGATTTTTATATATAAAAAAGTAATCACATATTGCTAAATTATTGAGAGTGAAAATATAAGACATATTTCATAGAAAAATTTGAGGAGATAAGGGGATTTAAAATTTCAATTAAATAGTATTTAAAATAAATGGGAGAATGAGAATGATTACATAGCGTCAAATGACAAAAACCAGTTAAAATTTATGATGGGCAAATAAATAGGATAGAAATTCATATTCATCATCTTTGTCTAAAAAAATCATGTTCATCATCAAAACAAAGAAAATGAGTGATTTTATATACTATTTTATATATATTTCTCTTCCTCCAAAAACAAATAGAAAGTTCTAAGAAAGTTTAAAAATATTATGTTGTGCATTAGTTTAAAATAATTGCTTTTAAATTATCATCCTGTTGAAATAATAATTAAATAAAATCTCCAAAAGTCAAAAGTAAAAATAGATTGTTATTTAAATATTCTTAATCTATGATCTTCCATTAACACAATTGTAATTAAAAAAAAATCTTACACAATTTATTTAAAATAAAAATAAGTTAGAATACGTACGTTGAATCCACGAACAACTCTAAGATGTGTTACTCCGCTCAATAATCAACCATAAACATTTTTTGTTGAAGAAATCAACTATAAACCATGAATTTCACTGATAAATGAGACAAATATTAAAAAAAATCAAGTGACTGATATTTATCACGGGTACATAAGAAAATACGGGACACATTTTGTCTTTGATGCATAAAATGGAACAAATATTAATAACTGATACATAAAAATCACGGAAAAATAGCAGTAACTAATACATGTAGAATACGGGACAAATATTCATCACTAATATATATATATATATATATATATATATATATATATATATATATATATATATATATATATAAGAGTTAGATATTTGTCACTAATTTTCCCTAAGAGTGTGTTTGGATGGGGTAATGTTTTGAGGGAATGTAATGTTTTAAGAGAATTCAAATACTTTGAGGTGAATTCCATTGTTTGGATAATAATTTGAAGAATTTTCAAAATGATGGAAATTTATGAAGTATTTTGTTCAAGTTAAATTTAGAGAATTTCAAATGACACCTAAAAGTTAAGAATTTCAAAATTCTTCATTGTTATAAATTTTCAAAATTTGCATTTTGGTCCTCAAATTTTCAATTTGACCCCAATAAATTTATAAAAAATTGCAAATTGACCCCTCAAGTTTTTCAAAAATTATAATTTGACCCCCATAATTTTTTGAAAATTTCAAATTGACCCCTAATTTCATTTTCCAAATTTGGCCCAATTTTTTTTTTTTTTTATAAAAGTTTCCCAAAAATGATGACAATAATTTTTTTTTATTACTTCATCCAAACAATAACATTTAACAATGAAAACAATTGAATTGAATCATTTGAATTCCCTAAATTCTAAATTCTTCAAAATTTCTCAATTACCCCATCCAAACACACTCTAAAAAAATTGTCACTAATTAATATAAAAAAATTCACAAGATAAATATTTGTCATTGATATATTAAAAAAAAAAGATAAATATTTATTTCTGAAAGATATACATTTACCACATATTATTTCAAAAAAAAAAATATTTACCACATATAATGAAAAAAAATGAAGAGGTATAATATTTGTCACTACAAAAATTATATCCTGCAAAAAAAAATACATAAAAAATTGTAGAACAAATATATATAACTGAAAAAATGAAAAAAAAAAAAAACACTCCGAGACTACTATTTGTCATAGATACATAAAAAAACATGATAAGTATTTGTCACTAAGAATATTTCCTACAAGAACCAATTTGAGAATCTGAGTCGTTCCATGTCCAGTAAATTGTGTGATATGTAATAAGTCTTAAGAATATAGTATTCATTTTTGGCTTGATTGTTCGCGTGAAGTGCACGTATGTCAAACTGTTAGTCTTTGGAATGAGATCAATGATGCACTTCAACAACATTATAATATTAAGAAGGTGATTTTCCTTTTAATGCAGCCATTCTATGCATATAAAAGTGAGCATTTTACAATTGAATTATGAAGTCTATGGAAGAGCATAAATATGAAACTTTGACCACATTTTGATGAGACAAGTAACCAGATAAAGGAGTGCGTAATTTATCTACTAGAAGACAAGAAATTGGCTAATGCGACGAGGCAGCCTAGACATTGTTGTACAAATGGTAATACCAACACATGTACAATGATTCAACAGGGGTCGAATAGTGCTTTCGTTCATGTATGGGTGAAATCGGCTCTAGGGTAAAAATAAATAAATGGAAGACTCTTTGATTCTTGCCATGTGTTTATTGGAAGCGAGGGAAACATTGAGGCGTTATCGTATCATCTTGTGGGTATCAGATCATCAATTGGACAACATGAATTTGGTCTTGATTTAATGGAAGTGGTGGATTATTTCAAGCAAGGCGACAATGATATCACTGGATTTGAAAGAATTGTGGTTGTAAACAAAATTGTAATTTATTTTTTCAAAACTCTCATGTCGAGTGTAGTCAAAGGCAAACCAATAGGGTCACTCACCCTTTAGCAAAGGTATCCCAATATTTAGCTACCTCTCCTATTTTTTTCTCAATGTATTGTCATGTATTTGAGATTTGATTGCTAATAAAATACTATAAGTATGATCCTTTTAAAAAAAATATTATCTTTCATTTTTAATCTCTCAATGCAATATCACATTTAACTTAGAGGATCAAACTTATAGACAACAAATATTTAAATTTCCGCTACTTGAAGAAGCAAAAAAACTGTATATATTTAGAGAAAAAAAACAGTAGTCTGTCACCCGTGCATTGCACGGGTTAGCACACCAGTAAACACTAGTAAAGTACACTTGGAAATCTTCCTTACCAAGCATAATTATACATTGATACATATATCATCACTAATACATTTAAATATAGGGTATGTTTGGTAAGGCCATCAAATGAGGTTATTGCTTATAGCGGATAACTTATAAGTTCGTTTGACCAAAAAAGCTCTATCTGGTAATGTCTTTTCACCACAAGCTTATAATTTATATCACGAGTTTATAAGCTATTTTTCAGATGTTATTCCAAATAACGTTTTAGCTTATAACTTATAGTTTATTAATGTTTGTCTCATTTTTACCCTCATCATTTTAACTAAAACCCAATTCTACCCTTTATAATACATAATGACGTTTTATTAAGCTTCAGTTTCAAAAGCTCCGAATACATGAATAGTTGTGTTTAATTAACATAAATAAACATTACGTTTAACATTCATAAAAAAAATGTTATGGTCAAGGAGAATTTTTTTTTGAAAATACTAACCAGTGCTCCCGGGGCACTGGTTAAGGATATGAAAAAGAAAATTATATAGTAGTTAATGTATTGAAATTGTGTAATTAATTGATAATAATATTAAAAACAGCATCCTTTTATAGTAATAACTCCTTTTATAGTAAGCTTAATCGGTACCCCAGGGCATTGGTTAGGAGGACTTTTTTTTTTTTTTTTGACAAATATGTTCAAGAAGAATAAAAGTTACGTTTAAGAAAAAGAATAAAAGTAGTGCTACGTTGTTTATAAAAAAAATGTACTGCTGCTACGTTCAGATATTTTAGGTCATACGTTAGCTTCTTTTTTGTTGACAAAGGTCATAAACTTTGTTATGCTATATTTTCTTTACAATGTTGTGTTTAATTTTTTTTCACAAAATATCATATTTAATTTTTATTAAGTATAAAAATTAAAATAAATTAATTTTAAAATAAGATTTTAGAAAATAAAAAATAATAATTTAACAATAATATATAAAAGACACGTTAAATTACGATATTTTACATATATTAAATATCAATTGATATTCCTTCAATAATAAAAAATAATTCATATAAAATTTTACATTTATCAGTTGGGTGAACCGCTAATTTTAGCAAACACTTTTAATAAAAATAAATTTAAAATAATTATATAAAAGCTATATTAAATTAATATATTCTAAGTATTTTAAATATTTCATAAAAAAGGGTATTATATAAAAGATATATTAAATTAATGAATATAGATTGTCCTTTTATGTCATTTTATATTTATCAGCTAGTTGAACCGCTAATATTATCAAACATTTTAATTAGCTTATCAGCTATATGTCATCAGTCATCAGCTATCCGCTATAAGCTATCAGTCATCAGCTATCGGCTATAAGCTATCAGCTAACTTATCAGCTATCCATTATTTTTACCAAACAAAGCCATAGTGTGTTTCCTTGTAAAAAAATAAAAATTTAATGTGTTTATTGGTTATTGTTTAGTCAGCTAACTTTCAAACGATTTGTCTTTAGTGAAGCTTATTTACCACCTAAACTCAATTGATTGGTTACATCATATTAAATCACACACTTTATACATATTTGAATTCACCATTAATTACAATTAAATTTTATTGATTTTCTATCTGCCATTACAAATCATTCTTTCTAAGCAATATAACATGTAATTAATATATGGAAGCTTCTACGAAGAAGTCGGACGATTGACTTTTTCGATGCAGTCGTTTAATTCAGCCAATTAGATTTTAAGTGATGACACATCACATAAGGGCAAATTCTAATATAGACCCCTTGCTCCATATGTTCCACCATGGACAAGTTTATTTCATGATCTTAACGGTTAGATTTACTTAGTCTCTATGTTATTGTGGTACACCATCTACACATAATTTTTTTTCTAATTTCAATTCTCTCTCCTCCCTATCACTCATTCATCTCTCTCATATTTATTTCTCTTTCTTTATTTACACATTCTCTCTCTTCCAGTTTTTTATTAACATCTTCATTGTACATTCATCATATTCATCAACTTATTTATCATCTTTACGAGAAAGAAGAAAAAAACCCAGAAAATTAAAAATAAATGAATTTACTTAATTTTTTTAAAAAAATAATACAAACACGATAGATTACATGCACAGAAAAGAAATGTCAAGAACAGTTTCAACTTTTGTTAATCCTAGATTTATTGTCATCATCAGGCGAGAGAAAGTTTATAAAATGTTCAAGGATTTTACACATATTTTATATATTATCTACTTCATTATTCATTTCTTTATTCTATAAAATTGATGTGTATTACTTTATATTCGGTTAGTAAACCCAAGGATTTCAATCAAGTTTACAATCAAAAGGGGACTGACCATATAACATAAAACTTGGTTTTTGTTGTTGTTATTACAATTACATGGGGAAATTATCTGGTTGTTTAAAAGATGAAAGTGAAGTTTTTGAGTTTGGCAATTGAGCTCTGTTAACGTCACTAATTTTTCATTCCCCTTCATATTATCCCTTAGATTTCAAATTTCTATTACGGGTCGCATGGGTTTGTAACCGGGTTGTAGCGACCCGTCTAGAGGAAGAAGATAAAGTGAGAAAGAAAAAAATAATAAAAAAGAAGCTGCACTGGAATCGATCATTCAACAGTAATGTAGCACAGACAACTCCTCACCGATTGCACCATGCATACTATTACGACATTTTTTCATTTGGAACCAATTTACCTATTTGTGTCGGTTTTAAATTGTAAATTGTAATTAATTCATTTATATAATTATCATTAATTTTATGATTTGTTTCTTTCCAAATAATATACAACACCATTTCAAGCAATAAAATGATCAATTAATTCATGCATTATTATATTATTAAGGCTTAAATGCAATTTTCTCCTCTTATGTTTTACTCCCTCCGTTTCAAAATACATGTCTATTTTAGAGAAATTGTTGTAACCAAGAAGCCAAATAAATTTTGTTACTTTTGATGAAATTATGTGTGTAACCATTTATTATTTCATTCTATTTTTTTTTCTCTCTCTCTATAATAAATATATAAGGGTATTATTGACAAGACAATAATTAATGTTGCATTGAAACTTGAAATGGACAAGTATTGTGAAACAAAATTAATCTCCAAAATAGACATCTATTTTGAAACGGAGGGAGTAAAAATTTGTGATTTTGTCCCCTTATTAAAAAAAGAGTAAATTACACTCCCCTCCCCTCAAAGATGCTTGAATTACACTCCCCTCCCCTCTTATGTTAAAATATACATTCCCCTCCCCTCTTATTCAAAACATATTAGAAAAAAATTCATTCCCCTCCCCTAAGAAAAGCTTGAATTACATTCCCCTCCCCTCTTATGTTAAAATCTACACTTTACTCCCTCAATATATATTTTTTTATTTTTAATAATCTAGAAAAAAAAATATAATAAACTTCGAAAAAAACAGTATTGCAGGTCTATTTTAACATAATAAAAAATTGAATACATATTTTTTTGCTATTTTTTATTCACAATTTCATTAACATGTAGTTTTAAACCATATTATAAAATATGAAACAAGCCAAAATAAAATTAAAATATGTGAAAAATTACTAACGACAATAAACCATGGTTATTTAAAAGTTAATTTTAAACTCTAAATTATAAAATCAATAGCAAAATATTTAAATTTAATTATCATTAACATTTAAATTAAAAAGAAATGAATTAATTTTTCTTAAAGGGTGGTTTAAAATTAATATATATATCATAAAAATATCTATTTATGTTAAAATAGATTAAAGTGTAGTGCATATTTAATTATCAAGGGAGGGGATTGTAATTCAAGCATCTTATAAGGGAGGGGAGTGTAAATTTTATTTTTCAAGGGAGGAAATTGTATATTTTAACATAAGAGGGGAGGGGAGTGTATTTCAAGCATCTTTGAGGGGAGGGGAGTGTAATTTACTCTTAAAAAAATTATCCTTCTTAATTCTCACTAAATCTCTTGTTTAATAGGTATAATTGTCATTAGCTCTCCTTAATCACTTTTAAGAATTTTCTAAAGACAATAGTAATTAATACACACTATATTTTTGTTTCCTAAGAAACTTTTAATCGATCCATATAAGCCTTTTTTATTTTCCCAATGATACTTTCAATGCAAAGGTTGTAAATTGTTTCTCTAATCCATTCATTTAAAAGTACTACATTTTGCTTTTCCCTATATACATAAATGAGGTGAGGGAGTAATTAATTAAGTCTTTCCTCACCATAGAGCTAAAAAATGGAAGTCTATAGTTTTTTTTGAACAAACTAAAATGATAAGTATATTATAAACAACAATGGATTATCCCGCACAAGGTGTGCAAAAGGAAACCCACCCAAACTAAAATGAATTCTATAGTTACCGATAAACATTGAGTCGCTGCAATTATAGTGGTGATATGTGTAAATTAAAATGGTGTTGCATGTGTTTGTGAAATTGCTTGAATGAGAAAAGAGAGAAGTAACTGAAATATTTTAGACAGAGATGATGATTTTATGCTAAATAATAAAAAAGGGGCAAGAGTTATGAAGTAAAAATAATGCTAGATAATAAAAGAGGGGTAAGAGTTATGAAGTAAAAATAAATATATATTTTTTTAACTATAGTGATAATATCGGTTAAATTTTTTTTGCATCCATATATTTAAACACTTAAAATCAACAACGGGCACGATGCAAATAGTTAACTGTGTTTTTCATATAAAATAATAATATTTACAATGGGTGTGGTTTAAATTAATTTTCAAAATTTTATCATATCAATTGTCTAAAAAAATATATATATCGACCTATTGGAATAAGAACGCTATCGAATAAAATCAATCAGACCGTTGAATATGACCTTATTGGAATAAGAACGAAGTAGAAATTGAATTTTTGGAAAACGGACCCAACCGACTAAGTGATTTTAAATTTATAAACGCTTTTTTCTAAGTTACTAATATAAAATTCTTTTAAATTAAACTTATTAATACCAAATGTTTATAAAATAAAAATATTTAATAAAAACGCTACATTACCATTGATATTTTAAAAATAGTAATGTGTTTTCAAAATTTTATAATATCGATTTTATGATATTGACATATAAAACTTTGCTTCCATGGATATAAACACTAAAATCCACAACGAACGTAATGCAAATAGTTATATAAACAAATTTTATGACATTTGAAACTTTACTTATTTTTTGTCACATTATTTTTTCAAGGCGTTGTCACATGTTTTTATATATTTAACAGCTAAAAATAATTGTCACATGTTTTTTTTCAAATATATAGTTAAAGATAGTATATCATTTTTAAAATGAAAAATTTAATACAAAATCGCATAATATTATAACTTTTAACACTAAAAAATCGATCTGACAAACTATCCCTTCAGAAACCTAGTCAACTGGGAAGTAGGCTTGTCCGACGACTGAAACGAGCCTAAGTCACAAACAGAAATAAATATAATCAATCAGACCGTTGAATATATCTTTAATAGATTAAGAAGGAAGTAAGAATTGGAATTTTTCATATCGGAATCTGATTGGTAAGTCGATCTGACAAACTATCCATTCAGAAACCAAGTCAGCTGGAAAGTACGCTTGTCCAACGACTGAAAAGAGTCTAGGTCACAAACGAAAACAAATATAATCAATCAAACCATTGAATATGACTTTAGTAAAGTAAGAAGGAAGTGGAATTTTTCAGATTGGAATCTGATTGGTAAGTCGATCTGTCAAACTATCCATTTAGAAACCTAGTCAGCCGGGAAGTACGCTTGTCCGACGACTGAAAATAGTTTAGGTAACGAACGGAAACAAATATAATCAATCAGACCATTGAATATGACTTTAATAGAGTAAGAAGGAAGTATGAATTGGAATTTTTCAGATCGGAATCTGATTGGTAAGTCGATCTGACAAACTATCCATTCAGAAACCTAGTCAACTTGAAGTACGCTTGTCTGATGACTGAAAAGAGTCTAGGTCACAAACGGAAGCAAATATAATCAATCAGACCGTTAATTATGGCATTATTGAAATAAGAACGAACCAGAAACTGGAATTTCGAAAATCAAAATCTTCTGTGTAAATCGATCTTACAAACTATTTCATTAGAAACCTAGTCAACATGGAAGGACATTCCTTCAACGATCAGATCCAACCCAACCTAACCGACTAACGAAATCAAATATAATCAATCAAACCGTTGAATACGACCTTATTGGAATAAGAACGAAACATGAACTGAAATTTTGGAAATCGAAATCTTCGATGTAAGTCGATTTGACGAATTATCACATTAGAAACCTAGTCAACATGAAAGGACATTTCTCCAACGATATGAAAAAATTGATATGATAAAATTTTGAAAACTTGTAAATATTTTCAAAATACCAACATTAAAAAATAATGTAATGTTTCTATTAATTATTTGTTTTTTTATATTTAAAAAATCGTTAAAATCTGTACCCCATCAACACAGATTTTTACAAATTTTTATGACTCAATAGGATAAAAATTCCAGTGTCCATATAAAAAAATTAATTAATAAAGTAGCATTTGTTATAGAAACAAATATGACGACATTTGAAACTTTACTTATTTTTTGTCACATTATTTTTTTAAGGCGTTGTCACAAGTTTTTATTTATTTAACAGCTAAAAAAAAATTGTCACATAGAAACCTAGTCGATCAGACAACTATTACATTAGAAACCTAGTCAATGCTCTTTCTTATCAATTCAATTCAGTCATAAGTGCTCTTTTTTTATTTTGACTAAAATGATCACATTCTTAAAAAGTGTATAGTTATTTGACAAAAAAAATTACTAGTTTTTAAAATTTTATCATATCGATATATAAAATTTACAACAAGTGCAATGCAAATATTTAAAAGTGTTTACAATATAAAATAAAATATGTTTAATAAGAACACTTATTAATGTTGATATTTTGAAATAGTCATGAGCTTTTAAAATTTTATAATATCAACTTTCTCATATTTCTTCTTTAAATATTTCTTCTTTAAAAAAAAAAAAAAATTCGTCTGCAAATATAAGCACATTAAATTTGCAACAAGTGTAGTGCAAATATTAAACGGTGTTTTACGTAAAATAATTTTTTTTTGAATAGAAGCATTGTATGAACCCGATTCAAACACTCAAAACCCGAAATTGATCCTGAATATTTAGACCGATTTTGAATGTCGAAAATGATGATTATATAAATCGTTTTCAATACTATTCTCATCATCCTCTTCCTTCCTATCTATTTAAATCGCAAAATAAGATGTTTGAAAAAAAGTTGTGCGTTTTTCAAACAACCCTTAAATCATCGTCGGATTACCACTGCCATCGTCGGCGTTCATCCTATCTTTGTGCAAGGTAGTCAAAATCGAGATCCTAAGCAAGATCGGAGAGAGGTCACAAGATCATAAACCGGGAGATCGTAACACGGATCGTAAGATCCTATCAAATTCACAAATTGACATATATATGCATAAAAACTCATGTATAAGCATAAAAAAAGAGAAATAATATATATATATATATATATATATATATATATATATATATATAGGTAAAAGAAAACATTGTAATTACTTGATCAATAAACAAACAAATTGTATACTTGTTAATTAAAAACTAATATAACATTTTTTTTAGCAATAAATTTTTTTTTTCACTAATATTATTGTGTTTATGTGGATGGATTTTTAAAATCACATCATTGAAAGAAAGAAAAAAAGAAGAAAAAAAAAGTTTCCTCAAAGTATTAAAAGGTTATTTAATCACAAAGATTAAAATCATACTCCAGCACGTGGAAAGGTTAAAAGGTTATGTAAACAAAAAAAAAGTTATTTAAACCAACATAAGAGAGGGAGTAAGTTTCCTCAAATTATGGGTGTATTGATAAGTTTCCATAATTATTGCTTAGTGGGTTTATTAGGATGATTTTCTATAATAAATTGAGTTATTATTTTGACTAAATAATTAATGGGTTATAATGAAACTAACTGTTTAAGGTAAGAAATGAAAAAACGTGTACCAAAAAAAAAAGAGGCATAATTTTATTTATTTTTGGAATTTAGAAGACAAAACGCGTTTTTGGTGAAACCGGGTCGTGGATCCGACCCGTAAACCGGAATTTATAGGAAGACAAGGGGTAATAAGGGGTAACAAGGAGTAACAAGATCGCACGAGTTGGATTGCAATTTTGACTACCTTTGTGCCTATGTCACTGGATTTTACAACATAGATCTGAAAACTTTAATAACACATATCAGGACATTTTAATTTTAGGAGGTGGTGGCGGCGGCCATAGTGATGGTGGTTGATATGGTGGAAGGGTTGTATGAACAATTTATCAAAGATTAGTAAGAAATTATCATACAAAACAATAAATAAATTGGAATGGATGTATAATTGAAATGAAGGAGAAAAAAGAAAAAAGGATAAAGGAAACAAATATAATGTGAAAGGCAACACAATATCATTAATGAGGTTGCTTAATCTCATGGTTCAAAATATCTAATAAAACTAATGGCTAAGATTCAATTAAATTTGACTAAAGGTACACAATACATACCATGCAACCATCAGCATGACATGACATCATTTATAAACGTGATGCGTTATTATTGGATGTAGAGTAACTTCACCGAAAAAGTCAATTGAATAACTTTACCATAGAATTTTCCTTAATATATTTATATGCCTCTACTCATCTGTTTCTATTTGTGTCGTTTGCTTTACCTCTGATGAGACCTCTACTCATTTGTTTCTGTCTTGTGAGTTTGCACGTCATCTTTGGGAATGGTTAGGTGATAAGATGAATTGTGTTGTTGATTTATCATCCATAACATCTATTTTGGATTGTATTTCGGCTCATTCTAGCTCTCAGGTGCATGATGTTTTTGTTGTTGCCATTGTTCTATTTGGATGGCAAGAAACTATCTTCGATTTCGTTCTGACAAAGTAATGCTTCACCCGACCAAATTTAAGATTGCGTCATCGGTTGCCTTGAGTGGTAATATTTCTAAAGGAAATTGTTTGTTTGGACATGATGATAATAATTTGTTGGATAGTTTCTCTGGTCGCGCTTAGTTATCGTCGTTACAAGGACATAATTCCGGTTATTTGGAAGGCTCCAACCTGTCAATGGGTTAAAGTGAATACATATGGCTCCTTAGTTGTCAATTCAGCCTCTTGTGGGGAATCTTTCGGAATCATATTGACACTTTCTTGGGCTGTTTCTTTGGCAGTATGGGGTATGTGTCGGTTTTTGAAGTTGAAGCTACATGTTTAATTATAGCACTGGAGTTTGCGGCCTCTCTTGGTTGGGGGTGTCTTTGGTTAGAGAGCGACTCCACTTCTGTTGTGCATACTTTGAATAATCTAGATATTATCCCGTTTTGTTTGAGAAATCGTTGGCATAATTGTTTACTTTTGAGAATTAATTCTTTTGCCCTCATATTTTTCGTGAGAGAAACTGTTGTGCAAACAAATTAGCAAACTATGGTCACTCTATTTCTGGCACAATTTGGTTGGATTCTTTACCTCGGTTTTTGTTGCAAGACTTCTTCCGAAACCACATAGGTTTACCTAATTATAGGTTTCCACGACCTTTTTTGGTTCTTTTTGCTTGTCTTTTGGGGGTTTTGGTTTGGTCCCCGTCTTGTATATATTTTTTCTTTTTTTTAATAATATATATGAAATTGCAACACATAACACACATACTTCGCTTATTTAAGATGTCTATTTCTCATTGTTGCTTTGCACATCTTCCCCAAGCTTTATTCTAATTGGTGGATCAATAACTATTTGTAATTCTCTCATTCTCCTTTATCACTAAAATTATTTTACCGTTAAAAAAATGTCAATAATTAGTCTCTGCTTGTGTGGCATCAAACATGGCATACCTTGTGAGAGGTTAACAGACTATTTTAGCACTGTTAACACCACAACTTGATGGAGGGACTAATTTGATTGACATTTGACAAGTTCAAAAACTAATGTGATATTTTGATAAATTGGGGGACAAATTTGGCTGGTCCTTGCAAATTTAAGGACAAATTTGATGATTTACTTATTAACTATATATTTGAAACGGACAGTAAGACTTTGGTGGACACTCTTTTAGCTCACAATATTCCTCTCAAAGAATTATTTAATATGGATAGTAAGACTTTGGTAGACATTCTTTTAGCTCTCAATATTCCCAACGAATTTGATGATTTAGTTTGTGAATGTAAGAACATCTTATGTAGTAATCTTGAATTCTCTCTCAAATCCTTCCTAAAAGGTGGGGAGAGTGTGTTCCAATGATGCTAACCTAGGTGTAAATCAATAAAATTATTCACTTATCGAGAAGAAAAAAATGTAGTAATTTTAGTTATGTAGTGTCGTTTGTTCAGAGACAAGTAAATAAGATAGTTCATAGTATAGTTAGAGTTGTCTTATCACATCCTAACTCCCATAGTTTTCATGAAGTCTCTCTTACTTTGTATCCTTTGATCTTTAATGAAATGCATTAATCTTGTTTTGTTTTAAAAAATATATATTAATTATATATTTTACACATCCTTATTTTCCGGTTTAGTAAACTTATTTTGAACTACTATAAAAAAGTGTTTTTTCATTTTCTTTTTATTTATTTACTTAGTGTCAATTTTTTATATATATTTTCCTTATCCCTTTAGTTAAATGAAGAAAAGTCTTTTGACAAAGGACATTTTATAAAAATTTCTTAAACATTAAACACAATTCAAACTCTACTTTCTTGTATATCTAATACATACCACCGGTATGACCCCTTAATTGATATATCTTTTTTCTTAATGAAAAACAAGATGCGAAAATTGATCATATGCAGAAAATAAAAAATATTTTATAAGAAAACTAGCCTTGTTTCTCAAAATGATTCCTTTACAAAGGGAAAAATGGTCCACAATATCTTTCTAAACTACTTTAGGATCTGTTTGATGCACATAATAGGATAGAGATATGATAGGACAAAGAGTTGGATAATGATAAAATATGATAGTGACATGATAGACATTAGTCTATCATATACTCAATGCACACATGCAGCAACGATAGACTAAAATATTTTGCAAAAATTTGACTTGAGAATATTCGTGGAAACACGAACTCAAGCATGCAGCAACGATGCATAAACAAACTCAAATATTTAAGGTGTTGGCGGCGTGGAATGGTTTGGAGGGAGGCTAGTTGTGTGTTGGTGGTCGTGTTGCTTCAGCATGGTGGCAGAGTATCTTGGTCTTGAGATCGGAGGGGTGGTTTCATAGTAATGTCAGTCATTCTTTGGGTAATGGAAGAAATACGGGATAGATTTAATAGGTTGTATGAGTTGTCGTTACTGAAGGGGGAGACAATGGCAGCGATGAGAGCCTTAGGTTGGGGTGATCAGGGTGAAACGTGGAGGTGGAGGCGTAAGTTGTTTGTGTGGGAGGAGGAGTCGGTTGGGGACCTTAGGATTTTACTTCAAAATGTTTCTTTTCAGGTTCACAGGGAGGATAAATGGATGTGGAAGGTGGACTCATCTTCAATTTATACAGTCCAAAGCGCATACACTTCTATCATTGCTCAGGCTCATGTTGAAAATGTGGTGGCAACCCCTCCTATTTGGCACAAGGATGTTCCATTAAAGGTGGTGTTGTTTGCGTTGCGTTTGTTTCGTGATCGCCTTCCTACAAAAGATAATTTACGTAGGCGGCGCGTTATAGACTTTGATGCACAAATTTGCGTTGGTGGTTGTGGACTGATCGAAACATCCGCTCATTTATTTTCACATTGTAATTTTTCTAGTTTGGTTTGGAATCACATTGTTCAGTGGCTGGGTGTTGTCACGGCTGTGCCTAATGATGTAACAATGCATTTTAATCAATTTAGCCTATTAGGCGGTGTTACTAAGTCGCGACAATCAATTATTCAGGTTATTTGGTTCGCGACTGTGTGAGAAATTTGGAAGGAAAGGAACAACAGAATTTTTAATGCCAAAGATAGCTCAATTATGCAGGTGGTGGACAGGATTAAGTTGTTAACATTCAAGTGGTTGAAGGTGAAGTTTGCAACTCTTCCCTTCAACTATTATGGTTGGTGACTTAGTCCGTTTACTTTACTAGGCATAGGCTAATTTCTATAGTATTCTGGGTTGTTTGGTGGTGCAGGCTTTTGCCTTGTAAATATTGTTTTTTCTTTGTATTGACTTTGATGTTTCATCCTTGGTACGTTTTGTATTAGGAAGGCATTTGATGTGGTAATATAATTCATTTTAGCATCTTCAAAAAAATAATCAGAAATTGATGTAGAATCAAAAATTTGATGTCAATTATACCAACATTAGGAACAGAACTTTGAAAGTCATAGAATTAGGATCATGAATTGATGTCGATTGGAAAATTGATGTTGATTAGAAATTGAAAATCAACATAAAAATGAAAGGCACCGTGGTTGTAGTAGGAGTCGAAGATGGGTCCTTTGTTAATAAAACAATATGCGTGTGATATTTTTGTTATCAGATTGCTAACCCACCAAAAGTTACGGATTAAAAAAACAAAGGATGAAAAGGATAGAATTATAAATATGTTTAACTTATCATTTTCTATTAGTGAACCAAACAACAGATTTGATCACAATATGATAGTTTTATCGCATTCTATCTCCTTATCATGTACACCAAACGAGATGACTCATTATTCAATTGATCGTCAAATTTCAAAATGGAAAAAAAATAAAAGCAAAAATGAGACCCAAAATACAACACCTCATAAAATAGGATGTGAGGTTATTATTAAATTCCCTTAATTATTACATTTTGAATAAAATTTCCTGAATTATCTACAATCAGGAACATGATCATCCTTATTTAGAAACCAATTTTCTCATCTTCCAATCCACAACGTATCCAACATGAACACATGTGTGTCTGGCCAGTAGTGTCACATCTACACTTCCGAGGTTCAGCTCCTTTATATCGTGAATTGAATTCTTCTTCGCAGGTACTCTTACCACAACTGTCGAGACAAGGGCCACACAATCCCTTTAGAGCTCTGGGACAAAAATTTATGTCGGGATGCGCTACATCTACGACATAAAAAACAAAAAGGTTTTGTTAACAAGTGATCTTTCAAATCATTTTAATAATAATCATTATAATAAGGATTATAATTATAATACTAATAAATATACCAGATCCATAGGTGAGGGTGAAGAGAACAAACAAAAGCACCACAAATAGGATAATGCTTCGTCCTAGTTTCATGATGATATTTGTTCAAACACATGCAATATTTTCAAGCGAACTCTGAAAATGTTAGAACTATGTGAAATCAGAGGAATGGAACCCATATATATGCATCACTCAAGTTCACTCGATACTTAATTTAAAAACATTATATGTTTGCCTTTTTTGACTAGGTAGTTATGAATATTTGTTTTATTTGATGGGATAGTTATTCATATTTCAATGAAGTTTGATAATAAATGTTAAGGACAAAATATATTGTTATTTATATGAAAATTTATTTAAATATTGATCTTTTAACTTATTGAAATTTATAGTATATTATGTTAGAACCTATATATATATATATATATATATATATATATATATATATATATATATATAATAGAAATCACACCTTTATGGGTGGCTTCTAGCATAACTCATATATATATATATATATATATATATATATATATATATATATTTCTTCAAAAGAAATATTTATTTATTTATTTTTTCATAAAAAATTATAAATACAAATATAAAATAAAAATATCCAAACGAGAATGATAGTTTACATTATTAAGTGCCAATCACATACTTTTTATGAAGTTGCAAAAAGTTAAAATTTTTGAAGAATGAGAACTCTCGACCTTAATCTTTATCTTTATATAATATAGAGTAAATTACACTCCCCTCCCCTCAAAGATGCTTGAAATACACTCCCCTCCCCTCTTATGTTAAAATATACAATTTCCTCCCTTGAAAAATAAAATTTACACTCCCCTCCCTTATAAGATGCTTGAATTACAACCCCCTCCCTTGATAATTAAATATACATTACACTTTAATCTATTTTAACATAAATAAATATTTTTATGATATATATTAATTTTAAACCACCCTTTAAGAAAAATTAATTCATTTCTTTATAATTTAAATGTTAATGATAATTAAATTTAAATATTTTGCTATTGATTTTATAATTTAGAGTTTAAAATTAACTTTTAAATAACCATGGTTTATTGTTGTTAGTAATTTTTCACATATTTTAATTTTATTTTGGCTTGTTTCATATTTTATAATAGGGTTTAAAACTACATGTTAATGAAATTGTGAATAAAAAATAGCAAAAAAATATGTATTCAATTTTTTATTATGTTAAAATAGACCTGCAATACTGTTATTTTCGAAGTGTATTAGATTATTATTTTTTTGCTAGATTATTAAAAATAAAAAAATATATATTGAGGGAGTAAAATGTAGATTTTAACATAAGAGGGGAGGGGAATGTAATTCAATCTTTTCTTAGGGGAGGGAAATGTATTTTTCTCTAATATGTTTTGAATAAGAGGGGAGGGGAATGTATATTTTAACATAAGAGGGGAGGGGAGTGTAATTCAAGCATCTTTGAGGGGAGGGGAGTGTAATTTACTCTATAATATAATATAAAAGGTTACGTCTATGAGCCATGGTACACATGGCATCTCATCTTTCATTCTAGCATTTAAAACAACGTACACATGGCAGGTTTATTTGCTAATTAGCATTAATTGTTTTCAAGGAAATGCATCATCTATACATAGCTGATTTACATATCTATACATACTGGTTAAAACAAGACGTTTTTTTTTATATATAAAGAATGTTTTTTTTTATTTTTTGTGGTGGTATAAAGAATGATTGGTGGTGTTTTTACGGAGGGAAGTTTATGTTCATATCTTTCATGAAATGAGAAAAAAAAATTAACAAAGAAAAATAAGGAATATGAGAAAGAAATTTGAACATGAAAGAAAAGGTAGAAGAGAAAAAGTAGTGTGTTTTGTCCATAGAAGTATTTGAAATAGAGTAAGTTATTGATAATTTTATGGGTTAGTTAAAAGAGTTGAAAATTTAAGAGTAAATAAACTCTGTTAAAAAATAGACTCGGTTAAAAAAAAGGCACATCATTTTAAAATGTCTTATAATCACGTACTTTTTCTACTCATCATAACACATGTATTTTTCCATTAAGTGATTCAACCAAATACTAAAATGTGAAGGTAATTTATATGATATTGGTTGGATAGAAAAAAAAAACGTGAAGGCAAACGACATCCAATAACTTATATTTGATATAAAAAATTAAGCAAATTAAAATTCAAAAATTAAAAGAACATTTCATCATAATGTTCGGAGTTTTGAGGGAGCCTACAATGGATTGGACCATCACATTGGACTAAGAGAAACTCTACAAGTGAGATTGAGATCATATTTTTGCCTAAAATCTTAAGACATTATGTATATTTTTCATCTCGCTTATATGTTACTCAATATATACTATTGCAGCCAATGTAGAAGTTTAACCCACACATGACACATAATCATCTCCCTTAAATGCGAGACTTCGTATGTTTGTGTTATGGTGAGATAGCCACATAAGTTCAGAGGCACAACATGGTAAAAATATATCGGTTGGCGGTGATTTCAAAAAGGGTTGTTTGTTTCATTCTTTCACGATAAGAGATAAAGGAAAGAAAATAACAAATGAATTTGAACTTGAGAGAAATTATAAGAGAAAAAATAAGGAGTGTGTTTTATCTGTAAGAGTCATTAAAAAAATGCCACTCAATTTAAAATAGGTAATTATGCTACTAAAAAATTAGGCTCATCAAAAAAATGTCACTTAATTTACAATATCTAATAAACATATATTTTGTCAAAACATCTACATTTTTCCATTGTAAGATCCCACAAAATACCAAAAATGAAGAAATTTGAAATAATAGAGAGATTGAATAATTTTTTTTGCATGGAAGCGAACGACATTCAAAACAAATTTTTTAGATAAAACAAATCAAATAAATAAACCCAAAAACTAACAAAACAAATCATCATGATGTTCAAACTTCTGTGGGAGCCTACATCACTTTGTATTATCACATTAGACTAAGAGAAGTCACATGTAACGCCCTCTTTGAATTATTTGATTTATTTGATTGTTTTAAAAGGTTTAGAATATATTTATATGATTATGTGATTTATTAAGTATCTTATTTTAGTATTTATATGATTTAAATGATTATGTGGTGTGTCGTTATTTTATTAAGTAGTGTTATTTTATTATTTAATATAATAAGTCTTGAAAATAGAAATAAGATTAAGTTGTGGGGGCTGATTTGGAAATTAGAAGAGTTTAGTGGAATAAGTGGAAATATATGTAGAAAATATATGTTATTTGTTGTAGAAAATATATGTTATTTGTTATAGAAATACATGTTATTTGTTGTAGAAAATATATTTTGTTGTAGGAAATATATGTTATTTGTTGTAGAAATATATGTTATTGTTGTAGAAAATATATGTTATTTGTTATAGAAATACATGTTATTTGTTGTAGGAAATATATGTTATTTGTTATAGAAATACATGTTATTTGTTGTAGAAAATATATGTTATTTGTTGTAGAAAATATATGTTATTTGTTATAGAAATACATGTTATTTGTTGTAGAAATATATGTTATTTGTTGTAGAAATATATGTTATCGTTGTAGAAAAATATATATATATATATATATATATATGTTATAGAAATATTTTGGTAGGCAATCTAATATATTTTAGTGCATGCTTTGAAATATATTTTGGTACTCAATTGAGATATTTAAGTACTAGATCTAATAGGTGCATTACTTGTTCCCAAAGTTTCTCACTTATTAGTTGTAAACTATCTCTATAAATAGACAACTCACACAGTGCATTCTACACACCGAAATTCACAGTTGATGCTTCCTGTGCTTTTCTTCTCTTCTCCCTCTTTTGACTTGTGTTGACGAGTCTTTCTTCTTTTTCTACTCCTTTCTGTCCCTTCGGAATTAAGAGTGTTCTCAAGACCATAATCCCTCTTCTGTTTAATGTCATTCGTCGATCAATCCAAGGTAAAGGTGGGACTAACATTCAATAATCTTGAGTCTATGATTCTGAAAATTGTATTTAACATGTTGTAGGTTTAGTTTTTGAGAATTGGAGAATTAGAGTTAAGAGTGATAATTGATGGATTATGTTACTTGGTTGTCAATTGTGAAGTTTGAATAATATAAGTTGTTTTTCCTGATTTTTCTTAATTCTGTCCCGAATTTTAAAATGAAAACTGGTATTGATCAGTACAGAATTGGTCTTAGGTGTAAACACGAAAGTTGTAGGTATGGATGTTAGCTTTTTAATGCCGTTGGTCTGACGTCAAAACGATTTATAGAACTTGAGTTATGGTCAAATTACTGCATGTATGTCACAGTGAATAATTGAATATGATTGATGAATTAGTATATGTATGTATATGTTTGTGAATACGATATTGTTCATGATTGATGAAGTGTTATATGAATTTATATGTCCATGAGTATGATGTTTATGATTGATGAATTAGTTATGAATATTATATATGATATTAATGATGATCTGTGAAACTGATTTATGATGATTTGATGTTGTTCATATTGTGATATAATTGTATACGCATTACTTGAATTATTTATGAATATTTGAGATATTGATGACTTGCATTTGATATTATTATGTCATGCTGTTTTGTATACTGTCTATGTTGCTGTTGTTATTTAACTAAGCTGCATGAGTAGGTCTAAGTTGATGTTGATGATGTTCCAAATTATTGGACTTACTTAAGAGGTCGTTGTTTTAAGGTGTTTTGTTGATAGAGTCCATGCATTAGCATTCATTGAGCTTAGTCCTCACGATTATTAGGAGCTTTGTCCTCCGCACGATTATTAGGAGCTTTGTCCTCCGCACGTTTAAAGTATATTAATACTTATGATGACGATTGGTACCACATGCATGATTTAGAAGATTAAGTTGCATAGTCGCATTGTCGAGTCAAGTTGTTAAGTTGCATAGTTAAGTTGAAGTCGTTGAAGTTGCATTGTCGTTTTTTTAATGAGTTGTTTATGAAGTATTATTATTATGATGTTTATGATGTGATGATTATGTTGTTATACGATGATGTTTATGATATGATGATTATGTTGTTATATGATGAATGTATATGATGTGATGAATATGATATTAATGATGACTAGAAGTTGATTGATGATTTAATGAAGTACTATACGAAGAATTATTATTATAAATTGATGATGTTTAAGCTGTTAAATATAATTATTGAATTATATGCTTAATATTATTGTTTTGTGAAATCTCACCCCTTCTGTTGGAATTGCCGCCTTGTGGGCAAGTGTAGATTTCCAGGACTAGCTGTTGATGTGAGTGGACTCCTCACGTGTCTAGGTGCTCTGATACGTAACGGGATGGGAAATTTTGTTGCATGTTTTTCTATTCCTTACGTATTGTTTATGAATTTACAAGATTAAGTTGTTTATTGGATTTTTATGAGATATTTTAATGAGGCCTTCGTGCCAAAGACTATTTTAGATGTTGAATAAATTCCGCTGCGAAGTATTAAATATTATGTTATTGATTTATGAAGGATAAATAGTTATTTATTCCATTTACGATTTTTGAAAAGAAGTGTGACATTCCGTTTATGTTAAAAACTCTGATTTTTTGTAAGAAATTTTTATGCTGGGAAAACGGGGTGTTACATCACACAAGTGAGATTCACATCACATCTTCTTTCAAAGTCTTAAGGCATTATGTACATGAGTAATCTCACTTATATGTTGCTCACATCTACTATTGCTTACAATGTAGAATTTTAATTCACATTTGACACATTAACATCTCTCAATTAAGTGTCTGAAATTCCGTGTTTGTGATCCACTACCAAGAACCACTCCTGCTCCTCCACAATATTGAACCAGGATGTGATGCCACCGTTGGAATTTCTGAAGGAGCCTACACTGGGGTAGATCGACAATTTAGAAAAAGAGCAACTACGCAAGTGAAAATGATACCACCACATCTTCATCCAAAACTTTAAGGTTTACATATAAGATTTTTGTTAACTGACACTTGATACATCACAACATTCTCTCCCTCAAATATCACGAAATTCTAGCCCGTGCTTGACACGGGTGTCCATACTAGTATAATATAAAAGGTTACATCTATGAGCCATAGTACACGTGGCATCTCATCTTTCATTCTAACATTTAAAACAACGTACACATGGCAGGTTATTTGCTAATTAGCATTAATTGTTTTCAAGGAAATGCATCATCTATACATAGCTGATTTACATACCTATACATATTGGTCAAAACAAGACGTTTTTTTTTATATATAAAGAATGTTTTTTTATTTTTTGTGGTGGTATAAAGAATGATTTACCGGTGCATAAAAGGAACTAATTAAGTTTATATTATTTAGTGCTTTAATTGGTCAAAAAAATTATTTGGTGCTTCAAAAAAAGTTCATATTATTTATTGCAAAAAAAAGTTAAAACAATTGTAATCAAAATGATTTTTTTTCCCAAGGAAGTGATAAGAATGAAATTTATATTTACAAAAGAATGAACTTTTTTTTAGGGAAAAAATCATTCTTAATTACTCATATACTTTCTTATAATGTTGTCATTACTTATGCATTTTTTTTACTTTGTACATGATGTAAAAAATGATATAAATTATGCTGAAAATTTCACATCTTTACATTAATAGTGGTGATTTGCTTGAATTTTTTCTATAAATATTGGTTCCCATTTTACCATTCCTCACCCCACTTTGACATTCTGTCAAATAATTCAAAGTTCTTTCAATTTTTCTTTTTCTTCGTGTTTTCAACAACTTTCATTTTCATTGTTCTAATTTTTTTCAAAGGCTCCAAAACCAAAAACTGGTTTAATTTATGAGATTAATCTAATGAGAGAGTCTTGGAGAGTGGTTTTTATTGTTCACATTTGGTTTTTTCTTGATGTATTTGTTCATGATGACAACAAGTGTATATTTATGCATTTGTAATTTTATTATTATTATAGTTAATTTTTAATTATAAATACTATATCTATATTTATTTATTTCTTTTTGATTTATCTTTGATTTAATAATTTGTTACATTTTATTTTCATATGTTATGGAAATGCTTAATGAAGTTCTATGCAAAAATATTATAAAAGAAAAGGGGTCAAGAAAGGAATGATTTGAATTAAACTTGATTGTGATGGGTTAGTGATCGATGAAATCTAGAAAAAAAATTAGAACATGTATTGCAAATTTATTTCCTTAATGATCATCCTCATCTCTCTGACTCTAATATTAGTGCATTCTGCTAGCGGATACATAGTATTCTTTCTACTGATACTTTAGGTACCACAAAATACAATCTTGATCGACCAACTGAATACATCAACATACATCACGCTTTGTGGCAAAAGAAATGAGAAAAGTGGTCTATGAACCTCACAATAGATAACTCTTTAGAGAAGTAGATAATGAACATCAAGAATATATTGTATTTTGTAGGTTAATGGGAACACAAGCAATTCTCTTTTATTATAATTTACTATCTTTTTGAAATCTAAGAAATTAAATTTGATTTATTTAAATCTTGATTTGTATTTTAAAGAATTTTATATTTTGATGTAATTGTCGAGGCCAATTTTTTTTTTTTTTTTTGTGTGTGGTCATTCTCGATCTGTTTGTCATAGTGAAATTTGATTCTTTTATTTTGTAGTTTTAATGTTGCTATTTAAATTTTCAATATTTCCACTTCAATACAATCTGTATTTTTTGGTAAAAAGATCCATTTTTAATACTACTTGTTTAATTTTCTTGATAGAATGTAAATGCAATTTAATGTAATTGTTTCATTTTAATATTTTAAAACTAAATGGAGATTATCTCCAATTAATGTAATGAACACACTAATACAATATACGTACCATAAATGCAATTAGTTCTAATTGATCAATACTAAAAAAACAAAAATTAGTGAGGGAAATTTAGTGAGGGAAAACATGAAATCCCTCTCTAATTCCGTCACTAAATTTTGCGACCAAGGAATTTGTGAGGAATTTTATGTTTTCCGTCACAAATTTCCCTCCCTAATTTTGCTTTTCCTAGTAGTGTGATACTCCCTTTGATTTCATATTTATACAACATAAAAAATGTGCACCCTTTAAGAAAGTTGATTGACTGTATTTAATTGATAGAAACAATTAAGGAAAATGTTAAACAATGCCTTCATGTGAAATAAAGATGCCTGATTTGATGGGGTTATCCATTAAGACAGAGTTGATGGGGCTGCATAAATATAATTGAGGTGTTCAACAAATGATTAAAACATATACTTGAAAGAAAAATTGTCATGTGTACTCTACAATATAAAGGTTTGATTTCTTTATCATTTGTTGAACACCTCTATTATATTTATGCAGCCCCATCAACTCGGTTTTAATAGATAATCTCATCAAATCAGGCATCTTTATTTCACATGAAATTAGGTAAAAGTCAAAACTCAAGTATTACCAAATTAATCCTCACTAAAATCATTCATAATCAATTTGACATTAAAAACAAGGATACACGTCAGAAATTCAAATTGCTCATATGGGAAAGTTCAAAACAAACATCATTTAATATGGCAACATGATAGATCAAAATTAACGTCTTATAAACTATTAAAAAACGAGTAGATTCTGATGTATCTAATTGACATATCAAATGATTTTTGATTAATTCCATATTTTTCGATCGAATGATATGTTATATTATTATGTTTGACACCATGGTCTCAATTGATCCAATCCCATAATAAAAATATAAGATATTTTAGTGTTTTTAACTATTTAGTTGGCAAAGGAAGAAAACCCCACTAATAAGATGTTTCGGTGACTGATAATTAAAGTCTAGATAAGAATTACTAGTTTGAAACCGGTGCCTTGCACGGGAAAACTTGTGCTGAATTTTTTATATAAATTTTAATTTATGTTGATAATATTTATTATAAAAAAGAAGTACAATACATGTTAAAATGTATGTATACCTTATATAGAAAGGGAATACAAATATCCCCTAAGTGATTTTTTTTATTTCATTGCTTCCCTTTATTAAATTGTTTTATCATTTTGGTCTTCAGAGGTTTGTCAAAGTTAGAGTAGGCCTCAAGGTCCCGTGAACGTAAGTAGAGATCTCACCCATCGAATAGATCATCACACTAACATCAGGAGTTAAACATACAGCCTTGCAGATAAGTTAACTCTATACCAAGTTAATATTATTAAAACTATTTTATTATTTTTATGACATTTTTTTATCTTATTTTCCAAAAATTTCAAAAAAGAAAATCTATATTTTGATTAATATAAATTGAAGTGGGTTCTATTTAAAGAGGGTTTAAAAAAGAAATCTAACATGCTTGTTCACAATTAGAAACGGAAGATTCTTAATCCCAAAATCAATGTGATATACACAGAAAGGAATCTATTAAAAAAATATCAACTTGTAACCATCTAAATTAATTTAAATTGAAAAAACTTGTGTTAAAAAAAAGAGTAAATTACACTCCCCTCCCCTCAAAGATGCTTGAAATACACTCCCCTCCCCTCTTATGTTAAAATATACAATTTCCTCTCTTGAAAAATAAAATTTACACTCCCCTCCCTTATAAGATGCTTGAATTACAACCCCCTCCCTTGATAATTAAATATACATTACACTTTAATCTATTTTAACATAAATAAATATTTTTATGATATATATTAATTTTAAACCACCCTTTAAGAAAAATTAATTCATTTCTTTATAATTTAAATGTTAATGATAATTAAATTTAAATATTTTGCTATTGATTTTATAATTTAGAGTTTAAAATTAACTTTTAAATAACCATGGTTTATTGTCGTTAGTAATTTTTCACATATTTTAATTTTATTTTGGCTTGTTTCATATTTTATAATAGGGTTTAAAACTACATGTTAATGAAATTGTGAATAAAAAATAGAAAAAAAATATGTATTCAATTTTTTATTATGTTAAAATAGACCTGCAATACTGTTATTTTCGAAGTGTATTAGATTATTATTTTTTTGCTAGATTATTAAAAATAAAAAAATATATATTGAGGGAGTAAAGTGTAGATTTTAACATAAGAGGGGAGGGGAATGTAATTCAAGCTTTTCTTAGGGGAGGGAAATGTATTTTTCTCTAATATGTTTTGAATAAGAGGGGAGGGGAATGTATATTTTAACATAAGAGGGGAGGGGAGTGTAATTCAAACATCTTTGAGGGGAGGGGAGTGTAATTTACTCTAAAAAAAATGAAAAACTTACTTTTCATTGCATAACTAACTTAAGAACGAATTAACAAACTAATAGTATATATTTTATGCAACCTTCAATTTTTCAATACAATTTTCGGAGAAAATCTTGAATCAACAAACGGTAGCAACATTCATGAATTGACTATGTTGATGGACTGTTTCAATAACAAAAAGTGCTTAGCAACTAATGTCTAACTCTATGACAACGATTTTGGCCTTGAAGTTATTTATAATATATTCTCTTTTTTTTCCAATACATGAAAAATTAACCAGTAATGTCTGAATAGAATAAACAATAGCCTCTTAGTCTAATAGTTTATATTATTATGATGAAGTTGTTTAATTTTTTAATATATAAACAAATTCATCAACCAACATATCTATGTCAAAATCTTCTTGAAAAATAACAACCCGTGGAGTAAACTGATACGAATTTCATGGTAAATCATTATTGTCAACCCTTGTAAATTTAAAGTGATACAATTTTCCTATCTTGAAATTGTCTCTAATAATATGATATTGTTAAGTGTCTTCACAACGTGAAACAAATTAATAGTATAGACAACACATTCCCTCAATTATGTTTATAAAGATGTATATGAGCCTCTTTTCGGCTAATGCAAGAGTATGGTTTCATTGAAGAAAAAAATCAAAATCAAAAAATAGATTTACCAAGAAACGCTTTTAATTTAGTATAAGAACACTAAAAACAACAAATTAATGATAACCTCAACATCCATTAGGATCATTTTAAATAAGTTTGACTCTTGAGATTTTGATATTTCAGTCACATGATACGTTTTAACAATCTTCACAATCAGAAAATAATTCTAAGTAGAGTCTATGACGTTAGAAATCATGAAAATATTTGGGTTAGTTGTCATGTAAAAAGACCGAGAAAATAAATATTTGGCAAAACTATGGTTGCAAATTATGAAAACGAAAAAACTTAAGCAACAAATAAATCTCTTACGAAAAATAAATAGTTAAAAACGTAAAAATAGCTACTATTGTTTAACCCTTTTTTTTTTGTCTAACACTACAACATTTGAGTTGGCATCCATGGTTGCAAATCATGATCATATAAAAAATATAAGTGAAAAAAACATAAAAGATTATTAGTTTAGAAAAATAAGTAGTAAAAAAGCGCATCATGATAGTAATCGAAAGACAAAAAAATAACTTTTTTATTAAGATGAGTTTGCCGAAACATCATGCATTCTCACCTTTGTGCCGTATATATTTATCGGATGCAAAGATCTCTCTTAGCGTCCAAAGAAAATTCAAAATCGATTAGAAATAATACGATAATTAAATGACATTTAAGGGACAAATCAAAATTGATAATCAATTACTATTAGCAACACCAATTTCTTTATGGATTAATTTACATATCCAATTTTATTCAATATAATATTCAATTATGTTTAAAATGATGCTATTAAATCAACATTGGCAATCCCCTAAAAAACAAAATTAACCTTAGCAAAAATCCCTCCCATGGTTTGTGATCAACAATTCATTTTATGTTATGGACAAATCAAGTCAAATTTCTACTTTCTAATAATTGAAGGAGAATATCTTATAGGTGCATTGAATTTTAAATTTTTGATGATGTATCTTTAATGAAATGATAAATTACATTGAATGTAAAAGAGTATCCATTTGTGAAATCAATGCAAGAAGAGAGGATAACAGTTAAAATATAAGGGCTAAATGAAAAATATTTGGTACAATTGAACTGTTGATTTGTGCAATTTGATTTATGTAAATCGTCTTAAATAGAAATTTATGCTAAGTCAAAATATTTTTCATTAAATATACTAATTGATATTGTCCCAGCTGTTTTTACTGATGTTTTAAATTTTAGCAATTGGACATAATTTTGAATGGAGGCGAAATTGACAAAGAAAGGTGCTTAAATTTGGGAAAATGATGGATAACCCGTCTTTCAAAAATTAGAAAATTAGAATATTCAAATTTATAAATTAGAAGTAAAAGTTTATTAATGGTAGATAATGATTTGGGAAATTACATATTGGACTTGTGAATGAGAGTTCATAGATATATTTTTTCATTGATTTATCCGAACTAATTGTCATATGTATAAAAGGAGTAGTATGTTTTGAAAGATGAATATTCTTAGAAGGAATACCCAAGTGAGTTTGATTTCTAAGGTTTTGACATTTCAAGGACAATCCACATTCAAACAATTATCGCTATCAAAAAGTAATCATAATCATTTTTTTTAAAAGTAATCATAAGCAAGACCCGTGATAAGTAATTGAGAAAAATCTTGACAATATTTGAATTGAAAGTAATTGAGAAAAAATTACAAAAGAAATATATGAGATACATTAGTGTACATCATATACAAAATTAACGTATTAAGTTTTTTTTTTAATTTGTCATTTAAAACAAAATTGCACTAATCTAGAAAAAAAAACATAAAAGAAATAAAGCATTTAACTAAATAAATAGTATAAGAAAACATGTTTCATGTTTGAAAAATAAATTTCACAAATCCATTGAAGTCTTGGTTGCAAAATAAAAACAATGTGATTCTTGTTTTTTTAATAAATCTATGAAAGATAAAAGGATGAAGAAATAAAATAATTAACAAAATAATCAAAAATAATAAATAATAGAAAAACTCTATGATAGTTGTACTCAGAATACAAAGGATAGTTTCTTTCTTCTACGGAATTTAAGAAAAAATGTGTCCTTTTCAAATTTGAGTTGCCTCTATTTATAGGCTGAAAATACCACATTTTAGAGCCTAAAACTTGTTCAAAATTGAAAACCAATTCAAGACATTTAAAACTATTAATAATATGTAATGTATGCATTATACAATTCCATCTATATACATCAAATTTCAGTTTGTGATTTGTAGAATTTTACATCATGAAAATCTGATCAAATTAATTGATTTTATGGAATATTAATTGGTAATTCAAATCCAGTCATTGTCAACTCTAACTTTTAATTTTTTGTGATTAGTAAAATTAAGAGCCAATTCCATAACATAGCCAACAAATTTTTGTACGCTAATAGCCTCTAACTTTTATTTTCCACGCTAATAATTTTTTTACACGGTAAACTATTTTTAAGGTAATTTTTTCACATAATATTATTTTACATGTAATAATTTATATAATTTTTTTTCTACATGTAGTAATTCGTATGGTCATTTTTAGGTATTATATTTTTTACATTAAAATGATTTTTAGGATCTTTTTCAAGGGTATTTTTCTATGTGTAAAAATTTGTACGACCCTTTTCTTTTTTTTTCAAGTGATTCTCAAGTTGTTGAAATTATTACTTTTTTTTATGTTCAAATAAAGAATTAAAAAATAAGTTACACACCATTTAAAATTATATCGTTTATTTTTAATTTCTTACAGTTACTATTTTTTGCTTGATCAAATAAAAAAATAACAAATCAATTTGATGAAAGGTAATTCTATTTGTCTCCTTCCTTCAAAAAAATAAATATATTTGTCTCTTATTAATGTTGCCTTTTATAATTAGTGTCATGAAAATTTAGAAATTTAGAAGTTTAATTATCAATTGCCAAGTGGCACAATGCACAAGTGGATAGTGTTATACCCTCATTTTGGACCTAAAAATACTCGTTCAAACTTTTTTGTTTCTAATCATTTCAAATTCACTGTGTCTATTTTACAACTTTCACTGTGCCACAAATGCACATTTTACTGTTATTATCTCCAATCTTCGTACATCCAAAGCCATTCAAAGTGTCTTCTTGCATTACAAGCCATTCAAAAGGGTCTCCACGACCATTGCATGTTTTCCTACATTTGATTCCAATTTTTGCATAAAATCATACAAAAGGGTATTTTGGTCATTTCCTTCAAAGGAACTCATTTTAGCCCCTACAATTTGTCCCTGAGTCTTTTCAATTTTGCATGAATCATTGATCAAATTTTGTACAAAATCGTCTTAGTTTTGCATCTGAGTCGGTCTGAGTCAGTCTGGGTCGTTTTAGTCCCTAAGGGGCATTTTGGTCTTTTCACATCAAATAATTTTTGGGCAGAGAGGTATTTTAAAATACCTCGTTTTGGTAGTGTGTTCATTTTAGTCCGTTTGTTATTTTTAATCGTTTCACTTTACGTTGTTTTCAAATTACATTTTTTACCAATTTTATTTTACTTTTAATTGCGAGTAAGTCCAAATTTCACTTTCAATTACAGATCAGTCCAATTCTTTTTATTGCGGGTTAGTCCAATGTTTACTGTTTTTTGCAGATTGGTCCTTTAAATTTGCTTTTTTGCAGAATAGTCCTTAGGACAAATTTAGTCCAGGAGCCACACAAGCAGTACAGTCCACGTGGCACATTTCAATTGGCCCACAGTCCACATGTCAGCCTATATAAGGCCCTAGGTGTCAGAAATTCACGGGGATGAAGGTGCCACATCACAAACAGAAAATTCTTTCTCTCTCTGATTCAGTTGGATCAAAATTGTAACAAACTCAGGAAGTTCCAAGAACACAAAGCAATCTCGTAAACCCTAATTGTTTCCAGAACTGAATGCAAGCAAAATCAATGGGATCGGGAATAGCTCTCAGAGATTCAATGGTGAATCATCATCACTGAGCCTCCATTTCTACAATTCAAGCATTGGATTCATCACTGGAAGCAACGAATCCGAATGCGATCACAGAAGACAAATTGAGAAGAAAAGAGAAAGAATTCAAGGAATCCGAACCAATTGAGAAGAAGAAGAAGAGGATTACCGTTCAAATTCCAAGTTCAAGCCAAGAAATCAGCGAAACAGAATCAAGATTCAAGGTTTCCGAAGATTTCGACTCAAATCTCCAGTTTAAACACAGGTAACACACGAACTCAATCTCATATTGTTGAAAACCATCACAAGTTCAGAAGCAACACGAATCCATGGAAGATTCGAGCTGTTTGGTTCGAAACCCTAACCCTAACATCAAAACAGTTTGAAAACGCAGAGAATCGCTTCAAGATTCACAACGAGTGTGAATCGGAGAGATTCCTTGGTGATTTACAAAGATTGAATTCAAAAAAACACGAAGAAACCAAACAGTTCGAACCTACCATCAAAACTCAGAAATTCGTGTTGATTCCACGGTTGAAAACGTCTTCCAATGACTAATTTGTGCTTAGAACAACAACACGAAGCGTTTAAGCCATGAATGTTTGATTTCTGGGTAGATTCGAACGGATTAGGTTTAGGGTTTGCGAAGAGAGAAGAGAACGATCGAGAAGAGAGAGAACAGTAGGGTTGAAATGAAAGAAACCGGGTCTAGCACCCTTTTATGCAAGCTTCTGGACCGGGTCGCTCCATACCCGGTCCACTCCCCTTTAATTGTGTGCGTTGGATCAAGATCCTGATGGATCTGGATCAATCCAACGTTCCTAGAGCGTTAGTTTGATCCGGACCCATCAGATCCGTGGGTTTGGGCTGTGAACTATGGGCCTTTAGATTTCTTGCGTTTTTGGGTTTTTTGTTGATAATTGCACCTCCTTTCTTGCTGATTGAACCCCTATGCATGCTAAACTTCTTGCAAAAAATTCCTAAAAATTGTCATGAGTTTCTTGATACTTGCTTGGCTGTTTGGTGTTAATTTTACATGTTAAAATTGATGAAGTATATGTGTGCCAATTTTTTGTCCTCTTAATATGTATATTGGTGTTTTTGTGAAGTTTCTTGCATAATTTTCGTTCTAATTCAATACCATGTGATTTTGATGCTTGTAATATGATTTTGTGATACTTTTGCCATGAGTTTGTGATCATCACCACTGTTTTGTGAATCGTGATTTTAATTTCTTGTTTGGAAAGTAATATGAATCTTTTTAGGTTATAAAATGTGCATAAAATGTGTGAAGTTTGAATGCATGGCTTTATGAAGTTTGTGATCATCTCACACTTTATTACTAACCATTTGTTTCATGCCTCATTCAAGTTGCAAGCATTGCATCATTCTCATTTCTTTTCTCATTTTTTCACTTCATGCAAACCTCCCTTTGTCTCTATGTAATACTTTAGGTAGTTTACTTTCTTTTAAATTCTTGCAAGACCATAGAATGTAAACTAGGACCCGATGTAAAGGACTATGGACACTATGATGATGTACACCGACACATGCACCGACACGCACACACGTTGTATGTTTACCGCTAGATGTATGTTTAGGAAACGCGACACTTAGAAAATATGCATTTTTCAAAGCAAACTAACTCTTCACTCAAATCTTTTCACAATAATGTTGGAGTCAAAACTCCACAATTTTCCCTTTATTTTCTTAATCAAAAATACAAATGAAACTTAAATTCCAACTTTAACCTTTTTGTTTAATAAGTGATCAACCTCACCTTCTTTCAAATCTCATGCCTTTAAGGCCTCTCATCCTTTCTTCAAAACTATTTTCAAAACTAAAATTGAACCAACCCACAAAAATCTTTTGGAAGAGAACTACATGGAATTTTGATCCCTTAAAAGGGTATGTAGGCAAGAGACCCAAAGTCTCTCCAAGTCCAATAAAAACAACACTCAAAACCTTCTTTCTCTCATTCTTAAAATCAATCTTTTTCACAAATAACGATAAAAGCAAAGCGTATACATAAGACTAGCAAAACGGTTCCTATAGGATACTATAGTCATTACGGGTGCCTAACACCTTCCCGTAGTGAAATTTGCCCCGAGCTCAGAATTTCTAAGGTTTTTTCTCGATTTTACCTTTCCCCAAAAAAAACAGAGATATCAATGATTGAAAGGTTCAAATCTAATTAATGATTTGACACCCGAAAATCGCGATAACAGATAGCCTATTAGAAAAGTAGCATTTAATATAGGTCAATGTAAAACATTTGCAATTGTATATAATATAGATAGATTCCAACCAGAATGGAAACTCGGGCTCATCTAAAAAATTCATTCTCAATTATAACTAATTAACAACTTGAGTATAAACACTTAACTGAAATGTGAAGATTTTATGTGAGTACTTATTAATATTCACAACATAATTTATTAATATTTACATTAAAGAATAAAAATGTATCCCATAAAAAATCATAGTTTCTCTCACAAATATTAGAAAAATATTGCACATCTCAACTATATTATCAAAATATTAAGAAGCCAACATATATTTGAGAATAATACGCTATGGTTTCTATGAAGTTATTTTTTGTTTTTTTTTTTCATTCCATTTTGGTCCATTAAATTATAAATGTTATACTTTTTGGTTTTCTATAAAGTTTATCATTTCATTTTAGTCTCTTAAATGTTACTACAAACACCGGTCTTTTACCATTTTTTTAACCGAGTTATTTTTTTTTGAGTCTGTCAGATGTCATATGTGATTATGTGCTTATTCCCTCCGGTTCTATAGATAAGAAAAAAAAATTGGTCCTATATATAAGAAAATCACAACTTTTAAGATGTAGTTATTGTTTCAAAGAATTTTCTATCCCTTATTTAATGTTTGTCTTTTTAATATATTAATGAGTGTATTTAATGCTTCACAATATTTTATGAGGGTAATTGTCAAAAATAAAATAAAATCATGAGGATATATTTGTATAAATATTAAAAAAGTTACATTAATTAATTAATGTATTGATTTTGATATTTTTATTAGAAACAAAGGAGAATGAGAGTTGATGCTTACAAACAACCCATTAAAATACTACAACACATTCAAGTATTAAATAAATCTTAAAATGTTTAAAATGTTTTTTTATTATACTATGTGCCGTAGGGAGTACAAAACACCATGTTTAAAAAACATTCAATAAGAACGGATTTTGTTAACTCGACATAACACATCAACATTTTTTTTTTATAGTTAATCCATCCAAACACATAAAATAATACAGGAATTTGAAATAATATGGGTTCATTAGAAAATATTATATAAAAGTGAACAAAACCAAAAACTTCAATTTAATATTAAAATTAAATAAATGACATATAAAAACTAACAAAACAGTTTATCATAATGTTCAGAGTTGGGTCATCACATTAGGTTAAGATCAACCTTTTAATTTAATTGACACCACTTCATCATACAAAATATTAATGTATTAGGTATATTGGTTGTCTCACTTATATGTTTCTTAACATCTACTCTTGCATCTAATGTGGAGCTTTAAGTTAAAATAAACACATTTCCCTTACGTGTGATGCTCTCTGTGTTTGTGATCTGGCGACATTGTCAAATAAAGTCACACATAGGAACAACATTGTAGAAAAGGTATTGTGGTTTCATGGACGAAGATTTATGTTCCCATCTTTCATTAAAAGAGAGAAATAAAATTAGAAGAAAAAAAAAAGAATGGGAAAAGAAATTTGAGCATGAGAGAAATGATAAAGGAAAAAAGTAGCGTGTTTTGTCCGTGCAAATACTGAGAGTGAGATAGTAGTAATTTTTTTATGTTGGTTGTATCAGTTAGAGATTTATGAGCAATTATTTCACCAATAAAAAAATGTTACATCGATTAAAATTTTCTAATAAACATATACTACAACCCAGCATAACACATATGTGTTTTTTCATTGTCAAATCACAACAAAGGTCAAAAGTGAAAGTATTTGAAATATAGAGATTGGATAAAAAAAATTGCATGAAAACGAACGACATCCAAAAACTTATATTTAATATACAAAATTAAGAAATTAAAAGACTAAAAACAAGTTCATTATAATGTTCAGAGTTCTGAGAGAGCCTATAATGGGGTTGATCATCATATTTAACTACGAAAAACCCTAAGTGTTAGATCGACACCATATCTTGACCCAAAATCTTAAGACAATAGAAATATTAGTCTTCTCACTTATATGTCACTCAATATATACTATTTTATCCAATTTGTAATTTAACTCACACACGGTACATTAACATCTCTCCCTTAATTGTTGGACTCTATGTATATCTGATTGGGTGAGATAGTTAGATGAGGTCAGAAACACAACATGGTAAAAATGGGGGTTGGTGATGGTTTTATAGATGAATGTTTTTGTTTGTTTCTTTCATGAGAAGATATAAAGTAAATTAGATAAAGAAAGAAGATGAAAAAGGAATTTGAACATGATAGAAAAGATAAGGAAAAAAACTAAGGAGGGTATGTTTAATCTGTGTTGGTATAGAAAATAGGGTGAGTTGCAGGTAATTTTTTAGATTACTGGGTAATTATGCTACCAAAGTATTAGTGTCATTAAACAATATCACATCAATTTAAAATATCTCATAAGCCTGTAATTTATAAACTCAGCATAACATATCTATATTTTTTCATTGTCAGGTCTCACCAAATACCAAAATTAAAGGAATTAGAAATAACAATGATTGAACAAAAAAATGGCATGAAAGTGAAGGAACATATAAAAACTAAAATTCAAGCTAAAAAACTTCAATGACACCCAAAAACCTACAAAATAAATCATAATAATATTGAGACTTCTGTGGGAGTCTCCAATGAATTGTATCATCACATTGGGCTAAGACCAACTACACAAGTGAAATTGATATCACATCTTCGTCAGATGTCTTAAGGCATTAAGTATATGAGTTACTTCACTTATATATTCCTCAGCATAAACTATTTCATACAATGTAAAAAATTTACTCACACTTGACGTAGTATATGTGTTCCACCATCAAGAACTTCTCCCTCACAATGTTGAACTGAGATATCATACCATAGTTGGACATTTTGGAAGAGCCAACACTGGTGTCAATCGACACATTGGAGAAGGAACAACCACACAAGTGAGAATGATACTACATCTTCATTCAAAAATTTGATGCTTTAAGTATTAGTTTTTTTTCTTCCACTTATTAGTTAATCAACCTCCATTGTTTTATCCAATGTTTGACTTTCACTGACACTCGATATATTATAATATTGTCTCTCTCAATTATGACGAAATTCTAGCCCGTGTTTGGCACGGGTGTCCATACTAGTATCATTTAACTCCTTAACCCGCTCGTACCTCCCTTAACTAAGTCTTTTAATTGTTAATTATTAGACTTTTGACCCGTGCGACGCACAAGTCTTCTCAACTATAATAAAGACCAATAAATAATTTTTAACCCGTAAGATCATGGTCGATCAATAAACACAAATTAGATTATTAAAGATACAATATTACAATCAAATAATAATAAAAAAAATTATAAAGAAAAAAGATAAAAAGAATACAAAATTATATTGTTGCATGGGTCAGTTTTATTTATTACTTTTATAGTTAAACATAAAAAATTAATGCAGTTCATGGTTCCTAACAAATTATTTAGGGTAGCTGAGTTTGCATGGAAATTAGGGTATTCTGTTTGTAAACGTATTAAATAAGTGTACAACAACTTGTCAAAAAAAAAAATCTACAGAAACAATATGTTAAGTTGCTGCAGAACTAATAAAATTAATAAATAATAAGAATAAGGATTAAGATATCTATTACATTTTTGCTTTGAAAAATATTCACGATAATTAGAAAAAAACGAAAAATATATGCAAATTTAGAGCCAAAATTTTAGGATAGAATTGTTGCAAACCTAATAAAAGATTAATGGAGGGAAAAAAATTAGGTTAAGACTTAACAAAATTAATTGTTGCAAACCTAATAAAAGATTAATGGAGGGAAAAAAATTAGGTTAAGACTTAACAAAATTAATAAATAAGGATGCATGAATTCGATAGTTTTTAGTCTATAATAGGTTTTGCATCATTTGCTTTTGCTATATACCACTTTACCATTGTAAATAATAACAAACTTATGTATTTTATCTTGAATTTAAATAAAAGTTGTTTTCATTTTCTTTTCAGCAGTATCCACATTACTATGATAAGTGTAGGTTTTTACTTTGTCTCAATGTGTGAAGGAAAATCACAAAATGCTTCTTAAATCGATGTCTTAATGATGACAGACTTAATTGAACATAAAGATCAATGATTCTTATATTTGTTGTTTTTAGTAAATTTATTTAGCGTTCTTTAAAATATGATATAAAATCAGAAGCATCTCATCGGGACATGAAATTGAAGAACAAGATTGACAAAGAAAATATAAGATCAGATATGTCAATATTATGAAGGAAGCTCTCAAATTAAAAGAAACTTTATAATAAGTGATCACAAGCACTTTAGAGAAGTTGATTTCTCAGTCTTCTTTCTTTATTTCTTCTTTACCTCTGAAAGTTTCTTCTTTCCTGGGTTGTCAAGAAATGAATATCAATTTGTACCTTTCAGTTGTTGTTGCTTTCTGAGAATAACCTGCTATTTTTTTTTGTCTCTTTTTAACGGAGGTAAGAGAGTTGGAATGGTTTTCATATGTGGTTTTCCTTTTTTCATGACATAAAGTATGTATTGTTAAAAGAGGTCGGATGTGGCGTTTCTGGGGAGGCTAGTCCATGGAGTCTTCGTACTCAGTGAAGGCGGAAAAAAGGGTGGTGCATCCTGTAACAACCTATTTTTCCTTGGATTTATTTTTAATTATTTTTATATGTGTTTGTATGTGATTAATTGCCTTTGTGTGTGTTTTGGTGGGAATTATTGAAATTCGGTGTTAGAAGGATATTTTAGTCATTTTAGACTTAGGGGTATTTTGGTCATTTTATAAGCAAGGGTAATTTGGTAATTTCACCGTGAAGATTATTTTTAGCGCTTTAGTAAGAACCTTTAGTTTGCTAAGTTATCGGAGTGGTTGTGGTAATTAGTTGTGAGCCGTTATTTATTCGGTAACTTTCTACCGTTAGTGAGTAAGACTTTGTGGTTTAGTGATTTAGAAGTCTTAGGTCTATTAAGATATTTTTTAAGGGTTAAGCCCATTAGTATGAGCACTATTTAAGTTATAGTCTTTGGAGAGAATTAGGGTTCACATTCATTTCATAACATTTTGAGGGAGGTAGAGAGAGAAATATCTAGAGAGAGGATTTTGAAGAGAGAAAAGCTTCGAGAGCAAGAAGAGAATAGAAACTCAAGGGATTGGAATTAAAGTGAAGCACTAGCTTAGCTTTGTGAAGATTTAAGGTAAGGGGGCTAGTTTTCATACATAATCCTTTGTATAATCTTTTTCTTCTTAAACCCATAAGTGCTTATTCATGAGAAGTGATTAATTTTGAATTAATTGTTGAAAATTCGTGCTCTTGAATGTTTGGGTATGCTAATTTGTTGATACTTATGTTGTTGATGATGAAATTGCATGCTCAAGTTGTATATTCATGAAAACTTTATGTTTTGCTCAAAATTGGTGATGTATGAAGTTGTTGTTGTTGATTCTTTGATGAATTCATGATCAATTGGTGTTGTTGTTATTATGAGATGTTGTTGTTGTGAATTCATGCTATGGATATTCATGATTATGAAGATTGCGATGAAATTTGAATTGTTCTTGATAGTTTTATGAAAAATGGATGAATTTGTGATTTGTGTTGGAATGATGTTTTTGATTCAAGTTTCATATGGTTTTGAGTGTCTTTTTATGTTTATAAACTTTTGGACAAACTTTGGGAACCAATTTGGACATTGGGGAGTCAAAATTGGAGTTTTTTGAGTGAAAATGGAGTTTTTCCCGAGAGCATAGTTGTTGGGCACTGTCACAACGCGCCACAGCGAGTTGGAGGCGAGCTGGGGCCAAATTTTGCCTGTGGGAACTCGCCATGGGGAGTAGACTGCTCGCCACGGCGAGTTACACAGTAACAACACCCCCTGTTTCGTGTTCTTGCGTCTTTTTCGCATATTTCTGTTTTGAATTGGCTTTTGGTGTACACATGAAAGTCTTAGATAATTGAGTTATCTTTCCAATGGCTTTGGATTGACTTGAAAAAGTTTTGTTGATTGTGAGTTATGATGAAAACACTCCAAGTGAGTCTTGGAGAAATTTTAAGGAAACTTAGCATAACTATTCCAAGTCAACCCAAGACTTATGGTTTGTTTCCAAACATCAAAACTTAAGTATTAGGGGTTCAGTTAAGGTGTTTTAAGAGTATTTAACCTATGTCTTGTTGAATCAAACCTAGTTTTCTTTTGATAATGAATTGGTTTTGCAAAATGATAAAATGAGATGAACTTTGTGATATTTTTACGATTTCGTCGTATTTGGCCGGTGAAACGCACATGTATGCATAGCTGCACTCATATGTGATTAATGTGTATACATAGGCAATTGAGTTTGTTTTCTTAGTTTTGATTCAATTGTCATAGTTTGTTTTAAAGTTGTGAAACGATAGACAAACTTTGTCGAAAATGATCTTTAAGACCGAATACCTTGTAAATCTTTTATGAATAGTTTGATATGATTATAAGATATGTGAACGATTGATGGGTGTTGAATATGATGTTTATCATAATATGGTGTATTTTCTCCTTCACTTGAATTGTGAGAATTTATATGAAGTTGTTGAATTATTATGGTGATGTTGTTGGTGATTATATATGTATATGTGCACATATGTTGTTGGTGAGTTTTCATACCTGCAATGGTGTTGAATTGTTGGTGTAAGCATGTAATGAAAAATGTTGGTGTTGATTGTTGAAGTTGTGTGAACATGTGCATTGTCGTTGAGTCATATGTTCATGCATCATAACATGTTGTAGAATACTTTGTATTCAATTATTCGGGGTGATTATGATGTACAGTTGGCATCAAGGGTGACAACCTCAGAGGTGATTTGGTATCACATGCATATAGGTTTCTTGTCTAGGCGCATTGCATGAAGTCGATATGAGTCATAATTGTTTATGTGCTTGGTGTGAATTATGTGCTTGGTGTTGTTGTGTACTTGGTGAATAATTGTGATTGATGAATCATATACTTGTTGAAATTTGTTGGCGACAATTCGGCGAATATGTGAAGATGTGTACTTATCGATGTTTATTGTGAACCATGTAATCTTATGATGATTAATCATTCCTGTTTATATATTTGATTATGTTTGATGTGAAGCTAACCTCAGTGGTCGTTCGGTTGACCGCCGCCTATTTGTATGAATGGGTAGACGGCGTGCATGATTGATTTTCTTTTAGCTTGCTTGGTGAGTGCTCGAGGATAGTGGGAGCTACCTTTGTTGGTTGTTGCTTAGCGTCTTAGATAGGCTCTAATCTAGGACGTTGTCGTTTATGTTGTTTTGGATTTATCTTTATTTGAGATTGCCTATATGTCGGGTTTTGAATATTTTACTTACGGATGTATTTATGAGTTGATTACATGGTTATTTGAGATGTATGCTATTTTTCCGCTGTGATGTTTTATTGTTGAAATTTTTATGCATGTCAATTGAGATATATTGAAGACGTGACGTCTATTTCTTGAATAATTGTTATATTCGCGTACTTTATTGCTTTAATAGAAGTAAAGTGTTACACATCCTAAGCTTGAGCCCTAATGTTGCAAGGGAGGTGACTGGTAGAGGCTGAAGGAAGGTGGAGTTCGTTAGAGTTAATAGTCCCCTTCCTTTAGTTGTGACTTCTAGTTCCACATCTATACCCATATATCACCTTGCCTTGGTCCTCATAATTCGCTTCTTTTGGGGTGCATGTCGGGATGGATGCACGATTTCCTTCCCCCGAGGCGCTCCCACGGCTTTGTCATGATCAGACTGGCCAAGGAGAATGGTTGAGCTCCTACGCGCCTCTCTATTTTACGTATTATGCTATCAGGAGTTTGTTGAGGATAGGCGTACATGCGTTGCTCATCTTGAAGGTCGGTTGGCAGACTATATCTTGTGGAGTTCATTCCAAGAGATTCCCCTTGTAGATTTGAGTAGGCTTCATTGTTGGAGTCCAGGCTTGTCTGGTACCTAGGTGATGACAAGTTATCTTACATTATTTTCTGCATATTTTTCGGTCATTTAGTTTCATTTTGATCCAAATTGGAGGAATTTTAGAACAATTGCCTATGGTTTACCGGATATTTTATACTGTTTTCATTTCGAATCATATAATTATAGTTTACCCGAAACCAAGCAATTCACTACAAAATCATGCAAATAAGAAAATAAATGCAAATCATGAGGATTTGGGAAACACAATGGATGAAGGTTCAAGAGTCCTCTGAAGACATTACAAAGTGGAGTAATTTTGTTCCAAGACCCAAGACAAGTTTCAAGGAAGAAAACACTCAAAAAGACCAAGAAAAAGGCAAAACACACTAGAGAAGAGAATTTCACGCCTCGAGTGTGTGAAACAGTGTTGAAAAAGCACTGCTTTTGTGCCCATGTGCGAGTCGCGTGTGCCTCCAAGAAATAACAACTTTTGGCTGTTTTTCTCTTGTGCTTAAGGAAAAAGTCCAGATTTTCAACTCAAACCCACTTGAAAATCAACCTATAACTACAAATCCTCTCATGCATAATTAGACAATCAGAACAAAGTGGTTCTAGAGGAAGGAAAACACTAGGAGCTTCAAAGGAGGATACTCTCCTAAACCTTAGTCTCTAGGGTATGTTTTATTCTTCTGTAATTTTTTATTTAGTAACCATGAGTAACTAAACCCTAATTGGGTAGAGTTTTAAGATGAACCTCTATTTCTTTGTCAGATCTTTTTAGTTCAGGTATTTCAGTTTTGTTATAATTTCTATTTAATTTTCTTATGCAAGAGTCTCAATGCTCTCATTGGATCTAGGGAGTGTGACATGCCTAGGGATGGTCCCTGAACTTAGAAAAAGAGCAAACACTCTTTTCCGAACGTTGCATATTGAATTTTATTCTTTTCCCTAAGGGAAGTTAAACGAGATAAGGTTGCTCGTTTATAGAACTACTAAGGTAAGAGAGAATATGTGTGATGAAATTCTAAGATTCATAGATGAAGTTTGAGCCTTTAGATAACAAATTAGGAATCTCAATGTGTCAATTACCTCTAAGAGAGTAAGGCCCCACTCTAATATTTTGTGTGTTGGCCTACTAGATCATGTAGGATTAACGACCTTACACATGTTAGTGCTGTGTATAACCTTAGGGACATACTGCCACACGAACTCATCACTTAAATATAACCTTTGTTTTACAACTGAATGTTGACTTGTCTTTAATCCAACAAGGAAATAGAGAAGATTCAAAGAATCCTAGCCGTCGTTAATATTCTACAGTCAGTCTAGCTTACTAACTTACTACTGCTTTGCACTATCAAATAAAACCGGCAAACTCCCCTCTTAATTTACTTGCTTTATTTTTTTTTTCTGTTTTAAATAAGTAACAATAGTTGCCGATTTGAAATGACAATCAACTGTAGAGACGATCTTACTTACTACTTTATTACTTGTGAATGATTTAGTACACTTGCCGAAATTGTTCATCAACCGACTTACCTTGTACTAATGATCAAATATATATATATATATATATATATATATATATATATATATATATATGTACATTGTAATTTCAATGATTATTATAATTATAACTTTGTACCTCCATCATGTTTGTTGATATCCCTGGTTGAAACTATGGGCTTATTAGATGTTGATCGGAGATGCCTAACCGGCCAAGGAGTAGCTCCCTTCCTCATCCAAGTGAAAACTTGGTACATTCTCAATGTCAAAGATCAAACTCTAATTCTATCAAACCCTAACCGACCTAGGGTTTAGGGTTTAGGGTTTAAAACTTTAATTCTATCAACTAAGAATCATCTTATAAAGATCAAACTCAACTTTCCTCTCCATACCTCACACTCAACAGTTTGTATCACAAACACTCCCTCTCCTCCAACACTTTCTAGACCCATTTACCTACTAAAGATAAATTTAACTTCTTCAATCTTCTAACCCCCAAACCACCATTCTCCCATTGTAAGCATAAAGTATCCCATTTTATCCAAGACATTTTCCTAGAATCCTCACAACCCCCAAAAAAATTACTAAAAATAGATTCAAGAGAATAAATGATACTTGATGGCGCTTTGAAAAAGAAAAGGAAATAAACTGGTATGGAGGGAAATACATACACAAGGAGAATCAATCAACCCCCAAAGAAAAGATTCTTGCTCTTCCAACCAGACAATCCACTATGAATATGATCCACTAAGGGATGCCAAAAATCATGTTTTCTAGAATCTCCACAATCGGCAACCCAAGATACAAAATAGGAAGACAACCATGTCTATAGTTCATAACCACTGCAGCCTCATGTAGCCAGGATTCCACTACATTAACACCGAACGACATGCTTTTGTGAAAACTGATTTTTAAACTAGATATCTCCTCAAATAAAAATAAAACCGCCTTCAAAGCTCTAACATTCTCCCAACTTTTAACCCCAACCAATAAGGTATCGTCCACAAATTGAAGATGAGATACTTAGTCAATAGATTGCGCCCCCACACCATAACCAGTAAATAATCATTCTCAACCAAGACATTTAAGCCTTCAGCCCGTAATGGAAACAAAAAAAGAGAAAGAGGGTCACCTTGTTGAAGGCCTCTTTCAAAATGAAATTCATAAGTTGGACTCTCATTCACAAGGATAGACGTTGACGATATTGTAGGGACAATTATGCCTTATATTTTGGGACGGGGGAAGTATGCCCTAAGGTCACATGTTAACATTTTCCAATGTAAAGTTTGTAGTGTAATTAGTATGTATTAATTATGTATGACTATTAGTTTTTTCAAAAAAAAATAATGTATGACTATTAGTTACACCATTCAGTCATTATTATAAGTAGATTCATACAATTAATTATTCATATGGTCTTTATTATATACATCATTTAATGAATGAATGTAAAATATTGATATTTGCTTATAATTGTGACTGGAGGGTGTATTATTTTTATGTATAAACTAGTTAAAAACTCGTGCGATCGTATTTATAAAATTTGTTTCCTGCTAAAAATTTGTTTATTTAAAAATATTTTTAAACTTGAGTCGCTACTAAAACGACAAACTGTCAAATTCATATGTTTATAAATTAAAAAGGAGAGAATAAATAGATTTTAGTATAGAGAAATAAAAGCATACTTCATACTTGAGCAAATTTCCTTTTGCTGTCAAATCGCTGATTATACCCTTACATACATGGTTACATCTTTGTGTATGACTGAAAAAGATCTGCTACATTATTATTTTTTTATTCAGGATGTTTTCGTGAAAAGTTTTTCGCTAGAACTAGCATTTCCGTTCAATCAATAACTTGGTATGCATTTTGTGAGATAGTTCGATTACTTTAATTGTAGACATTATTCAATTTTATGCTAATTACATTAACTGTTGTGAATTTGTTTGCAAAATCATACTTTTCAATTTTTATCGATATTGAATTTATGTTGTTTTCGATGTATTAATTCTACTATTCTATCATATTTAATCAGCAAATATCTTTATAGTTAAAAAACCAACTCCAAAGTTTATCATTATTTAATTAAATCATCAATTGTCAAAACACCTCATACAAACAAAAAACAAAATTTAACACCTCATTCAATAGGATGTATGGTCATTATTCAGTTCCCGTGCTATTACATAATATATTACCCTCCTGAAAAATTATATTGTCCCTTTTATTGAACTTCATTTCAAAATAAAACATTAACAAGGTAGTAACTAGTTGCGAAATCATGGGTCTTTTACTCGTTGTTCAAAAAAACCTCTTATTAGGCCTTTGTGGCGGCGGGCAGACTAAACCTTTATCGTTTGGTCCACAAGAAGCACAACATGAGCAAATATGCTTATTGTCAAGAGTAGTGTCACATCTACAACCGTAAGGCTGGCTGCCTGATCCAAAAGATTCCACAAATTCTTGTTCGCATGAGTTTTTAGAACAGTCACCATTGTTTGTCAGATCTTTGAAACAAAAATTGGCTACAAAAATAAGATCAAGTCATTTCACATATATGTTAGTATAGTTTGATAATAATAATAATAATAATAATAATAATAATAATAATAATAATAATAATAGTAGAAAAATGCTAGTTATCATGGTCAATTTGTCAGACGAAAGCGAAGAATTAATCTTAGCATCACGTCTTAATTCTTTGCTTTCTTGCCTATAATTTTCATAAACAATATCATTGCTCGTAAAAAAACAACAATAATAATAAGTTTACCAGATCCGTAGGTGAAGAGAGTAAACAAAGCTGCCACGATTAGGAGAGTGCTTCCTAGCTTCATGATGTTATTTGATCAAATAGAACTCTGAAATGTCAAATAGAGTTAAATATTTTCAAATAGAACTGTGAAAATGCTATGACAATGTCAAAGTAGAGGAATAAAATGCATAGATATACAGGCATCACAAAGTTTACTAAAAAAGGAAAATATGGAAACAAAATAAATATGGAATATTTGTTTCCTTAATGCACTGATTTAAATCTTTGACCAAAAAAAATATCTTTTCAATAAGCGGCAAATTGATTTTATCAAGGTAAGTTTTAATAGAAAATTTGATTCGGTTTATTCGCCCTAATTAAGTATTAATGTGTATTTTTTTTTTAAGATAGTATTGTATTAGTGTGTGATTTGTTTCTTATAAATATTTAACCAAAAAGGTTAATTTACTGCATTTTTTTTTTGAGAGGAAGTATAAATGTGTAATTTTTTTAAAGGAATTATCAATGTGAGATTTTTTATTTTAAAGGAGCAATTTTATGCATTTTAATTTTTAATTTACAACGATATTTTTTTTATGGGAAAATGATGTGATTTTTTTTTATCAATGTGCAGCATTCTTTTAATCTGTTGTGCGCTTTTCTTTTCTTTTCTTTGGTTTGATTGTTTTCTTTTTTTATGTTGATGTTGTGGTTGTTTTGCATTTTTTGCTATTGTGGTTCTTGCAAGTTGTTCTCACATCAAGTGCATTATTTGTCAATTTTTTCCAAAGCTGGAGTTATCGTGTATATGTGCTTCATTATTGTGGAGGTGGTATAGCATTTGTGGGGTTGGAGTTAGTGTTTGTTAAGGTGTTTTCAGTATCTCGTGTATGAAGGAACTTTGATTTTAGTTAGCTATCTTGTATGTGCATTGATTGGCAGGTGAGCTTGTTCCTTGTGTTGCAAGGGATTTTGTTGTGAATTCGTTGCAAAAATTACACCAAATAATAAACTTAATGCGTAGAGTAAATAAACCAAGCAATCAAATCAAGTGGGTGATAATATAATTCAAATAAAAATAAACAACAAGCGAAAAAGGAAGAAGGAGAACACAAGAATTTGTTTACCCAGTTCGGTCTAATGACCTACTCTGGGGAGAGAGCAACTCTATGTTCTACTATAATGATATAAATTTCTTTACAAAGAGATATTGCGGATTACAAGAATTAGTCTTCAAACCTAATTCTACTCAAGTCTCAATCTATTTCCGTGACCAAGAGACTCAATCCTAACAGTGTTTTATTCAAGGCGAATCAAAACAATCCCAACCCTAGTGTTTGTTACCAAGAGAAATCTCTACAAACCCTAGTTTGTTTGTTGGCTTCTAAACCCTGTTTTCTACACACTTTTTCATCTGATACAAGATTTATATTTATAGTGAAAGCATCCCTCAAAAATTGGAACAAAACAGGCCAAAGAAAACATTGTTTTATTTTTCTACTGTCATGACAATTCGAGCGCCGATTTTGACAATTCGGGCGCCGAAAATTGTCGAATCAAAAGTCTCCAAAAAACAGGAAAATTCGGGCCCCAGGCTGCATAATTCGGGCCCCGATTTTGGACTTCTAGGATGTATCAATTTTGAGTCATTTTTCAACAATTCTCCACCTTGACTCTAAATTGGCGATGATGTCAATTTAACCATCAATCGCCTTAACGCTCTCTCCAACCTTCATCTACTATTCAATGAAGTTAATCAAGTCTAAACAATGCTTAAACCTTGATCTTGGCAATGATTTGGTGAACATGTCTGCTGGATTTTCTTCCGATGCTACTTTCTCCACCATGATCTCCTTTGTTTCAACCATGTCTCGAACAAAGTACAAACGAATGTCAATGTGTTATGTTCTTTCATGATATACTTGATGATTTGCCAAATAGATGACACTCTGGCTATCACAATGTATTTTCACACACCCTTGACTAATCCACATTTTTCCAATCATACCTTTCAACCACATGGCTCCCTTGACCCCTTCAACAAGGGCAATGTAGTTTGCTTGAGTTTTTGAAAGCGCTACAACTGATTGTTGATTTACCTTCCAAGTTACTGTGTACCGAACAATGTAGACACAAATCCTGATAGCGGTTTTCTAGTGTTTACATTATCTGCGTAGTCCGCACCCACATATCCCTCTAAAGCATCCCTTCCTGGTTGTGCCCTTTTATGCTTTAGACCACCTTTCAAAGTCTCATTCAAATATCTCAGAACCCATTTCAAAGCTTGCCAATGCACTTGACCCAGATTTTCCATAAACCGACTTATCACACTTATTGCATAGGATAAGTCCGGTCTACTAGAAACCATATCATACATGATGCTTCCAACCTCACTTGCATAGGGATAGGGAGTACCCTCTATCCTTCGTTTCTCTTCATCGGATTGAGGACACTGCTTTATTGACAACTTTGTGTGATGACTAAGAGGAGTGCCAACGACCTTAGAATCTTTCATTCTGAACCGCTCCACCACTTTCCTCAAGTACCCCTGCTGAGATAAGAATAACTCACCTTTGTCTCGGTCCCTCATGATATCCATACCAAGTATCCTCTTTGGATTACCAAGATCCTTCATCTCAAATTCTTCATTAATTTCTTCTTGAGCTTCTGAATCTCTTGCCTATCAGAACATGCCATAAGAATATCATCTACATAAAGGAGAAGGTAGAGAATTACTTTCTCATTCCTTCTCATCATGTACACACAACTATGATAGTTGCTTCTCACAAAACCAGCCTTTACCAGGAACTCATCAAAACGACGATACCACTGTCTTGGACTTTGCTTCAACCCATACAAAGATTTTTTCAACAAACATACCTTTGAATTATCTTCTACGAAACCTTCTGGTTATTGCATGTAGATAGTTTCTTCCAACTCTCCATGTAGAAATGCGGTCTTCATATCCATCTGTTCAAACTCAAGATCATACATGTTAACAATCGTCATAGGTATAGAACAATGTTTTACCACCGGTGAAAAGATTTTGTTGTAATCAATCCCTTCCACCTGAGTAAAACCCTTTGCTACAAGCCTTGCTTTATACCTTGGTGCTTCGACCCCTGGTATTCCTTCTTTCTTCTTAAACACCCACTTGTTTCCCACTACCCTTTGATTCTTAAGTAATGAAACAAGTTTCCAAGTCTGGTTTTTTTTTTTTTTCCAATGAAAGTATTTCCTCATTCATTGCCTTCAGCCAGCCCTTGTTTTCGTTGTTTTCTAATGCTTCCCTGAAGTTCTTTGGTTCCGAGTCTTGCACTTTTTCAGCTGCATTCAAAGCATATCATATAATGTCAACATAATTGTATCTTTCAGGTGGATCAATTTGTCTCCTTTGCCTATCTCTTGCTAGCTGATAGTCAGGATTAATTATTTTTTGGCCTTCACTCTCATCAGGTACTGGAGTCTGATCCTCCTCTTCCCTTTCATCAATGTTAGGCTCCACCTCAAACTGAATTTTCTATACCCCCGTTTTTGAGCTTTTTTCCAGGTCTTTGCACTTCATCCCTATAAGGGTCTCATCAAAAGTAACATTCCTGCTTATAATAATTTTTGATCCTCCAGGTTCCATCTTCCACAGTTTGTAACATTTCACACCTTCAGGATAACCAATGAAAACATACTTCACAACTCTAGCATCAAGTTTGTCCTGTTTGACATGAGAAAATGTTAAAGCTCTAAAGACTTTCAAATTAGAGTAGTCTGCCGGTCTCCCACTCCAAACCTCCATAGGTGTCTTGAGATCTATCCTTGTTAATGGACATTTGTTAATCAAATATGCTGCAGTACTAACAGCTTCTCCCCAGAAACTCTTGGACAATCCAGCTCCCAACATCATACACCTCACATTCTCCAACAAGATCTTATTCATTCTTTCAGCTAGACCATTTTGTTGAGCTGTGTATGTCACAGTTCTATGCCTCTTTATACCTTGTTTCCTGCAAAACTCATTAAACTGCTCTGAAACAAACTCCAGGCCATTTTCAGTTGTTAACACTTTCAATTTAGTTCCAATCTAATTTTCTACAAGTGTATGTCATTCTTTAAATTTTTCAAAGTTTCACTTTTATCCTTCACAATGTAAACTCATACTCTTTTAGAATAATCATCAATAATGGACCTGCAATATGAACCTCCCACATGAGTTTTAACTGATGTTGGACCCCAAAGGTCTGAATGAACATACTCAAAAGGCCTACTAGATTTATGCACACCCACCCCAAACTTCACCTTGTGTTGTTTGCCTAACGTGCGATTATCACAGAAATTTAGTTTGTTCAATTTTTTATTCCCTAGAAAACCTTCTTTAGCTAGCTCATCTAAACCCATTTCACTTATATAACCTAATCTCAGATGTCACGGTTTAGTTATGTCCAAAGTGTCTACACTAGCAACCGATGCATGAGCTATAACAGTGGAACCTTCTAAAATATATAAACCTTTTATTTCAGATCCCTTAGCTATTAATAATGCACCATGAGAAATTCTCATCATACCAGGTTCAATTCTACTACAATAACCTAGACCATCAAACATGCTTATAGATATTAAATTTCTCTTAAGTTCGGGAATATACCTCACATTCTTCAAAAGGAAATCACTGTCATCAAACATTTTGAGACGGATAATGCCCATACCTTGAATTTTGCAAGCCTTATTAGTACCAAGGTGAACAACTCCACCTTCTTTCAGCTCTAAAGTTTCAAAGTACTCATTTCTCGGACAAATGTGATAAGAGCATCCAGAGTCCAAGACCCAGCCCTTTTCAGGTTCCCAACTTGTCACAGTTAGTGCTCCAACACTCCCATAACCTTCCTCTTCACTTGCAATCTGAACGGATGAACTACCACTTCCATTGCACTTTCTCTCAGGACAGTCCTTCTTGAAGTGACCTGGATTGTGACAAATAAAACATTTGTACTTTGTTTTATTATCACCACCCTTCGACCTAGACTTTGACCTGGAATTCTTGACTTTCCTATTTCCTCTGTTTTCACTTCTCCCCCTTGAGACATTCAAGCCTTCTCCACTATCATCAACCTTCAACTCCTTGAATTTGGTTAACTATTTGTTTCTCAATTTTCCATAAAGCATTGTATCCTTGAAATTCTCAAAGGACCTAGGTAAAACACACAATAGGTGTAATGCTTTGTCCTCATCTTCCAGATTTACATCTATGTTCGTCAAATCATCAATAATCTTATTGAACTCCGTCAGTTGCGCCATTATAGGTTTTGACTCCACCATTCGGTAAAAGTATAGTTGTTGGTTTAGACATTGTATATGTGACAAGGACTTGGTCATGTATAATGAATCAAGTTTATTCCACATAGACACATCAATAGTCTCCCTTGCTACCGCTCTCAACACGTTATCCCCAAGACACAAAATTATGACACTGACCACTTTATCATTCATCTCAGTCTTCTCAGCAAGTGTTAGATGTGCAGGCATATGTGCTTCTTCCTTCAATGCTTCAACACACTTTTGTTCAATTATAATTGCCCTCATCTTTACCTTCCACAACCCAAAGTTGTTACTACCGGTAAACTTCTCAATATCCCACTTCGAACCCATGATAACTGGTTATTGGTTTGATCTTTGCCCCACGGTGGGCAACAATTGTTGTGAATTCATTGCAAAAATCACACAAATAATAAATTTAATGCGTGGAGCAAATAAACAAAGCAATCAAATCAAGTGGGAGACAATATAATTCAAAAAAAAAATAAGCAGCAAGAGATAAAGGAAGAAGGAGAACATAAGAATTTGTTTACCTAAATCAGTCTAATGATGACCTACTATGGGGGAGAGAGCAGTTCTCCGTTCCACTCTAATGATTTGAGATTCTTTACAAAGAGATATTTAGGGTTACAAGAATTAGTCTTCAAACCTAATTCTTCCCAAGTCTCAATCTCTTTCCGTGACCAAGAGACTCAATCCTAACAGTGTTTTGTTCAAGGTCAATCAAAACAATCTCAACCCTAGTATTTGTTACCAAGAGAAATCTTTATAAACCTTAGTTTGTTTGCTGGCTTCTAAACCCTGATTTTTACACACCCTTTCATCTGATACATGGTTTATATTTATAGTGAAAGCATCCCTCAAAAATTGGAACAAAACAGACCCAAGAAAACACTGTTTTATTTTTCTGTTGTCACAACAATTCGGGCGCCAAAAATTGTTGAAGCAAAAGTCTCCCAAAAACAGGCAAATTCGGGCCTCGAACTTCACAATTCATGCCCCGATTTTGGACTTTTAGAATGTATCAATTTAGAGTCACTTTTCAACAGATTTGGTCTCTTATTTTTCCCAAGTGTTGTATCTTATTGTTTTTAAAAGCAGTGCCATATGGCACGATGTGCCATTCACACTCGTTGCACGAGCCTCACTGATTTTTTTCACTTATGTTTTCTTTGTGCTTATTATTTGAGCAGTGCTATATGTCCGGATAGAAAATAATCGCGAATACAGCGAAGTACATGTGTCACTTATTAAATATCAAAGATAAAGTTTTCAGCATGCACTTTGGCGGAATACAAGGGTGGGCAGGTAATGAAATTATTTCGTGAGACAATCGCGATGTTAAGCAATTTCCTTGTTGTTTTTTCCTTCATTAAAATAAAGAGAGTTCATAAGAAACCATAAGTGATAAAACAGGGGTTGCCATAAGAAACACAAACGTTTAGACTCCATGATAGGGAAGGTTAACATGACAAAAATGAGGAAATGCAGGAGACGATTCACGGATGAAACTCAAACAAAGCGAAGAAGGAATTCACTCTAAAGCTTCAATACAAGGTTTTGGCGAAGTGAAAAGTGTGATAATGGGGCCAGGGGGGCATCATTGAAATAGGGTAAGAATCCTCTTCAAAACCCCAAAAGATCCAACATTTTGGGCCACAAGAAAAAAAAAAAGGCCTTCAGACGGTTCCCTCCAAACCGAAACCTCGAAGAAACACATCATATCATTAATGATATTACTTCACTTTTAATATCGAAACACAACGACTGGATGTGGTTAGATGGAGACTCAAGAATCTCGTTACACATGTTAGAAAACCAGTGAAACGTCATGCCCAAAGATCTGAGATAAAAGAGCATGAAATCTGCACCAAACACCACACACTCCAACAGACCCAAGTAAAGGTAACAACCCTCTCCATCGCAAACCACCAGGCTTTGCAAGTGGAGAAGATGAGACCAAAGAAGGGTCGCTGACATGGTTGTCAAACTCAAAATTCCACCAAAGATCGTTTGGGTATTGAAAAAGCATAAATCGTAGGATCGTAACGCGGATCGTAAGATCCCACCAAATACACAAAGTTATAGGGATAACAAAGAAAAATAACCTTAACATGATTTTTTTTGTTGATTTAATCATAAAGATGTGTTTGTAAATATAAAAAAATCATCCAGATGAGACTTCTAAACATAAATAATAGAATCTTTTTATTAATTTTCACATCAAAGAATGATAATTGTACAGATGGATTGATTACCTTTGATTGGAATAAGGGAATAAATTAAAAAAAATACCTTTTGTCGAAGAAAAAAAAACCTTGAAACAAAAATAAAATAAAAGTGGGTCCCAAAAAAAGATGAGAAATTCCCAAGTTGGGGAGTAATTTCTCACTTAAAACCCACCGAGTCCCCAAAAAAAGTGTACGTTCAATGTATCTGTCATGTGATAGAGACGGGTCAAATTTTGGGTCAGTCGGGTCAAGATGTGAAAACCAGATCGTGAACATTGAAACCAACACGAGGGAAAGCGCCGCTCCTACAATTCCAAGATCTTCCTCTACCTGCTCACCGATCCAGCATCCCTAACGATTTTCGTACCGTTCCGGCGCGGTGGAGAGAAAAAAACACATGAGATCTTAAGATCTGACAATCTAGATCTCGCTCTTAACGCTAAAGTCGCTATTCACCAAAACCACGATTCAAATCCTAGAAAAAAGTTCCCCCTCTTTTCTAGGTCGGGCTCAGGCAAGATATAACTTGACTCCCTCGGGTTATATCTTCGGGGCAACTCTTTCGGGCTAGGACAATGCCCTATATGAGTTAGGATCCAGGTCTAACTGGAATCCAACGTAGGGAGGACTCATACCATATGGACATGCCCTAAATCTCATTGGATTGTGGTATGAACTATCAATATGGAATGTGTAGTATGGATCCAAGGATGTGACTGCCCATAAATCATTACAAGTGTCTCTTGAGGACACCTATCCAAGTGAAGGCCTAATAGCCAGAACCTTATCGATCCCTTATAAATTCTAATGCACAACATTGGGTCAAATATGTCACTCTTTTCCCTAAAATTGGCCTCAGACTCTTGAGCTTCAGAGCAGGTGTAGGTATACCACTCGTCTCCGATAGAGAAGAACTCACAGTGGATCAACAACAAATTCCTCCCTCTTCATAGCAACAATCAACCCTCAAACCATCTTTGTTAGGTCTGAAAGGATCAAAAATTAAGAAAGGAGATTAACAATTTTACCAAAATAACCCTAGTTGAGGTGCTAGTTTTAGCGGTAAGAGTTTACTTTATAATCACCAAGTGCTAAACGTAAACCCCCTCAAATATAATTGTAAAATGACTATTAATGTCTTTTTCATTTTTTTTTTAAATCTATTACTTGCTTTTTATTTTTATAAGTGTATAGGTTGTGAGTGATTTCACATGATATTAATTAATTACATGATATAATTTGAAAAAAATAATTATTGTTACATTATAAACTAAAAAAACAAAAATAACTTTAGTAGAACTTTTTTTTTTATAAATGTGACAATATTATGAGAATAATAATCAATTCACATGATTTTATATTGGTCATCTGAATTTATCACTAATATGACTTACTATTCTCATATGTACTCTTGATATGTTTTCATATCCTTTTTCTCTTCTTTTTTTTTCTTTCCTTTTTTTTTTTGAAAAAAGAATTAAAAAAATTATAAGTATATAATGAAGAACGACACTCGGATACACATATGGAATAAAAACTAAGGGTTTGTCGATGTCATATTTATCGATTTTAGTTATATTTATATATTATGCATCTATATATCTAATTTAAAATAATTTTTTGATAAAGTATCTAGACCATTTCATATCTTGAATTTTACAAAATTTATGTATCACTATATTGGTATCATATCTCTTTCATTTATAACTTTTTTTATTTGTTTAATTTAGAGAGATAAATACACATAAAAAATGAAAAATAATCAATAATGGTAGGATCTACCATCTATTTTTTTATGTATATCTCTTAGTAAATTACATCTTCATTTATGAAAATAAATGGAGAAGATTTTTACCTTGTTCCTATTGTGTTAAATTTATGAACTTCATGGTTCTTAATTGATAATAAATCCCTTAATTAGAAACTCAATTCCAAGTTGGTTTATGTGGGTTGGTGGACGCGACAACAAGAGAGTGTTGAGATGTTGACATAATGCTTTTACAATGATGACACGCATGAATGAGTCAGAAAACAAGTAGTGGCTATGAGAACCTGATTTTCTTCATAACTTTTTGAAGAGCAATAATATATTTTCCACTAATAATGTCGGGTTTTGGAAAGAAAAATTTGATAGGCTTGTTTATTCCGTGTAACTACAACAAAGAAAAGGTGAAGAAGGTGTGACAAATTCCTTGTACATATTTCTTCACTTCGTTATGGGCAGACCTAATAGGATCTTCTTCAATAGTTGTCTCAATCTTTATGGCTGAAACTAGCCGTTTTCTGTGGATATATGTGAGGTCATTCCGTTGAAAAATTAATCGTGTTGAGCTTATTGCGGTCAACTCTCACAATATGATGAATAAATATCGGAAGATATATCCATATTTAATATCTAATATTCCGGACATTTTTTTATTAAAGCAAAAATTATTTTAAAATCTACATCATACTCCCTTAACAACGTACTAGCAACCTTAAAATTATCACAATACTTGCTTTCTCTTCAATGAAACATAAGAAGAAAAAATAATAATACTTGAAAAATTGACGTATGCGGTTTAAATTTTAGATCACCCTACTAAATGAAATATAAGAAAAAATAATGGTAATTAAAAAGTTAATATATTTAGATTAAATTTTATACCACATACTTAAACTTTTTAACTATGTTTATATTTCATTTTAGAATAATTTTAAAGGACTTGAAAACTAATTATATATTGTAGTTGAACATTTTTTTAGTTACAAATTTACCCTTAACAACATACTACTTGCTTTTAAATTCAAATTTAAAAAACATATAAATAAAAATATTAAAAGTGAAAATGAAATAAATTTAGATAACGATATCCTATAAAATATAACTAAATTTTTAGACTTTTTTTTATTAAAGAACTAAATTTACTATGAACTAGATTTATAAAGTCTACATTTTACAACGATCAAAAACATATTTAACTTTTTATATAGAGAATATTTCTTTTCATCTTTTATATTTTTAGCAAAAAAGATCGTAGATTCCATGTTTTAAAGAATTCACACTAAATTGCCTCACCAATTAAATGTATCTTAATAACTTGCCACCTTCATAGTTCATTTTAATTAATAGGCCAAATATCTTCCTGAATCCTTTAAGTTACACGTTTGTTTTAGATAGGTCTTTTAAGTTTTTAAGGTCTTAGATAGGTCCTTTAAGTTTCGAGTTTGTTTCAGATAAGCCCTTTAAGTTTCGAGTTTGTTTCAGATAAGTCTTTTCTATTCAACGATTTCTCTATAAAAAAAGGACATATATGAAACCTTAGAAACTTAAAAGACATATCTGAAACCTTAGAAACTTAAAAGATCTATCTGAAGCAAACATGAAACTTAAAAACCCAGAGAGGTATTTGACCTAATTAATATTTCGTGATATATTAGTCTATATGTACGAGAAGAAATTCAAAACATAAACAGTGGAAAAGAAGAATAAGAAATTTAATGGAGGAGAATACTATTCCAAAGAAATAATAGTACATGAAAAACAGTTTTTTTAATGAAAATAATTGTACACCAAGCCAACTGTGGGACACATCTACGATACACTATCAAAAAAGAAATGTGAATGCTACAATGGGGAAAAGAAATTTCCTTTTTTTTATCCCATTTTCTAAATTTCCTTAATATTTATTTTCTTATCTCAGATATTTTTCTTCCTTAAAACTAGTATGGCCACATGAGGGAACCGTTTATTTTTATTTAGAGATTATAAAGCCTTATATAGTTTAAGTCTGATGTTATCTCCAGATATATTCTTCATCAACAAAACACCTGAAGATAAAGCAAATCCATATCTGTTATTAATAAAATGAGAGGATAAAGTATCTTATTCCTGTTTGCTTTCATGAAGTGTGCAATTTATATTAAAGAACCCCATTCATGGAAAGACTGAATTATTTTTGTTAACAATACATGGCAATATATATACTGGATTCATTTTAATATTAATTACTTACGTGAGTGTAATTGTTTATTCATTTTATTAAATGTATACTATATAAAAATGAAAATATAGGTTTTTGGGATGACTTTTTTATTATTTCAATTATAGTCTTGAACAAATTTTCTTATAAGAATGTTATATTTTATGTTTCATTAAAAAGGCTAAGAATTTATATTATATTTATTAGATTGTTGTTGTTTTTTTAAATAAAAATAAACATGGTTTCGTGAGTTTGACATAATTGATGTCTTTTTTTACTTGAAACCACGCCGCCTGCTCTCTGACTCTCTAGACTTGCACCACACCACCTTCTCTCCCCAGTTGTCCACGATGTAGACGACGGTGGGTGGTGGTGTGATGATGGATCAGCCGTCCACACTACCTCTCGGCCTTGACCTTTCGGTGATTTTGCCGGAAGTACGGGTTTCAAGGCTCAAATCGTTCTGTCGTGACGGTTGTCTTTAGCTTGCTGGATCTCTAGTTTGAGTCTTGTCGCTTCAAGGAGATCTAGGTCAGGTTTTGGGTAAGCCAGGGATTTTCTTCCTCTTTGAGCTTTTAAAAATCTGGTTTTGACCTGGATCGGATTTCTTAAAACCACCGTCGGCGCCGCCGTGGTGGTTGGTTTCTCTTGGTTTACAAATTGTCTCTACCGATTTGATCATGATGACAGTTCTGGTTCTTTGATTAGGTTAGCTTCAAGTTCGATTAGGTTTGACGTTTAACTTTAGGATGTGATTCAGACCGTGCTCGAAAGGGGCGAAGGTTTTGTGATCATGGCCTGCTTCAAGTTTGTGGTCGTAATCTTACTGTAGTTTTTGTCGCTGTAAGTGATGGGTATGTGAAGTTGGTTGATTCTGTGTCGGCGGACAATTTCACTTACCGTCGTCTTCAAAATTGATTTGGTCGTGATACTGAATTCAGACTATGGTCAGAAATAGCGTGAAGAATTTAATGTCTCTTGTGATAGTAAATGGTTGGGGGATTTGATGAATCTTATTGGTTTCTGTGTTGGAAGACGAATCATACGTCATCGTAAGATTCGCCATTCACTTTGTTTGATTTGGATTGTGGGGCTCAAAAGGGTCGTGTAGCTTGCTGCCATATTGTTGCAGGGAGTTGAGGTACATGAACCGCCTCAGTGTTGATTGAAGGTTCAATCACCGCATCAAAGATCTTTACTTAGTTTTAGGATTAATTAGTGGTTGATACACTTGTGTGTTATTTTAATTTTTGTATCATCCGTTTGGGGTTGACCTACACTCTTGTGTGATTTTACTATGTTAGGTTTATGTTCCCCCAATTTTTATACACTTATTCTTTCTTTTCTTAATAATATTTATGAGCACTTGACAAAATATTAGAGTTGGGTACCAACTTAGTTGGCAGCCACTCTTTTTGATGTCATTTTTCTCTTGCCTTATAAAATATATATATATATATATATATATATATATATATATATATGCACAAACATCTAATCTTTATACTTTTAATCAACACTAAAATTTCATACAAAAAATATCGTTCATAATTTACAAGCGTTATCGCAATAAAAAGAGTGAAAAGACAGACACGCGAATGTCCGTCTTTCTGTTAATAAAAAACATGACCTTCTTTTCCTAAAAAAAATAGTTACAGTTTGAACTTTATAGTTTTTTTAACGAAAATATATTGGTTTCTAATCACTATGTTTAGGAAAGGGGTCACTTTCTGTAAAATATGAAATCACTTACATAAATGGAGCAAAATTGTGCAATACCAGTTAGTTGACGAGATACTCTCCTGTTATGTTTGGTGAAGTATCTTTAGTGCAAAGGATGTGGTGAAAATTAGGAGCTAGATGGTGTGTTGGTACAGACACACGTATCTCGTTGACGGATCATCCATGGTTAGCAGCAAGAGAGAGTAACTGATTGATCAAGCTACCAAGACGTGGAAAGGTTCCCTTGTCTCTCTATTTGATCCACATACTACAAACTTGATCCTAAATGTAAGGTTAATGCATCATTCTCCTATACTGATAATAAGGTTGATATATGCATGTATATTTGTGATGTTGAAGAGTGCTTTGTGTTAGCAAAAACAATATGGTTTTCCTCATTGTGTTTGGTGGATGTCAGTGAAGCGTTAGGACTATGTCAAGCGATGCAGTGGGTGGCTGATTTGGGTTTCGATGGCACAGATTTCTCTCTTGATTCAAAGATTGTCTTGGATGTTTTTAATCGTGACAACAATAATAATGACGAGTTTGGCAATATTATTCATCATTGTAGGCAGTTATTTAACACATCTTTTAACAATTCTAAGGTTAAGTTTAGCCCGAAGCAAAAGCAAATGGAGTCCTTTATGAATAAGCAAAGACAACTTTATTAGATGGTAGCGTTCGGTTGTTTATTGATGTCCTGCCTCGTATTAACGTTTTATTATCTCATGGAATGAGATGAATGTTTTCCACTAACAAAAATAACAAAAAACCAACATTATTAAGTACCAACTTCTTCTTCTTTTTTTTTGAAAAAAAGTACTAATTTAAAATAATTATATTTGCAATGATAGTAAAATTATTCAAGTCTTATTTAATTTATAGCATAACATTAAAGTTTCGTTAAGAAAAAAACATAACATTAAAGTTTATTTATTTGTTTCGCAATCAAGAATTACAAGGTCCCTATGTTTTTTTCCTTAAAAAATAAGGTTCCTATGTTTAAAGTCGATAGCAGAGTGAGTTTTTCTGTTATAAGAACAAACAGCAGAGTGTTTTTTTCACGATAAATTCATGTGAGAAACAGAGAGGGTAATAGTTGGACCACCATATCGATCATATCTCATTGTTTTTACTAAAAAAATCATCATGATTTTTGTTTTCTTTATGTTACTATCAACCATGTTTAAAATATGTTACTGAAATATTTTTTGAGTAGAAAGTTTGATCAATATCTTAATGAAGCCCATAAGTGTAAGTTCATAATACTCTCTCCTCCGTCCAAAATAGGAGAGAATAATATTATTTTAGATTTCTTCTAAAATCTAAAAAGAAATAAAAAAATATTATTTAATGAATATAGACTATAATAAGAACTAAATACATTATTTACTTAATAAACTTGGAAAAAATATTCTTCTCTTATATTTAAGATTAGATGGAGTAATTCGATTTTGTGACATCAAATAAGTGTTTAAATTCTTTCAGAGACATTCTTAAAATAACCATTATTTTTACTTTAATTAATAATAATATACTTATTTAAAAAAATATTTAAAGAAATATATATCTCGTCTCAATGATATAATGCCCATAAAGAACATGTTACTGAAAAGTTTTATTTTTCTTTACTCCTTAGTACTTACACTTATTCTTGGCAATATCTAGAGTTTATAACTTTCTTATGACTCTTTACCATATTCTGCTAGAGAAACTTCGCCTTTTAAATTTTCAAACATAAAAAGCAAAAAAATATTGTGCCTACATGTGGTTAGGTAAAAACCAAGTAAACTCATTCTCATAGTAGCCCCATGTTTTCCCCATGTTTTCATTCTCTTGGTAGTTCAATATTTTGATATCATGAATTTAATAAAATAATATTCTCTTCGGTCCTATTTAAAATAAACAATTGACTTTTTAGAAACATTGAATAATTTACGTATCTGGTCTACAATCTAAGCCAGCTACATAATTTATTCAATATATCTAAAAAAATCAATTGTTTTTTTGTAAAAAGGATCGAATAGAGTATTTATTTTAAAAAATATATAATAAGTACTATTCTGGGAAAAAAGGACTGAATTCTAGAGGAGTGGGGATGCATTGATGATAGATCGTTGCTAACCCTCCTAATATTGAGTTTTAAGTGTAATAGGTTAAGTTTTATGTCGTTTAATATGTATAATATTGGATGTTTAAGAGAGGTGGTCTATATATTAATGTCTTAAAGTTTTAGATAGAGGTGTAGTGTCTCTCTCTTGTGGTCTTAAATCATTGGCATGTTGTTAATCTCGTCTCCGGACTCCCCAACAAATAGTATCAGAGCCTTGAGTCATCTTGGTGGGGGAGCAAAAGCTATTTCATGTTATATGAGTGGGAAGTAACATTTGAAATAGATATTGTTGGGTAAAATGTTTGATATATATAAGAGTGGTGATCCATATACTTAATGTCTTAAGGTTTTTTGATAGAGATAAGAGGTATTCATCTCTTATGATCCTTAAGCATTGGCTCGTTGTTGTTCGTATGCCCTTGGACATCCCAAGAAGAGGCTATCTGAAAATCACGTTAGATTCCTTTCAATGAACTCAACAAATTTTTACATGTACTTTTGAAATCCTACCTTTAAAGGGACATCTACTCAAAAGAAAGGTACACACCGAATCTAAAACCACCCCCTCGTCCACTTCAATCACAAACTGACTTGAGCATTGAAGTATTTACAAGTTCAATACTCTGTTTTGGGAGTGAACCACCGTTATTTGCCGCATTTCATCAGTTTTTGTCGTTGATCGAGATCTTCCTCATATCAATTACTATATATTAGAATATATTTTTTTTTTTACATATACATCCAATAATAATTTGTCTTTTCATTGATAATTGACGTCTCTAATATACAAGAATTATAGTGTGATGAGATTAAAATTGAGGAGACTAATGCTACCTAATCAATAAAAATTGTTGACTAATAATAATTCATGAATACAAATCAATATTTCTAAATATAAACATATTTTGTCACACCCCCGCACTCGAAGCACGATGTTATCAATAAATATTGGTATAAAATTTGTAGAGAATCAAAATTTTATTCTTCAATTTTCATCAAAAATTAGAAAATAAGATAAACACATGATAGAATTGATTCTGACAGAATTGATTTTGAGAGAATTGATTTATGTTTGGATACAATAATGTATAATTGATTAAACAGAATGGATGTTGTTTGGATAGTTTTGATCAAAATTGTTTTTGAATGTATAATTACTAAAATGGACATAGTTGAATGTATATGTAGACCAATACTAAATGCAGATATATTATTTAATTTAAATAAATAATTATTTTATATATTAATTTTAAAATAATAAATAAGATCATTAAACTAAATTTTTTTGACAAAATATTTGTTTTATGTATTTTATATTTTTTGATAAAAATATATTGAAGTTAAATAATAATAGAACTAGTTGCTAAAAATGGTCAAATATAGCGTAAAAGAAAAAATACAGTAAATTTGGACGGAAAAATCGTAAAGAAAAATCCAAAACTTGGTAACTAATGACCATAAATATTTTCTGTGGATAATTTGGTTTGTTAAATTTTTTGATTAAATTTGGTTCATCAAATTAAATATAAACAAAAAAGAAGGAGAATTGATAAAGGACAATAAAGGAAAATAATGGGTGGTAATATTTAAAATATAAACTTTAATGGAGAATTGATTCTAGGAAACTCAAAAGCTAGGAATTGTAGCTTCAACCAGAATTGCTTTTGGAGATGAGAATTGATTTTGAAAAGCTGAACCAAACAGGTTGGAATTACTAGTTTTCACTTTTGAAACCACCAAAATTGCTTTTGAAAAATGTAGAAGTTGAAACAAACATACTCTTAGACGTTCTTAATTTTTTAACGCTCTTACATAACTTTCTTTTCTTTTTATCTCTCTATTTCTATTTCATTATCAATTTATCACATTCAACCCATCACTCTCTTTGTCACTTTCTTTCTTAAAGTGTTGATGAGGTGATTTAGTGTTGCCAAAACATTTTCTTTTCTATTAATCCTTATCTCATATAAACCACTTTTGACATACAATATCACTAATAATGCATTTGCACTACTCACATCTACAAGCATCTAGCCAAGCACAAAAAGGAATCTTCCTCAATACAAAAAGGGTACTTTTGTAAACAAAATTTGTCATTTTTACTATAAATTCTTGAACCACCACTTCACTTCTTTTCACTTCCATCCAAACATAGAGAGAAAGAGTTAGAAACCAAAAGAAAGAGAGAGAAAAATGAGGCCAATTAACACTTTATCATCATCATCAACAACTCAAACCAATGAGATTAAGATATGGCAATCTCCAATTCCTTATCTATTTGGAGGCTTAGCTATAATGCTAATTTTAATTTCAGTTGCATTGGTGATCCTTGTATGCTCCTACAAGAAACGTGGTTCTTCCTCTCAATCATCAAATTCAGATGAAGAAATGAAACAGGTAATGTCCAAGAACATAGAGAAGATTAATCTAGAGCCAGAAGTACTTGTGATTATGGCTGGAGAAGATAAACCAACTTACATAGCCAAACCAATTATTATCACTTCTTCTTTGCCTTATTGCACTTGTGGAGCTGAATCAAGTTCAACAACATCTTCATCAACCTTAACCAATGACCAAACATTAACTAATTAAGTTGTTGTAAGCAACAAAATTTTGATAAGTATAGAGAGCGCTTCCTTTATCATATTCTAGTGGTTTTGTGAGCACTGAATATGATCACTTAAGATGAGTTTTTTTTTCTTTCAATTTTTCTTTCTTCTTTTTTTGCATGAAGTTTTGGTTTTGATAATGAAGGGATGCCGACTTTGCTACTAACTATGTTTGTTGGTTTTTGTTTAATGAAGTTTGAGGATATTATATATTTAGCTATGCAAATTAATCAACATTCAGAGTAACTAATACCTAAGTGATTTGACTTAGGTGGTTAATGAACTATAGCTAAAGACATATTATTTGACAGAGCTCGAGATCGAATCGTGGTTGTGACTTCACTTACTCGTTGGTTGAATTAGGATTATGAGGGTCACATTCTTCAGAAAATAAGTCAAGAGAAAAAAAAAACGCTTAGTTCTTTAAACTGATTATGAATTCAATCTTATATCAATGCTTAAGACAAGATATTCGTTGCGAGATATTAGTTCTTTAAATAAATCAAAACGAATCAGTCAATTCAACCCAAAATCAGTTAATTCGGTAGTTAGTTTAATACTTTTTTTTTACGTATTTAACACCCGATTTGATTGTGATTGAAACTAATTGACTCTTACTTGAAGATCATGCATGTTTGATCTTCAATTCAGTTTTTGAAACGACGTTTGAGAAATTAGTCTATGACCCTTGATCCGAGATTCAGTGGTTCAACAAAAAAATTAATCACCATATATAGTAGTCTAAGGCTCTAAGCATAGAATTGAAGACAATTTAAAACAATAAATTACACAAGAACAAGAAATCTCCTGAACTAATTTTTAATATATAAACATATTCTCTTAATTTTTCTATCTTAAATCATGGTTTGGAATTACATTCTCTTGAACACAGTCCGTGAGTTTTTTAAAAAAGAGTATAAATTGGCATGTCACATAAAAACATCATTTTCTTTTTGTTTCCATTTAGCATATGATTCTATTTGTTTTGTGAGTTAAAATTTCTAAGCGTAAGGAATGACACGAAACGCATAAGTGTGTACTTCGTAAGCAAAAGCAATTATTATTATTTCAATGTGGGGCTTCACCAATAACCAAAAACAAACAACTTTTAGTGCTCTTTCATAAAAATAATAGTTATTTTTAGTCTTAACCCTTCGCTTTTTAGAAAAAGAGACTTACTAATACAAAATTTAGATGTGAAATAAATAAAGTTCGATCGATGATTGTTTTAGTCAGTATTTTAAACTCTAATTTTTTTTGTTTATTATCATTTGAATTCGATCACTTGTTATGAAATTAAACATTTGAAAATTGTATCTGGAGATTAAGATAAAGAAAAGAGAGAGAATCATATTTTGGTGGGTTGATGATGAAATAATCAGTGGCTAGCATTGAAGTCCTTAAACCCATCAAAATCAAATAGGAAAATGGTATATTGGATAACACAGCATCTAGGCATGTGAAAGTGGAACCCTTTTGTTTTATAGCAACAATGTGGCTTTCTTTTTTTCACTTTGTAGGAGCAATATTAAAGATTTGTCATTAGTCTTCAAATTGGTGCAGCGGCGAAACGTACTTGTTTTTCTTTTCTTCTCTCTTTACTTTTCTACTTTATTTGATCAATTTTGGGTTTTCTTCTTTGCTTTAGAAAGTGGTTAATTTCAATTTAATCGATAAACACTTTTCTTTTCATAAAACGATATTCATTTATTCAAATTGATAGATTATATCATTCAATATTGTTAAAAAAGTAAATATGAATCTGCCAACAAACTTACAACATCTAAATTAATAGCATTCACAACAACGAAATGCCTACATAATAAGATAAAGTTAAAGTGACCGGAATACTCATAAATCTAGATATGCAACGTTGACGCTCAAATAATTTATTGAATATCTAATTTCTCAATAAAAACCAAACGAATATTGTAATAAAACAGGAATTCAAACTCACACCGAGACAACAATATCATGAATAAAAAACATATATTTTTATAAAAATTTAACTTTCAAATTGAACTATTTTCATTCTAAAATACTATTATATAAATTTAACTATATATTTTCTATATGAAACAAATGTCATGTTTTATTATTTTTTTGGTAGATAAATATCATGTTTTAATTGATCGATAGTGTAAAAAGTTACACGATGCAACATTTTCTTTGTGGTTCAGGTATTTTGCTTTTGTGAGACGCGGCGGCCTGGAATTGCAAAATTTGGTTAGTGGGAAGTCCACAAGTTGAAACTTGAAACCCTTTTTTGACAAAAGTTGAAAGTTGAAACATGAAAACAGCTAATTAAATGCGAGTAAGTAAGGATTAAAATATGCAAAATTGGGCCAGCACCAAATTGAATTGACATAAAGTAACGGATACCCATTTTTATTTGTTTAGGTTTAAATATGCATTTCATCCCTGTAATTAGGGGTCGTTTGAAATTTCATCCTGAACTTACTAATCCTTCCATTTTGCCCCTGCAATTATTAATCATTTGAAAAATGGTCCTAATTACATCTAATTAGTTATTTCAGGGACGAAAATTCAAATGACCTATATTTGCAGGGACAAAAGATCTATTTAAGCCAACCACCTCGCTCAATCATCACTTGCCACATGGGCACCATGTCGCTAATGACAGTCCACCTCAGCAAAAAAACTTAATTAGGACCAAAAGTCAAATGATTAATATTTGCAAGGGCAAAATGGGAGGATTAGTAAGCTCAAGGATGAAATTTCAAACGATCCCTAATTACAGGGATGAAATGCATATTTAAGCCATTTTTTTATTTTTTATTTTTATAGATAAATAAAATCACGACAATCATTAAAAACTTACGCATACAATTATAGAGTTGAGGTTCTAACTCTCACGACATCCGTTCTAACAATTTTATCATTAACACTAGTTCCTATAGTTATGTTATCAAGCTTCCATTGTCAATTTTTAGCAAGACAACAACCGATGTTAGTGGAGTTTCAATAACCAGCAGCGGAGCTCTAATCGAGGGGTATCAAGGACAATGTATTGGAAATTCACAACACAGGTGTAGTGTGTAGCCAAATAAACATAAGAGTGTGTTTGGATGGAGAAATGTTTTGATGTAATGTAATGTTTTGAGGGAATTCAAATACTTTGAGAAAAATTTCATTGTCTGGATAATAATTTGAAGAATTTCAAAATAATGGAAATTTATAAAGTATTTTGTTCAAGTTTAATCTAGAGAATTTAAAATGACACCTAAAAGTTAAGAATTTTAAATTTCTTCATTATTGTAATTTTTCAAATTTTTCATTTTGGTCCTTAAATTTTCCAATATTTTCAAATTGACCCATATAAATTTTCAAAATAGCAAATAGACACCTCAACTTTTTTTAAATTATAATTTGACCCCTAAAAAACTTTAAATTTACAAATTGACCCATAATTTCAATTTTCAAATTTGGCCCCAAAAAAATATAATTTATGAAAGTTTTCCGAAAATGATGACAATGAAATTTTTTATTACTCCATCCAAACAAAAGTTTTGAGAAATTAGAGTAATTTAATTTAATCATTTAAATTATCTTGAATTCTAAATTCTTTAAAATTTTCAAATTACCTCATCGAAACACACTCTAAAGGCTAAGTCGATTTGACTTTGCAAGATTTAAAGTTGGTTGTATCAAATATTTCAAGGCACATTAAGTACTGTTTTATTTTTATTTTTTTAAATAAATAAACTATATTGATTCAAATTGATAGAGTATATCGATACAATACAAATTTTAAGTCATCAAAAACAAAAATGATGAATTTATGAACAAATTCATAACTTTCATGTTAATAACATAAAACGGCCTAGATATGACTATATTCAAATTTTTAGAATACTTATGTCTTCGGATATGTAACGTTGACGACGCCAAAGTCGTTAATTGAATCCGCACTTGTTCAAAGATAATCTTTTAACTTAAATTAAATAAATACCACACTAATTAGACGGGAAAATCAAACCAAACATAATAAAATAAATGAACCAGGACGAAAAATGTGTGGTAATCGCCTATTTAACTAAAAGAGAAAGATAAAACAAACAAGAGGGACGATTTCCGATCAAAACCAACTCAAAATCATCCATTTTGATAAATTACAAAGAAGAAAAATGGTGACGGCTAGAGTTTAAGAAAGAAAAAGAAAGAGATCAAAGTTATATGGTGTAAAAGTATTAAGTACCATCTATTACTTGCGAGATTTATTTTTAGGTTTAGTTTTAACATGTTAGTTTACTTAGGCTTTGTTTAGTTCACATTTTTTAAAAGAGCATTTGTTTAGAGAGTGATAAATTAATGTTTATTATTAATATATTTCTAATTTTAAGAATATCTCAACCCCGACCCCTTCCTCAAATAAGAGGGTTTTATATTTTGAAGAAAAATAAGCCTCTAAAGCCCCTCCTTTCAATGTCCTCTATTTCTTCCACTTACTCCTTTCTTTGTTTTTCAAACCATCCCCTCTCTTCTCCTCAAACTCGCAAACAAAACCTTAAGAAACATGTCAATAATTTCGATAAATAAATATTTCTTAAATAGATTCATGGTTATGGTTCTAACAACTTTAAATAAATAGATTATTAAGATTAAGTTATTTTTTTTTAAATAAAAAAGATTAAGTTCTTTTTTAATATCTAACGTATCAAATAATCTTGTGTATCTGTTATGCTATAACACCAAATGTTTATACAATTTCTCAATGTTTTATGATATTTTAACAAGAGAAAAAAGAGCCTTTTCCTTTTGTATTAATAAAAATTGACTTACCTTGGACCTGATGAAGCTTAGGTCCTCAACAATCGATCTCTGTCTCAACTATTTATGGAGAATTTGATGATAGTTTTTCATGGGTAAGCACAATGTTTTGATGAGGCTGTTGGCGTTAGGGGGAATAGATAAAACATCCCAAAAGGATATTCCATATGTTGCATGTAGATGCACACACTTGGATGACAATGCCAATGTGGCTTAGACTGTTAGACACCGTTGGGGTCTTGTCAAATATCACTATGATGGTGTTTGTTCGAAGAATATGGTTCCTAGTTCTTTACTGCTTTTATTTTTTGGTCATGCGTCAGATGATAGATGATATTTGTTAAAGAAATCAAAATTAAAAATTACGAATTTTACGTAGAAAAAATTAATTTGTGCAATTTTAATATGTTTGGATGGATCATAAGAGACTCAAGGACATTTCCTTTATTTTTTTGGCTTAAAGGCATTTGTGACCCCTTAACTTAAGTTGTGATTTTGTTCCTTTAACAAAAAGAATAGCAATTTTACCTTTTAAATTTAAAAAACGTTGCAAAGCTGCTGAGAAGACGCAACAGGTTCTAAAACAGGAGGCCATAATCACAACTTTTTGTAAAGATAAGAAGGCAAAAGAGCTTATTTCCCTAAAGATAGAGGGCCAAAAGAACATATTTCTCTTAAGTTAAAGGGTCAAAAGAGCATATTTTTCTAAAGATATAGGGCAATTATTTTTTTTATTAGGAACCAGTCGCAACTTTTTAAAAGTTAAGGGGTCAAAAATGCACTTAAACCTATTTTTTAATAGAATTTTCTTACTACATTTTGAATGTGTCAAGGTTAGGACAACAATATAAGAAATATAATTATTTTTTATTATAAATTGTATTTGATCGTTCAATTTAATAATCAAATATATTCTTTTTTTAATTGCTAATGTTGTTTCCTCAATTTGAATATTTTAATATCTTGTTTTTATTATGAATAATTAACTTAGTGGATGTCCATCTTTAATCTTCCACCTTCCTATAACTCCCATAAGTGAATGGATGGTTAATGGTCCTTAATTAATTTGATCATTCATTTATTCATATTGTATCCTATAAATAAGACTCATATTATAATGTAAAGACACACTTGAAAAGAAAAGAACAAAAGCTCTCATCTTCTCTATATTTGATTATCTTCTTTACATTTTGATATTGTCATTTAGTTTATTTTATGACACGTTATCAGCACGAGGCTCTATCAATCGAAGGTAATATTGATTATTGTATACTTGTATGCGAAATATTATTTTTCATTGAGTTTTTATGTTCATACTGATGGGAAATTAACACAAAACTATGGTAACACACCAATATGCAACGGAAATAAAATTTCTCAAACTTGCAAGAATCTATGAGGAGCAACAACAAATAAATGGCAGCAGTGAAAGCAAGTAAAAGACACAAGTGAACACCGATATTTTAACGTGGAAAACCCCTCAACGTAAGGGTAAAAACCACGAGTCGTCCTGACCAATGAAATCGCTCCACTATAATTAAATATGAGTACAAGAGAGTCTCAAAAGTGATGCACAAACAATGCCAACAACTAGCCAAATCAACAAAGCAACAAAGCTTACAAAATGAGAACAAAAATTAAAGATGAAAATACCCTAAAATACTGCTTCAGTGCGCGGCCGATTTCTCTTAACTCAAACCTTGTTTCGACGATCCGAATGGTGAAAAGGTAGACTCAAGTGTTGCGAACCTGTTGTCCAAAAATCAGCCCGATCCAACAGTTAACGAGTGAGAAATCGCTGTTTTACTAAGACAAACTTGAGAAAAACGGGAATTGTTTTCTCTCTTCTTTTCTCTTTTTTTTGGTGGTTACTTTTCTCACAAAAACACTCTCTTCTTAACCCTAATATGACATCTATCCACATATATAAGTGAGACATAATGGGTTAACATATTTGGACTTTTCTCCACATAGGAAGGGAGCCCAATACCCAACAAATCTCCCCCTCACAACTGTGTGGAGGAATTTCAAACTTCCCTCTTGGTAACGCTTTAATCATCATATCATAACCATTGTCATCAATATAAACTTCAGCAAACTCCAACAACTTAGAATCCAAAACATCACGTATCCAATGATACCTCACATCAAAATGCATGAACCTCTTATGAAAAGTTGGATCCTTACCAAGATGAAGAACACTTTTACTATCAGCAAATAACACATATTTGTCTTCAACAAAACCAAGCTTCTGTAAGAATTTCTTCAACCATATCAACTCTTTGCATGCTTCAGTAACATCAATGAACTCTGATTCTAAAGTAGACAACTCTATATATTTCTGCAATATAAATTTCCAAGTCATAGCCCTCCCTGCAAATTTAATTATATAGCATGAAGTCGACATTTTGGAATCAATGTCTCCAACTATAAATGGATCAGAATACTCTGCTAAAGTTGGCTCATCTCCCCCAAAGCAAAGTCTCATACAAGTATTATCACAAAGATACCTTAAAAGCCATTTTACAACATTTCAATGCTCTCTACCTGATTTGATAAAAATATACTGACTGTACCAACAACATTGTACTATATCTACAGTAGGAAAATAAATGCTGGTTGCGTTTAGAGCAGATCTTGAATGAGGTTTGAAGAGGGTTTATTTATTGTTGGAGGAGAAGGGGATGCTATGGGTGGGCATACTACCTAATTGTTGTGTTTATGTGTTTTAACTTTTGGATAATTTATGTTTTAATTTATGGGGTGGGCACCTTTCACATTATATTATCCAAAATGCTATTATCGAATTTTGTATTATATTTTTCAAACCATGTTAAATCAAGAATTGGAGGAACCAGTGAAATTTGTAGGTGTTTTCTTTTTTTAGTTTTTAGGGATTCAAACCATGAGGCCTTTCATGTTATAATTCACACAAAGGTAACATAAAAAATTTGAAGGGCCTGTGAGAAGCTTGTAGGATGGAAAATGAGAAATCAAGAATCTGTATTATATAATTTCCTATTTCTTTCTTTTTTAGTGACTAGAATTTTACCCCTTAAAATGAATAAATGTAAAATCTAGATCCAAATCCTGACTCTTGCATATATAATGCAATGTCTCCACCAACCGAGCTACAATCACGGCGATATATCTTTTATTATTTTAATTATATCCGATTTAATGATTAAATTTTCAATCTGTTTTTTAATGAAAGTTGTATATATCTAGCTATATTCTATCATTATTATTTAAGTCAGTTTATATAATAAGTATGTATCAAGCATGCAACACCCGTTAATTCAAAGAGAGAGAAAAGGCATGCAACACACATTTATTAATAAATAAAAGAGGCATGCAAAACCCAACGCATTTTCCTTGTTCGTTAAGGGACAAAGTATCAGGCTTCAGACCACTAGTTCTCTAATATCACTTGAAATTGCTTTTTAAGTGGTCAAAGTCGTTATCCCACACTCTGAAATGACCATTATACCTCCAACTGTAGTTAAGTGCAGCTTCAACTGCACTAAGTGTCGTTAGCTTCATTATTTGTAATTTTCTCAGCTATCAAAAAACAAAGAAAAAGGACTATATTGAATTCTATTTTCCTGCTTTATGCGATATTGGTTAGCCTGTGCAGATGCAAGATTGATGATATACTGTCAACTGCACTTTGTTCTTCTCATTTTTTTTTAAATGGTAATCTTTCTGTAAATAATCAAACATGTTATTTATTTCATATTGCTAATCATTAGCATAAATATTTATGTATGTAACAAAAAAAACCAATATTTATGTAAAAAAAAATAAAAAAAAAAAAACTCGTGCGAAAGTGTGGGTAAATAGTTGATTAATTTATATTTTATTTTTTATTGTTATATTAGTACGAACATCTTGAGAAATTTGGAAATTCGGTTGTTAAAATTTGGATTTTATCATTCCATGCTACGATTGTGTAGGTTCAATCAATCATGGCCAGACAAAGAATTACGAGTTTGAAGGGATTATTATGGAATTGCCCAGAAAGATTGTGAAAGGATTATAAATACTGAAGTCAACGACACTTAAGTGTAGTTGGAAGTTGGAACGGCAGTAAACTGACTGTAGCTGGGTATAATGGTTAATTCGGGGTGTGGGAGAGCAATTTTGGCAGCTAAAAGAGCAACTCCCAATATCACTTTAGGATTCATATTGACTATTGAGCCCATTTTTCTAAACTGAGGCATCACATCAATAATTAGTATGAATTACTTTTTCCACCTTCATTTTTTCTTGTCCGCCCTCTAAATTTTCTATTTTGACCATGTTCAGATTATATAATATGGTTTTTATCTACTTCAGATTATGTAATTTGAAATGTCTCCATAACATAACAGTATGCAAATTTGATTTATAGAGATGACAAAATTTAATAGGACAAACTAATTTAAAAAGACATGGTTTAAAATTGAAGACATGGCAAAATTATGTTAATTCAACAACATTTTATATTAACATCATCATCGGATAAAATCCAAACATGCATCGAGTAAATTCTATAATGTCAATACTAAAAAATAATTAAAGGTAAATCATTAATACAAGACAAAGGAAGACGATGGAGCACAAGATGATGGAGGATAAGAAGGTCAAAACTGATATGAACAATCTCATATTTAATTGATCTGGAATACAAGATGGAGAGGAACAACCCACTTTGCCCAATCATACTAACTCCGTAAGATAACACGAAGGTCTTTGTTGACCATCGTGCCATCCATACAAATACTGCAAAACGATTATGGGGATAATATGAGTGGCAAATGTAACAGCCTGATTTTCGCTAGTTTTATTTTTATTTGTTTAATGTGTTTGTGTATCATTATTTATCCTTGTGTGTAATTTCTTGAGTTTTCGTGTTAGAATGGTATTTTGGTCTTTTGGTGAGCAAGGGTAATTTAGTAATTTTATAGTGAATGCTATTTTTAGTGTTTCAAGTGGGAACCATTTATTTTATTAAGTTGTTAGTGGGTTGTGGTAATTAATTAAGAACCGGTGTTTACTCGTTATTTTTACCGTAAATGAGTAGAAACTTGTGGAATGTATTAATTAGAGCTTTGAACTCATAAAACATTTTGAGAGTTATGCCCATTAGTGGTGTGTCTATATAACTCATGTCTTAAGAGAAAACTAGGGTTAGAGCATTCATTTTCACAACATTAGAAAGAGGTAGAGAGAGAAAAGCTAGAGAAGGAGGAGAAAAGGGTTAGAAGAGAAAAAGCTTGAAGATCAAGCAGGGATTGGGGATTCTAGGAGCTAAAGTGAAGCTAAAGCTATGATTCTTGGAGTTTGAGGTAAGGGGGCTAGTTTTCAAACATAATCCTTGTATAATCTCTTTTTCTTCTTAAACTCATAAGTGCTTATTTGTGAAAAGTGATTAATTATGGATTAATTGTTGGAAATTCGTGCTTGTATTTAGATGTAATGTTTGGGTATGTGAATTTATTTATAATCAAGTTGGTGATGATGAAACTACATGCTCATTATATGTATATATGGATACTTTGTTGATTTTGCTCAAATTGGTATAAATTAGTGTTGTTGTTGTTGATTTGTGATGAATTCATGTTTAAATAAAGTTGTTGTTGAATTAGATATGTTGTTGTTGTTGATTTGTACCATGGGTATTCCATTTTGTGAAGTTGTTGTTTGAAATGGTGAAGTTGTGTTAAGTTGTTCATGTGAAGGACCAAAATGAACTTTTGTTATATGAGGTTGTTGACTGAATTTTTGATGTTGTTTGATGAATTGGACTTAGTAGAATTTCTGTTTTCATGTTGTGGTTATGTTAGACGAGTCGTTTGGGAGAAAATGAGTTCTTCGTGTGAAATGTTGGCGTTTAAGCGTTTTTGGCAAATAAGTGATTATGTGAGGTTTTGGAAAATGATTTTGGGATGAGGTTGATTAAGTTATTTTAATGTTGAAATGTCAATTTTCAAGTGTAGTTTGTATGGTCTAAGTGTTAGGAATGCATTGGCGAAAACAGAATTGAAATCGGATTCGAAAACGAGATTTTATGTGTGAAAACGTAAAAATGCAATTTTGCTGTACTGGTGAGGTGACATGACCGTGTGTCTAGATGAAGCGACCGTGTCGTGATCTCCTGTGAGGGTTGACGCGACCGTGTCATGGTCTCCTGTAAGGGTTGAGGCAACCGTGTATCCTGATGACGCGACTGTGTCAGTTCTGGAGAACCCTGAAACTTAGTTTTTCGTGTTTTTGTGAACTTTTAAGCATGTCAATGGATTCCAAACACCTAACCTTATTCAATCAATGTATAATTAAGCTTCTAAGAGTGTCATAGCTTGCTTCTACCTTGGTTTATAATTGATTTTCATTTGTGGTTAGTTAATTTTGTTTTGAGCCGAAAGTTATCGAATTTGGCGTTTTAGTCGCAATTGGCCGATGAAACACACATGTATATGCAACTGCACACAATTGTGATTATTGTATATGCATAGTCGAGGCAAATGAGTTTGTTTACTTGGTTTTGGTTCAATTGCCTCAACTGTTTTAAAGTTGTAAAATGATAGACGAACTTTGTCGAAAATAATCTTTAAGACCAAATAATTGGCAAATCTTTTATGAATGGTTTGATATGATTAAATGTAGATGTATGAATGGTTGATGGGTTTTGAATATGATGTTTATCATAGTATGATATACTTTTCTCTTTACTTGAATTATGAGAAATTATATGAAGTTGTTGATATTGATGTGAATGTTGATAATAGACATGATTATGTTTTGGGTTGATTATGGTGATGTTTGTTAATAATCATGATGATGCTTGTTGAATTACTATGTTGAAGATGTTGATGAATTATATATGTATATGTGCATATGTGTTGTTGGTGAAGTTCTTACATGCTATTGGTGATGTCTTGATGGTGTAAGTATGTATTGAAATATGTTGATGATGATTTGTTATGTATGAATTTTAATTACTTGACGATGCAATGAGGTGCTAATCATGAAGATGGGGTATATATTATATAATTTTGATGAGTCTTTAGTTATGCATTGTCGAGTCATTACTTGAAGTCCATGCATTCATTGAGTATGTAATCACGAAGATGGGAAAATCACGAAGATGGGGTAATGAATCGGTATATCCGGTTGTATCCAAATAAATCACGAAGATGGGGAATGAATCGGTATATCCGTTTGTATCCAAATTAATCACAAAGATAGGAATCACGATGATGGGTGGATTATTCGGTAATATTATCTCTGATGTCCAAACTTTGGTACCACATGCATCTAGAAGAGTCTAGAACATTACATGCATTTGAATAGTTGATGAGTCGTGTCATAATTGAATATGTGACTTGTTGAATTTTACATTGGTGAAATTTGGTGAATGTTGTGATTGTGTGGATTAGTATAAATGTACATTGGTTGATTTTGTTGATAGTTGTGAATAATTGAACTATGCTCTATGTAACACCCCGTTTTCCCAACGTAAAAATTTCGTAAATTAAATCAGAGTTTTCACATAAACAGAGTATCACTTTCTTAAAACATCTCAAAGGAATTGAATAACAATTCATTCATCATAAAAATAGTTATTAAACTTCTCAAAACATTGCAGCGGAATCTTAAAAGTCTTGGCACGCAGGCCTCTTCATAACATTTCAAAAGTTCATCTAAAATTAGTCTTTATAAAATTATAATTGACATGCAAGGAATAAAAAAGCATTTGACAAGATTCCCCATCCCGTTACATATCAGAGCACCTAAGACACAGTGAGGAATGCCTCACATGACTGCACCTAATCTTGGTTACCTGCACTTGCCCACAAGGCGGCAATTCCAACAGAAGGGGTGAGATTCACAAACAATATAATAAACAGATAATCCAACAATTAAGTTTAACAACAATTAACATATAAGCACGTCTCAAATATTTATCTCATAACATCTTAAGCAACATCAAGAATATCATCACTAAACATCTTAAACACCATCAAAGAATCATCATCACAAAACATCTTAATCATCATCAAAGAACATCATCACAAAACATCTTAAACATCATCAAAGAACATCATCACAAAACATCTTATTCATCAAAGAACATCATCACAAAACATCTTAAACAACTCGACTCGACAATGCAACTCGACTATGCAACTCTAACATCTTAAACATCTTAGACATCTTATATGCATGTGGTACCAATCCAGGGCATAAGCCCTCGTCGCTTTGAGCATAAATATACTCCTAGGGCATAAGCCCTCGTCGCTAGTGAGCAAAAGCTCCAGGGCATAAGCCCTCGTCGCTGGTGAGTAAAAACTCCAAGGCATAAGCCCTCATCTCTGAATGAGTATGCATGAGACTCAATCACATATGTCTTAGACATCACGACACTTCTTATATGACTCCAACAAATTGGACAACATCTCACATCATAGACCAACTCATGCAGCTTTAATTAAATAATAACAGCAACATGGCAGCAAATCATCAATCATATAACAACATCAAAAATTCATCATTTAGGCATCACATATATTACAATATAGTTCACATAATGCACATATGATTCATAATCATTATCAACAACATCAAATCATAACATTAACTTTATAAGTATGGCACATTATGCACTCATCATTCATAATTCATAAGCAATAACATTCTTCAAAAGTAATCAAGTATGATTAAATAAGACATAAGTCAAATACTCATAAAACACCTCAACTAAATCCCTAATACATAAGTTTGAAGTTTGGAAACCAACCCTAAGTCTTTGGACTAACTTGGGATTAGTTATGCTAAGTTTTCTTAAAGTTTTCTCAAGACCTACTTGGACTATTTTCATCATAACTCAAAATCTACAAATCATTTTCTAGTCACTCCAGAGCCATTAGAAAGCTAACTCAATTACCTACAACTTTTGTGTTTACACCAGGACCCATTTCGGAACAGAAATGTATGAAAAAGACACAAGAACGTGAAACAGAAAATGCTGTTTTTTCCAAGACCTACTTGGAGTGTTTTTATCATAACTCAAGATTTACAAAACATTTTTGAGTCACTCTGAAGCCATTAAAAAGCTAACTCAATTATATACAACTTTCGTGAAGACATCAAAAGCTAATTATGAACAGAAAAGTCCCAGTTTTTATTTTAGTTTTTCGGTTACAGAAAATAGAAAAGAGAACGAGCCTGTTGACCCCTTTGTAGTATTTTAATCATATCTAGAGTTCTAAAAGCTTAAATTGAGTCACTCCAAAGGCTAGTGAAAGATAACATCTATATATACAACTTTCATGAAGACACCTAAACCCAGTTCGGAACTTAAACTTGTCAAACTGAGACAACAAGTAACGTGTTTTGCACAGCGACAGCAAAATCGCAGTTCAGTTGCGGTTTCGCCTTGGGGAAACCTTTTCTACTCCGTTTTCGATCCAATACCCTCAAAACATGACCTTAAACATCACCCTATGATTATCCTTTCATTAGAACATTAATTATTCATTAACCTACTAGATTATCCACTCTTTTTAAGACTAGAAACTCAATTCGAAACCTAAACTAGTTTTCCTTAATTCTCACCTTTCAACTTCATCTTTTAATTCATTCACCTTAACCTAGTTCTTAATTCTCTCAAAAACTCATCCATCTCTTGTTAATCATAATTGAATTGAATTACAGTTTAATATAATGAAAGCTAGGCTCACCCTTACCTTAATTTGGTCTCCTGAATCAAGCTGCGTTCTTCTTAGGTTTTTCTTCTCTCCTTCGCGCCTCCTCTCTTTTTCTCTAGGTTTCTCCAAAAGTTATACCACGTACTAAATAATTCTAACCCTAATTCTCTTATTTATATTCTCTTACTCATCTTATCTTATTTCTACTCCTTCCCTCAAATTCTCTAAAATTATGTAACAACCCATATTTAATTAAATATATTATATTATATCATCATATCTTATTATTTCTAAAACAAATATATTTCTACACTAGATAATATATATATATATATATATATATATATATATATATATATATATTATATATATATATATATATATAATGGGTAGACGACGTGTAGGATTAATTTCTCTTAGCTTGCTTGGTGAGTGCTCGCGGGAGCTACCTCCGTTGGTTGTTTGTTTTGTGTCTTAGATAGGCTCTGATCTATGACGGCGTCTTTTATGTTGCTTTGGATTTATCTTTATGTTGTTAAGATTGCCCATATGTCGGGTTTTGGATATTATATTTCATGGATGTATTTATGAGTTGATGACATGGCTACTTGAGGTGTATGTTATATTTTCGCTGTGATGTTTTATTGTTGAAATTTTTGTGCATGAAACTTTGGAGAAAGTCTGGAAGACGTGACGTCTATTTCTTGAATATTTATTATATTCGAGTGATTTATCGCTTTAATAGAAATAGGACGTTACGTCCTTTAAGTGTAGCTCAGTTGGTAGCTACCAAGGACAATATGTGCAGGGACCGGGGTTCGAACCCCGGATTCCCCACTTCTCCACACATAATGTGTGTGAATCTAACCACTAGACTACTTGACAAAAAAAAAAAAGGGCGTTATAGCCAACAGTGAACACTTACACAATAGTTATAAAAATTAAGCTAGTTTTAGTTTACTACAATAGAGTGAAGCCCAAACTATTTAAGGTTCATGTTGATGTTACACTGCTTGGCCTAAGGGATCAACTTGACCAAATTAATGGTCACCTCATCAAATACCTATGAATGAATCAAGGCTTGCATAGATAAATCTGGTCATGAATTTAGTTTTTCTTATCTATGATCTTATTTATGTTTCATTATTTATTTTTGCAATTAATGTTTTTTTTTTATGTTGTTGTTAACTTATGTTTCTGAACCTATTGCCCTTTCCTACCATATTTTTCTCTGTTTTTTTTTAATGCATTTGAATTATATAATTCGAAAGACCCTAAAATATTTTCGGATTATATAATCCTAACAGGGTAAAATGGTAAGATCAAGAGACGCGCAAGAAGATAGTAGGGTGAAAAAAGTATTTTTTTAAGAGTCTTGTTAACAAGTGTCCTTAGGAAAATTTTGATAACTTTCATGTAAAAAAAGTTACCTTTTGATGTTTCAAAGTGTTGAATGCACAAATCTAAAAAAAAAACTTCTACTTTAAACTTCTTATCAAATGCCCTAAACACACTTGTTAACATTTTCCTTTCTTTAATTTAATTAAGATATTGACTTATGCCCACATAATGAAACATAAATTTTAGAGTTAATTTTGGCACCCTAGTTTTTCCTCAGCAGCAAATGAAGTAACATCTTCGAGAGATTGCAGAGACTCCTTTTGAGTTAGTCGATAAAATTTTAAGATATTGACATATTCTTTTATATATATATATATGCACATGTTAAAGTTCAAACTCCAAACTAAATAATTAGTTTAAATATCTATCATTTATGTCACACTCTTATGTTAGAAATAATAAACAATTACGCAAGTATACAAGTTGGAGTAAAACGTGCTCAGATGGATAGAGTAAAATCCATGCTAGAGGTTCCAAATAAATTACTACTAATCAAAAGATGGTGATCATGTTTCATGAAGTCAAAAGCTTAAGGAAATGAGGATTTGATCTTACTCAAGCTTAGTCAATGGTTAGAACCTTTTCTTTTTTTGTCAAGTAGTTTAATGGCTAAAACTCACACAATTAAATGTAGAAAAGTAGGACGTCCAGAGTTCAAACTTCGACTCCTACATATAATATATAATATCTCTACCAACTGAGCTAAGTTCACGGGGATAGAACCCATCTTTAATCTATAAAGTAAAATGAAATAAAGTCAATAGAAAATGTCGACGTGTAAGGCAAAGCTGATATGGAAATGAGATGACATAGGACAAATTATTGATGGTGCTGCAACTATAACATTGAAAATGTAGTAAGGCAGTATAGTGGGGATTATTAGGAAAAATAACATGGAAAACTATATATTTATATATGTGGCATAAAGTTGGTAAATAAATATTTTCAATCCTGAATGTGTGGTGCATTATCATTATAGTTTTTGAATCTATTAAAATTGCAAAAATATATTTGAGTTTCTATTTTGTTCCCTTAAAAAAAGAGTTTATTTTGTTAGTAATTTTAAGATTTTTTTTTAATAGTAATTTTATGATTGATCCAACGAAAAACATATTTTAAAATCAAAATCACTGTCAAAAAATAGATTTAATGATTGGTGGTTTAAATTTTGCCCACCCTAGTTTTTTAGTGAGAGAAACTCTAAGTTCTCTCTAAACTTTCTTTCTCCTTCGTTCATCGAGGAGAGGTGATTTTAAGTCATTTTTGACCTAGAATCACCCCCTCTACATCTTTTTCTCCCCTTTCTTTCAATCTAAATAAGTGGTTTTCACACATATCAAGTTTTTTCTTTTCTTTTTCTGATTTTTTCGTCTAAGTGCGGCGTTGTGTTGTTCGTCGTCTTGTCGCGGTGTTCGTTTATTTCCTATTGAAAGATCTACATCAGTCAATTACATATTCAACCAATGATTTGGGCGTCAACGTTGCAGATCCGGAAGCATGGGTATTTCGATGACTTAGATTTTATCATATTATTTGTAGGCATTTTGCCGATGTATGCTATTAACTTGAGTGATGTGAGTTTGTTCGCAGATTCACCTATTACGTTTTTAGCGATGTTTGTATCTGATGTACTCTGTCGATTTGAATGAATGAATATCGTTTTTTTTTTTAAAAAAAAAAAGATAGATTTAATGATCAAAATGAATAATTAAAAAGACATTTAATATTCCTCTCAAAAACACAAGACACTTATTACAACAATTTCAACCACCACAGATGGTTTTATTTGTAACCGGCCTTTTGAGCCTTTTAAAGCGTTAGAACATGAAATTATGGCAACAAGTAGACGAAACAAATAACCATGTTTTTGAATGTCTTGTGCATATGTTGGAAGACTGGAAGCTTGTACAAGAGTTGCACTGAACCGCAAGAACAACAACTACTGTTGTTTCACCAAGATCAAGCAATATTCATAGCGCATGATGGCAGCAATGACCCGTACAAGTGAATTTGAATGTAGCGTTGATGCTTCATTCTCCTCTATTGATAATAAGGTTGGTATCGGCATGTGTATCATGATATTGAAGGGTGCTTTGTGTTGGCAAAAACCACCTAGTTCTCTCCATTTTGTTCGGTGGATGTCGATGAAGTGTTAGGACTCACTCAAGCGTTGAAGTGGGTGGCTGATTTGGGTTTCAAAAGCACAAGCTTCTCTTTTGATTTGAAGATTGTCGTCAATGTTTTTAATGGTGACAACAACAATAACAACGAGTTTGGTAGCATCATTCACCATTGTAAGCAATTGTTTAGCACATCTTTTAACAACTCTAAAGTTGAGTTTAGTCGTAGTTAAGCAAATTGGATTGCTCATGAATTAACAGAGACAACCCCATTAGAAGCTAGTTGTACCGCCTTGTATTGAAGACTTATTGTCTAATGAAATTAATTGAATTTCTTCCCTAAAACAAGAATATTTTAATAATTTTGATACATTTAAAAACATTAATAATAATACCTTCCATATTCGAGGTACAAATTAGATATAGACTATAATTGACGGTTGCATTCAGGACAATTATGGTTTTCTGATTGAGATTGAACGTTCATAGTTTTAAGCCTGTTTTTTTTTCTGATACAACGGCATATTTTACTTTTAAAAACGAAAAATTTGTTTATTGATCATTATTATAAGAAATTTTTTTTATTTTTTTTATTTTATGGTTTTTGCATGGTGTAAGTATGTATCTAGTATACAATAGAATCAAATACACCTATTATTCAATGATTTTAAAGTGTTTTTTAAGGTAATGACCGGATGATACAATTGTTTTAAGATGCATGAACGATGCAAAAAAATTGTTTGCATGTAATCCGATAGAAGATATAATGTGGTAGAAGAGGAATGACGTGTAGGAAGCAGGCAAAGGCTACGTAGGAGACTTGAATTTTTTTTTTTTTTTGCAAAATGAATGCCCACCATTGGATCTACTTAAAAACTTTTAGAGTAAATTACACTCCCCTCCCCTCAAAGATGCTTGAAATACACTCCTCTCCCCTCTTATGTTAAAATATACAATTTCCTCCCTTGAAAAGTAAAATTTACACTCCCCTCCCTTATAAGATGCTTGAATTACAACCCCCTCCCTTGATAATTAAATATGCACTACACTTTAATCTATTTTAACATAAATAAATATTTTTATGATATATATTAATTTTAAACCACCCTTTAAGAAAAATTAATTCATTTCTTTATAATTTAAATGTTAATGATAATTAAATTTAAATATTTTGCTATTGATTTTATAATTTAGAGTTTAAAATTAACTTTTAAATAACCATGGTTTATTGTCTTTAGTAATTTTTCACATATTTTAATTTTATTTTGGCTTGTTTCATATTTTATAATAGGGTTTAAAACTACATGTTAATGAAATTGTGAATAAAAAATAGCAAAAAAATATGTATTCAATTTTTTATTATGTTAAAATAGACCTGAAATACTATTTTTTTCGAAGTGTATTGCATTATTATTATTTTGCTAGATTATTAGAATTAAAAAAAAAATATTGAGGGAGTAAAGTGTAGATTTTAGAGTAAATTACACTCCCCTCCCCTCAAAGATGCTTGAATTACACTCCCCTCCCCTCTTATGTTAAAATATACATTCCCCTCCCCTCTTATTCAAAACATATTAGAGAAAAATACATTTCCCTCCCCTAAGAAAAGCTTGAATTACATTCCCCTCCCCTCTTATGTTAAAATCTACACTTCACTCCCTCAATATATATTTTTTTATTTTTAATAATCTAGCAAAAAAATAATTATCTAATACACTTCGAAATTAACAGTATTGCAGGTCTATTTTAACATAATAAAAAATTGAATACATATTTTTTTGCTATTTTTTATTCACAATTTCATTAACATGTAGTTTTAAACCCTATTATAAAATATGAAACAAGCCAAAATAAAATTAAAATATGTGAAAAATTACTAACGACAATAAACCATGGTTATTTAAAAGTTAATTTTAAACTCTAAATTATAAAATCAATAGCAAAATATTTAAATTTAATTATCATTAACATTTAAATTATAAAGAAATGAATTAATTTTTCTTAAAGGGTGGTTTAAAATTAATATATATCATAAAAATATTTATTTATGTTAAAATAGATTAAAGTGTAATGTATATTTAATTATCAAGGGAGGGGGTTGTAATTCAAGCATCTTATAAGGGAGGGGAGTGTAAATTTTATTTTTCAAGGGAGGAAATTGTATATTTTAACATAAGAGGGGAGGGGAGTGTATTTCAAGCATCTTTGAGGGGAGGGGAGTGTAATTTACTCTAGATTTTAACATAAGAGGGGAGGGGAATGCAATTAAAGCTTTTCTTAGGGGAGGGGAATGAAATTTTTTCTAATATGTTTTGAATAAGAGGGGAGGGGAATGTATATTTTAACATAAGAGGGGAGAGGAGTGTAATTCAAGCATCTTTGAGGGGAGGAGAGTGTAATTTACTCAAACTTTTAAATGGCTAAGATTTACAGGTTATGAGACCCACTAGAATTGTATTTTTTAAATATATATTGATTTTAAAAAAGGCTATTGATTTTAGTTTCACATTTAACAAAAGGGTGTTTTTGGTATTTTTGGAAATTCCAGCAAGCATTGTTTATTCTCTCTAGCTGAAAGCAATTGATTTTGTTTAATACATACGTGCCTTGTTTATATATATATATATATATATATATATATATATATATATGATTTTAAAAAATGCAATTGATTTTGTTTAATTCTTACGTGCTTTGTTTATTCTCTAGGTGAAAATCCCAGCAAACGTTATTTATTTAATGATGAGTAGAGAAAGATTAACCTTGTTGGGCAAAGAATTGTTTTTATGCGTAAAAAAAATGCTTGTTAACGAAGCAATATTTTGGGATTAATTAAAATATAGTATATAAAGAATATGTGTGGGGTGTTTATTCTTTTTGGAAAAAAAAAAAATCTGCCCTTAATTATGATGAAAAATGTTTTTCTATCCTATTTGAAATGGTGTGAGAGAAAATGCACATAGTACTCGAAGGACCGAATTAAAATTGAAAAAACTAAAACGGTTAATTTGGTACAAACGTTAAACTTAAAGAACCTTATGATGTATTCATTTTTTTTAAGTAATTGTTATTACAATAAACAAACACAATATTGATTTTGCTTTTTTTATAAAAGTCTCTATAAGTTCCCAAAAGTTCACCTATTAAAATTTGTATTGTTGTTTACCGGTGTTTTTGGTAAACAAGAAGTTCTGGTTTGGTTATTATAAGCAGATGATATGTTGTGCAATGAGTGAACGTTCATCAAATTCATAGGACATGTTGTGCAATCTTCTTAATTTTATGTGCTTAATAGTCAATTTGCAAAGAGGAATGCTAGCAACATACATTTTTCAACACACTCTCTTTGATTGGTTAAAATTTACATGAGTCTGATGTAATATTTTTACAAGTCATTTACCTATGTATACATGAGTATATTAGGATCGTTTCCCCAGGGACTAGCGTGTACCATTAACCATTCAACGGCAGTTATCATCTTAAGTGTTTGGGTTTAAATGTTTGTTTGTTTGAATCTAACTATAGTACATAAAAATAAATAGAAACGAGATAGGGTTATTTCGCTTGGGGTTAGAGATAATCAACCAAGCGTAACAACTGCAATCTCTTAATCAAATAACGAATTCTAACTTTAAACAATATTATTAGAATCACTAAACAATATTATTTATGTCTAAATAACACTGTGATAAAATAATCAATAATTCAATTCATTTTATTATGGGTTTCTATATATAGCAAATCTTACATAGATACACACCTAAATAAAATTTATATTGACACAAATACACGATTGATAAAATTTAAAAGAGAAACAATGTTAAGTGATGTGATTATATTATTTCTCTTTTAAATTATATCATTTTTGTGTGTGTCCAGTTTATTTTGATATGGAGTTGCGCTTAACTAAGAATTTCTCTTCTATATAATTAATTGGACCTTTGAATAAGACCTAAATGGACAAAGGTCGATGTACGAGCTCAAATTTCAGCGATCAAATTTTTCGTTATAAGTCAATCTGACAAACTATCTATTCACCTAAATTCAAGTTCCTAGTTCATTTTAAGTTCAATTAGGCCATATCCAACAATCAAGATTATTCTGTTTGATATTGTTTGTCATTTAGGTATGTTTTAGTCAGCAAATAAGTGTACTTTAGTTATACGAGAATCTTTGAAAGACTGACTATCCATTCTATGAGAATCTTAACAATACTTACTTCAGTTGTACGAGAATCTCTGAAAGATTGAATGTCCATTCTATGAGTAATACTTACTTCAGTTATACCTGAATCTCTGAAAAGACCGACTGCCCATTCCATGAGAATCTTTGTAATACTTACTTCAATTATAAGAGAATCTTTGAAAGACTGACTGTTCATTCTATGAGAATCTTAGTACTACTTACTTCAGTTATACATGAATCTCTAAAAGACCGATTGTCCATTCGATGAGAATCTTAGTAATACTTACTTCAGTTATAGGAGAATCTCTGAAAGACTGACTGTCCATTCTATGAGAAACTTCGAAAGGCTAACTTCCGTTCTATGAGAATCTTTCAAAGACTAACTTTTGTTCTATGAGAAACTTCCAAAGACTAACTTTTGTTCTCTAAGAAACTTCGAAAGACTAACTTTCGTTCTATGAGAATTTTTCAAAGACTAACTTCTGATCTATGAAAAACTTCTAAAGACTAACTTTCGTTCTATGAGAATCTTTCAAAGACTAACTTGACTAACTTCTGTTCTACGATAAACTTCTAAAGATTAACTTATGTTTATGAGAAACTTCGAAAGACTAACTTCTGTTTTATGAGAAACTAACTTCCATTCTATGATAATCTTTCAAAGACTAACTTTTGTTATATGAGAAACTTCGAAAGACTAACTTCCATTTTATGAGAAACTTTCAAAGACTAACTTTTATCTTGTGAAAATCTTTTAAAGACTAACTTCCGTTATCTGAGAATCTTCCAAAGACTAACTTCCGTTATCCGAGAATCTTTCAAAGAATAACTATCATTATATGAGAATTTTCCAAGGACTAAAATGTTCGTATATTTTTTTTAAAATTAAAATTTAGTTATAAACGTTAATAATTTTTTTTTATCAGAAATTATGTGTTCAATTATTGTATTGCTTTCCATATGTTATTCTATCATAATAATTTATCAAGATTGGTGTTAAATGATTAATAATCAATTAAATATAATCTATATTATATAAATTTGAGGGTTTTCCTCAAATGTATAAATGGAAATGTTTCTCACTTTCTCATTCCTTGACACTTGGCACCTTGAAATAAATCTCATTTCCTTGACACTTGACACTTTGAAACAAACCAAGCAATTTCATGCATTTGACATTTAATAAAATGAACTAATTTTTGTTTTAATTATTTTCATAGTAATTAATAATAATGTCACTTTTTTCATATCCTATATTTTATTGAATGTCAAACAAATATGAATACAAATCAATATTTTAATTCATATTTTAATATTTTAAATGTCATCAAATAAAATAGGTCAGAACAAAACGGGTGCAGTTAAGTTCTCAAATAATTTATTTGGTTAAAATAATGTCAAAAATATTAAGTTACTACGTTTTTTTTCCAAATATTTCATTGACAAGAAGAAGAAAAAACACATGTAAAGGCAAAGCTAGGGAATTAGGTGGGTTCTTAAAAAAAAAAAAAGTAACATGATATGGATTGATTTCCTTAACAAAACAAAAAAAAAATGTGGGTAAAGGCATTGATAGGGAATCAAAGTCAAAACAAAACAGATGTAATTAAGTTGCATTAAAAAAATTAAACACGACTGATTTCCTATCAATGATACTGATTTGATTATAAAAAAAAATGTATATGATGGCAAAGCTTGGAAATCAAAATAATTAATCAAATTAAACGTGTTTATTTTATCAAATTACCCCGTAAAATATATATAAATTAGTCCTATAGATTAGCAAATTTTTCACAACTCGACTTGTCTTTCTTTCCTACTTTGTTAGTTTTTTTATTGTTTCTTCTTCCTACTTCTTTACCGTCCAAATAACACAGAAAGTTCATTTTGTATCTGATACATCTCTTCGAAAGAAAATTAAAATATTTATTCATTGAAAATGATTCTGATGGATTATAAGGTTGTTTGACACTATTAGATTTTTATTTGTTTTATTTCAATCAACTAAATAATGTTATGTGAATAGCCCATTTTTTCATGTTCTTTTTTTTTCCTGTTGTTTTTACTATTAATTTTTGTCTCTAACAAATATGACCCTCATTGGTTGAATTCGTTCCACCCTTTTAAGAAAGAAATTTGGAGCATCATTGTTCGAATCATATGATTAAAGGTGTTAGATTAATTTTATATAGTTTAAATTGGTGTGTATAAATGGTTCCGCAAATTATATAGTATAATTTTTAATAGTTTATCACGATATGTTATTAATGGTGTTATATTAATTTTTTGATTTAGTTTATATGTTTTTAATCAGAAATGTGTCATTATGTTAATTTCAATTGATTGTTTTGATCCAATTTTTTTTATTGTTTTGACCAATATGCTAAAAAAAACTTAAACATGCGCTTGAACAACAACAAAAAAACATCAATATTTTAAAGAAACATATCAAATAATATTTGCTAATTTAATGATACGCTTTAACAAAAAAAAATTAAAAAAAATTGAATTTGCTAAAAAAACTTATCATTTGCATATTGTTTAATGGCTATGTTTGAATAAAATAATATATGCCGATTTAATGATACGCTTTATCAACAAAAAAAAATGTATTGCTTAATGACTAAAATATAAACTCAAACTTGATTTGCCAAGTTAAATGTTTTATTTTACGAAATTATGATGTGAAATATACTATAAATTAGATCTATTGGCTAGCGTTTCTTCATATCACAAATCCAATTCTCCATTTTTCTTTCTTTCTATTTCGTTTCTTTTTTTATGCTTCTTCTTTGTATCTCTCTTTATAATCCAATTCTCCATCTATCTTTATTTCTATTTCGTTTATTTTTCTATGCATCTTCTTTGTATCTCTCTTTACAATCCAAATGGCTCCGAAAATCTATTTTGTTTCTGATATATCTCATTTGAAAGAAAATTGGAATATCAAGGTAATTATTTTATCCGCTCAAAAATATAAACAAAAAAGTATTTTCTTTTTATAACGTTTTAGTAATTTCTTTATGTAATTTTTGAATCCGCCCCAACAGAAAAAAAATTAGATGCAAGTAAGCGCTTGGATCAAAAAACCGTTTATTCCCCGTATGGTTTAACAATGTTATATAATCTTGAAGATGAAACATGTCATTGAAGTTTTATTTTCAAAATAAAAAAATAAAAAAAATACGGATACACAAAGTAGTAGTTCAATTTATTCGTATTACAACACTAACATCATTCTTATTGATGACATAGTAAATTATTTGTACAAAAAAGGAAATATAGATGCAATGGAAATTGTAGTTATTTATGATTATGGAAATGATATTTATCTATGATATTTTTTTTGAAAAGAATTTATCTATGATATTGGTAATTAGTTGTTTATATTATTATTTTTTCTCTCGGATTGGTAGTTAATTAGCAATTAAATTGAGGCTATAGGCTTAAATATGAAAATAGTCCCTGCAAATATCTGACATTTTGGTTTTAGTCCTTGTAAAAATATTTTTTTGGTTTTAGTCCCTGCGAATATAAAAAATTTGGTTTTAGTCCTTGATACTTTATTTTAGTCTTTGTAAAATTGATTCATATTGGATTTGGTCCTTGTAATATGTAAAATATTTGATTTTAGTCCCTCAAAATGAGGACTAAAATGAATATTATAGGGACCAATTTCAATATGAAATGATTTTACAAGGATTAAAACAAAATACCAAGGACCAAAACCAAATATTCTATATTTGCAGGGACTAAAACTAAAAAAATATTCTTACAGGGACTAAAACCAAAACGTCAAATATTTGCAGGGACCATTTTCATATTTAAGCCTTAAATTGAATAACCTACTCACGTGACCGTCTTTCTACTCTTTTTATTGCGTTAACATTTGAAAATTATGAACGTTTTTTTTTTTTATATATAAAATTTTGATTTTGATTAAAACTAAAAATATAAATTCAGGTTGCTTTCAAGTTATAACAAATTAAACTAACCATGATTATCTATTTTAATGACACAAACAATATAAAAAAATATAATCTATTTTTTTTAATGACACCAACAAAGATTTTTATTATTCCCTCAAAAAAAAAAACAAATATTTTTATTATAGAAAAAATTGTTTAAGGGTATAATTGAGATAATGAAAAGGAAAGTATAAATATACTCATTTAGTTTAAAGGACAAAAAAACCAATTGAGTAGAATATGTTTTGGAACATCAAATATAAGCACTCTTATGGAGAAATATATGGAAAAAAATTGATGGTATAACTAAAAGTAAGATTAATTTTATGTGCCTACAAGAAATTAAGTGGGTGGATGACAAGGCGAAAGAATTAGATAGTTTAGGGTTTAAGAATTGGTACACTAACAAACTTAGATCGAGAAATAGGGTAGACATTATTGTGGATACAAAATGAAAGAAGGACATTGTGGATGTAAAAAGGATAGGAGATCATATCATAGCCCTAAAATTTATAGTGGAATAATACATCTTTAGTTTTATAAGTTAGATCGACAAATGGGGTAGACGTTGTTGTGGATGAAGAATGAAAGAAGGATATTATAGATGCAAAAAGGATATGAGATCAGATCATATTCCTAAAAGTTGTAGTAGAACAATACATCTTTAATATCATTAGTGCTTATGCACCTCATGTAGGGTTAAAAAAAAACACCTTAAAGTAAAGTTTTGGGATGATTTAACATGATTAATTCTGAATATACCACTAGGATAAAATATTTTTCAAGGAGGAAACCTAAATGGGCATGTAGGGAGTGTTTTGAAGGCTTGCATGGGGGTATGGTCTAAGGGAGATAAATTTGGAGGGTAAATCCATCCTATATTTTAGGAAAATATATGAGCAACTTATTATGTATAAGGGTTAGGGGCAATGATCTTAGATAGATTTTTTTATTATCATGAAATATAACAAAAATAGTTGTTTGGTCGGCAAAGTATTACTTGGAAAAAATTTGACTACCCAACATAGATTATTAAGAAGCCACATTTGGGCTTTAAGGATCAAGTGGTGACATTTAAAGGGTGAAAAACAAAGTATTTTCAACACAAGATTTTAATGGGAGGTTTCGCGAAGCTATATAGAATCCTAAATGATATGTGGGACAAGATAACACATTCAATTAGAAGAGTAGCAAAAGAGACACTAGAAGAATAAAGAGGTTTTAAACCTATGAGGGTAAAGAATCTTGGTGGTGAAACGAAGGTGGTCAAAGCAAAGTGAGTAGCAAAAGGGATTGTTTTAAAGAGCGACTTATGTGTAAAAGGACTGAAATTTGGGAAAATTAAAAAGACCTAATAAAAGGATCAAGAAGGCTTTGAACGAAGCAAGGGCACAAGATTTTGATGGGTACACTAATCCTTAGGCACCAAGGAGGGAGAATATATATATATATATATATATATATATATATATATATATATATATATATATATATATATATATATATATATATATAGTCTTGCTAAGGGACAAGAAAGAAAGAGAAGAGATTTGGATAAAGTTAAGTGTATTAAAGATGAAGAAGGTAAACTTATTGCTTAGGAAAAATATATAAAGGATAATGAAATAATTATTTCCATGATTTATTTAATGAAGGTTGTGAGATCTTACCAGACTCTAACATGCTAGACATCTGGTAGAAGGATTGAAACTATAACTAATATCGTGGTATTCTAGAACACGAGGTAAGAGAAGTGTTGAAAAACGTGAGTAATGGCAAGAAAGTTAGACCTGAAAACATACCAATTCAAGTGTGAAAAGTCTTGGAGAAAGAGGCAATGGGTGTCTCACCAAATCGAGGATGGAACTGAAACCAATAAAAATCTAACAGATCGAGAGACATTCCACAATTTGGAGCAAGAACAGGAGGCAAGCTACCTCCACAACCAAAACCCAAAATCAGCTTATCCTTTTTAGCCACTCAAATAATTATCGGCTACAATAAAAAACAAGTTCCATAACTACTAATAAGAGGCAAATTTGATAATAGAAAATATAAATATTTTTTTAAATGTCAATATAATATATTCTTATAGTGAAAATATTATAATATTGAAGAGATTGAAAAATCACTATTATTTATTTATTATTTGAATGAATGTTAATAATTAGCTGTGATGTTAATATTTACTCCTTAGTTCGAGTTTAAACTTAGGGCATGACTACAACTCCTCATCCCTTGACTTAAACCAGTCAAGTTACCCAAACCCCCAACACCCTCTCCCTCAAACAAAACTTAATATGTACTTTATACTTTTTCTTTTGAATGACAAATGTTAGTAATTAGTTGTTAGATATATTTACTCATTTGTCCCAGTTTGAACCCATGGTCTTCAACTCCTTATCCCTAAACTCAAACCAACTAAGCTACCCAAACCCCCATCTTTTGAAACAAAACTACGTATATACTTTATATTGTTTTTACTTTTAAATGTATAGTTTTCGTAAAAAAAAAAAAACTTTATAGTATATATTAAATTTATTTTAAATATAAGTTGACTTATTTATCACATAACATAAATATTCACTAACTGAGTATGTGAAAATTAATTTTTCATTAAATTAAAAATTATATTTTTATTAATATTTTATAAGTATGTTAAAAATTTTATAAGCACGTTAAAACCCGTGCTTGGCACAGGTATCATCAAACCCGCTGTTTTTCTTCAAACTTTTGCTTGACCCCGTGCCAGACCCGTTGTTTTTCATCAAACCCGTGCTTGACCCGCTATTTTTTCAAGAAAGGGGAATACTCGCACCAATGCTTGATTCAGTTGAGCATGTTAACGAATATATGATGTCACTGATTCCAGGTGAAGAGAAATAGTATTTAAGCTTCGATTTTGTTTGTCGATCGGGCAAACATTCTGATGTCCAGAAAGAGTGGTTCACAACAGAATTTCTTAATGGTATTAAGAGCTATGGAATTCCAAATCACCGGTTGAAACTAAGGGTAGGATGTCCAATTATGCTGATGAGAAACATCGGTCAGGCCAATGGACTGTGTAATGGTACGATGCTGACACTTACACATCTAGGAAAGAGAACGATAGTTGCTACCGTAATTACAAGAAAAAGGGCAGGTACTAGGGTATTCATTCCCAGTATGAATCTTATTCCGAGTGATCCAGGACTACCCTTCAAATTCAGGCGCAAGCAATTTTCATTGACGCTTTGTTTTGCAATGACAATAAATAATAGCCAAGGTTAATCATTATCTCGAGTGTGAGTTTATCTTCCTAAACCCGTGTTCACGCATGAACAACTCTATGTTACTGTCTCTCGAGTTACTTCTAGAAAAGGTTTGAAGCTGCTCATCTTGGATGAAGATAATAATGTTTGCAAGGAGACCACAAATGTTGTGTATCGTGAAGTTTTTCAAAAATTATGATCATTGATTATGTTCTGGAAATATTGTTGCCATAATTTAGAAAACTAAAGTTGTGTATTCTTTGAAAGTCGTTTTTTTTTAATATCTATGTAAGCAGACCCTCTTACCATTGACTTTTAATTAATGCACTTTTCAGGTATAACAATACGCGGAACTTTTTTTTTTTTACATCGTTGTTACCCTAAAACACAATATTTACTTTAGACCATTAGTTTTGTAAAAAATAAAAACAAATAACAATCGGCATTTCTGTAGCCCAAACTATATTTATACACACCTGTAAAAAATTTAACATTTGCATTCACAGACTAGGTGTATACATCTGACACTGACTATTATATAAAAAAATACAAATTTTTTAGTTTTAATGATTAATAAAATACATTATGTCAACAAATAATAAAGTACAATACTTCCGCGTATTTTTGCAAAAAATATTACATATGCTAAGTTTAACAATGAGTACATCTTATACTACAAATAATTAGTATGACTATAAATCCAAATATTTTAATTGTTATGTGCAATATTTAGATATTTCAAAATATATATATAATTAGATGATATTTTTTCATGTCAAATTTAAATTATAACCACACTTATAACTTTAAGATAACATAACATAAAATATATACATTTGATCAAATAAGTTTTTTATTTTCCCGTGCCTGGCACGGTCCCTAAACTAGTAAAATAAAAATGGAGGGATTAACTTTTTAAAATAAACAATGTTAATTAAGGCGCGTATTAAACTGGAAGGAATGGGTATTCTCTTGTTTCAAGATAATAAAGGCCAATAAAAGATAGGAAAGGTAGTGAATTTGAAGTATCTTAAATGCCCTTTGCCTTCAATTTGAGAATACAATTCTTAAAATTAAATTACACAAACAGCAGGTAACTAACAGTAGATTTACCTACAGTTGCACGTTAAAGCACCAACGTTAAAATAAAATAAAAATAGTAAAAATGCATCTCGTACCATACGAGACCCATTAACGTCTCGCACGTTAAACGGCGCCATAGGAAGCATACGTGTGAGATGTAAACTTGTGGTAGCCACAATATTGTAGGAGGGTGGTGTGTGAGTTTAGTGTGACAAACTGCGATGACATGTGTCAGTTTATGAGCAATATGATCATTATAAAATTGTATTGCCTTGTGTAAATTGAGTCATATCGAATTCAACCATGAGTACGAATTTTGCAAAAAAAATTGGATAGGATACGAATTTTGCAAATGGTTGAAACGAAAAGATCTATGGTTAGCAAGTTGGGAACTTTTAACGTCAGTAGTTAGACCATAATAGTTTTCAATGCTTTGAATCCTACTATAAAATTTCTTAAGTCTACATATTTGGTCAAGGTTAAAGAAAACTCATATTTAACAAGCATATAATATAAATTAAATTTGAGGATCTCATGATTAACAAATAATCTCTAAGTATCTCTATTTAAGTACTTTGAGATTTACAATGATACTAGTGAGCTCTTAAGCTCCAACTAATATATGATTTTTTTATTTAAAAAATGAAAGATTTGCAAGAGAAGTGTTGATACTTAGGTGTTAATACTCAGGGCAATTAACAAATCAGTATAGAATGGTCGTGAGATTAACTCGATTAGTAGAGACATTGCATAGTGTCTATATATATATATATGTGTGTGTGTGTGTGTGTGTGTGTGAGGTTTAGAATTCGAATCCCGATCACCATAAAAAAAAGATCATTATAGAATGAGAATTTAACTTTCTTAGAGTTCTTCTCTTGAAATAATTTAATTAATTATTAAAGTTTGGTTCAACTCCAACAAAATTATGCAAGTTTGAAAAAAAAAAATTACAGTAGTGTTTGCTCAAAATTAAGAATAGAATATTCTTAATTTTTCCTTTTTTTAATGTTTCGCATTTCCCCCTTTTTTGGCTAGTTATCTAGCTAGCTATACTTATTTTGTAATTTTTTTTTATATTTTTTTGAAGCACACATTGTGCGTCAAAAAGAGATTTAATCTTTTTATGTCTTTTGGCTTCTAAAAAAATAGAATATTCTTTTTAATTTTTCCTTAATTGTAAAAGTATTTCAACTTAAATAAGAAGATTAATATAATTCTATTAATAATGTAAAATGAAGAATTCATAAAAAATTAAATAAATAGCAATATAGATTATTTCAAAATAAATAAATAAATAAATAGCAATATAGATGTTGACGAGCTCTGAATTCCTTTGAGGAATAATCCAACATTGAATCTCACCTTAGTCAACCTACAATATTTAGAGAAATGATATGTTGCACCATGAAGATAAAGAAGTTAGTTAGTAGCCTTTACAGAGATAACTTTCTAATAGTTAGTTGATCATAACTGACATGAAAATGTAGCCAACAATAAGTAGAGAATAATCAACGGCCCCCTCAAGCTGGAGTGTATATGTCATATGCATCCAGCTTGTTACATATATCATCAATTTGAGGTCCCTGAAGAGGTTTGGTGAAGATATCGGCTAGCTGATCATTGGAGTTTATTGAAGAGGTTTTCATGATGCCAGAAATTAGGATCTTCTCTCTAATAGTGACAATTAACTTCTATATGTTTAGTCCTCTCATGAAAAATTAGATTTAACGAAGGATACAATGCCGACTGATTATCACACTCAAGTTCTATAGGACCTAGTTCACAAAATTTCAACTCTTCTAAAAAGTGCTTCAATCATAAAAGTTAACAAGTAGTATCTGCCATAGCATGATACTCCGCCTCAGCACTTGACTTTGCAAAAAAAGTTTGCATTTTGCTTTTCCATAAAATTAAGTTTCCTCCCATAAGAACACAATAACCTGAAGTAGATCTTTTGTCATTCACGTCACGTGCACAATCTGCATCTGAATATCCAACAATATTGGTATGGCCTTTGTGTGAATAAACAAGTTCTTTTCCAGGTGACCCTTTAATATACCTCAAGATCTGAACCACATAATTCCAATGAGTATTACAAGGTGAGTCTAGAAATTGACTCACAACACTAACTTCAAACGAAATATTCGGACTAGTCATAGTGAGATAATTCAACTTCCCAACTAATCTCATGTATCTGCTTGGGTCAGGATACAACTCTCCTTGATTCTTTAAACGCTTCACATTGAAGTCCATAGGAGTATCAACTGGTTTATAATCAAGCATCCATGTTTCTTCCAAGATATCAAGAATGTATTTTCTTTGAAAAATAGAAATGCCTTCTTGGGATTGAGCTACTTCAATCCCAAGAAAATAACGCAATCGACCTAAATCTTTTGTTAGAATATGGTTAAATAATTGTTGCTTTAGGTATTGAATTCTTTCTTGATCATTGCCAATAATAACAATGTCATCTACATATACTACAATATAAATGAGTTTGTTAAAAGATGAACGTTTAAAGAATATAGAATGATCTGTGTCACTACGAATCATACCAAACTGTTGAATAACCTTGCTAAATTTTCCGAACCAAGCTTGTGGTGATTGTTTTAGAACATACAATGATTTTTGTAACTTGCAAACAAGGCCATACTCCCCTTGAGATATAAAGCCAGGTGGTTGCTTCATATAGATCTCCTCTTCTAAGTAACCATTCAAGAAAGAATTTTTAATATCAAGTTGATACAAAGGCCAATGTTTCATAGCAGCCATTGACAAGAAAAGACGAACATAGGCCATTTTTACAACTGGAGTAAAGATATCACTGTGGTCAAGGCCATAAACTAGAATGTATCATTTTGCTTCTAATCGAGCTTTCAAACGATCCACCTGTCCATCAAGTCCTACTTTAATAGCAAAGGCCCACCGACAACCAACTTTAGATTTACCATAAAGAAATGTAACAAGCTTCCATATACTACTAGACTCTAATGCATTCATTTCATCAATCATTACTTGTTGCCATCCTGGATGAGATAATGCTTCCTTGACGGTTTTATAAATAGAGATAGTAGAAATAGAGGACACAAAAGCGTGATGCAACAGAGACATGCGATGGTAACTCAAAAAAATTATAACTGCTAGTGGTTATGGTATGGGGCATGTTTAAAACAGACCCAGTTGAAACTTCTAGGGTTAGCCTTGACGACGACCAACCCTAAATGTAACAGCCCGATTTTTTGTTATTTTATTATCAATTATTTTATGTGTGTTTATATATGCCTGTATGTGATTATTTATCCTTAAGTGTAAATTATTGGGTTTCGTGTTAGAAGGGCATTTTAGTCTTTTGGTGAGCAAGGGTAAATTAGTAATTTTGGTTGAGGATTATTTGTAGCGTTTTAAGTGAGGACCATTTGTTTATTAGGTTGTTAGTATGTTGTGGAAATTAAAATTAGAGCTGGTGGTTACTCGTTATTTTACTGTTAGTGAGATAGAAACTAGAGAATTGGATTAATTAGAGTTTGAGCCCATATAACATTTGGAGAGTTAGGCCCATTAGTGGTGTGACTATATAACCCAACTCTTAAGAGGAAATTAGGGTTAGAACAATTCATTTCATAACATAAGATAGAGGTAGAGAGAGAAAGGCTAGAGAAAGGGGAAGAGAGGGTTTGAAGAGAAAGAGGCTTGAAGAGCTAGAGGGTGAAGAATCTAGGAGCTAAAGTGAGGCCAAAGCTTGGATTCTTGGAGTTAGAGGTAAGGGGGATAGTATTCAAGCATAATCTTTTTCTACCCATTTCTCATAAGTGCTTAATTGAATAAGTGATTATGTGGATAAGTGATTATTTGAGTTTAATTGTAGACATTCATACTTAGATGTTGATGATATGATTGTGTATATGAATTGAATGATAATTGTGTTGTTGATGATGAATTTGCATGCCAAAAGTTTTATATGTGGGTATATTATGTTTTTGTGTAAAATTAATGAAGAATGAAGTTGTGGTTGTTGAATTATGAGTGAATTCATGATTATTTGTGGTTGATGTTTTAGAGCATGTTGTTGATGAATTGATACAATGGGTACCCCTATTTGTGAATTGGTGATGAGAATTGTTGTTGTTGTTGAAAATTTATGAAAGTTTGGTGAATTGTTGAATTTTGATGAAATGATGTTTTAATCTAAAGTTTTATGCATCATTGAATGTATTTTCATGTATATGACCTGTAAACATTATTTGGAACGAGTTTTGGATTTTGGAAAGATCAAAATTGGGATTTTGGGGGAAAAATGGTTTGAAACCCGAAGGTTTTTCTCAGAACTGATGAGCGTTTGCTTAAGCGAGCCATCAGCGAGCTCTAAGCGAGCGTGCCCAATAGGTTTTGGACACAGTTCGCTTGAGTGAGCTGTAAGCGAGCTCCAAGCGAAGGGTGACCAGAAGCTACTGGAACCTGGTCGCTCAAGCGAACTAGACTTCGCTGAAGCGAGCAGTGCCATGTTCAACAACTTTTTGATTTTTGTTTCGTGCACTTGGGGTCCAATTCGAACTTCCTAAAAGGTTTCTTTTGGCTTAGTTAATCACTGTTTATACATCTAATCCTACTGGAACATCACTTAATCAAATTGGACTTGGTTTTTATGAATTGGTTTTAATGTTTGGAAAATGTCTAAGAAACTCCGTTCTTTCCGAAATGCGTTTTCTTAAACGAATGATGTAGGGCTAGGTATGCATGATGTATATGTGATTACTAAAAATGGTTTTGATCGAATTCATTTGGAACTACCTTGTCTCACTTTGAAAAATAGTTTCATTTTGAAAAAGTGGCAATATGATACGAACTTTGTGAATTATGAGATTTCTTGGTAGTTGGCCGGTGAAACGCACATGTATGTACACCTACACTCATAAGCGATTAGTGTGCATGCATAGTTGAGGTAATTGAATTGTTTTGCTTTGTTTTGGTTCATTGACCCCAATTGCTTAAAGTTGTGAAATATATTATACGAACTTGGTTGAAAATATTCATTGAACCCGTTTACTTTGAAATTCTTTCATGAATGGTTTGATATGAATATATAAGGTTGTATGAATGATGGTTTGGTGATTGAATATGATGATGGTCATAATATGGTGTATTTTCTCTGTTAACTGAATTGTGAGAATTATGTGAAGTTGTTGAATTAATATGATGTTGTTGGTGTTTATATATGTTATGTGCATATATGTTGTTGTTGAGTTGTCGTACATGCTATTGTTGTTGAGCCGTTGGTGTAAGCATGTAACGAATAATGTTGGTGTTGATTGTTGAGGTTATGTGAACATATGCATTGTTGTCGATTGTGTCATATGTTCATGCATCATAACATGTTGGTGACGAATATTTTTGTATTCAATTATTCGGGGTGATTATGATGTTCAGTTGGCATCAGGGGCGACGGCCTCGGAGGTGATTTGGTACCACATGTATATAGGCATCATGTCTAGGCGCATTGCATAAGAATAACATGATTGATAAATGTTAAGTGCTTGATGTGTAAACGTGTAATGGTGTGCTTGGTGATTACTTGCAATTAATGAATTATGTACTTGTGCAAGATTTATTGGTGATGACTTGGTGAATGTGTGAAGATGTGTTATAATAATGCTCATTATGAAATATGTAATTTTATAATGCATGTTTAATACTGTTTATAATTTCTGATTATGATTGATGTGAAGCTAACCCCCAGTGGTTTGTGGTGGACCACCTACCTATTTGTATGAATGGGTAGACGACGTGCAGGATTAGTTGATTCGCTTTGCTTGGTGAGTTGCTGGAGGGTTGTAGGAGCATCCTCCGTTTATTTCGCTTTTCGTGTCTTAGAGAGACTCTGATCTAGGACGACATTTATTTTATGTTTTGGATTTTATCTGTTGTTGAGATATACCTTATGTTGGGATTTATTATTATTTGGATGTATTCCCTGAGTTTGATGACATGGCTATATTATTGAAGTGTATGTGATATTCCGCTGTGATGTTTTATGCTGAGATATTCTATGCATGTCTAGAAGGTGAATTATTCGAAGACGTGACGTCTATTTCTTAACTATTTATTATAATTGCGTGATTTATCGCTTATTTAGAAATAGGGCGTTACACTAAAGACCTGGAGCCTGCTTTGATACCAATTTGAATAATTTAGATTGAATAACTTGTATATGACAATGATATATGCACACTACTACACGAGAGAATCTCTCAAGAAAGCATAAAAAAAGGAAACTAAATCATGCATAATAAGTAAAGAATAATCAGCAAACATCATCAAAAACCTAGTCTAATCAAACATCATCAAAACAACTCTTAACACTAAAGGGAAATTACCGGCAAGCAAATAATAATTCTACACATATTAGTTATCCTATTTTTTTTTCTTCATTTTTATAGTAACTTGTCTATCATTCATCTTCAGTTTTTCTTTGTCTCTCAGTATCTCACAACTCACACTGATCCCAATTCATATGTTGAGGCGTAAATATGATTTTGGAATAAGGCCATGCAAATTGAACTTGCTTCTCTTGAACAAATTTGGACTTGGACACTTGTTGATTTACCTCTAAACATCACAGCAATAGGTTGCATATAGGTATATAAGATAAATGATCATGTAGATGGATCCACATAGATATTCAAGGTAAGACTAGTTGTTATTAAGAATCAGTTGAAAAAGGAATAGATTCATTAGAATTGAATAGAGAGTACATCTGGTTATTTATACAAAGGAATTGTATTATCTAATATATGAATGTACTACTACTTCTAAGCTATTGTACTGCATCTTTTAGTATCTTGTACTACAAGGCATTGCTTTCTTGATGCTTTGTTTCTTTTGATTTTGTATTGTGTAATAGCCCCCCACAAGATGGAGGTTGGTAGATATCTAGCAACCCCAACTTGGAAAGTAAAATGTTAAAAGGTTGTGGAAACAGGGGCTTAGTAAAAAAATCTGCAAGTTGATCATGTGTTGTTACTGGCAAGAGTTTGAACAGTCGAGCTTGAAGCTTTTCCCTCACAATGTGGCAGTCAATCTCAATATGTTTGGTGCGTTCATGAAAGACAGGATTGGCTGCAATATGCATGGCACTTTGATTGTCACAGTATGAAACAGGAAGCTTAACACAATCAATGTGAAGATCTCTCAACAAGTATAAAAGCCACTGAAGTCCACAGGTTGCTGATGCCATTTCCCTATACTCGGCTTCTGAAGAAGATTTTGATACAGTAGGTTGTTTCTTGGTTCTCAAAGATATAAGGGATTGACCCAAAAAGAAACAATGGCCTGAAATAGAGCGCCTAGTATCCTTGCACCCTGCCCAATCAGCATCTGTATAACCTTGAATGTGTAAACCTGAAGCTCTAGGAAAGAAAATGCCACAACCTGGAGAACCTTTAAGGTACTTGAGAACTCTAAGAGCAGCATTGTAATGAGTGTGTGTTGGTTTACTTAAAAATTGACTGAGCTGTTGAGTTATGAAAGTAATGTCAGGCCTAGTGGTGTTGAGATATATCAATCTCCCAACCAATCTTTTGTAGGCAGAGACATTAGTAAAGAGTGGTGAAGCATCATTCTGCAGCTTAATGGATGGATATGAGGGTGTGGTAACAGGCTTGGAGCCAAGTAAACCTCAATCCTGCAACAAATTCAGACAATACTTTCTTTGGCATAAAGAGATTCCACTCTTGGAGTGTGCAACTTGATGACCCAGAAAATATTTCAATGTACCAAGGTCTTTGATTTTGAATGCTTAATGTAAAACATTCTTGATGAAAGTAATTTCAGTGAGAGAGTTGCCAGCAAGGATGATGTCATCAACATATACAAGTAGTGCAGTGAAACGGTCAGAAGTTTTCCTAGTGAACAAGGAAGCATATGAAGTAGCTTGTATATATCCATTGTTGATGAGCAAGCTAATCAATTTTTCATACCATTTTCTACTGGCTTGCTTGAGGCCATAGAGAGATTTGGACAATTTGCAAACTTGATTTGGCTTTGAAGAAACAACACCTGGAGGCACAATCATGTAAACATCTTCATGCAACTATCCATGAAGGAAGGCATTGTTTACATCTAGCTGGTGCAAAAACCAATGATTAATTGAGGCCAAGGCTATAATCAATCTAACAGTTGTAACTTTAGCAACAGGTGAGAAGGTATCAAAATAATCAAGGCCTTCAATCTGATTATATTCCTTAGCAACCAAACGTGCCTTATATCTCTCAATAGAGCCATCTACATTATGCTTCACTTTATAAACTCATCTGCACCCTATAGGTTTCACTGATGAAGGGAGATCCACTATCTGCCAAGTGTCAGTCTGTTCAAGAGCATTAAGCTCAATCTGAATTGCTTGTTTCCAACAGTCATGTTTGATTGTCTCAGCATAGGATTTTGGTTCAGTGTATGAGAGACAGCAAAAACAGAATGAGTGTTAGATAAATGTGCATGGGAAATAAATTTGGAAAGGGGATACTGACTAGTATCGTTATTAGCATAAGAAAGAACATATGCATTGGAAATGTAGTCATCTAGATATGTAGGAATAATTTTATTTCTATTGGAAGTTCTAATAGGTATAGAAACATTGGAGGAGGATCGTGGAGAGTGTGAAGGAATGGGAAGTGTAGGTGGTGTGACAAGAGGGAGTTGTTGTGAATGTTCAGGATCCTCAAAGGTGGATTGGGCGTCCAAGCTTGACTAAGAAGAGGGAAAGGTTGAGCTAAAGCGACTAGAGTTGGCTAGCAATATGGACTAATCTCAGCAACTCAGCAAGCAAGAACTGTTAGGTGAACTCTTTATATAATAATATATAGAAAGAAATTCAATTCAGCCTTACGTTAGCGATGAAGCCAATATTTAGTGGAAGAAGGGGATGAAGAATTGTAAGGTAAAATCAATTCATGAAAAATAACATTTCTGGAGACAAAGATTTCTCTGGAATTTAGATCAAAAAGAACTGAACCTTTGAATCCTGACTTGTAACCCAAGAAAACACACTTTCTGGCTCTAGATTGCAACTTGGTTCTATGAGCTTGAAGTGTATAAGCATAAACAAGACAACCAAAAACTTTAAAAGAGTGAACATCAGGCAATCAATTATATAAAACTTGATAAGGAGATTTATGTTTGAGAATAGGAGTTGAAACTCTATTTATGAGAAAAACTAAATGCAAAATAGCATAAGACCAGAAAATATTAGGGAGTTTGGATTGAAACAATAGAGCTCTAGCAACATTGAGAATATGTTGGTGTTTTCTCTCTACCCTAGCATTTTGTTCAGGTGTTTCTACACAAGCTCTTTGATGAATGATACCTTTGGAGGCATAAAAATCAGGTAAAGAGAATTCAGGACCATTATCAGTCCTTATGAATTTTGGGGTAACATGATGATGATTATGGATCAATTGAATGAAATTTTTAACATGTAAAGAAACTTCTGCTTTGGTTTTAAGTAAAATAACCCATAAAAATCTACTAAAATCATCAACTATAGCGAGAAAATATTTATGGCCATGAATAGATGTTTGAGCTAAAGGGCCCCAAATGTCAAGATGTAAAAGTTCAAACTTAGAATTAGCAATAGACTAACTGGAATGATAAGGCAATTTTCTTTGCTTGGCAAAATGACATATGTCACAAGTAGCTTTATTATCAACAGAAATAGAAGGATACAAATGATGAATTTTGGACAATCTTTGATTAGACAAATGTCCTAATCTAAAGTGCCAAATAACATTGGAAGGAATACAGGAAATAGCTACATTAGAACAGACAGAATTACAAGAATGCAAAGAAACTTGAGCACAAAGATTTGAAGAGACATAAGGCTTCTTATTGCATGAAGCAGGATCCAACCTATAGAGACCATCACAAACACTACCCAAACCAATCATCTTCAGGGATTTCATATCTTGTATCACACATTTATCAAGCAAGACAAAATAGTGCAGAGTTTGAAAACAAAAATTAGGTTAACCTTGAAATGAGGTGAATATAAGACATTGGTGATATGAAAAGAAGGTGAAAACACAGCAGTGCCAGCATAGTTAACAATCATAGTGGAACCATTAGGTAAAGTAACATGCATAGGTTTAATTTTATGAAAGGAATGAAGTAAATGTAAGGATGAGCAAATATGTTCATTGGCACCTGAGTCTATAATCCAATGATTGTTTGGAGCATGTATAGAACAAGAGATTACAGTGTTTATACCTGAGGGGAAGGATGGAATGGAAGACGTAATATGGTTGGTGCTAGCAGGGTTTGAGGTAGATGCTTGAGGAACCAAAGACGACTGCTGAAGTAAAGCAACCAGATGACCATATTGTTCTTGAGTGAGACCAGTTTGAGAGATAATGGAAGATTCTTCACCATCTTTCTGAGAATCAACATTGCCTTCATTAACAACAGCATTTGAAGAAGCATGAGACTTATGTGCATTGGGGTAGCCATGTTTCATGTAACAGAAATCCACTGTGTGATTACTCCTGTGACAAAAGGTGCAATATCTAGAATTGTTCTTAGATTGAGGTGGTCCTGCAGAAGGTTTACCACGTCCATTGGACTTTCTTGCATCTGAAGCATTCACAAGAATACTTGAATCTTCACCAGAAACTGGAGTAATTGAAGTGTTATTACTTTCTTCTTGAACAACCATAGAGTAAACTTTGTTTATTGAAGGAAGTGGGTCCATGAGAAGAACTTGAGTCTTCACAACTGAGAAAGTATCATTCAATCCAGTGAGAAACTGAATCACTTGGTCCTCCATGTGAAATTCTCTAGAAGCACGCATAGATTCACAACGGCATGGATGAGGACAAGTACATATAGGCATAGAACGATGTGAATTGAGCTCCTCCTAAAGAGACTTCATCTCTGTGAAATATTCAAGAACAGGTTTAGCACCTTGCTTGAGGTTGTTAATGGCAAAACGAAGGGAAGCGATACGCATTCTATCAACCTTAGAGAAACGTTCCTGAAGCTCAATCCAAACATCAATGGCGAATTCATGGAATACAATGGTTTGCGCAATCTGCGGAGAAACCGAATTCAAAATCCAAGAGTGAATAAGATGATTACAACACTCCCAAGCATTGCGACTCAAATCATCAAGGGGAGGAATTGGAACGACTCCATGCGAGGTAGTTGGAACCGGTGAGAAGAGGAGTAACGAGCACAGAATTTGGTCCTTCGCTGGGATGAACATAGTAAACAGAATCAGTATTGGTTTGTTGAACAATAACGGGAGCTGCGCGAGGAGGCATGGTTCAAGAAGAATGCAGAAATTCTGAAAAAAAAAAAAAAGAAGAACAACGAAGAACAGAGCTTCGAAGAAGACGAAGATAAACAAATCACAGATGATGTGATTGAAGAAATCAAAAGTAACTCAATGCAGAATTGAGTACTAAACAAGAAAAAAGGAAGAAGAATCACGAAGATTCAGGTGAAAAACAAGGAAAAAGAGAAGGTTGATGAAGCTTGAAGAACAAGCATCAATGGATCGTAACTAATTCTCTCAAGAAGAGAGAGAAAATTGATACCATATTAAGAATCAGTTGAAAAAGGAATAGATTCATTAGAATTGAATAGAGAGTACATCTGGTTATTTATACAAAGGAATTGTACTATCTAATATATGAATGTACCACTCCTTCTAAGCTATTGTACTGCATCTTTTAGTAGCTTGTACTGCAAGACATTGCTTTCTTCATGCTTTGTTTCTTTTGATTTTGTACTGTGTAATAGTTGTTAAGGAATATAACCAAATTAAAGGTTTAGATTATTTTGATGCATACTCTCATGTGCCCAAATTAACAACTTTCGGATTGATCATAGCTTTAGCTTCTATCAATCAGTCATTCATTCATCAGCTTAATATCAATAATGCTTTTTTTTTTTTTTTTTTGCATGGAGACATGCAAGAGGATGTCTATATGATGTTTCCCCTTGATTTACCACTTCTAAACCATGTCAGGTTTTCAAACTTATTAAATCTATTCTTAACAAAATCAGCTGAAAATAGTATGAGAAACTTACATCCTTACTTGTTTCTCATGGTTTTAAACAAGCTAATTCAGTCGCTCTTTGTTTAGTAAAGCTACTGCTTCTTCATTCAATATCCTGCTTCTTCATTTTCTTGGACTTTAAGTCTTTGAACTCCATTGCTCTCTTTCTTTGTACAATTCTTGCTTATGTTGATAAGTTTGGTGGTATACCGTACTTCACTACTACTTGTTTTCATTTTGTTACCGCATTATACATATGAAGTTTCCACTCCAATTTAGTAGTGACCAATCTCCGTCGAAAAATGTGTTGAACACATAACCGAATTTGAGGGTTTCTCTCTCACAGCCAAATTTTTTTCATATTAAAAATCAGAAATCGAATCTTTTACCACTTATTTTAGGAATCCAATTTTATTACCACTTAGATCAATACACTGTTGGTGTTAATATACCAACAAATGAATTTATAAATGCGAGCCAATTTATAATTACTATTTAAGTATTTGTGCGAATATCAAGATTTGAAATAAAATGATTCCTCGAAATTATTCTCTCCAACGGTCCAAAAGTCGAACTTTTCATGATAGATTATACTACCTTACGTCGAATGTGGTTTCACTACACATACATGTGTTTAGTTTTTTTTTTTTTTTTTCGTTATTTTTTGGATACTAACATGTGTTTAGTTTCTATTAGGCAAAATCAATTCTATATAAAATCACAATTATGAAACATTAATAAATGTTAGCCTAAACATGCTATTAGTAAGGTTTCTACATTGTGGTTAGCATGATCACATCCCACCTAAACAAAGTTTAGCCAACAAACCTCACCAACAACGACCTACCATCACTTATTTTAAAAGTTGAATGCGCACTTTGAAGACCAATAAATACTTATTGAAAAAGATTAGCCAGCTTTACACAAATAACATACCATGAATTTAAATTTGATTAGGCACCTTCTCATCATCATCAAGTTACTTAACAATTTATACACAACATTGACATATGTCCAATTCCTTAAAAAAATAAAAATTATCATATGTCTAATGTGATAATGTTTTTTTGATTTATAATGTGATAATGTTATTTACTTATATTTTTTTCTTACGAAAAAAATTGAATTTACTTATAATTGTTGATCACTATAAATTGTAAATCATATAAATTGTAAATCATAACCAACGTAGATTTCTGTATTAGATAATAAAGTAATGGACTCTAGACATATTTTTCAATACTAGTAAAGTTACATACAAATAGACAAATATTTGAGATTTAGATTAGGGTGTTATTTTCTCATTTCAGATTTCTTGTTATCACGATTCGCACACGGTCACCCAGTCAGTGCACCAGTGATCATTGATCGGAATTTAAAGTAAAATATAAAGAGAAGTGTTATATAACACGACTCTCGCAAGGGAGAGAGAATAAAATGTTATGCTATATGTGTTAGATCCAACGACCCTAATGTATTTGTCGGATTGTCATGCACAAATGGTGTCATGCCAACAATCATTTCTCATATATAAAATTGAATTTAAAATTTTGACAGTTTGATTTCGATTAAACAATCAATGATGTACTAACTGCGTGAATGTGTGTAAATTTTGACCGCATAGAATATGAATTTGTTCTTTCTACAAACAAGACAAAAAAAATTATGGAACTGATAGATACATACAAAGTGAAAAAGGAGCTTGAAAAGAAAAAAAAAACATATTCAAGGACCAAAGATATTATTACATTCTTTCCAGTTGTGCACCTTATGCTAATTGGGACATCGGTATTATGCAATAAAAGTCAGATTTCAATTTCAATGACAACGGCATAGGTTAAAAATATATTATTTATAGATACATCTTATGACTCAAGATGGTAGCCCCAACATTCCTTTTGTTTAATTGGTTCTTACAAATTATTTTAATCTAAGAGTTTTATAATACAAGGAACCTTCCTAGTTCTTACATCAAATTTAAGCCTTTTTTGCACATAATGCAACTACCATTTCACTACCTTTTGGTTCTTTAACAAAATTATGTTTTTGCAGCTCAACAAGATAAAAGAGTGTGATATCTAGCTAGCTAGCTATACTAATGTAAGTTCAATATATAGTTTTTTTAATTCATCATCTATATAGTTTTTCTCTCATTCTTTTCTTCCCTTGCATCAAAAAAAAAAAAAAAAGATGGATTCTTTTAAACAAATCTGGGGTGCAGCAGAAGGATGTAGCAGTAGTGAATCTGGTTGGACTATGTATATTGATTCTCCTATGCAAGAAGATGATGCTAGATGCAGCAATGAAAATGATGGATATCATCGTCATGAAATCTATGGTGAGAAAAACAGAAGAAAGAAGAAAGTTGATGAAGAAGAAAGTGATGATTCGATGGCTTCGGATGCTTCATCCGGTCCAATGAATTATCAACATCAAACAAATTATGGTCGCGGACAAGGTAAGTCAGGGTCGAAGAAAGATAAACAAGATCATGGAAGCAAAAGTTGTTCTAAGAAGAATGGAAACAAACAAGAGAAGAAACGTGTTGATAGTAGAAGTAAAAAATGATGGAAAATGTTCATTCATTCTATTGTATATGATGCTTGGGATTTTTGTAACCATGCATCTTCAAAATTTGAATTTGTTGATTTGTACTCATACCTCTCTACCCAAAAGAAATTTCTCCAAACATTCTTTCACATATTGGAATCATAAGTCTTAAAGTTTCATCCTTCACATTCAACTCTTTGTTGAATGTTGTGATCATTTGTTTACTGTGATCATATCAGAACTTCCCAGTTATGCGTGCTTGAATTCAAACATTATCCACGAAATTCAAATCAAATGAAACAAGCTTCTAAGCAAATCAATAAATGGTTTTCTGGAGGGAGGGGTCATAGAGAAGATTGGTTAAATTATCACGTGAAGTTAGACATTCATGATTTTTGACGTGTATGTCGGTCTGACCTGTGTCAGTGTCCTATATTTAGACATTAGCATTGTCGACGTGTCTTTTGTTGAATCTTTTATCTTGTAACCTCAAAATCATATTATCTTTTTAACCAAAGTCTAAAAATAGAAAATAATGACAACTGCGAAGAGAATGTCGGGTGATCCATTAGGCATAACCATAGGTAGAAACACTAAATTAAGGTAAAACAAAAACATTATAGTATAAACATGCTGCAAATCATAAAGTGTGAAAATCCAAAATTAGAATATCTAGAAGTCTAAAAGTAAACTAAAAAAAAGTTAACTGCTGCAATAACAAACAATGTTGAGTTCAACCATTATATATACTCCTATAATTTGTCATGATTGGATTTGCAGTGAGATTGATCGAATCAAAATGACCTGCCGCGATTTTCACAAAAGTTACATTTTAAAGCTTCAACAAAATCACAGTCTCACTGTTATTCTACCACTTCGTATTCAAGTTACTTTCAACTAAAATCAACTTTTATTACCGCAGAACTGAACATACACTAAATATACTGGTTGACATAAAAAACAAAAAACATAACAAAAGAAAAGTGGGCAAAAAAGATTCTAGATAGTATAGCACAAGAAAGAAAGTGATTTTTGTTTGAAGAACATGGTAATAATGATTTTGTGGATGCACGTGTTTGCTGCCAAAATAGCTATGAAGCACGAATGGGGTATGCTTTGCTGGAAAGAAGGTAAGGTTTCACACAAATGACAACTAGAAGCAATAAAAGCATTGTTGTTGCAGTGACAACTTTGTAAATATGGGACACAAATGTAAACAGCAAAGCAATAGCAAGTTTTAGGCTGTATAAGTGACATAAAAACATGAGGGTACACATGACCTAAAAGGAATCAATGAAATCATAAATTAAATGGTCACACACATTCATATAAAAACAATACAAAGTGAGTCTCTTTTTTTTATATTTTGTGTAAAATACAAAGATAGAAAAGAGTGTTTCTCTTTTGTCCACGTTTTACCAGAGAACTAGCTTTGGTTTTTGTTCTCATTATTAACTGAATCATTACAAGACAAGTCATCATAACCTGCTAATAAGTAGTACAAAAATTTAGAACTTGTAACCATGTTTTATTTGTAAATTATGTATCATCAACGCTTGCTTCAAATTAAGGATGTGTTTAATATCCAACATGTGTCGGTGTTTGACATCAATAGGACACTATTTGTTTATCCTATTTTATCAAATTTACCGGAGCCAACATGTTTGTGTCGTTTTAGTGTCCATATATATGTTGGTGTTTCACAACTTCTAACACTAATAACAGGGAATTTTTATATCATTAGGATTTAGGACTGAGTGAGAGCAATGTTTATTGCTTATTTCTAAATAAACTCATGTAAAAAATTATGTAGTATGCGTGTCATCGATTGTGGATTGCTGACCATGGCAGAAAACCAAAAATCTACCCTTGTAAGCCACCATATCGGCCATAAAATGTCATGGCGCCGCCATAAGTCAATTAAGAACTTGGGACCTTGAAATGTGCTCATCTCAAGGTCTCAAATTTGATTTCTCTGATGTCAATTTCGGTGGACTAAGTCCATACAAATCTATGTTCTGACTTTAAATGGGTCCGCTCAAGTTAACGGTGGAATTGAACCTCTCCGATTAATCGATTCTTGAACTAGATAGCGAGCTTTAAAAAAAAATTATTTAACATGAGATCTCTTCAATGGATTTTTTTTCTATCAGAGAATTAAATTAGAAAAATCTGACTAAGGAATATTTCATGCACACATTCTCATCACTTACAAACCTAGTATTCTAATATTAAAAATATATTTGTCATAAAACTTTTTTATGTACTCAATTTGTTAGTCACCACTTGAAGAATGGTTTAAGATTTGAATAGATTCTTGCATATCAGTTAACAGCAAACAAAGTATGGAAATATAATTACCGAGTAACATGAAAGAATATCTCAAGTGTATATGATCATGAATCAAAGAAGTGGTTCTCAACAAGTGTAACAATTATTTGGATTTTCAATAAATTAATTTTTTTTTTTTAATTTGAAAGAGATATTTAAACGCTCTTGAGATTTTGTGGAAAGATATTATTTTCTAAAAATAGTTTATCATGAATCTGTGCCCACACCTATTTCAGCCAAACACCATTACAAGCTTCTCAATCATTATTCTCATTATTGACAAAAACCATTGAAGACTTTTCAATCATTGAGTCCATTATTGTCATAAAGACTTCAAAACAAAATGTAATAAAACAAGAAGCTCAACACCAATAGAAGAGAAAAGAGAAAGTAGTTAGATTGACAGAAGTTACTTCTAACAGCTAACTAAGATATAAGTTGGAAGTAGATGAAACTAAATATAAGGAAAAAGCAGAGCATAAACTAAATAAAAGAAATTCTTATGGTGACTTGGACCTTGTTTGGAAAAATAACATAACTAAACTCTTATCATATAAGTATTTCTATATAAGCTATATCTATAACGAAAGTCACGAGCTATTTCTATAAGTTTTCCTAAACAGTCTCACAGCCAGGAACGACCCCACGTTTAGGGGTGTGTGGGCCGTGGCCCACACTTTGCTTTGGAAAAAATTGGCATAATACATGATCATACATACTAATAGATCAAATTAAAAGGCTCAAGGTGGAGGATAAATTTAACTATGTCCAATATTATAAAAACAAATATAATAATATTTAATACTCTAAAAGTCTATCTCTCTACCATGTGTTTTCATGTCTTACGAATATTATCAATATTCGGACATTAAACCGTATATGAGAGATGAACGATTAAATGTTTGTTTGATTATTTATATTGAAAGTGATCCTTTTATTGACTTTGAAAATGAGATCATTTAATATTTATATAATATGAAAATCCACATAGAACAATTACGATTTATATTTTTGCTTAAAAAGTAAAATATTATAGGTTAAATTACATCAGATATCCTTTAAATTATTTAATCGTAATAAATTGGTCATTTAAGTTTTTTTTCATACCACTTAACTCCTTTAAGTTAATTAACTCTAACAAATTGGTCCTAAGTGGTAAAAAAAACTTAAAGAACCAATTTATTATAATTAAATAACTTAAAGGAACTCCGATATAAATTAGTCAACATTATATTATCTATGTAGCCACAAAATTATATATATATATATATATATATATATATATATATATATATATATATATATATATATATATATATATATATGCGCGCCTACACTACTCAAAAAATTTGGGTCCGTCGCTGCTCACAGCACATGTATAGATAAACGAAACGAAACCAAGGAGGCACTTAATATACAACACATGTACAGATAGGATTAGGAAGGTTCTTACACAATAGTTTTATAACCAAACTAGAATTAAAAACCAAACATAACCCTACAAAAGAAGAAACATGAGTGGAAAAAAAATGGTGCATGTTTTCAAGGGTCATAAAAAGGTATGAATAATGCAGAAGTTACTTTCATCTATATAAATATATCATCCACACTTCTAAAAGGTAGATTCTTATTTGTCTTTGTCTGTGGGACAAGCTACAAATAATCAAAATTCGTCAACCTACACAGGTATGAAATTCCAAAAGTGTGCAACGATTAATAAAGTAGAAAATAATGTGACAACAAAACATCCAATACTTATCCAATTAGGTGTGCCTAATTAGATTAATTAATCAAATTCATTGCCCAATTGTCTCTACTAAAAACCAAAAACTGAATTGGCAGTTCATAAATATAAAATAGACAATTTTTTTCTGGCTTATGATATAATTGATTTCTTTTATTTGATTTTTTTTTGACATAAACCCTAATTACAAAGATATTAGACACAAACACTATGCTTAAAGGCCTCAATTCTCTTGGAATGACTAGCTAGGTTTCACTCTCAATATATGAAGCAAAGACACAACACTAACACCTAGACATCGATAATAATTTGAGAAAATAGATTTGATTGAATGTAATTTTATATGTCATGTCGGACACATACATGGCTACATGTATTTAACATTGGACGTGGACACCAATAATATTTTAAGAAAATACAACTGATTGGATGTAATCACACATGTCGACATCGAAGTATTGAACATCAGATATACATTCAATTCAAAGTGTCGGTGCTACGTAACTCTCAACCCATCTTAATTATGGACAATGCCTTATTTCTCTATGAGCCTGTATGGGTTGATGTATTCGAGCTTATTTACTTGCATAAACACTTGTAACACTTGTAAGACTGTTTGAGTTATTTTCATCTTATATATATAAACTCTCTAGGATAACTTATGAACACAACTTATAGCTTATATGAATGGAAAAAATTGACTTTATTTTATCTTTGTTAGAGAGATATTTTATACATAACACTTACAATAAGCCCTTTGATTAAAAAAATTTTATATCCAAACAGAGCCTAATTATCAAAGTTCCCAACTAGTAATTGAAAAGCTAACCAACAGGGTTACCTACTAATACTTAACCCCCTAAACATTCACATCGTCTTCAAGATGAAAGTTTTGCTAATACAACAATGCATTGGCCTTCGGCAACTCTGGTCGAAAATAGCAACAGAAATGAAGACGCTGTTTCAGTAGCCAAATCGGATTTGAAACACTCGTGTATCCTTCCCACAAGCTTTAATCAAGTTCCCAAATTTTGAAAGTGCATTTCAATGCCATTACATTGAGAGTTTGAAACCACATAGGAATAATATACACCAAAATAATTAGGGGAGTAAACTAGACCAGAAACAATGTGCCTAACATACTTCCTTTCTCCCTTACGCGTGTAGTGCAAATAGTATGAGTACTAGGATTGTTCGTGGTTTAGTTCTGGAGGGAAAACTGAAATGAACCGTTAAAACCTTTCGGTTGAACCAACCGGAATGTTAATGGTTCATCCAGAATTGTATTGCACCAGTATAAAGGTTTGATGTACCGGTTCTGTGTCTTTTAACCAAACCGAACATTTTTTAACTGAAAACCAAACTGCACTTTTCATACTGTGTGAACCAAACTGCAGACGGTGATATGGTATTTCTATTTTCGTACCTTCCTGGTAGTGGTTTCTTCGGTCCTTGCACCACGAACTGTGTCTAGCAATTCTGGCTGTGGATGATAAGTCAGCTTGTATATGAACAAGAGCTCTGTCAATGTCTATGATCTGTCCCCAACCACAAAAGCAGTCAAGTTTGGCAGATTTTGGGGTGGTGGTGGGTCGTCGTCATCCAGCCTGCACGAGACCCACCCTTTCAAGCTTTTCATTGGCTCTTCGACATTGATGACACCACTTGTGTAGTGCCTAACGATGCTTCCATTGCATCGCAGAATACGACACATCTCTAATTTATTATCGCATCTCCCTACCATAATAATGAGACCCATAGTGACACTTTAAGCATGTATCTCTATCATTGATTGATCAACTTCTTTGTATCTCTTCCTTACCCATAGTAATGTTTCTCCTATTCCTAGGCATCTCCTTTGTTGTTCTATCCAATCTCTTCCTCCATTTTCATGATCTTCTTGCAATTTTGTTTGCGGATATTTAGGACTAACTACTTGTTCTTAGGAATTTCCATTTTCTCTTTCTACATGAGAATGCTCCTATCTTCTGAAGCTAAAGGCTATAGTTTTGCTATTGTGCTAGCTTCCCAAGAATGCAAGTCCTCCCAAATTTGAATATCTAGACTAAGTTGCATGGTGTTCCTTCAAGTATTGTTTTAGATAGAGATATGAAGTTCACATCAAGATTTTGGGAGAGTTTGCAAGGGGCATTGGAAACCAAATTGAGGTTGAGTTCTGCTTATCACCCTCAGACTGACGGTCAGACTGAAAAGATCATTCAGTCATTAGAAGATTTGTTGAGGGCATATGTGCTGGAGCAAGGAGGGAGTTGGGATACTTACTTGTCGTTGATTGAATTTACTTATAAGTTATAACAACAATTTTCACTCTAGTATTGGGATGCCCCCTTCTGAAGCATTGTATGGTAGGAGATGTCGAAAACCTTTGTGTTGGTATGAATCTGATGAAAGTGTGATGCTTGGACCAGAGATTGTTTAGCAGACTACTGAGAAACTTAAGATGATTCAAGAGAGGATGAATGCATCGCAAAGTAGGCAAAAGAGTTATCACGGTAAGCGGGGGAAGTCATTGGCATTCCAAGAAGGGGATCATGTGTTTTTGGGAGTCACTCTGGTGACGGGCGTTGGTCGTGCTTTGAAATCTAATAAACTTACACCATGTTTCATTGGCCCTTATCAAACTATAAAGAGAGTTGGAGAGGTAGCTTACCAAGTTGCTCTACCATCATCACTTTGAAATCTTCATAATGTGTTATATGTGTCTCAACTTCGGAAGTATGTCCTTGATCCATCTAACATAATCCAAATGGATGAAGTGCAAGTAAGGGATAACTTGACTGTTGAGGCCTTACCCTTGACAATTGAAGACATGAAGGTAAAGAACTTGAGGCATAAAGAGATTGCTTTAGTGAAGGTGACATGGGGAAGACACGTTGGAGGAAGCTTAACATGGGAGCTCGTGAATTCGATGAGGAAATCTTATCCAGAGTAATTTCCTTCAGGTATTTTTCGAGGGCTAAATTCATTAAGTGAAAGAGAGTTGCAACACCTGAATTTCTATTTAATTAATTTACAAAGGTTAAATAGGTGGAGTCTTAATTATTATTATTATGCATTTTGCTTGAATATAATGTTATTGCCGAGGAAATAGAGTTTTGATGATTATTATTATGTTATGGGGATTAAAACGATGAGGAGAGGAATTAAATAAAATAATATAGGTGGGAGGTGTGAAATAGAAGTAATAAAATAAGTGGGGGAGGAGGGAGTAAATTATGTTAGGTAGAGGGGAGGAAAATAATAAAAATAATAATAATAATAATTAACCTAGTTTTATAGTATAAATAAAGAAATAGAAAATTAGAATAAACACATTTTTTCTTAACAGAGAAAAAAAAAAAAGAGGATAAGAGGCAAACCCTAGCTAAGGAGAGGTGACAAATAGTTCATGGAGGATCGAACCATGCTCTTGATTTTAAGTTAACAATATTGGGTTGCCAGAGAGAAGATAGAATAACACAAAACGGCTAGGGTTTCATAAAATACCAATATCTTAACATTACAAATGTTACAAGAGAATATCTAGAAAACCTAATGGACTACTATCTTCGTAATATAAAGACCGAATAACGTAAGTCCAACACTTTATTATCTAACACTCGGATATGCAAGTGTTTTCAAATATTCAAGTGTAGGTGCGTATAGTTTTCAAACATTCAATGCTTGAAATTCTTTGATCACTAACATTGGAACACTTGGTGCACACCTTAGCCTTAGAGCCTCTCATAAATCTAAAACATAAACTATGATTACAAATTGAAATTATCTTTTGCCTTGATGCTCATCTCTTATTTGATATGCAAGTGTTATCAAATATTCAAGTGTAGATGCGTGGAGTTTGCAAAAGTTTAATGATTGAATTTCTCTGATCACTGACATTTGAAGACTTGGTGCACACCTTGAACTTAGAGATGCTCATAGATCCAATGTTCCAATTATTCACACCATTATTGATATGATTGAACAAATTATTTCAATTTTTATGTTTATCTACAACATCATTAGAACTTGTAAGATACCGTAGAAAAATTGAGATGACAAATTGAAATTAGAGACATAAAAAATGAAATTGGTCACCGAAATGTTGTAAGATAATTACCATAACATTGCAATACAACTTAAATATATTTTGAATTATCTTGTAAACTTATACGATAGCTTGTAAATAGAGCCAATTATTTTCTTTAGTTTTGGAAAAATTATTTGTGTTGAGAGAAATTAGATTGGAATAGAATCACACAAAGAGTAATTCTTAGTCTGAGTCAGATTGTGATGATGGTAATACGGAAAAAACTTAAAGGACTAATTTGTTACAATCAATTAACACAAATGACTTAAGTGGTACAAAAAAAAAATTAAAGGGCCAATTTGTAACAATTAAATAACTTAAAGGACCTCTAGTGTAATTTAGCCTTTTTCTTATAGGCATGCTTATATTTTTCGAAGAAAACCAAACTCATGATTAGTCATCTCCTGTCGAATCCTAAACTAAATGATTTTTAATCTAAAGTATTCATTTCAAATTGACAATATACCTTATCAATCCTGGATCCGTTGCTTCTTGGTTTCTCTTTAGCTTCCCAATTGTCCAATAAAATTACAACGACGTAGGGATATATTCATATAGTATGATAAATATGAATATAAATTGTTGATGGTATAACTTTGGTATTTCGTCGATTTGATTATGTGATTTATAATTATTTTAATTTAAACATCTTCATCTTAATATGCACATTCCACTTCATCCATTGTTACAACATTCAAATTGGATCGTCAAATCTACAAAGTTTGAGCAAAAGGATTTGGACAAGCTATTCGATCATAAATTCTATCAATGGGTGTTGTCGTTGTCAAACTGGATGTAAATTAAATTTAATGGGAACAAGTTGACAACAAAATTAGTTTATTAACTTGTGAGATGAATATCAGAGAAAATAAAATAAAAATTATATGAAGAATGACATCTGAAGAACAAAGACGAAGTAGAATTAATGAAGATCATTATTGAAAATAATTAGAAAAAATGAAAGAGAAAATATTGTTGATGCGGTCATATTTATATTGAATGAGTAACAAAATAGAGGATGGGCCATCGCGTTTTCGGACAATGGGCTTGGGCCGATTAATCATAGAAACTAGAGAGTTGCTCTTCTCCCATTTAGAATTGTTGATTCCCCTAAAAAATCCGAACGTGAGTTCACCCACGTAGGTGTATTTGCAACGTGAGTTAACTCATGTAGGTGCATTTTTCAGCGTAAGTTAACTCACGCAGCATAGGAATTAGCAAAAACAAAAAGGAGAAGAGCAATTCTCTAGAAACTATATCAACCAAGACATAAAATGTTGCCCAAAAACGTCTCAAGATGCCTTCAAACTCCCTTATAATAATAGGTTAACATCAGTGTAAAATACTATGCCACTTGCACTAGTTAAATGGATACATATAATTATAACTAGATTTTTGACCTGTGCGACGCACGGGTCCTATCAACAATAATAGACACGAATATATTTTCATTGATTTTAATTAAGTCATAGAAAAATTGCATTATCATTAAACATGATACGATAAACTTTCATCACTTCAAAATCAATTTATTTCACTATGTATTTATGATATTGGTGATTATACCAACACATGATAAAGAATTCTTTAATAAAAGTATTACTCTCTCTTAATTGCCAATACCTTTCGATTTCATATTCAACAATAATTCTAAAGAGAGCATTGTAAAAGTAGTAACTGACACACTAATCATTCATTATGGAGAAGCACAAAATTTATTGCAAAGAGTAGTAACTGATACACTTAACTTAGGATACAAACATTTTGCTTTAATCTTCGACAACTCTATCCTATTGCAGATAAACAATATAATGGTGATAAACACACAACACATATTCAAATAAATAGATAAAGGAACTCCAATTCAAAGTACATAAATTCTTACTTGATAATAACTTGCAATCAACAACAACGGTTCAATGAAATGGATAAAATTAAATATTTGACACCGAAAAGAACACACAAAAAATGAAGAAGGCGTAGTTTCCTGCTACACAAAAATGAAGAGACATTGAGATTTTGGAGATAAAAATCTGTAGAAAAGTTTGGTCATGTGGTTTGCTACAAAAAGGTTGTTCCTGTTTTAAACTCATATTTTCAAAGTCTCATCTCCTTGAAGTAAACTCTTTTGTTCACTCCAATACTTACTCTCACTGCATCTTTCGTTTTTCTTCTTCCCTAGTAAAAACCACTCACCTAAACTTCATTGATAAAAGATCAATTATTGATAGAAAAATTGGATGAGAGAAGAAAAAATCAAATTTAGAAAAAGATTAATGGAATTGATCCAAAGTGTATAGAACGAAAATAAAAACACAACAACAAATACCCAACTCTTACTAACCTTATGAACAAACATATGCAGTCAATTTATAAATATCCGTTTAACAACCTCTTCTACTCTAGATTGAAAAAACAACAATAACATGCTTGAAACAGAAAGAAACAAAAACAGAAAAATATATGAGGATACAAATAAATGGTAGAAAAGTGATGAGAGAAAGAAAATGAGATGACGGGTGAGAAAGAAGAAGAAAACAGGGTGAGTATTAAATTAAAATGGAAAAAATGGGAAAGGGCAGCTTAGCTTATCTTGGAAATTGGAGAGATGAATTAGCCCACATATTATATTTGATAGATGTGCATACCACATAAATTGAGTTATAGGAAAATATAGCACGGTTAACAAAAAGCCACCTAAATAATTAGGTGTGATTCCTATAAAAAAAATTGAAATTCAAATTGGCAAAGTCTTTGGAGGGAAATATTTTAGGGTTAACAATTTTAGTAATTAATGCAGTACAATTAGAGGGAAATTTTTAGGTTTAGGTGTTGCTTAACGTAATAAGCATTAAGAATAAGGGATTATTTAAATGTTTATTTACCTTTCTTTGTCCCTTAACTTAATTTTGGAGTTCATTTTGGTCCCTTAATAGAAAAATGTAATATTAATCCTTGAAAATCTAAAATATTTTTATCGAGCAAGACTTGTATAGTCATAATCACAAATGTTTTTAATTTAGGAACACACACTAAACAGTAAAAGATGAAAGATTGTTATTTTCAATAATAATAAATATTTTTTAATTTTCTACTTTTTATTATTTATGAGGGTTTCTAAATCAAAATTATTTTTTAGTTGTTACTATACAAATTTTTCTCATTTTTATCAACAACAACAAAATTTGAAACTTTGCCGAATATTTTTCTATGCCATATGAATGTGCTGAAAACACAAACAAAAGAGTTTGAATTATGTTGACCGTTTTAAAACATTTTCGCTTTGACGTAGGTTTGAATTGGGTTAACTTTCAACATACACCGTCTATTCTCTTTTTATATAGGGTTGGTACCGGCTATTTATTGTTTTACACTATCATATGACATATATAGCTCTAACATAATAAAAACTGTTAATATCACTTTAAATCTCTTTTTTTAGGGGTCCTGTTGAATCTTAATGATGCAACAATATATGTATATCTTAGCATGTGTTCAGAAGGACTAAGATTTTAATGGTCTTCAATTAGACCATATTCATGATGATATGTCCAATTAGCGGATTCGAGCATGTGGGAAAATACTTTGGCGGTTTTTATTGTATTGTATGTTAAAAATTACGACTTCAGGAATAGAAAAGAGAAAGAAGGTTCAAATTCTTTCTTGATTCTTTTTCATTTCTACTCCGCGTGAGAAGGTTGTGGCAGTAAAACGAAAAAATTTGGCCAAAAAGTCTTCTTCCTAATAGAAACACGGCCTTGAACACCGCAAGTGATGAAAGCGGATAGCCCGCAAAAAGCGTTGTACCAGAGTTGGGATACTTACTTGTCGTTGATTGAACTTACTTATAACAACAGTTTTCATTCTAGTGTTGGGATGCCCCCTTTCGAAGCATTGTATGGTATGAGATGTCGAAAACCTTTGTATTCGTATGAATCTGGTGAGAGTGTAGTGCTTGGACCAGAGATTGTTCAGCAAACTACTGAGAAAGTTAAGATGATTCAAGAGAGGATGAAGGCATCACAAAGCAGGCTGAAGAGTTATCATAATAAGCAGAGGAAGTCATTAGAATTCCAAGACGGGGATCATGTATTTTTTAGAGTCACTCCGGTGATGGGCGTTGGTCGTGCTTTGAAGTCTAATAAACTTACATCAAGTTTCATTGACCCTTATCAAATTATAAAGAGAGTTGGAGAGGTAGCTTACCATGTCGCGTTACAATCGTCACTTTTGAATCTTCATAGTGTGTTATATGTGTCTCAACTTCAAAAGTATGTCCTTGATCCAACTAACATAATCCAAATGGATAAAGTACAAGTATGGGATAACTTAACCGTTGAGGCTTTACCTTTGAGAATTGAAGACTAAGAGGTAAAGAACTTAAGGGGTAAAGAGATTGCTTTAGTGAAAGTGACATGGGGAGGACCTGCTGGAGGAAGCGTAACATGGGAGCTCGAGAGTTGGATGAGGGAATCTTATCTTGAGTTATTTCCTTAAAGTAATTTTCGAGGGTTAAAATTCTTTAAGTGGAGGAGAGTTGTAACACCCCGAATTGCTATTTAATTAATTTAATAGGTTAAATACGTGGAGTCTTAATTATTATTATTATTATGATAATGTATTTTGCTTGAGTATTATGTTATTGTCGAGGAAATAGAGTTTTGGCGATTATTATTATGTTATGGGGATTAAATAAAGAAGAGAGGAATTAAATAAAATAATAAAGGTGAGAGGTGTGAAATAGAAGTAATAAAAAAAGTGCGGGAGGAGGGAGTAAATTATAATAGGTATAGGGGATGATGATGATGATGATGATGATGATGATGATGATGATGATGATAATAATAATAAATATAATTAACCTAGTTTCTTAGTATAAATATAGAAATAGAAAATCAGAATAAACACTTTTTTTTAAATGGAGAAAAGAAGAGAGGAGCATAGGCAAATACTAGCTAAGGAGAAGTGACAAATAGTTCATGAAAGATAGAACCATGCTCTTGATGTCAAGTTAACAATATTGAGTTGCAATAGAGAAGATAGAATAACACAACATATAGGATTTCATAAAATATCAATATCAATAACACAATATATATAACAAAAACTAGTTGGTGTATCCTAGCAAACCCCGAGATTTGCTAGAATACACCCACTAGTTTTTATGTGGGAGTGTTTTAGCAAGCTACACCTTAAGGTGTATTTAACTACTTTTTAGTTATAACTTGTTAAAACACACCTTCTAAAAAATAAGTGGGTGTATCCTAACAAATGCCTATATGAGTTGCTAACATACACCTACTTATTTTTTAGAAGGTGTGTTTTAGCAACATTCACCTTAAGGTGTATTTATCAACTTTTTAGTTATATCTTTACTAAAACACACCTTAATAAAAACTAGTGGGTGTATCCTAGTAAACCCATATATATATATATATATATATATATATATATATATATATATATATATATATATATATATATATATATATATATATATATATTGTAAGTCAGATCCTAATGGACTACTATCTTAAGCTCAATACTTTATTATCTAACACTCGACACTTATTTGATATGCAAGTGTTTTCAAATATTCAAGTGTAGGTGCGTATAATTTGCAAACATTCAATGCTTGAAATTCTTTGATCACTAACATTGGAACACTTTGTGCACACCTTGACCTTAGAGCTGGTCATAGATCTAAAACATAAATTGTGAATACAAACTGAAATTATCTTTCTCCTTGATACTCATTTCTTATTTGATATGTAAGTGTTGTCAAATATTCAAGTGTAGGTGTGTGGAGTTTGCAAACATCTAATGCTTGAATTTCTTTGATCACCGACATTAGAAGACTTGGTGCACACCTTGAACTTAGAGCTGCTCATAGATCCAAAGTTCCAATTATTCACACCATTATTGATATGATTGAACAAATCATTTCAATTTTTATGTTTATCTACAAAATCATTAGAATTTGTAACATACCGTAAAAAATTGAGATGACAAATGAAAATTAGAAACATAAAAAGTGAAATTGGTCACCAAAATGTTGTAAGATAAATAACATAACATTGCAATACAGCTTAAATATGTTTTGAATTATCTTGTAAATGTATATGATAGCTTATAAATAAAGCCAATTATTTTCTTTAATTTTGGGAAAAGTATTTGTGTTGAGAGAAATTAGATATGAATAGAATCAAACAAAGAGCAATTCTTAGTCTGTATCAGATTGTGATGATGGTAATACGAAGAAAAAAAACTTAAAGGAGCAACTTGTTACAATTAATCAACATAAATGACCTAAGTGGTATAAAAAATAAATTAAAGGGCCAATTTGAAAGAATTAAATAACTTAAAGGACTTCTGATGTAATTTAGCTTTTTTCTTATATGCATGCTTATAGTTTTTGAGGAAAAACTCATGATTAGTCATTTCCCGTGGTATCCCAAATTGCATGATTTTTAATCTAAAATATTCATTTCTAATTGACAACATACCTTATCAATCCTGGATCTGTTGCTTCTTTGTTTCTCTTTAACTTCTCAATTGTTCATCAATTTCAGCGCAAAGCCCTTTGGTTCTTTGGTTTTTTTTCTTGATGTAGTAGGTGGACTTGAAATCTAAATCCATATATGGCTAAAAAGTTATTAATAAAATTTAAAACAATGAAGTGCAAAAATATTCTACCAAAGGTATATTAAAATATGAAATAATGAACAAATTACCTCATTTGTGGAGCAATGATGATGGAAATTATCATCATTATTTTTACCACTATCATTTTTATCATTCCCATTGTTGTCATATGGAAATATGTATGATATTGGTTTAGCATCATACATCATTTCGTCTTCCTGGTCAATTAACATGCATAATACAAGTATAATTAAACTAACTATACATATATCTCACCCCAAAAAAATATATATATATATCATGGATGTACAAAATATGAATGTTATTTATTCTATTAAATAGAAAATCTATTATGCTAGAGTTGATTTAATTTATATAGATATTCATTCATTATTGTCAAAATATTGATATTAATAAAGAAAACTTTTTTAAAGGAGAATGGAGAAGTGTACTCGTTACATAAAAGAAAACAAACTAGTAATTAAGGTGTAAGATGATCAAACTAGATTCTTTATTTTTATAATTCATATAAGGAACATTAACTCTTTCAAAATCAAAGCACACTAATGAAAAATACACATTTTACTTAAATCTTGAAAGAAAGAAAAAATTAGAGAAACCAAAATGAAGATATACAGAAAGATAAAGGTACGGAAACACGAGGGGATTATAGATAGATTGCATTATTGCATTATGTAATTTTAGGTGATAATTCTATCATTACCAACAATGTATGGTATGTATTTTACAGACAGAATATACAATAATGTGCATGTGTATCATTCCTAATTAGATATCCCACTGTTAAAAATTTGATAAGTATTGTATTAAAAATCTCTATCTAAATATACAATATATTTTAAAGTTTGATATAATAAATTCAAATAATAATAATAATAATAATAATAATAATAATAATAATAATAATAATAATAATAATAATAATAATAATAATAATAATAATAATAATAATAATAAGTTTTTATAGATCCGTATACTATGATTGACCAAAAGGATATGCATAGAACATGTACAACTTCTAGAGAGAAAACAATGATATCTTAACATATGATTTTTTTAAATGGCAATAGATAAAATGGAAATAGAAAACGAAAAAACCTAATAATATTGTTGAAAAAATCTAGCAATTACACTGTAGTATTTACCTTTTCAACCAAAGTCTCTCTACTTTTGAATTTGGTTTGGCAGCCATGGAAAAGAGGCGATGGTAGTAGTTGACACCTAATGAAAGTTATATAAATAGTCAATATATAAAAATTAGGGGAAATCAAAAGTAATTTGACTTAGACTATATATATACAACAATAAATTGAATTTGTAGATTCATTGAATAATTGATGTATTTTATCTATAATATTAATCAAATACACAAGAGTTTATATACAAGTATTTTATCTATAATATTAATCAAATATGAATCTAAAAAGTGGTATTTTACTTATAATAATGACCATAGTAGAGTCTATATACAAGTATTAAGGTATATACAATTTTACATTTAACTTTATTTTAAGATGAGTTAAGACAAGGTAAAGATAAATCCTAAAAAATATTGGTCTTAAACATAATCCAAGTAAAGGGAAGAGAAATAAGCATGACTCTTGCATTTCTCTACAACATGTGCAAAAATGCAGATTTTTCTGCAATTTTCACCATTGGAGCCTTCCAAAACTCTGATTCTAAACCTCAACACACCAAACCTCCGATAAACATTACCCCAAGGTTATACTAACATATAATACAACAATTTCACAAAGATTATCCACTACAATTAAGAGGTTCATGAGAACATCAATATTGGGGATGAATAGAGACAACAATGGTGAGGGTTTAAGAACCCTCTTTTCCCCTTTGTAAAATTACACTGAAGGATGAATAATCCACAAAATATTTTATTATCTTATTTCTCACCTCATGCCCTTAATATCTTTTATTTTATTGACTTTCTTGTTATTTAATCAAATAAAATTCTAATAATTCTACTAAAACTCCACAATTTCTCAACAATGGCCTATAACTTTAAGTAAAGCGCTCCATCACCATAATAAATATTAGAAAGCGTATTTATTTATTTTATTAACTTAAATAAATGAGAAATCAGGGTGTTACAATTTGGGCTTAGGTAATTAGTCCAATTAGATGATATTAAGTGGCTCAAAATCATAATTGACTTCAATGCTTCATAGATGCACCTTTTTTTTTTTTTTACCATGAAGATGTTTGAAATGAGCTTTGAGTGGAAAATTAAAGTTGTATCTCTATTCATTTTCATTACAATACCTATTTTCACGCCACAATCGGATCTACTGCCAAATATCTTTGAATCTCTATATTCTACCTATCATGGGAACTAAGAGGTTAAGGAAGCTAAAACTAACCAATTGGTACATCAGGGTTTCAAACTTGTGTTTGTCCTTCAAGTTTTGAAAAAGAGTTATTTTGTACTTGATCATGTCAAGAAGATTCTTAGGAGTCTTCCTGCCAGGTTCAGACCAAAGGCTATAACTATTCATAAAGCAAAGGACTTGAATAAGCTAAGCTTGGAAAGTCTCATAAGCTCTCTCAAGAGTCATGAGATTGAGCTTCTTGGAGATGAACCAGTTAAGAAATCCAAGTCTATTGCTCTGATATCTAAAGGTAAATCTGCGAAAGTTCTTCAAGCTATTGAGTCAGAAGAAAAAACTCATGATGGAGACTTTGAAAATGACTCAGATGTTCAAGAAACGACTTATTTAACCAAAAGATTCAGATACCTGACCAAAAACAAAAGGTTCCTACGTAAGAGCAGTGGTTCAAAAGGTTCATGATTCAAGAACAAGAATGAAGATCGGAATGGCTGCTACAACTGCAAGAGGTTTGTTCACTTCATTGTTGACTGTCCAGAGTTCCAGAAGGACGGGTCAAGAAAGTTCTACAAGAGCAAGCTGAAGAAAAGTCTCATGGCAACATGGGATGAGTTTGATGAGAAAGTAGAATCCTACAAAGAAGAAGAAGAAGAAGAAGAAGAAGAAGAAGAAGCAAAGCTTGGTCTAATGGCCACAATAACTTATGATGCTAAGTCTAAATCAAATTTTGATGGTGGTGATAAGGAACTTCTTAAATTTATTAAACCAAGTCAGAGTCTGAGACTGGAAAGTCAAAGGTTCCGACCAAACCAGCGTCTGAGACTTAGAAGGGAAATGCGAAATTAGGTATGAATAGAAAGTGAATTTCTTTAAGAAAAAGAAAAGCTAATCTTTATTCAGATATACTATTTATATTCAAATAGGTATAGGTATATATCATGAATAGATAGGGTCTGGGACGGAAGAATTCGAACCTCCGAATAACGGGACCAAAACTCGTTGCCTTACCGCTTGGCCACGCCCCATTTTTGATTCGACACTAATAAGAACTTTTGAGGAAATCTTTTCAAAACAAACATCATTGTCCTATCTCTTCAGACTTTAAGAACCTCCTCGTATGAAATTGCCTATATCAGTTAACACTGAACAAGCAAACAGGAAGGAGTATGAACAAGTCATACATGATAACTACAACAAGAGAACTTAGTTAATTTCTCATAACTTAAGTTGAGACATATGATCTAAACAGTACATAAGGAGTTCTGAGCAAAATCTATTCTGAACAAGATCATATGAATCTGTAAAGAGAAATAAACCAAGCATGTCTCATCTTCATAAGTTTAGAATGTACCAGTTATATCTTAAACATATGAATCTGTCAGAAGCAAATTGTGCCAAAATCTACTAAGTCTATTCCTCAAGTCATTATAAAGAAAATGAATAGAGATACAATTTTATAGAACATATATTTAAATATAAAAACAGTCACCAAAACCTAATATGAGATATAAAAACCAACACATGATATTTGATTTTTAAAAAAAATTAAAAAATTGGACTTCTATATATTTATTTATTTTCTAAGAAAAACAATTAGTGATCGTACTTTACGAATTTCGTCCATGTTTCACTCTGATTAACATAATATTTAACATGATCACTATATTAAATAATATATCTGAATCAATAACCTAGAACAGAATTTTCACTGGTGATAAATAAAAAAGTTTATGATCGACGCATCATTGAAGTTAGATCCAGTAATTTTATTCATAAACTTTTTTCTTAACAATAACACTAATTATTTCTATAGGCTAAAAATTGATCTGATGATTAAAAAGAGAATTTGAAGCAAAACAAGCATTAAAAAAAGAATATACTCATATAGTATGACAAATATGAAAGAAAATTGTTGATGGTATACCTTTGGTATTTCGTCGATTTGATTATGTGATTGATAATTACTTTTATTTGAACATCTTCCTCTTGGTCTGCACATTCACCTTCATCCATTGTTACAACGTTCAAATTGGACCGTCCGATCTAAAAAGTTTGAGCAAAAGGATTTGGACAATCTATTTGATCCAGAATTCTATCGATGGGTGTTGTCGTTGTCAAGTTCGATGTAAATCAAATTTAATGGGAACAAGTTGACAACAAGATATTCTTGAGATCTAGTTGACAACAAGATTAGTTTATGAACTTGTGAGATGAATATAAGAATTAATCAATTTCAGATTCAAAGAGGCAGCAAGATCTTGAAAAATGATTAATAAATAAAGAATATCAAAGAACACGAGAAAATAAAAACAAATTCTATGAAGAATGATATCTGGATAACAGAGACGAAGTAGAAATAATGAAGCATTATTGAAAATAATTGGAAGAAATGAATGAGAAAATATTGTCGATGCGGCCATATTTATATGGAATGAGTAACAAAAGAGAGGATGGGCCGTCGGGTTTTGGGACAATAGACTTGGGCCGATTAATCATAGTAGAGTTTCTCTTCTCCCATTTAGAATTGATCATTCCTCAAAAAACGCCGAGCTTGAGTTAACTCACGTAGATGTATTTTCAACGTGAGTTAACTCATGTAGCACAAGAATTAGAAAGAAAAAACAACAAAAGGGAGAAGAGCAATTCTTTAGAAACTATATCAACCAAGACATAAAATGTTGCTCAAAAATGTCTCAAGATGCCTTCAAACTCCCTTATAATAATAATAATAGGTTAACATTAGTGTAAAGTACTATGCCACTTGCACTAGTTAAATGGATACATATAATTATAATTATTTAAAGGTTTATTTACCTTTCTTTGTCCCTTAACTTAATTTTGGAGTTCATTTTGGTCCCTTAATAAAAAAAATGTAATATTGGTCCTTCAAATTCTAAAATCTTTTTATCGAGCAAGACTTGTATAGTCATAATCACAAATGTTTTTCATTTTGGAACACACACAAACAGTAAAAAGTAAAAGATGAAAGATTGTTATCTATACTATATATAAAGAAAATAACATGTTTTGACTCTTTTGGTCTGTCTTATTCTTTTTCCAAAATTACTCTCAGTTATCAATACAAATAGCACATATAACAAACATATAAGAGCAAATTCAAATATTAAAATAAAGTGTAACAAACACAATATGAGTATATATATGTCCAGTTTTTTCCATTATACTTTAAAAAGTGTAACAAACTAGATGACTATATCTATACTTACTTTTTCCTTATCCCAATTATACATTTAAACAATTTCTTCTATCATAGAGATTGTTGTTGGTGTCATTAAAAAAATAAGAATTTAAATTAAATTTTGTTGTTATATTGTTGGTGTCATTGTAATAGATAATCATAATTAGTTTGATTTGTTTTATTGAAGGAAATTAGTTTGATTTGTTATAATTTGAAAGCAAAAAACATTTATATTTTTAATTTTAATCAAAATCAAAATTTCATAAAAAACAAAAAACACCGTTTATAATTTTCGAACGTCAGCGTAATAAAAAAGCGAAAAGGCGAACACGTGAATCGCTAGTTTTCAATAATAATAACTTATTTTTCATTTTCTACTTTTTATTATTTATGAGTGTTCCTACATCAAAATTATTTATAGTTGCTACTATACACATTTTTCTCAACAACAACAAAATTTGAAACGTTGTCGAATATTTTACTATGTCAAATAGATGTGCTGAAAAACACAAACAAAAGAGTTTGAATTGTGTTGACCATTTTTTCGTTTTGACGTAGGTTTGATTAAACCTTAGTAACTCACTCACTAAGTGGGTTAACTTAAAACTTACAACGTCTTTTCTCTTTTTATATAGGGTTGATACCGGCTATGTATAGTTTGACTACAAGATAGAGAGAGTTTATGATAGGGATATAATTCTGAAACATTGTTTTACACTATCATCTAACATACATATCTCTAACCTAAAAACTGTTAATATCTCTTTGAATCTCTTTTTAGGGGTCCCACTAAATCTTAATGATGCAACAATATTATTCATGATAGGATATGTCCAATTAGCGGATTCCAGCAGGTGGGAAAATACTTTGGCTGTTATTATTGTTATTATTGTGTTGTATGTTAAAAATTATGACTTTAGGATTAGAAAAGAGAAAGAAGGCACAAATTCTTTCTTGTTTCTTTTTCAGTTCTACTCCACGTGGGAGGGTTGTGGCCGGAAACCCAAAAAATTGGCCAAAAAGTATTCTTCCTAAATGGAAACAAGGCCACGAAAGGGTTGCTTAGATGTGATTTTGCAAAGCTTCATGGCCCTGAACACCGCAATTGCTGAAAACGGATAACCTGCAAAAATCGTTACACCATAGGTCGTTTCTGCTCCATGATTACATCACTATAAACATCATTGCTTTACAAGATAATAATATTGAGATAACGTTGTACAATACTTCTACCTAACACTTCATGTTTATACTAATAGTTAGGTAAATCACTAGTACTACTAGTACAACACAATTGTTGGAAAACCAAAAGCCAAGTAATTAAGTAGTACAAAATGGTATAAATAAACTTCACCGCATAACAGCTATGTAAGCTCAACTCAACATACAGTCTTGAGTAAAAAACATTACATTTATTAGGAATCTGGAAGAGATCAAATACTGTAATCTAAATCCTCGACTGCTTGGCAAGCTTGAACCATTCAGTATGGTAAGACCCCTCGATATCAACCCTTTCATATGTGTGAGCACCGAAGTAGTCTCGTTGAGCTTGCACCAAATTAGCCGGCAACCTTTCCCTTCTATAAGAGTCAACATATGCAAGACTAGCAGACATACCTAGGAGGCTGATTCCTAAATTGACAACAAGGGAATCAACTCTCCTCCATGCGGTTTGGCGTTCAATTATTTCCTTTGCGAACTCTGGATCCACAAGAAGGTTTGCGAGATTAGGGTTTCTGTCGTACGCCTGCTTGATTCTGTCCAAGAATATAGCTATAATGATGCAACCACCTTTCCAAATACGGGAAAGCTCACCCAATGCCAAATCCCAACCCTTTTCAACACTCTTTGCACGGATCAGATTCATCCCTTGTGCGTAACTACATATCTTAGCTGTGTAAGAGCCTTCCTAACATTCACACAGATAGACCACTAGGGAACTTTAAAGTTTTGCACATAACACTATGCTCAAAAGCCTCAATTCTCTAGGAATGACTAGCTAGGTTTCGCTCTAAATCTATGAAGTGCAGACACAACACTGACACATAGATGCCAGTAATTTGAGAAAATAGAATGGATTGAACTTATTCTCATATGTCTGTGTCGGACATCTACATGTATTGAACATCGGACGTGGATACCAGTAACATTTAAGAAAATATAAATGATTGAATGTAATCACATTCGTTGGTATCAGACATCGATCTATCGAATATCAGACACACCTTCCATTTGAAGTATTGGTGCTACATAGCTCTCAATTTGTCTTAGTTATAGACAATGTCTTATTTATCAAAGAGTCTATGTGGATTGACGTAATTAAGCTTATTTATTACTGGCATAAGCAATTGTGAAACTGTTTGAGAGATTTTATGAAAACAGTCTATCACATGTCCATGAGTTATTTTCAGCTTATTTATACAAAATCTCTATGATATCTTATGAAAACAGCTTACAACTTTTATGAAAAAAATTGACTTTATCTTTATTGTATAAATAGTTTATGCATAAACACTTATATAATATGCGCTTTGACTAAGCTGTTTATCCAAACAGGGCCTAATTATCAAAGTCCCCAATTAGTAATTAACAAACTAACCAATGGTGTTACCTATTAATACTTTCCCTATAAACATTCACACTTTCATCAAGGTGAAAGTTTGGTAATAAAAAATAACAGAACAATACATTGGCCTACTGCAATTCTGGTAAAATATAACGAAGACAATGTTTCTGTAGCCAACAAAATTCCAGATGACTCTTCCAATTTCAACACCAAATCAAATTTGAAACAACTGTATATTAAGCCCACAAGATGTAATCAAGTTTCTAAATCTTGAAAGTGCATTTCAATGTTATTACATTGAGCTTGAAACCATATAGCAATAGTATAGACCGAAATAATTAGGGGAGAAAACTAGACAAGAAACGATGTGCCTAACATACTTCCTTTCTCCATCACACGTGTAGTGCAAGTAGTATGAGGACTAGGATTAGTCACGGTTCAGTTCAGGAAGGAAAACTGAAATGAACCGTTAAAAACAGTTCGATTGAACCGAGCAGGGTGTTAATGGTTCATCTAGAACCGCATCGAACCAGTATAGAAGTTTATGTACCGTTGTGTTTTTTAACCAAACCAAACATTTTTTAACTGAAAACGAAATTGCACCTTTGAAACTGTGTGAACCAAACTGCAGACGATGATACGGTATTTCTATCGTCATGGTAGTGGATTCTTCGGTTCTTGCACCGCAAACTACGTCTAGCAATTCTAGTTGTGGATGATAAGTCAGCTTGTATATGAACAAGAACTATGTCAATGTCTATGATCTGTTCCCAACCACAAAAGCAGTCAAATTTGGCAGATTTTGGGGTGGTGATGGGCTGTCCTCGTCCAGCCTGCATGAGACCCACCCTTTCAAGCTTTTCACTAGCTCTTCAACATTGATGACACCTCCTGTGTAATGTGTAACGATGCTTCCATCGCACCACAGAATACGTCACATTTCTACTTTATTCTCGCATCTCCCTGCAATCATGATGAGACCAATAGTGACACTTTTTGCATGTATCTCTATCATTGACTGATCAACTTCTTTGTTGTTCTATCTGATCTCTTCCTCCATTTTCATGATCTTCTTGCAATTTTGTTGCTGATTTTTGGGACCAACTCCTTGTTCTTAGGAATCTCCATTTGCTCTTTCTATATGAGGTTGCTCCTATCCTCTGAAGCTAAAGGCTTTAGTTTTTCTATTGTGCTAGCTTCCCAAGATTGCAATTCCTCCCAAATTTGTATATCGCGACTAAATTCCAGCTAGAGCCATTTGACCGTGTCACATTATGGTTGCTCCATTTACATGAAAACCACCGCATTAAAATTGAGAGCATCTCTTATCAATTCCATTGTTGCCCATCATACTGATCTACATTAAACTTGATAAGATTTGGTAACTTCACTTGAAAGAATTAGAGATAAACCCCAATTACAGAGATATACCACTGCAGAACTTCGATGGTATGTAAACCTCCCTATGATCAATGTAACACCTACGTTATAAGAGTCTAGAATATATAACATGTGTGTTATAACTAGTACCGGATGCATTAACATTACAATACGGAAACGACATAAGTCGAGATTCAGATATATGAACACCTCAAGTCGTATGATACATTATTAATACATAACGAGTCAACTGAACACATGTGACAAGGTTCATTACAACACGATTACATGCATAACATAACACATTAACGACATAGAGACATATGAGCTAGATCCATAATGGCACGACCAATCTGAGGCTTTCTCCTTACCTTTTCCTCGAACAACTTGTGAACCTGAAGAAAAGAAAGAGTGGGATGAGACATAATGTCTCAGTGAGTTCCATCTAAGTCCTAGGTTGTTGGTAACCTCGGGGAAACCTACGGTTACCTCGTGTCTATAATACCACTGATTGGTTGGTTATGTGTGTGTGGACTTATGCATTTCTAAATGATCATGCGGGGTACTAGATCGCTATCACTTGGAAATTGTCATGTGGCACATTATAACATTTAATTACTTGTCATGAGGTAGCATATCATATAATAAACATTACTTGAATTGATTTTACGGAGTGTATCGGGTGGAGTAACCCCGAGTACATTCCCTTGCATGACCGAAGAATTCCTAGCTAAGGTTCAACAGACTCCCTCAGTGTCGTGCGGGCCTACCTTGCGGAGCGTGTCCCGTCCCCCTGTCGTGAACCTCTTGCATCCCCCTGGCATGGATAGCAAGAGACACGACACCTACATTTTGCTTAAAGTCTTATTCATAATCACATATATATCATAATCATGTTACGCTCAAGAGGCGTGCTATCATACATGTTCTCTACTATCTAAGTCGAGGTTCTAGAGTTCCTGTACTTAGGTTTTATTGCTACCCGATCATGTTCATGTCAAACTCTCATAATGTCATTCTTGGTGTTTGTCAATTTTTCCATGATCATCATTCTGAAAATCGTTCGATGTAATGTGCATTGTTTAATTGATGTTTAGGGGTTAAAGAGTTGGAAAACATCGCAAGAAAAGCCTCGAACCGCACTACAGGCCCCAAGACAAGCCAACAAGCCATAGAAAAATGGGAGATGGCAGAACCAACTTGCCTATGGCGTGTTGCTTTTTCTGGGGAAACTCTCTATAAGCGAGTTTTAGGCTTATGGCGAGTTTCTTCAGGTCCTGAAGTGCAGAATTCGAGTTTTGACCCCAAATTCTTAAAAATTGGTCCTGCAATGCACAATACACTCCCAGAAACTCATATAAACAGTATAGATCATATGCATGTCAAAATTAACACAAACACATCAAGATTCATGGCTAATGGTACTAAAATCATACAAACTTAAACTAGCATTTTTCATGGTTTTTCTTGTAAAAATCACACAAACAGCCCAAGGTAATTGCTAGCTAGTGAAACTCACCTGTATGATGATGTTACACCAGAACCTCTATCTTCTAAAACAGAACCCTAAGCATGCAAAGTCTCTAACCAAAATTCCACGCTTGAAGTTAGGTTCCTCTTGATGCCATTCTCATGTAAACCCCATTTATAACCTTAACTATTGCATAATTAGTAGCTTGGAGGAGATTGAGTATGTAGAGGGAGTGTTAGGGACCGAAAGTTAGAGAGAGGGAGGAGAAAGATCTGATCTCAAAAGTTTAGTGAGAAAAGCAACATGAAAAATGAAGGGTTCTAGAGACTATCTCACTTTTATACTCTAAAAATGAAAGTACCATAACGCCCTTTTTCCTTAAAACGCATTAGGAACGAGTTAGCAGGTAATAATACTGTGAAAACTAATAAGCGGGATATTACAATCAAAGTCCCAAACTCTCATAATAACTTGCTAGCTTTTCCTTTCAACTGTTCTTACTAGTTTTTTGAATTTGTGCATCGCAAGAGAAAAAATTCATCGAAGGAGTTTCTTATCCATTGTCCTAATCTTCAAATACTTCGGTTGACTAAGTCGACCCATTTTATACCTATAAGGATAAATTACCCGTTGCAAAAGTTGGCTGAGATTTACATTGAGGAGATAGTTAAGTTGTATGGTGTTCCTTATAGTATTGTTTCAGATAAAGATCTGATGTTCACATCAAGATTTTGGGAAAGTTCGGAAGGGGCGTTGGGAACCAAATTGAGGTTGAGTTCTGCTTATCACCCTCAGAATGACGGTCAGACTGAAAGGATCGTTCAGTCATTAGAAGATTTGTTGAGGGCATATGTGCTGGAGCAAGGAGGGAGTTGGGATACTTACTTATCGTTGATTGAATTTACTTTCTCTCTAGTATTGGGATTCCCCATTTCGAAGATTTGTTGAGGGCATATGTGCTGGAGCAAGGAGGGAGTTGGGATACTTACTTATCGTTGATTGAATTTACTTTCTCTCTAGTATTGGGATTCCCCATTTCGAAGCATTGTATGGTAGGAGATGTCAAACACCTTTGTGTTGTAGGAATCTGATGAGAGTGCGGTGCTTGGAACAAAGATTGTTCAGCAGACTACAGAGAAAGTTAAGATGATTCAAGAGAGGATGAATGCAAAGCAAAGTAGACAGAAGTCTTATCATTATAAGTGGATGAAGTCATTGGAATTCCAAGAAGGGGATCGTGTGTGTTTTAGAGTCACTCCGGTGATGGGTGTTGGTCGTGCTTTGAAGTCTAATAAACTTACACCATGTTTCGTTTGCCCTTATCAAAATATAAAGAGAGTTGGAGAGGTAGCTTACCAAGTTGCTTTACCATCGTCACTTTTGAATCTTCATAGCGTGTTATATGTGTCTCAACTTCGGAAGTATGCCCCTGATCCATCTAACATAATCCAAATGGATGAAGTGCAAGTAAGGGATAACTTGAGCATTGAGGCCTTACCCTTAAGAATTGAAGACCGAGAGGTAAAGAACTTGAGGGGTAAAGAGATTGATTTAGTGAAGGTGACATGGGGAGGACCTACTAGAGGAAGCATAATATAGGAGCTCGAGAATTGGATGAGGGAATCGTATCTAGAGTTATTTCCTTAGGTAATTTTCGAGGGCTAAATTCTTTAAGTGAAGGAGAGTTGTAACACCCCGAATTGCTATTTAATTAACTTAATAAGGCTAAATAGGTGGAGTCTTAATTATTATTATTATTATGATGATAATGCATTTTGCTTGAGTATTATGTTATTGCCGAGGAAATAGAGTTTTGGTGATTATTATTATGTTATGGGGATCAAAACAATGAGGAGAGGAATTAAATAAAATAATAGAGGTGGGAGGTGTGAAATAGAAGTAATAAAATTAGTGGGGGAGGAGGGATCAAATTATGTTAGGTAGAGGGGAGGATGATGATAATAATAATAATAATAATAATAATAATAATAATAATAATAATAATAATAATAATTCTGAGCGGAGAAAAGAAGAGAGGAGAAGAGGCAAACCTTGGCTAAGGAGAGGTGACAAATAGTTCATGGAGGATCGAACAATGCTCTTGATGCCAAGTTAACAATTGGGTTGCAATAGAGAAGATAGAATAAAACAAAACGACTAGGATTTCATAAAATACCAATATCTTAACATTACAAAATGTTACAAGAGAATATATATAGGGGATGTATCAAATAAGAAGTGATTTTAAAATGAGAAGTAAGAAGGTTAAATAGCAGCCGTTAGATTAAAATACACAGTTTAGATTAAAAGTTGGTTTTAGTGGAAATCATGGGGTGGTTACACACAATTTAGGTTTTAGTGAAAATCATGGGGTGCTAGATCCACGAAAACTAAGAATATGAACAACCACCCCATGATTTCCACTAAAACCTAAATTGTATGTAACCACCCCATGATTTTCACTAAAACCAACTTTTAATCTAAACTGTGTATTTAAATCTAACGGCTGCTATTTAACCTTCTTACTTCTCATTTTAAAATCACTTCTTATTTGATACATCCCCTATATATATATATATATATATATATATATATATATATATATATATATATATATATAACTTAATGGACTACTATCTTAGTAATATAAAGACCCAATAGCTTAAGTCGAACACTTTATTATCTAACAGTCGGATATGCAAGTGTTTTCAAATATTCAAGTATAGGTGTGTATAGTTTGCAAACATTCAATGCTTGAAATTCTTTGATCACTAACATTGGAACATTTGGTGCACACCTTAACCTTAGAGTTGTTCATAGATCTAAAACATAAACTGTGATTACAAATTGAAATTATCTTTCGCCTTGATACTCATCTCTTATTTGAAATACAAGTGTTATCAAATATTCAAGTGTAGGTGTGTGGAATTTGCAAACGTTTAACGCTCGAATTTCTTTGATCACTGACATTTGGACTTGGTGCACACCTTGAACTTAAAGCTGCTCATAGATCCAAAGTTCCAATTATTCACACCATTATTGATATGATTGAACAAACCATTTCAATTTAACTATGATTTTGGAAACTAGTAGAAGCACCGTCGTTGGATGACGTTTTTCTTCAAAAACAAAAGGTTTGAAGATCTTATTCCAGTTTTGTTTTAATCATGGAATATTAGTCCCACCATTCACTGTTCTGTGATTTCACGCTGAAATATATGATACTTTTGCAATTTTTGGGTTTATCTGCAAAATCATTTGAATTTGTAAGATACTGTAGAAAAACTGAGATGACAAATCGAAATTAGAGACAAAAAAAGTAAAATTGGTCACCAAAATGTTGTAAGATAATTATCATAACATTTCGATACAACTTAAATATATTTTAAATTATAGAGACATAAAAAGTAAAATTGGTCACCAAAATGTTGTAAGATAATTATCATAACATTGCAATACAACTTAAATATATTTTGAATTATCTTGTAAAGTTATATGATATCTTATAAATATAGCCAATTATTTTCTTTAATTTTGGGAAAATTATTTGTATCGAGAGAAATTAGAATGGAATAGAATCACACAAAGAGTGATTAAGAGTCTGAATTAGATTCTGGTGATGGTGATACGGAAAAAACATAAAGGACCACCTTATTACAATTAATTAATTTAAAGGACCTCAGGTGTAATTTAGCATTTTTCTTATATGCATGCTTATATTTTCTGAGGAAAAACAAACTCATGATTAGTCATTTCCTGTGGAATTCCAAATTACATGATTTTTTATCTAAAGTATTCATTTTAAATTGACAACATACCTTATCAATCCTGGATCCATTGCTTCTTGGGTTCTCTTTAATTTCCCAATTGTTCATCAATTTAGCGCAAAGCCTGGGGCTTTTTTTTGGTTTTCTTCTTGCGATAAAAAAGCTTTATGATCAACACATCAATGAAGTTAGATCCAATAATTTTACTCATAAACTTTTTTCTTAACAATAACACAAATTATTTCTATAGGCTAAAAATTGATCTGATAATTGAATAGAAAATTTGAAACAAAATAAGCATTAAAAAGAATATATTCATACAATAGTCCCTTGAGGGTATACCTTTGGTATTTCGTCGATTTGATTATGTGATTTATAATTATTTTGATTTGAACATCTTCATCTTGATCTGCACATTCACCTTCATCCATTGTTACAACATTCAAATCAGACCATCCGATCTACAAAGTTTGAGCAAAAGGGTTTGGACAAGCTATTCGATCCAGAATTATATTGATGGGTGTTGTCGTTGTCAAATTGGATGTAAATCAAATTTAATAGGAACAAGTTGACAACAAGATATTCTTGAGATCAAGTTGACAACAAGATTAGTTTATGAACTTGTGAGATGAATATAAGAATTAATCAATTTCGGATTCAAAGAGGCAGTGAGATCTTGTGAGAAAATATTGTTGATGCGGCCATATTTATATTGAATGAGTAACAAAAGAGAGGATGGGCCATCAGGTTTTGGGACAATGGGCTTGGGTCGATTAATCATAGAAACTAGAGAGTTGCTCTACTCCCATTTAGAATTACTCATTCCCCTAAAAAAACGAATGTGAGTTAACTCACGTAGGTGTATTTTCAACGTGAGTTAACTCACGTAGGAGCATTTTTCAGCGTGAGTTAACTCACGTAGCATGGGAATGAGCAAAATCAAAAGGGAGAAGAGCAATTCTTTAGAAGCTATATCAACCAAGACATAAGATGTTGCCCGGCATCAAAATCCCTTATAATAATAGGTTAACATCAGGAAAATTGATCTTCTCCCGACAAAAAACGCTCACTCCCATACAAACTGACCAAAATACCCCCCACGTGAGTCAACTCACGTTCGGTAAGCTGAAGTATTACCTACATGAGTTAACTCACGTTGGGATTATAACCTACATGAGCTAACTCACACTGGGTTATAACCTACGTGAGTTAACCCACGTGGGATGTACCAACGTAGATAACGTGACTTAAGTCACGTTGATTTTAACACGTGCGTGACTTAAGTCACGTGGAGGTATTTTGGTTAGTTTGTACGGCGTTTTTTGTTGGGAGAAGAACAATTTTCTAACATCAGTGTAAAGTACTATGCAACTTGCACTAGTTAAATGGATACATATGATTATAATTATTTAAAGGTTTATTTACCTTTCTTTGTCCCTTAACTTAATTTTGGAGTTCATTTTGGTCCCTTAATAAAAAATATGTAATATTGGTCCTTCAAAATCTAAAATATTTTTATCGAGCAAGACTTGTATAGTCATAATCACAAATGTTTTTAATTTAGGAACACACACTAAAAAGTAAAAGATGAAAGATTGTTATTTTCAATAATAATAATTTTTTCATTTCCTACTTTTTATTATTTATGAGTGTTTCTAAATGAAAATTATTTATAGTTGTTATTTAACAAGTTTTTCTCATTTTTATCAACAACAAAATTTGAAAACTTGTCGAATATTTTTCAACGCCATATGAATGTGCTGAAAAACACAAACAAAAGAGTTTGAATTGTGTTGACCATTTTAAAACTTTCGTTTTGATGCAGGTTTAATTAAACCTTAGTAACTCACTCACTAAAAGGTTTAACTTTCAACTTACAACATCTGTTCTCTTTTTATATAGGGTTGGTACCTGGTATGTATAGTTTGACTACAAGATAGAGAGTTTTTTTTTTTTTTTGGTTACATACAAGATAGAGAGTTTAAGATAAGGATATAATTTTGAAACATTGTTTTACACTATCATCTAACATATATAGCTCTAACATAAAAACTGTTAATATCTCTTTGAATCTCTTTTTTTAGGGGTCCCGTTGAATCTTAATGATGCAACAATATTATTCATGATAGGATATGCTCAATTAGCGGATTCCAGCAGGTGGGAAAATACTTTGGCTGTTATTATTGTGTTGTATGTTAAAAATTATGACTTCAGGATTAGAAAAGAGAAAGAAGGCACAAATTCTTTCTTGTTTCTTTTTCAGTTCTACTCCACGGGGGAGGGTTGTGGCCGGAAAACGAAAAAAATTGGCCGAAAAGTCTTCTTCCTGTCCTAAATGGAAACAAGGCCATGAAAGGGCTATTTAGATGTGGTTTTGCAAAGCTTCATGGCCCTGAACACCACCATTGCTGAAAGCGGATAACCTACAAAAATTGTTGCACCATAGGTCGTTTCTGCTCCACAATTCCGCGTTTACATCACTATTAACAGCATTGCTTTACAAGATAATAATATTGAGATAACGTTGTACAATACTTTTACCTAACACTTCATGTTTATACTAATAGTTAGGTAAATCACTAGTACTACTAGTACAACCCAGGCCTACAGGCATGAAGACTAAATTCTCAACAAAGAAAGATAAATATTCTCTATCAGTGAATATTTTTCATCAGTATTAAACTCCAAATAATAATTTTGACAATGGAATAAACTTCAGACGTAACAATCATTAACACAACACTAGTATCAAAATCATTAACACAACGCAAATTGACAGTGCTAAAGAAAATCTAACCAAAATATGAAAACTAAAAAGACATTGTGAAGTTGGACAATTTTATATCAAGTTCAAAGCAAGATCAGAAAAGATACAACACAATTGTTGGAAAACCAAAAGCCAAGTAATTAAGTAGTACAGAATGGTATAAATAAACTTCACCGCATTGCAGCTATGTAAGCTCAACTCAGCATACAGTCTTGAGTAAAAAACATTACATTTATTAGGAATCTTGAAGAGATCAAATACAGTAATCTAAATCCTCGACTGCTTGGCAAGCTTGAACCATTCAGTATGGTAAGACCCCTCGATATCAACCCTTTCATATGTATGAGCACCAAAGTAGTCTCGTTGAGCTTGCACCAAATTAGCCGGCAACCTTTCCCTTCTATAAGAGTCAAAATATGCAAGACTAGCAGACATACCTGGGAGGCTGATTCCTGAATTGACAGCGAGGGAAACAACTCTCCTCCATGCAGTTTGGCGTTCAATTATTTCCTTTGCGAACTCTGGATCCACAAGAAGGTTTGCGAGATTAGGGTTTCTGTCGTACGCCTGCTTGATTCTGTCCAAGAATATAGCTCTAATGATGCAACCTCCTTTCCAAATACGGGCAAGCTCACCCAATGCCAAATCCCAACCCTTTTCAGCGCTCTTTGCACGGATCAGATTCATCCCTTGTGCGTAACTACAAATCTTGGCTGCATAAAGAGCCTTCCTAACATCATCAATCAACTGCTTCTTGTCGACTTGTTGATCGGTCAAGATATCGCCAAAGCCACCTGATTTAAAGACCTTTGCAGCTTCAACTCTTTCATCCTTCAACCCACTAAGGAACCTAGCATCCAATGAAGCTTCAATGGTGGGAGCAGGAACTGATAATTCAGCTGCTTGCTGAACAGTCCACTTACCGGTACCCTTCATGCCAGTTTTGTCAAGAACCTTGTCAACAAGATATCCATCACCCTTATCATCCTTAATTCCGAATATATCTGCAGTGATTTCAATCAGGAAACTCAAAAGTTCTCCCTTGTTCCATTCAGTAAATGCACTCTGTAGCTCCTCATTTGTTAACTTTCCAACTGACTTCAACACATCGTAAGCCTCAGCAATCAGCTGCATGTCACCGTATTCAATTCCATTATGGATCATCTTCACAAAATTACCAGATCCACCTTTACCGATATATGTCACACAAGGGCCACTGTCAGGAACTTGAGCAGCCACCTTGAGAAGAATATCTTCTATGTATTTGTAAGCCTCAAACGAACCGCCAGGCATCATAGAAGGACCACGTCGAGCACCCTCCTCACCACCTGAAACTCCCATCCCAAGGTAGAGAAGACCCAATTCAGCAACCTCTTTCTCTCGCCTCTCGGTGTTCTCGTACCATTCATTACCACCATCAATTATACAATCACCTTTTTCCAGGTACGCAGATAGGGTTTTGATGGTCTGGTCAACAGGTGCACCAGCCTTAACAAGCATTATAATCACCCTTGGTTTTTGAATGGAATTAACAAAGGCTTCAGGGTCATGGAAGCCATAGAGTGGAAGATTTCCTTCCTGCTTTGCTCGTTCCACAGTTTCATCAACCTTTGATGTTGTTCGGTTGTAAACAGAAATGGGGAATCCTTTGTCGGCAATATTGAGTGCGAGATTTTGGCCCATAACAGCCAGTCCGGCAAGGCCTATTCTTGTAAGTGGTTGAGCCATAATGTATTTCCTGTTGAATGATAGATATACTCATAAGAACAAAGGAATTCTCATTCAATTGAAAAACATGCTATAAATTAAAACGACATAAGACAATTAGAGCAATAATCCAATAATAAAGAATGCATTTTACTTGAACAATCAATATATTTGAACATATTCCAATAATAAAGAATGCAACGGAAAAAGGTATCTTATCATTCCAAGAAATATAGACATAAAAAGTATTAAGACTCCCTAAATTTACGATTAACAAAATCATCCCATGATCATCACAGTACAGAACAATTAGAGCACCTTAATTTGTCTCACTCAATAAAAACCATGAACTGATAAATACATCTTCCTTAGTCCAAAAAGATTAGAAATAACTATTAAACAAACACAAATATCAAACAAGCATCATGCTTGCCTAAACATTCATATATCAAACAGGGCTCTATGGCCTCAAGCCCTCAACAAAAGCTCAAAAAATTGAAGATAAAACACAACCGTACAATAGTAAAATTACAATCCAAAACATCATTTAGTCACCTTAAAATACAGTAACACAGCCAAGTTTAATCAGTAATTCGATATCCGTGGTCAGTGCAAAAAACCTTTACACAAAAAACCAATCACATCTCACCAGATATATAATATAATTCCAGAGATATTTTATGAATTAATACCATAAAGTCGCATAATAATGAGATGTAATTAGATACATGTGTAAAACTTTTTCACACTGCGAGTGCATAAATCAATTAAATTCAAATAAAAATGATGTTACTGCACAGACAGAGTACTCTTCTCACAATAGTTATCCTTTTACATGTTTTAGTTTTAGTCCCTAAAACTAAAAAAATTCAAAACAGTTTCCAAAACTGTAATTTTAAAAATAGTTTATCAAATTCTTTTTTAATTTTCAAGTTTTTAAAAACTAAAAAAGAGTTTTTGGGAAGTGTTTCAAACAGGCTCTAAGTCACCTAAAATACAGTAAGACAGCCAAGTTTCACAAGATCTTACACTCCCTTTTTTAAAAAACTAAAAGCGCTTAATTGGTATACACCGTTGTTGTAAATACATTTTACACATGCATCTAATCACATTTCACCGAATAATCAGTTCATTACAACCAATCATGTGTGTGAATTTAGAAGTAAGTACAATAAATAACAAATATTTCTAATGATATGACAACTGTGATTGATTGACAGTGTAAAAGCAAGATCGTTTAATTGGTATACCTATTAGTGTAAATGAATTTTACACATACATCTAACTGCCTTTCACCAAACACTTTAACCAAAAAAGTAAGAGTTTAATTGTCATGCACTATGGTGTAAAAAGATTTACACTATCACCTCATCACAATCATTCAAATATTTCTAATGATTTGACGGTTGTGATTGATTGACAGTCTAAAAGCAATATAGTTAGAATCAGATGTGATCAGATGCATGTGTAAAACTTCAAATCCAAATAAAAATTACACAGAACAATTTATCCACAGAATTCAAATCAGAATCATGCTAAACCAAACTCATCAAAGTAAAAATTATTGGAGAAAAACCCAGATCAGCAATCAATAACAAGATAAAAAATTATAGTAATAATAACTAATCAAATGAAGTTCATATGAAATGGATCCAAAATCCAAAAAGAAAGAAAAATGAAAAGACAAACCTGAAAATTGAAGAGATTAGGTGAAAAATGAGGAGAGTGAGTGAATGAAATAGAAAAGTGGTGGGTGTGTATATAAAATTGTAGAGTGTGAATAAAAAAAGTGAGAAAGTTAACCAATTTGTAATGAGAAATGAATATTAAATTTGGAGTTGAAAATGAAAATTGAAATTCAATGGTCGACGATGGCTAACAAGACCACCAACCACCAATCTTTTCAGACATAGAAAAATGAATCAATTTTGGAAGAGAAATGCTAGCAACACTCTCTCTCAAATACTCACTATCTTATTGGTGAAATTAATATATGTCCCACCATTTTACGTGGGTTCTATTTTCAAAATGTAGGACCCACATTGATTTAAGCCAATTAGAGAGTGAGTATTAAAGAGAGTGTTCAAAAGAGAGTGTTGCTAGCACTACCCATTTTGGAATCTATTAATATTCTCTGATTCTGTTATAAAAATATTAATTTACCTGTAACCAAAAAAATAGAAAAAAATTAATCAAAATAATAATATTTTTTTATCTTTTATTAGATATTTAATTTGTTTGGTATTTTTACAACTTTAGTAAATTGTGTATTTTGGTATTTTAGTAAAATTGGGGTGAATGATAAATTTAGAAATCGTTAATGGAATTAACAATCCATGTAAACTAATTATATAATGATTAAAAAAATTGAAGGGATATTGATTAAAATGATAATAAAATTGAATTGACCAGAAAAGTAAAGTGCACTCCCTAACAGTAAAGTGCACTCCCTAACATTATCCTCCTCCCAAGCTAGCAAACGACGTCTCCACACCCATGCCATGCCCTCAATCGTCCACCCTAATCTCGCCATCTCCTCCACCAAGCACTCCTTATTCACAGCTAGATCAAAGAGCCGAGGAAATTTGAAGTGCAACGGCATATCCCCAACCCAATTATCAAACCAGAACAAAGTATTGTGGCCATCACCTACAACACGGCGAATATCATCTTCAAACCAATTACCCACTCCCTCACCTACCCCACTCCTAATAAGACACATCGTCCTCCACCACGTTGTACCGTCAATCCACCAACATTAAACTCATAAACAATCTCTTTAATAAATTCTTTTTGATTTTTTCAACACCATTTACTATTTATTTTTTCAACATACACTTATTTATTTCATAGGTCTTGCTAACATGTACTCTTAGGATACATTTTTTTTTTTTGATAAGGCAAGAGCACACTAACATAGAAAAGGAATGGAAGACACTTCAACAAAGTTGAGACGTCTTACAGATTCCAGTCCTTGCCAGGTACTCATAAATATTATTAAAAAAAGGAAAAAAAAATACAAAAAAACTGGGGGGACATAAACCTAACCCAGTAATCCACACAAAAGTGAAGGTCGACCCAAGTGGGAAATACAAAATATAAAACAACACCAAGTGGATAAGTCTGCCTCTAATTAATCCTAAAACTAATCAAAGGTCTTCAATGCGGTGATTAGACCGTCCGTCAACACGAAAGCGGGTCCATGTACCATCAACTCCCTGTATGTCACAGCAAGCTAAAACGCTCTTTCGAGCCCCACAATCCAATTCAAACATCGAATGACGATTTCCAATGGTGCTAGAACTCGATTCAACTGCCAACACAGTAACAAATTCATACACCTGCCGTTCACCGTTACCACAACAGTAAATTATATGGCATTTCTAGCCAATCTGTTCGAGCTCAATCACAACGGATTGAAGCGGATTTAAGACCATCCCCAAATTCCCGACACTGCCAATGCAATCTCATAAGCATTGGACCTTGCAAATCTCAACAGATTTGAACAGCTCAAGAAACAAATGATAGAAAAAGTAATCAGCAAGAATTCGAGAGAGATGGGACCAAAGAAAAAGGAACAACAAAAATCCCCAACGGTTTGCGAAGAACCAACAGTTCACGAAAACCACCATCCAGATCAAAAGATCTAGATTTTATAAAAGCACCTGAAGCCACGAAACTGGATCGAGTAAACTCGGATCGGAGAACCGCGACCAACACCTCACATGACCAGCTAAACAGAACGAGGGAGATATAATACGAACCTCTGTTGTTGTTCGACGACGACGCAAGAATGACGACGACGAGCAACAACCATCCCATCGAGGCAAGGAGACGGCGCAACAGTGAAGATATGATCTTAACATGTAGTATTTGGTGGAAAAAAAAATCAACATTTTAAGAAATAAATTGACACAATTCTCAATACAAAATTTATTTGTTGAATTTTTTTAACTTTTTAAAAAATAAATTGACACAATTCTCAAAATATATTTTTTTTATATATTAATATGCGCCCTTAAGATTACATGTTAGCATTTTCTTTATCTTATATATGAAATGATCAAATTGTTATTTTTTACAATGAAAAGATAAAATTGTTTAAACAATAATAATTATAAACTAAATTAATTTAATGCATAATTATAAACAAAATTAATCTAATGCTTTTTTTTAAGGAAAATTAATTTATTGCTACTAATGACTTTTTAAATTTTGCATTTAGCTAAAGAATCTTATAATAAGAATGCATTATTTTTTGTACCAAAAAAGAAGAAAATTTTGGATTAATGCTAATTATTATTTCTGTTGCAGGCGTAGCATGTGTAATATGTTGTTGCTGTTGGAGGCTTGTTGCATGTGGGTCAAAATTTTCCAACTTCCGTGAGTGGGTTAGGTGGAACAACTCCGATGAATAACAACCGTTGATTCTACTACACTATCTTAACTTCGTAGAATCTTGGGTCAAAGTCAGGCCCAATATATTATTTTCAGAAGCCCATTTTAGTTTGTACATTTTAGAAAATTGCTCTTTTGGCAGCTCTAAGACACCCTAAATTGACGAAAATACATCCAACAATAGTTAATTGTCGTTTTTTATTTACGATAGTGAATTGTCATTGTTGCAAAAGTAGTTATCTACCAGTTCCAGAGAGAAAACACATTTCAAGCACTTAATGTATTTGTACGTAACACATACAAAAGGGTATTCAAAGATTAGACAATTCTTCTGATCAAAATTGAACAAGATCACTCGATCCATGCAAGATGACAACAAGAACATACATTAAATATAATTCAATAACGTAAAACATATAATAAAACACAGCATAATAAATCACGGATCAACCAAACTAACTTCTTCATCTAATTCATCCATGAAAGCTCTAATTTCTTCGTAGGCCATGGTCTGAATCAAACTTTCTCGAATATCTTTGGAAGATATGATCAAGGAAGAGTCCAACTTAATTGATCCCTTAGAAATGTACTAACCAAATATTGATAATGCAACACCCATACTAAACTTATCTAAAATATTTAGCATGTGCATTAACTTAGTATTGGATATATTAAAATTACAGCAGAATTTATTCTGAATGACTACATTCTTCATTACAAGTTCGTCAATTTGATTATATTTTTCACCTTTTGAAAGTGAAAATCATTTGCCTAAAAACATAAGAAAGTGAAAATCAATTAGAAATGGAGGCAATATATATGCAATTGACTTTTTTATGAGAGTCGTATAATTAACAGAATCCAAAGACTGTATTGTTCACACTTTCTTTACCTTACCACTTACCATGTGAAACTGAAGAAGGATGAGTTATACATGTTGACTTTTCATAAGGGGCATTGTCCTATAGTTTCTTTGTTTTGTACTTTTTTTCGTTTGACTTTTGCTTGTATTTCAAAAACAGATATTCGAAATAAAAGATGTAGATGAAGAAATAAAAGAGAAGGAACATGCATTGCTAATCAATTAAAAAAAGAAATATTTATAATATTCAAGTGGTTTATACTAAGGTAAATTGTTTATTCGAATCAATTATTTTATTGGGAAGCAATAGGCATGCATATAGACATAGTGAGATAGAGCATGCCATTTGATGCCCCAACAAAGATTATGTGAAGCATTTTGGTTGAAAAATGCAGAGGTGATCTTATCCAAATCTAAATGAAAAGTAAATTAGTTACAACAAAAGTTATCTTATTCGAATATTATTAGTCAAGTTAGTTCTAAAAATAAACAATGAAAGGTCTAGTAAAGAATATTGCTTTCCTTGTTTTGGTAAAGAATTGATATTACAGTAAATACGTACTTATATGACTGATATGACAACATGTAGATGTAATAAGGGAAGTATATATATATATATATATATATATATATATATATATATATATATATATATATATATATGAGAATATTAATAAAGCATCTTAATGTAAGTGACTATTTTGATTAATATAGTGCAGAATCAAAAACTATTTTAGAATTTCAATACATTGATGAACTATTGTGGCTACTCGATACACATTCAAGGACCAAAATGACTATTATCCTTTTCATTATTCGATATTCATATATATTTTGTTTGCTAATATATTATTGTGAACTAAGGCGCTTGTTTGTCCGTTTTTGGTATAAAAAAAATTAAATTTACAAAATTTATGTAATTATTTAGAAAAACAATTAACGATACTAAATAATAAAATAAAAACAATTATTTGATTTAATGAAAAAAAATAAAATTATAAATAAACTATTCTAAATGAAGAGTAAAATTGAAGAAAAATAGGTACACCAAAAAATCTTTACATAATTATATAAATCCGTAGCCGGGTCTAAAGTACGTTATAGAACACATTTTTGTGAAAGTTCGAAGAGCTGAAAGTTGTAACCTAAACCCTAGTGGAGATTAATTCCACAGCAGGTCGATAGGTCCGAAATTATACATACTCTATAAAACGATTTAGATGTCAAAGATCTTAATTACGATAGTTTCCGAAAGAAAAAATATATCTTCTTTGCGGAGGTATACATCATCAACTTTTTCTCCTTATCTATTCTGATTTCTTTAGTTATTGGGATTCAATAAAGTCATGAATTAAGTCTTTTTTAATCGTTCTCTAGATGGAAATCATGATATTTTCAAATATTCAGAGTGTGACAAACAACTAATTAACTAGAAGGTTTATGAATAGTAAAGTTAGAAGACAAATAGGAAGTAGCATAGTTTTTTTTTTGTTGGTACAAAGAGTAAATAGTAAAGTTAATGTGCTTAAACTTAATTAAAATAAAGATACTCAAAACAAAACATGTTATTGCCTTTCATGGTTTCACCTCATAGAACTAAAAAAACATAAGAACTAAAAGATGAAAAATTGAAGAGTTATTAAAACTTGCTCTCTTATCTTCAACTTTACCCTAACAAATCAACATAACTTGTGATTTATTAGTTTGAAGAATCAGATTTAACATTTGGTGAAGTGATACTAGGAACATCTTCAATAGGACTCAAAGGAAGACAAGAACTATGTAACTGTATATCACACACCATTTGTCGAAGTTCTGAAGCTTGTTCTTTCAATTGAACATTCTCTTGGACAACTTTATCATGAGTCTCACAGAAATTGTTGAGCTTATCTAGTAATTGATGATTCTCATTCCTAAGCCAAACCACCTGTGACCAAAGCTCATCAAGCTGTTTTTGTTTCCTCATTCGCGACCGGCGTGCTGACTCTCGGTTCGATACCATTCTTCGATGTTTTCTTTCGTTGATTAGACCTAGGTTTTGTTCGTCCGCTTCGTCGGAAGTTGAGTTGCTGCTTATGCATGAGGATGGAGGACTGAAGTCTTGGAGAGTTTGAATAGGGTTTTGGTTGAAACCGTAGAGCTGGCTGGAGAGTTTTGGATGTTGAGGTGTTTGGATGGTGTTTTGAATCATGTTATAGTTACATGATGATGGATAGGGAGATGGATCATCTGAATATGGGAGTAAATAATTGAGTCCTGTATTAATCTCTCTGGTTTGCATGGTGGAATAATGAATATAAGATTATGAGGATTTGAAGCAAAAATTGTTGGAGAGTATAGAATTTAATTTGATTTGGAGATGGATGGAATATGAGTGGGACTAGTTGGTATATATAGGGAGGGAAAATGGTGAAACGACCCTATGGAAAGTAACAAGATGTCAATGTAGAGTAGATCATTGCACCCATGTCATCTTTCTATGTGTGCAATTAAAATTACCTTAGATCTATGTAGCACTTACACATGGAAGGTGTTGATATCTTCACATATGATTACATTTAATTACTTTTATTTTCATAAGTTATTGTTGATGTTTGTGTATGTGGGTCCACTATACATGTTTGTGTAAGTGTAGAATTACTTTGTCTTTGAGCGTACGTGTGTCCTATGAATTTAGACTCTTCCGACAATTTTAATATGTCGTTAATGTCGTATGTTTAGTGGATCAGAATCATATTCATTTTTCAAAAGAAATGGAGGGCTCTATTTGAAGGGAAAAAAAAACACAAACAAATTGAATGATAAAAATTATTTAATATGTTATCTATATTTTGTGTCTTTTATTCTTTAAATGAATCCATCCAACTTGCCATTTTGGTATTTAAAAAAATGATGGATTACTTTATTTTGCCTAAAAGAGATAGCTTTTAAGCTCAAAACTCTCTATTGAACTTTTTTAAAAAGTTTTTGAAAAGCTAAATAGGCTAATCCAATCAAGCATATATAATAACATGCATTATGTGGGGTCTTAGGTTCATTGAACAAGCTATATGGATGAATAACATGTTACACATAAACACATCCACAACACAAGTGACACAAACGTGTGGGGGAGGCAACTTGGTTTAATGGATAATCATTTTTGGACAAAAAATATGCTTACATTAGATAAACTTGCACAAAAGTAGTTCATATAATGGGGTGTATAATAATTCAATTGGAAGACTGTTTAGGCTAAAGTAGGTGCAGGAGAAAAAATGGTGTTCAATAGAAGTCAATTTATCTTATATGAACGTGCGTAGTGTGCTATTAGCTAATGGACCTGTTTACTTAAATGACATAAGCAAATTGAATGAAAAAAGATATTGAAAAAGGCATGTAATGTTTCTAATTATAAATATATTATTAGTAAAAACAACATTTTTGCTTAGGCATTTTAGTAAAAATAAAATGTGTCCCTAAATGTTGTTAATATTTCAAATTATTGGATATATTTATTATTATTATTTAAATATACCCCATATTATTGTTAATATGGTACGGTTAATTTGTATTGGAAGATGAAAAATCATAATTGGACGCATCTATAAACCCTACTACTTTTCTTAATATATTTGCAAATTGCCAATTTTATATTAGTTTAAGTGGAACTAGACTCCGATCTTTTAAGTAAGGTTTTGGATTCGAGTTTTGTGAATGACGAAATGTGGTTGTGAGAGAGACTTTGTTAAAGGTGGTTAGTATTTTCCAACTGAAGTTAAGAAAGAGACTTATGAAAAGTCAACGTCAAAACTATTTAAGAATTTTTTTGCACTTTATTATGATCTAATCCAACTTGAACGATTAATCTCTGTAATTATATGCGAGGATATACCTAATGTCCACTAAAGAGGGGATGGAAGTAGTAGTTTTTAAGAGCAAGAAAGAGTGAAAAGTTTATGAATTTTTTTTTTTGAGAGAAAAAAGTTTATGAATTTAGTGACTCGAAAACCACTCAAGTATATAGATGCAGGGACCTCCGAAAACAACATATAAAATATGGAACTAGAAGCCAAATCTTGATTTGATCAGCAGCCACTTATGTTAATTTTTAAATATGGTTAGGTAGTAATCATTTATTTTAGTAATGACAGTTTCAATAGTAATCTCAAGGTAAAAAATAGGTAAATCATTAGTTAGTTACTTCCACACCTATTATGTGAAACAGATGGTTAATGCATGTGTATGCTGTGTTCATTGTACACAGCTGTTAAAAAGTGAAAAATAGTTGTGTTCTTGCCCAAAACTAGCTTGGTGACTTATACGTGCGTAAGTAAGCCATTCAAGAAAAGTTATCACAACTTGCATTAACCTATGAGGCTCGAGTTTAGACGGAAAGGTATTAGAGGGTTTTGGAAAAAAGGAATGAAAAAATGAAAAAATAAAAGAAAATCAGAATGAAGGGTTTTGTGGGGTTTGTTTTTCTTCCTAACACAAAATCTTTCTTATTTAGGAGAGGTTTTATTTTTTTTTTGTTGGAAGGTTTAAAGGTTTAAATGAATTCTTTAAAATAATCTACATGGTTAGAATATTCTTAAATTAAAATATATATTAATCATAAGTATTAATTTATCATTCTTTAAAAATATATTCTTTAAAAAAATGTGAAAGATTTCTCCATTTTCCTTTATGATGACCGGCACGAGTCGATGATCGACATTCGTATGACACGCATTGGAAATATCAAACGAGAATCTTAAATTTGTTTTATTTTAGCAGTGTTAATGTGTCTGTGTTGGTCTTGTTAGGTGTTGTGTTGAAATCCATATTTTAGAAGTTATGTATATGTGATCAATTTGAATCTCGATTCTTATAGACATTAGACAACACACCATCATGCAATCAACGGATCTCTCACCATCCAATTTTGATCAGGCAGTCCAAAAAGATAAAGAGATTTTGATTTTCTTTAAAACTAAAATTATTAAGCTTGAGATTTGGGATCTCAATTAAACGGTCACGAATCTTCTGATTGCACAAATGCATGCAGTCATTGAGTGTAGAAAATCTGGATTCCAAGGACATTAGGATGGTTGTTCCACTCAAGATGTCTTATTTCTTTTTGTTCTTCTTAAAATTATTTGCAACATTATATTTGAACCATAATGATATACATGAAGGATCTTTCAATATATATAGATATGTGTATATATGTGATATACATGAAGGATCTTTCAATATATATATATATATATATATATATATATATATATATATATATATATGTATGTATGTATGTATGTATGTATATGAAAGTGAAAAGACTCTGCAGACCCTAATGGTCAATAAAAAGATTAGCAAATTATTTTAGTGGTGTTGACAACTCGTTCAATTTTCAATCACAAAGAGGCCCACAATGGTGGCTAACGTTTGTTTAACAAGAACTTAAATTTGCTTTGTAAATTAGCGCACACTCTCCTAATTTCATCGTTAAATTATAGTTTTTTTTTCTTTCGCAAAACTTTAAATTATAGCACACTCTCTCCTTCCAACTGACCAAAGCCATTTTAATCACTAAAGAGCTGTAATCTTTGCCAATTGATGGACAAATTTGACAAATGTATTAAATTGTTTACAAGTAATAAAGCAGGTAAATAAGGTGAGTTTTTGTAAGTTTGATTTGATTGCGCAAAGCGAAAGTGAGTTAGTAATTTGATTGCATAATACTAGCGATGATTACGATTCTTCAAATCTGCTCTATTCTCTTGTTGGATTAATTAGACAATATTCATTTAGTTATAGGATAATGGTTCTATTTAAGTTATGAATTTGTGGGACAGTATGTCCCTTCAACTGTCAAGTTTCATCTACTGATCACTCTAAGGTTCTACACAACGTTAAAAGGTGTAAGGTTGTCAGACCTACAAGTGTACGCATGGAATATTATAGTGGGGCTTTACTCTCTCAAAGATGATTGAAACATAAATGAATTGCCAATATTATGTGTGGAGCATTTACTAAATTTAAGCATAGAACATTAGAGACACTTCTCACCTTCGAATGTTGGGACTTTGGAATTCTATTTGGAAGATCAAAGCTCCACCAAAGGTGAAAAATCTGATTTTGAGGATATGTCGTGATGGTTTCCCTACTTGTGCACGCCTTATTAGTAAAGGAGTTGCTTTTCCTACTGAATGTGTTATCTGTTGGAACACTAGTTAAATCTAGTGAGAAATTTGATAGAAAAACACAATGTAAGAACCAGTGTGTGTGACTTTAAAATGTCCCACATTGGTGGGCCACCCCAACTAGTAAGTGTTTATATAAGGGAAGAGTGACCTCCAAGGGTGTGCCCTTGGGGTACCCACTTTTGTGAACGGGTGAACGCTTACAAAAACATATATATCACGCGCGCGACGCCACCGTCCGACCGGTCGGGCTTGGGTCGTGGGTCAAAATGATATTTTTTTTGTCATTTGAAAATGTTAAATTAATTAGTTAATTATTTTATCATTATCTGAAAGCGCTACGCGTAACAATTAAATTTGTTACGAACCGACCCCGGATATATCCAATTAAGAAACAGAAACGCGATTACTTGAGGATCAAGCCGACTTGATCCCCAAGTCACTCCTTTTTTGTTACGAACTCTGCCTATAAAAGGAGAGCTCGCCCCACTCATTTTTCTTACTGAAATTCACAGTTGATGCTTCCTATGTCTTTCCTCTCTTCTCCCTTCGACTTGTGTTAACAAGTCATTCTTTCTCCTCTCCTCCTTTTTGTCCTGGTTACGTACCATATTCGAGTGGTTTTTAATCGAACGATTAAACCATATTTAGAGGTGTATATTCTCGAGCGATTACATACCGTGCAGTACGTAATCGCAACAGTGATCTGGGCTGTTTTATCCTAGAGGCGGCGCGGTTGTTAGTCTACCTTGCACAAACTTGGGTAGTGCCGCGAAACGTCTTAAAGAAAGCGACCTGGTCGTGACTCACCCCGGTAAATTCGTTTGGTACAATTTTTAAATACGAAAACAACAATTTTAAGACGTTTCTGAAAACAACATGAGTACCAACGAGATTACCGTGTCTGGAACAACTATTGATTTCAACAAACCGCTTAAGTTTCACGGCAGTCACTTCAAGCGTTGGCAAACTAAGATGTTGTTTTTTCTAACTACGAAAAAAGTTGCCCACGTCTTAAAGGAGGACATACCTGTGATACCAGTGATGTCGATTCCACAGGGATCGACTAGTAATGGTAAGACAGCAATGGATACAGATGCTGAGTTGGAAAGGCTTACCGCTGAATATGTTGAAAAGGTGAAACAGGCTGAAAAAGATATACTCCTCTAGCAAGAAAATGATTATATGTGCAAGAATTTCATTTCGAACTGTCTTGCGGATCATCTATATGATCTGCACCTTATTCATAAGACATCTAAGGATGTTTGGGATGCTCTTCAGTATAAATACAATACTGAAGAGGCTGGCTCGAAAAAATTTGCCGTGAGCCGGTAACTAAACTATAAGATGAACGACGATAAATCTGTCGAAGAACAATCTCAAGAGTTTCAGAATATAGCTCATGAGATCTTTGTTGAAGGGATTCAATTGCCCGAGCAGTTTCAAATTGCTGTGGTGATTGATAAACTACCCCCTGCCTGGAACGACTTCAAGAATGCCCTTAGACATAAAACTAAGGAGTTTTCTCTTGAAAGTTTGATTACTTGACTTTGTATTGAAGAAGAGGCAAGAAAACATGAATTGAATGAAGAGGTGTTTGCTGTCTCGAACAACAACACTAAAAAGAAATCTGTGGGTGCTGTTCTGAAGCCTATTGGCAAACAATTTAAGAATCAGAACTGCCCTGCAAATAAGAATTCCAATCGGAATAAGAATGGGAACCCACAAAAGGTCCTAAGACCACAACCACCAAAGAATGACCCTGCTCAACCGTTTAAATGCTACAATTGTGGACAACCAGGTCATATAGCACGAAAGTGTAGGAACCCATCCACTAGACCGGCTCAAGCTCAGGCTCACTTGACAACAAATGAGGAGCTGCCGTATACTGCAATGATAACTGAAATCAACATGGTGGGTGGATCTGATGGTTGGTGGATAGACACTGGCGCCTCTCGCCATGTCTGCTTTGACTGTGCTATGTTCAAGACATACAATGCTGCTGAAGATCAGAAGGTGCTGCTGGGAGATTTCCACACCACTAAAGTTGCTGGAATCGGAGATGTGGAGCTGAAGTTCACCTCCGGAAAGACTCTCATATTGAAGGATTTGATATGTACTCTATTACTAAGGATGAGGTTTTTGTTAGGAAAGGGTACGCTACTGATGAAATGTTTAAATTGAATATTATGAATAAAATTTCTTCTTCTGCTTATATGTTGTGTGATTTTAATATTTGGCATGCACGACTCTGTCACGTTAACAAACGAATCATTTCTAATATGAGCGGTCTCGGTTTAATTCCTAAGTTGTCATCGAATGAATTTGAAAAATGTCATTGTTGTAGTCAAGCAAAAATAACAAAAGAATCACATAAATCTGTAACTAGAGAAACCGAACCATTTGATTTAATACATTCTGACATATGCGAACTTCATGGTAACTTGACTAGAAATGGACAAAGATACTTCATAACATTTATCGATGATTGCTCTGACTACACTTATGTGTATTTAATGAAAAATAAAAGTGATGCGCTTGATATGTTTAAAATTTTTGTTAAAGAAATTGAAAATCAATTCAATAAAAGTATCAAGCGTTATCGTAGTGACAGAGGCACCGAATATTTATCACACACATCCAATGAGTATTATAAAGAGCTCGGAATAATTCATGAAACTACTGCACTTTACTCTCCTGAAATGAACGGTAAAGCGGAAAGAAAAAATAGAACCTTTACCGAGTTAGTAGTTGCTATCATGCTTAATTTTGGTGCAGCGCCTCATTGGTGGGGGGAAATTTTGTTGATTGTTAGCTACGTGCTAAACAGAGTACCTAAAACCAAGAACAAAGTTTCTCCGTATGAAATTTTGAAGAATAGACAACCAAATTTGTCTTATATTCGAACATGGGGCTGTTTAGCCTATGTTAGGATTTCAAACCCCAAGAGAGTCAAACTAGCCAGTAGAGCCTATGAATGTGTATTCATTGGGTATGCCTTGAACAGTAAAGCTTATAGGTTTTATGACCTAAAGGCTAAGGTGATCATAGAGTCAAATGACGCTGACTTTTATGAAACGAAATTTCCCTTTCTATCAAGAGATAGTGGGGCAATAGTGGGGGCACAAATATGAACACTACACTTGATCACATTCCAGTGATCAGAGATAGTGATGAAAACATCATAAAAGATGTTACAGAACTTCGAAGAAGTAAGAGAGCAAGAACTGCTAAAGAGTATGGACCTGAATATGTGGTCAATACATTAGAAGAAGATCCATTAAATATCAAGGAAGCATTGTCTTCCTTGGATGCTGACTTATGGAAAGAAGCCATAAATGATGAAATGGATTCTTTACAGTCTAACGAAACATGGCCCTTGACTGAACTGCCTCCAGGATACAAAACAATAGGTTGTAAATGGATTCTGAAAAAGAAACTGAAACCTGATGGAACTATTGATAAATACAAGGCTCGCCTTGTAGCCAAAGGTTTCAGACAAAGGGAAAATATAGATTTTTTCGATACCTACTCACCAGTTACTCGAATCACATCCATAAGGGTACTAATTTCAATAGCTGTTGTTTATAATTTAATTGTACACCAAATGGATGTGAAAACTGCTTTTTTGAATGGTGAGTTGGAAGAAGAAATCTATATGGAACAACCTGAAGGTTTTGTAATCCATGGACATGAAAACAAGGTATGTAAGTTAGACAAATCTCTGCATGGTCTAAAACAAGCCCCTAAGCAATGGCATGAAAAGTTTGACAACTTAATGATTTTGAATGAGTTCAAGGTGAATGAAAGTGACAAATGTATCTATTACAAGTATGATAAAAATATTTGCACAATCATATGTCTATATGTAGACGACCTACTCATATTTGGATCAAACATTCCTGCCATAAATTCTGTGAAATCATTGTTGGGCAACAACTTTGATATGAAGGACCTAGGAGAAGCTGATGTAATCCTTGGCATCAAGATCACTAGGTCAGATAAAGGAATTTCCTTGGATCAATCTCACTACGTTGAGAAGATCTTAAGGAAATATAACTACTTTGATTGTAAACTTGCAAGCACACCCTATGATCCAAGTGTAAAACTTTTTAAGAACACTAGAGATGGTGTTAGACAAACTGAATATGCGAGCATCATTGGCAGTCTCAGACATGCCACTGATTGTACTAGACCCGACATCGCCTATGTCGTGGGACTCTTATGCAGATTTACAAGTAGGCCAAGCAAGGAACATTGGCATTCAATTGAGAGAGTCATGAGATACCTGAAAGGGACTATGACATTAGGATTGCATTATAAAAAATATCATGTTGTACTTGAAGGGTACAGTGATGCAGATTGGAACACCTTGTCGGATGATTCCAAAGCGACCATTGGCTATATATTTAGCATAGCTGAAGGAGTTGTTTCTTGGAAGTCTAAGAAACAAACTATTTTGGCTTAGTCCACAATGGAATCTGAGATTATAGCACTAGCTACTGCTAGTGAAGAAGCAAGTTGGCTAAGATCCTTGCTAGCTGAGATCCCTTTATGGGAGAAACCGTTATCGGCTGTTTTAATTCATTGCGATAGTACCGCGACTATTGCAAATATTAAGAATCGTTATTATAATGGAAAGAGACGACAGATAAGGCGAAAACACAACACGATTAGAGAATGTATCTCTAATTGAGCGGTTAGAGCTGATTTTGTACGTACTAATGAAAACTTTGCTGATCCTTTTACGAAAGGACTAAATAGAGAGAAAGTCCGAGAAACATCCAGTAGGATGGGACTAATGCATATAGCTCACTGAGTGATGGTAACCCGACCTACATGACTGGAGATCCCAAGACTTAGGTTCAATGGGTAAAAACAAGTCATGACGTGATAGAACATGCTATGAGAGAAAGAATATAGAAAGCATGATCCTGCAGCGAAATAAGGATGAGTTAATAACAACTCTTAATGAGATCTATACTCTATGTTGAGTGGGGTACACAGCTACATGAGTACCCTTGATAGACTCACCTATACGAATGTGGAACTTACGCCGGTCCTATCGAATTTCGAGGCAGAATTCCTAGAGCATTCGTTAAAACTGGGATACACGTGCATGGCCTTAAAACGCATGGGCTTTTAGAATACACCTATGAAAAGGTTTGTGTGTGGATTCTATGTCTGAGATAGAGTACAAACTTAGGTAGTGCCGCGAAACGTCTTAAAGAAAGCGACCTGGTCGTGACTCACCCCGGTAAATTCGTTTGGTACAATTTTTAAATACGAAAACAACATTATCTATAACAAGAGTATTGAAGATACCATGCATGCTCTCTTTGAGCGAATATGATAATACATAGGCGGTTGTGCTTAACTTACTACATCACCTTCACCCGTCACAATGTCCTCTCTTTGAAACCGTTCTTCGGAGCTTATGGAAGTGTTAAAATTTGAAATCATGGCAACATATTGATGAAACAACACCCCAAGTTGTTAAGTGTGCTATGCATATGTTAGAAGACTGGAAGCTTGCACAAGAACTAACAAGGAATGCAACAACAATTGCTACCGTTTCTCAACCAGATAAACTTAAATGTAATGTTAAAGGCTATTTTGAGGTGTATTCGTGATGCCGAATGCTATTTTGTTGTGTATCTGTGATGCCGAAGGCTATTTTGTTCTTGCGAAAACCACTTGGTTCTCCCTTATATGTTCGGTGGATATAGGTGAAGTATTGGGGTTGTTTAATGCTCTACAATGGGTAGCTGATTTGGGCTTTGACAATTGCATTTTACATTGGATTTAAAGGTTGTGGTTGATGTTATTAATAGTAACAATAATGAGCTCGACATCATTATTTAGCCCCACAGTCAATTGTTTGGTATGTCCTTTAACAACTCTATGGTTGAACTTAGCTTGAACCTAGAGACAAGCAATTGAGGTCGCTCATGAGAGCACAAACAACCACATTAAAAACTAACCCCCAATTGTTTATTGATGTACCACTTTATATTTTGATTTATTATTTAATGAAATGATTTAAGTTTCTTCCCCTAAAAAAGAATTGACATGTAATCTATCAAATAATTAATCACTCAATTACTTTCAAAATATAAATTAGAGTGATAGTACAAAGATAACATAATAGATTTGGAATAATTTAGCTACTATTTTATGGTCTAAAGAAAAAGTTCAGGTACTATTAATCTAGTTCATGGGGCCCAAATAAGAGATAAATAAAATTTTACTCATAAGATAATGAGACATATAATTATTAATAGCATAAAATTATTAATTCATCAATTATTAGTTAATTATCAATATTAATGAAATAAAAAACAATTAGTGATTGTATTAATGTATATGCTTCTTTGTAACAAAAAAAAAAATGTATATGCTTCTTTCTCTTCCAAAGTAGCTACTTCCATGGTATGTAATGCAATTTATTGAGTTTTTATTATACCATTTCCTATGAAATGAATACTCACTCACTCGGGGAGAAAATTGATAGAACCATACACGGTGGAAATTATAATGAATAAAAATGGTCATGCAATTGCATATTCCACTATATCATTTTGACCCCTCTTTCTTTTCTTGTCTTTTCATTGTTTTTTAGCTCTCTCTCACTTCTTCTAATTTGTTGGAATAAGCATAAAGGTAATACTGTATATGGTAGGAGACTTATCTTGATGTATATGTGTATCATTGACCTTTTTGTACTTGTGTACTCATACATTGTGCTAATTGTACTACACATTAATTTGGTGACTATAGTCAAAATGATAGATAACCACTTGAACAACCAAAGTTTATAATCATATGGAATTTAGAACATATTTGCGATGTCAAAATATCAATAGGGATATGTACATGGATGTAGATCAATAGTGGAGTTTAAAGAAGAAAAGAATGGGAGAGAAACTATTATCCTCTTTTTGGTGAAAGTGGTGGCTATTGGAGTAGACAGATTGGAAAATCACTTGTATTTACCTGATGAAGATATGAATCTCTCAGCATGGTAACTAAAAAAATAAATGAACCTAATCACGAATCATTCACCAGTGATAAATCACATAGATTGATAACGTAGTTCGGTCAAGTTTTTCTTGGGCTGCTCAAGACCTATAAAAAGGGAAATTGACACAAAGTTTGTACGAATATTCATAATTTCTCACTATACAAAACCCAATTATACCCGAGGATATTTCTTTATAGAATTGCCTCTCTAGTACTTTAAATCCTTATTCCTTGAATAAATATTTATCTCAATGTTGGAATGATTTGAACTATTCATCATCACTTCCTATTTAAAGGTGACTAAGTAACTTCATGCCCAATGCCCAAGTTTCTTGATGGCCAAGCAACTTGTGTCCAAGTAAGTTATCTTGCTATCTAAGCTTTCTTCACAAAAAGACTTTGTAATATTGCTTCTTGGATCTTAGTGACTAAGTAGTTTTGAGAGCCTTGACTACACTTGTAAGATTTATCGTCATAATATGTGTTGACGGAGAAATTTTTTAGCCAAGGTTCAGGTGATGTCTTCAACTGTGAATCCCATTTATTCAAGCGATTAACTCCAGAGGAAAAACTATGTTCCTCAGTTGTGAGTTCCTTTGCTCTCCTAGAGCATTAAGTATGTACAAATGTTTTTTGGTTTTGAACTATTATGTTACGAAACACATAAAAAAAAGATAGATAAAGTCAAATTAATAACAAGATATAAATGGCAAAAATAATTGTGTTTGATTCAATATGTCCTTTACAATTTACAAACTGAGCATTTATAGGCAAAAACTAGACATACTACTAAAACATTGTTGCCTACAACGTCCATCCTCTCCTCGGTTAATTTTTTGTGTTGTGCGTCAGTTTGCCTCGTTGAGGGGTCTTAGCCCCCCACATTCGGATCTTAACTTCCTCATTCACGACATGATCTGTTGACAATGTCCTTGGTTCACAAGTCCACCATAAAGATGATTCCTCTCTCATCTCCCATTGTAGTTGGTGGTACCATAAACATGGAACACGGGTTTTTTAAGCATCATTATTCAAACTTACTAAGCTTTGACCCATTATGAGATCCTCAAGACCCACATACACAGTCTAGACTTCAACCTTAATCACCTAATTATTGTTGTCGGTTAACAGGATAATTATTTTTATGTGTAAACAATATGTGAAATGATTTAAGACGGGATAAATTAGTGCTAGCTAAGGGATAAAAGTGGTAGCATACTCTCGATTATTTTTTTTGTGGTAGCATACTCTAGATTTCTTAGTGGTTTTTTTTTTTTTTACAAATTTAGTGGGTTAGTTTTTTTTTTTAAGGTACTTTAGTGCATTAATTATTATTTCATACTTTTGTGTTTCAGAAGAGAATGATTTCCCAACATGTCTAACCTTCTTTGCTTCTTTATATATTATAACAATGGTTGGATTCATCTAGCATGTATTTGAGATTATTAAATTTGAAGTACAAGTGACCAAGACAAATAAAAAGTTTAATACTCTAATATAATATAGTAAACAAAGTTACATATCAGGAATAATTGTATGTGTTATGTGTTTATTTTTACATGAATTGGCATACAAAACAATAATTCTCTTCTTTCATGCTTTGTGAGATCATGGTCAATGAAATATAATAATCTATATTACATTTTTGTCCCTTAACAAAATTATTTTCTTAAATTTGAGTGTGTACGGTCTTTGTTTCCCCATTTATTTTCTCTTTTTAGTTAAGGTTAGATAGGGGTGGGAACAGGCCAGGCCGTCCGACAGGGGCCTATGGCCTAGCCTACTTAAAGCCTAGCTCGGCCCAGCTCGTTTAATAAAAAGGTCAGGCTCCAGCTTTTTACAAAGCTCATTTACTTAAATAGGCTAGGCTAAGACTTACAAAAAAAGCCTATTAAGCCCGTCGGGCCGGCCTATTAAGCTTTTTATATATAAAATACATTTCATTATTGATAATGTTGATGCTTTATTTTTATAAACTCAAGCTTTCATATGATTTGGCTATTTAGTAGCAGGTATATTGGTGTGATTAACCCTTCGTTAGTATTTGTGTGCTTTAGGCCTTCATAAGTTTTAGCCTGTTTAGTAGTAAGCTTATAGATGTTCAAAGGTCTTAGTGTAAAATAGGCTTTTAAATAGGCTTTCGGGCTTCATCATGGCCTTTAAAAAGGCCAGGTCAGGCCTTGAAAATAAGCCTATGACAGGTAATAGGCCAGACTCAGGCCTATAATTTTTGAAGTAGGCCAGACTTAGGCCTTACAAAGCCCGGCTCGGCCTAGCCCATTTCCACCCCTAAGGTTAGATGGTAAGGAATGTGGCAAGAAGTGGTGTCACATAAAATCAAGCGTGTGCACCCCACTATGACAACCCCACATCTTTTCGTTTGTCATTATGCTTCAAACAAAATATATAGCTAGCTAGGAATGTACGTTTTCAATTATCATCAATCCCATTCAATAATTTCTTTTGTTGCGTCAACCAAAAATAGCCAAGCATCATAATAATATGAACAAACGAATTTGTACATTGGTAGGAAGAAGATCCAAGACACAAATCTTTGAAATTGGATAACTTTTTTTTTCACTAGCTTTTGACATGTATGTTTTAACGTTGTTTAGCAAAGCTTAAGGAAAAAATATCTTATTGGTTGTTATACTAGTGAGCACGGTTAATTTTTTTTTTTCATTTGTCTTGAATCGGATCTCGTTCGGTTTCTTTCAACCATTCACCTGTATACCGTGATAAATATTGATTTCCACAAACCAATGTAAAAATAGAATATTGACTCGCACAAACAAATGTAAACAGAGAAAATAGTTCATATACAAAACGAAATATAAATCATATGTTAGACACAAAAACAAAAAACAAATGAAATAACGGGAATTTTGAGTTTGGTCCCAACTTAGAGAACAAGGCGATATTTATATACTACCTTCGTTCTTAATTATAGGACCCTTTTAAAAAAATAACGGAATTAAGAAAATTAAAAATAATAATAAATTTGTTTGCAATTACTATTGTTTTTATAAATTTGTCCTTTAAGAGAGAGAGAGTTAGTGTATGTTTTCAATGTAATATATAATGTTGATTGAAGAAAAAGATATAAAATAAATAGGGGTAAGTTGATAAAGAATTAATTAATATACTTAAAAATAGCAAAAAGGTCTTATAAAAAAGGACAAAAAATTTTCTCAAAAAGGTCATATAATTAAGGAAGGAGGCAGTAACATCCACTAACAAAAGCATCACATCGATATTGAAAGTTGAATTTACATTCTTACAAAATGTAATCAACTTATTATCAAATGGATCCACATCTGATAGCTTTTGAACTCATTAATATATCTTTCATTTGCAAAAGGCATTAGTATAAAGATATTTGCTTGGTGCAGCAATTTCCTTGCACGAAAATATATAAATAAATATAATAGCTTACGTACTTCCTTCTTGCATTTTTTTGGGCCACTAACAATAGATATTTGTGAATAAGAAAGTAAGTGATGCTTTCTTTTTATTGAAAATTGGCTATAGTATCCCCACTTTTTAGTGGGGGATGCGGATAACATTGGACGTATCTCGTCATCAAAGGGAAATTAATCAGTCCATAAATCATAGACAAAAATGTCAAGATTATTAAATCAGACGTTGTAATTAGGTTTAAATTTTGACTCTTAAATTTATGTGAATTACGATAATAACTGTCATTTTCGTTTATCCACAGACTACAGGAAAATTAATAATTAATATGTTATTGTGTGGTCATGTCAGGTGTTCCAGATTATTTTACAACAATTTACATGCTCCTTCCATAAATTAATAGGTAAGTCTCTAAATGTTGTTGAAGTTGTATCTAAGTAGCATTTTTTTAGTCAAGTGTTAGGCCTCAAGTGATTTATTAAAATAATTATATGTCAATATTTAATTAATGTTATAAAAGCTATATAAGTGGATCAATATAATTAGAAGTACTGTTCTACCACTTCTTGTCATTTAATGAATAGTTATTTTTTTTTTTTAAATGCTTAACGAAAAGTACAAGCATGCGAAAATCCTTTCACGTATGGATAAAGAAGAAACCTACTACCATATCTATAATGTGAAAGCTTGAAGGTCAAATTGATTATACACAACCAATAAAAAGTTAAAAACTGTAGCCATTAGATGCATGCCAAAAATTTATTCCAAGAAACTAGAACAAGCAGCACTAAAATAATGAGAAGGAGGAATTTTTCAGAAGCATCTTGTTCTCTTGAAACATGAGATGACATCCCCATTTTTCAAATTCCAAAATGGAGGCATCCAATGTTATTATATAATATGATATGACATGCTGCTATGTAATGCATCTTCTAGAATATTTTTCTGTTTTTTTTTTTTATCTCCCTCTATGCTTTTGGTTTTAATTTTATCATTTTTTATATATAAGAAAAAATTAGATGAGTTGGATTTTGGAATACATAGACGAAAATTTCAAAACCTAGAGAGTGCTTGTAGGGAAGTATTTATATATTACACACCAATTAGGTCATTATATCGGTATATTGGTAGTAAGATTCAAATTTATAATTCTAGTATAGTATTTAAGCTGAATCCTTAAAAACTAGACCATGTTGGTTATTTATTTTTATTTTTTTGAAGAAATGTTGGTTATTGTTTTTGTTTTTCCTTTTATTTTTTATTGGAAGGTTGTTTTTTCTTTGGTGTCGTTGCAATCAGCTCACCAAATTATTCAAAATCTAGTGGCCCTTGACCATAATTTCTTGTCACTTTTGCCAAATGCCTAATAATGGATAAACTTATATAAAGTTCTGACCAATAGTTTATTTTTATTATTTATTTATATCCAAAAAAATCATGGGGTCAATTATTATGCAAATTAGTTATTGGTGGGCTACACAACTAGTCCAATTTTTCCTGCATATAAAATTCCTCTTCTATATGTTGAAAATTTATATAGATGCTACAAGTATGTGTTTCCTTAAGCCTCCTATGTCGAGGCTCACACACTGAAACTGATGTAAAGAAGAGTTAAATGGTTTGCAACAATGCTATGTTGAGCTGTGCTATATAAGATGTTGAAATAGTCGTAGGGGCAAATGCAACATTAAGGTTAATCAAAACGAAGTTAATTAAATTCTAGTGGATTTCTATTTTGCCCTAAAAATTTTGTAAAAAAATGTTAATTTTCTAGTAGTGTTTGAATTCTTTCCGTAATTCTAGTAGTTAAATGTTCGTTGAATCTGAGTGCAACTTGCACAATTCAACTGCATCACTTGCATTTAGATTCAACGACTCTGAAGTATAATTATCTAAAGCTATAAAGAAAGCTAAACAAAAATTAATAGTTTGAGAGACCCTCTTGCTTTCATTTTCCAAAAAAGAATGATTGAAGTAATAATGACTCTTAGTCCCCACTTACCCCCTTAAAATATAAAATCCTTTGGAAAGGAATGGGCGTACTTGGTAGAAATGTTGAACCAAAGCCACTCTCAAGGGCCACACAATGGAAGGTTTTTCTAGAGGCAATATGAGTGCTCTCTTTGATTGACAATGTGGACACTATGGGATTAGAGAATTGATGACATTGTGAAAGTGACAGAAACTAAAATGTTTTGTTTTCATTCGTTAATGTAATCCAATTCCTATAGTTAAAAAAACAAACCTGAAAAGTGGATAGGTAAAGTAAATCCACCGGAAGATCTTACAAGGAATTTTGTGGCCTAGTGAGTATTGTATGGATCGATATCTATATTTCTTAAGGAAATTAAAATTCATTTAAAAGAGAGAAAGACATGTTAAAGGAGTTTGAGCGTTTGAATCACTTCATGTACTTGAAGGTTAACTTTAGGGATAGAGGGAGAGGGAGAGGGAGTGGGAGAGGGAGAGAGATATTTATATATGATACGTTCGGTGAAGATCGGAGAAGTGTAGTGGTGGTTCTCTGGTAAGGATGGTTGTTGTCATGGTGGTACATAGTGCTCTAGTGTGGAGGAAAGCAACTTTCGTCTCGGAGGAGAATGGTGCATCAGACATGTTAGCACTACAACACTCAAGTTAGTATGTCCAAGAAGTGAATTGTGTGCGAAAAATGGGTGAATGAGATTGTATCTTGACTGTGAAGCTGAGTCGCGCTTATATAGCCAAGGTGGTTGATAACTGCATCTGATTTTTGCATCTTGGATTACGGAAGTCATTAGAGCTTCTCGTGCACCTTCACGGTGTTCTTCTCCTGGACACTATGAGACAAAAGTTGTCACATTTTATACCTTGTTGTCTTAATCTAATAAACTGAATCGACTGGATGACTATATTACTAAATAAAACTTATATTTATAATCTACGCATTTTAATCTTTCCATGGTTTGACGACACATGGGGATCATTCATTTAGAAAAAATAAAATGCATTTGTAAAGGGAAATATTGAGACTCGTGGAGCACCGGTAACACTCTCAGCAAAACACGCATGGAATAAGGTGAAGGGTTTGCCAAAGGTACAAGTTGTAGCCGATGTTGTTTCCAAACCACGAGGTTACGGGAAACTGCACAATTGGACCAAAAAATATTTTATTTTTTGGAATTTGTCGTATTGGAAAAATAACCTCTTGAGGCACAATCTTGATGTCATGCATATTGAGAAAAATGTATTTGATAAAATATTCAACACAGTTGAAGTTGAACCTTTTGGTCGCCTTTGTGATGACTTGCCAAACATTAGGGAAAAGCCGATGAAGATGAAATTGAGAATGAAGAAATAGTGGCCGATATGAGTAATGATTTGACATATGTTGATTTTAGCGCTAAATAATTTATTTTGTTTGTTGTAGTTGATGATAATTTACTAAGACGCACATCATTCGGATGTTTTGGATTAGTAACATTTGATATTAATTAACATGTGAATTTATTTTGGATTATATAATACGAAATTACCAAAACTTGATTCAAATGAATTAAACGAGAAATTTGAAGGGTGTGCAAGAAAGACTTAAAATGAAAGAAGTTCCAAACTTCCAATTCACATTTTTCCAAAACAAAAATAAATGGCATTTATGCCTTACAATAATATTAAAAGAAAGGGTCATGCACCCGTTGTAAATGCTAAAAGAATCAATCACCGTGAATCATGGCCCAAAATAACAGCATCAAATAAACGTGTTTCTCCACAAAATTAATATATATGTGATCTTTGAATTAAAGAATTTGATCCATCATAAATGAATTGTTTGCTTAGAAATTGAATATTTTCATGCACCAAAAAAAAAATTGAATATTTCATTAAAAACTTTATAACAAACAATAAAATACTTTTAGGATTAGGAGTTATTCGATCAAAATTTAAAACATGAAATATTAACTTAATAATATTTAGATGAAATAATATAGGTCTCTTCTAGCTCAAATATGATCTCAAGCATTTTTTTTTAGGGATGATCTCAAGCTTGATTTCGAGTTTGGGTATTAACAACTTTAAAACTCTTAGAAGACTTTGTCACATATTTGAGTCTTACAAGGCTTGGGAAAATTAATCTTCACAGTTGCATACAGATGCTATCAAATTTAGATAAAAAGTAATTCAATAATATAGAAATGCACTTAAAAATCTAAAATCAAAGTAAAGCCCAAAATATAACTCATACATTGATACTCTAGAAAAAAAAAACCTCATATTGAGATGTGGTGGAATTATTAAATTCAAATAATTTTTAGACGCTATTACATTTCTTTACTCGCTAATGACATTTTGGTATATAATCACCAAAATGTCTTGAATGTCTTGAAGGAATAGCTATCTTCTTATCAATGGTAATTGCACATCTAACACAACATGTGCAGCGATGCCTATTTTTTGCAACATCCTTGCATGCACACTCTTGAACCATGGCGTAGGCACCTAATGCACCATTGAAGTCTGCACCGCAGACTCGAGAATTTTGACATTGGCCCCGAAAGTTCATGTGTCGCGGACAAAAGGTGATGGAATCATCTTTGTGCGCTACTCCTAAAATATTATGGACAACAAAAATATGATGATGAAATAGTTTCACAAGTGAATTTAATTTAGAAATTAGCATATTATACTCTTTTTTCGAAATAATTTTGCCAAAAAACAATGTATGTATATGAATGAATGATATCTAAATTTGCAATAGTTCTAAGAATTATGGTATTAAGTTATGGTGTACCTGATCCATTGATGATGCTGAAGAGAGAAAACAAAGCAGCCGCCAAGAGGATAATACTTCCTTGCTTCATGATGATATTTGCTACAACACAAAATATTTTCAAATGAAAAACATAAAATTGTTGATAATTTCAAAGAAAAGGACACACGTATATATTGTTACAATAAGAGGACACATGTATATATTGTTACAATGGTTTGCTAAATTTAGGCTATTAAAAAAACTGTATTGCTGAATTGACGGTTCTTGAATTACACATGGAGTACTCAATTTCTTCCATATAAATTACTTGCTTAAATTAAAAAAAAAAAAATTAATCATGTCAAAAAAGGAAAGAAAAAATATTAAGTATAACCAAAATTGAATCAACACAATCAAAATTGAATCTTGAGGGGTAAAAAGTAGGCCAAAATAAAATTAATTATGATATGTTTGCTTCTTTTTCTTTCTAGCAGAATTGATTTTTTTAAAATTAATTTTACTTGAAGTTTGAATTTGTAGATTTTGATTCTACAATGAATTTTTAGACATTCAAGACACTTTTATATGAATGTATATAAACACAAATCATTTGATGTTCAATCACTTTTAGCCATAATTAAATATTTCCCCTAAAATCAATTCACTTACTTTTTTTCTTTCTTAAGATGGAGTGGCATATATCTTAAACTCACACACATGTATGTCATATCTCAGAGACACCACATATATTTAGTCTAACAATTCCAGCATTTAACAATTAAATTATAATTTACATACGGAGAAATTATGGTTTAATCCTTATGTTAGTTTCTTTCCCAATTTTTTTTTTTTTGAAGTTCAAATACTTTCGTTAGAAAACAACATAAATAGAATCATTACACAACAAGTGAGAACTTCGGTGTGGGATAGTCCTTGTAACACCCTAAACTTTTTAAAGCAATAAAACCCACAAAGATACGATCATATAAAGAATTTAGATGTTACTTCTTCAATAAGTTCAAGACATGCAAAATTAATTTTTCAAAACATCGCAGCAGAACAACTCAAAATATATCAACATAAAAGAAATAAAGCTCAAAGGTAGACATGTCAAATATGCCATAATACATCATCGTAATAAAACTCAAATCTCAACATATTGAGTGATAAATATCTAATAAAATCATGTAAAAGACAAACGACATACACCCCTAATTGGAGCCCGGCACACTAAGACTCCTACGCAAGAAAAGAGACAACATCCATGTTAGTCCTCAAGCAAAATACTCACCAAGCAAAGCAAACTAATCATGCACACCATCTACCAATTCACACGAATAAGGTATGTGGTCAAGCAAACGACCACTGGGGGTTAGACATCATTCAAATCAATTACAGCATAATCAACTGGAGGTAAACGACATGGTTAAACTAACATGATTAATCATACATAATTAAGTTCATCTTCATAATCCTACAGTATAATCAGTCACTAATCATTCAAACATGATATTTCACAATTCCACGTATTCACCAAATTGCACCAAGAACATAATTCACCATTTTCATACACTCGTAATCTTTTAGCACCGTATTATTCAATTAGTTTTTCTTTTTGAGGAAAAAAAAGGGCATCAGTTAGTTATTATATTATATTTTAGCAACATATTTTAATGCAAATGTTAACTACAAATAAATGAGCTTTTGTCAATCACATATTCACGTATTTTGAGCATAATGAAAATCCAAACTTTCTTTTGATCTAACTTTTTTTCTTTCTTCAGGTCTGACAAACACCAATTCTATTGTTTCTTTTACATATACTTTGATTTTTAATGTATGTATGTGTAGATGTTTTGAGCCAAAACTTTCATAACTTCATGTTACTTTTCTTTCTAAGTTGAGATTTTGGAACTCTCTCCTCCTACTCTCTAGGATGGCGTCCCCTTCCCTCAATCTTCTTTCCTCAAGCTTCCAAATGCATGCATGTAGTGATTAAGCAAGAATCATAGAAGCTCCATGAACAAGGAACAAATAGAAGAATGGATTAAAGATTGGTTTGGTTGGAGGAGCTAAGAATCATGGATGAATCAAAACTAGGGTTTTATCGCTAGAGTTATAGTTGGAATTCAAGCTTGAAGAATGCTGCAAATCATCAAGTGAGTTCTTATATTAGTTTACCACCCTTGGGTTTGTGTAATTCTAGTAAGAAACTATGAATTTATTCTAAGTTTAGATTGATATGATTTTGTACCCAAATGCCAATTTGTTTTTTATATGTTAAAACTGTCATGCAAGATGTTTTCTAATGTTTATATAAGTTGCTGGATGTATATGATGCATTGCCAACTTCTGCACTACAGACCCGAAGAAACTCGTTATTAGTGAAATTCCTCAGGATGAAACTCACCAATGGCGAAATGTCTCTGCCCTTGCCAACTTTTCCTTTTCTTGTTGGCTCATCTTGGGGCCTGTAGTGCAGTCCGATGTTTTTCTTGCGATGGTTTCCAACTTTATTACCCCTAAACAACATCTAAGCAATGCACATAAAATCAAACGATTCTTAAAATGAAAATCATGGCCAATATTAACATATACATCAAGAATGGCATAAGAGAGGTTAAGCATGTTCGCTCGGGTAGGGAATAACGAAGAATGGGAATGAATCTTAGAGCCTCGACATAGAGTGTCAAGAACTAGAAGGTTAGCATGAACCTTAAGTATGTTTATCAAGACTTGATGGGTATAACTCTTCACCATGAACAAGAATGACTATGTAAGTGCCTTACCGTTATTCGGGTAGATCACGGACCCGTGGTAAGCAAGCAAGGTTTAACCTTCCATGTATGTACATGATCAAGCTATGTTGATTTACCATTATACGAGTAGGCCACAGACTCGTGGTAATCAATTATGTAAGTTAAGTATAAGTTATCATGTATGACTAGACTAAGCCAGATGTAGGTGTCGTGTCTCTTGCTATCCACGCCAGGGGGATACAAGAGGTTCACGCCCGGAGGACGGGACACGCTTTGCAAGGTAGGCCCACACGACACTGAAGGAGTCTGATGAACCTTAGCTAGTTTTTATCGGTCATGTAAGGGTTTGTATTCGGGCTTACTCCACCCGGTACACTCTATAAAAGGAACCAGGATAACCATGATTGTTTAAACGCTAACCTCTAACTTGATGAATGAACATGATTATGATATGATTAGAATTATAAATATGATTACGACATGATACAATTATGACATGGTATATGATAGGTAAAACTTTTGTATAAAGTTAAGGCTCTAATGTTACATCATAGACGATTTAGGAACTCCCCAATCGTTCAATGATGGAATGTCTCATGAATGACTTATGTTTAGGTCTCAATGTGTTTAGCATATCTTGACATAACGGTCTTAGGTTCCCTTGGCCGCCATGACACGTATGATGTAAGACAAGACCTATAAGTTATAGCATGAAGAACCTACGACGAATCTAGTATGCACGACCGTCTAGGCAAGCAAGTCCCCACACATGTATAATCAACCGGCAGGTTGTATTGTAGACACGTGGTGACCGTAGGTCTTCCCCGAGGTTACCTATAGCCTAGGATTAGGTAGAACTCACTGAGACATTATGTCTCATCCCAATCCTTATTTTTTTTAGATCAGCAGCTTGGTTTTGCAAGAGTTAGCAAGTTGTAGCCGGATGGATAATCAACAAGTGTTCGTTCGTACCCGTTGCAGGATGTTTGGATTTCAAGGATGTATTTTCTATGTTTTGGACTAGTAGTATTGTATTGTTGATTGTACGAACACATATTATTGTATAAATATTCATTCGAAGTGTTTATGTTGTAAATTTTAATGTATACAGTACTAAAGTTAATGCACATGCTAAACTTTCTAGATACGTTTAGTGTGGGCGTTACAACGACTGAAAAACCAAATCATCTTCTACCTTTTGTTATGTTGTTTACAAAATACAGTGATATAGTACAATAATAAAATGGGTGAAAAAGTTATTAAATTAGGTTTCCGTGAGCATCTAAAAAGTGGTTCATGAGACCTTGCTAATTCATGTGCAGTGCTAGCAAGAAGTGATTTTTTTATCTTGGAGAATACTTGATATGAGACAAACCGCATCGGATGATCCATCTGTGGTGGCAAAATACTCTTAAGCCTTGTGCATTGCACGTCTCAGTAAACAAAATTGATATATTTTATTTTATTATGAGTTAAGTTATTTGTACTATTATTCTCTTTGATTTATTAGTTTATATAATTCTATGTCAAAAATTTCAACAATCTTAAAAGTGTTTTCTTGGCATAGAATTATTATTGTTATTATTATTATATTGTATAAATTGTGTTTTTTTAAAGAGGCATACGTTATTTTTAATCTATTTTGGAATTCTTTATTTTGGTGTGGGCTATTTCTTTATCACGGTAGAACACTTTATATGGATGCAATGTTATTGTGATTTAGATTTGGAACACAAAATTGTTATTTTATTCTTGAATTGCTTATATTGCAAAAATAATTGTTATTATTAATATTCCTTTTGTATCTGAAACCGTCAGATTAGTTTTTTGTTTAATTATGTTTGTTTGCAAGTAGATGTTTCTTGAGAGAAAGAAAACAATGAACTTCAAAACTATCAATTTAGTGTGGCTGCTAGAGAGTATTGTGTGATCAATTTTGATGTAAGTTTTAAATTTCTCCCCTTGAACTAATCCATAAAGGGCCAGGTAGATATTCTAACCTTTAAACCTCACAACACTACAACAACCAAGTTTTATGTTGAATTTGTGACTAATTGAGTTTGCCTAGAAACATAGTGATTATATGGTGTAATTGAAAATGACAACTTTGTTTCCTTTTTATGAGAATACTATGTTGTTGTGTCCCTATTTGCATTCTTAACAGAATAATATTTGAATTAAATGTGGAGTTTAGTCTAAAAATATTGTGTCCATATTGAATAAATAGATTTCAAAGCAATGGTTGCATGACTATGATTTTTCAATGCATGTATAGAATTTCTATATTAACGTGGTGTATTAATTTTGTGCCAATGTAAACATATTTTCCTTCGATTAGCTTTTCAAAATCGAATGTTTTGTGAGTATAAGTTTTAGTGATATGCTTACTTCAATTTGTGTGGGTATATTAATACATGGTTTCAGTATATTTATTTTATTGTGAAATATTATTTAATTATATTATTGACAACAAAGTTGAGAGACTTAATAAGATACATGTATGATCAATATTAGTGAGTGAAACAAGTGCAATAGAGATATCGTCGCTTAGAAATAATATAAGTAGAACTGAATATATGTTTGTGGCACTTGTTAAACTTATGTGATATATATTGAGATACACCTTAAAAGATTGGTGCCATATATTGTGGATTATCCATTGTATTAAAATAATACAATGGTTTTTGATTTACCTATGTATGGATTTATTTTTCCGAATGTGGGGGTGTCATCACTTGAAACATAATTCAAGCACACATGCATAAAATTCACACATGAATTTATATTTATCTAATGTGGGGGAGTCGTCGTTTGGAACTATTTCCAAGCAGACTTGTACAATAAATCTAAACATAGATTTAATGTTCTCAAATGTGGGGGTGTTGTTTCTTAGAATTTAATTAAGCAAACATATGATAATATATCATGGGGGATGATTTGATAATATACATGATATGACGAGAGACGTCTTGGTCAATATTTTATTTGTGATACAGTTGTATAATGAAAAATATATATACAACGAAGGGGGATGGATTATGTCCAATACAAAAATTGAGAGTGATGGTAACCCAACAATGATTGTGAAAATTCGCAAGGCTATGTTCATAGGTAAGAACAAGTCACTTGTCAATTTGTTAAGACATTATTCATTTTTATTTTGATAATTCATCCTTATGGTGTAGGATAGTGTATACTATAACGTCAGAGGTTGAGATTAAACTCTTAATAAATCTATAGCTCAATTATATTTGAGTAGTGTGCTTGACTGTGGTGTACATTTGATAGATTTACCTATATGAGTGTTGGAGGTGGGGCTGCCTCTATGAAATCTTGGACAGACTTTCTAGAGCCACTCAGGAAAATCAGGCATAGGTGCAAGGCCAAAATGCACCGCACCGCGTTGAACAACTTTGGATGAGAGATCAATGTGGGTGATGAGGTCCTTGATTCATATACGGAATGATGTCCCTGACTTTTACTCTCCCAATTTCAGGTCTATGTTGATTGTTTAAAAGAGGGAGAAAATCTTCATGAGCCACTTTTTCACAGAGCAATTCAATCAAACCGACAAGTTAAAATACATATCTACATTCCATCCATAAATTGAAAGTAAGAGGTAGCAAATAAATGTCTTGAAGCCTGCTTGCGCTGCTTTGTGTTTTGATACCAATTTTAATGTGATGTTAAAAATATATACCAATTTTAATGTGTACATTGAACCACTATATGCAAGAGACCCTCCTCCAATCATAAAGGGTGATACATTTCCTTCATATTTAGAAGCAGTAAAGAATATGTTGGAAGACATGGATAATGTCTTAAATCAGTTACAAAAGAATTTGGCAATAGGAGAGTAAAAGTCCCTCAAATACCTCATTGTATACCTGATTAATTGTAACCAAACTCTGACTTTATTAAACAGTGGCCACAATCCAGAGTTCTTTCACAGCCCAATACCTCAGTCTATCATTAAACTACCCACCAACCAAATTAATATACATTTTGCAAAATTGATAACAAAACTAAGTCAATCATTACAAAATGTACAAGGAAAATAAGGGAAAGAAAAGCTTGAAATCAAAACGACAAACCCAAGTTCAACTTGTTTTACAAACTTGTCAATATCCTCAACTTGTTTGTTTGATTCCTACAACATGGTTCAAAACAAGGGCCTTTGATGATGATTATGATGATGATAAAGATAATAATATAGAAATGCACTTAAAAATATAAAATCAAAGTAAAGATCCAAAATATAACTCATACATTGATACTCTAGAGGAAAAAAAAACCTCATATTGAGATGTGGTGGAATTATTAAATTCAAATAATTTTTAGACGCTATTACATTTCTTTACTCGCTAATGACATTTTGGTATATAATCACCAGAATGTCTTGAATGTCTTGAAGGAATAGCTATCTTCTTATCAATGGTAATTGCACATCTAACACAACATGTGCAACGATGCCTATTTTTTGCAACATCCTTGCATGCACACTCTTGAACCATGGCGTAGGCTCCTAAGGCACCATTGAAGTCTGCACCGCAGACTCGAGAATTTTGACATTGGCCCCAAAAGTTCATGTGTCGCGGACAAAAGGTGATGGAATCATCTTTGTGCGCTACTCCTAAAATATTATGGACAACAAAAATATGATGATGAAATAGTTTCACAAGTGAATTTAATTTAGAAATTAGCATATTATACTCTTTTTTCGAAATAATTTTGCCAAAAAACAATGTATGTATATGAATGAATGATATCTAAATTTGCAATAGTTCTAAGAATTATGGTATTAAGTTATGGTGTACCTGATCCATTGATGATGCTGAAGAGAGAAAACAAAGCAGCCGCCAAGAGGATAATACTTCCTTGCTTCATGATGATATTTGCTACAACACACAATATTTTCAAATGAAAAACATAAAATTGTTGATAATTTCAAAGAAAAGGACACACGTATATATTGTTACAATAAGAGGACACATGTATATATTGTTACAATGGTTTGCTAAATTTAGGCTATTAAAAAAACTGTATTGTTGAATTGACGGTTCTTGAATTACACATGGAGTACTCAATTTATTCCATATAAATTACTTACTAAAATTTAAAAAAAAAAATTAATCATGTCAAAAAAGGAAAGAAAAAATATTAAGTATAACCAAAATTGAATCAACACAATCAAAATTGAATCTTGAGGGGTAAAAAGTAGGCCAAAATAAAATTAATTATGATATGTTTGCTTCTTCTTTTTTTTCCTAGCAGAATTGATTTTTTTAAAATTGATTTTACTTGAAGTTTGAATTTGTAGATTTTGATTCTACAATGAGTTTTTAGACATTCAAGACGCATTTATATGAATGTATATAAACACAAATCATTTGATGTTCAATCACTTTTAGCCATAATTAAATATTTCCCCTAAAATCAATTCACTTACTTTTTTTCTTTCTTTAGATGGAGTGGCAAATATCATAAACTCACACACATGTATGTCATATCTCAGAGACACCACATATATTTAGTCTAACAATTCCAGCATTTAACAATTAAATTATAATTTACATACGGAGAAATTATGGTTTAATCCTTATGTTAGTTTCTTTCCCAATTTTTTTTTTTTTGAAGTTCAAATACTTTCGTTAGAAAACAACATAAATAGAATCATTACACAACAAGTGAGAACTTCGGTGTGGGATAGTCCTTGTAACACCCTAAACTTTTTAAAGCAATAAAACCCACAAAGATACGATCATATAAAGAATTGAGATGTTACTTCTTCAATAAGTTCAAGACATGCAAAATTAATTTTTCAAAACATCGCAGCAGAACGACTCAAAATATATCAACATAAAAGAAATAAAGCTCAAAGGTAGACATGTCAAATATGCCATAATACCTCATCGTAATAAAACTCAAATCTCAACATATTGAGTGATAAATATCTCATAAAATTATAATGTAAAAGGCAAACGACAGACACCCCTAATTGAAGCCCGGCACACTAAGACTCCTACGCAAGAAAAGAGACAACATCCATGTTAGTCCTCAAGCAAAATACTCACCAAGCAAAGCAAACTAATCATGCACACCATCTACCAATTCACACGAATAAGGTATGTGGTCAACCAAACGACCATTGGGGGTTAGACATCATTCAATTAAAGCATATTCAAATCAATTAAAGCATATTCAACTGGAGGTAAACGACATGATTAAACTAACATGATTAATCATACATAATTAAGTTCATCTTCATAATCTTACAGTATAATCAGTCGCTAATCATTCAAACATGATATTTCACAATTTCACGTATTTACCAAATTGCACCAAGAACATAATTCACCATTTTCACACACTCGTAATCTTTTAGCACCGTATTATTCAATTAGTTTTTCTTTTTGAGGAAAAAAAAAGGCATCAGTTAGTTATTATATTATATTTTAGCAACATATTCTAATGCAAATGTTAACTATAAATAAATGAGCTTTTGTCAATCACATATTCACGTATTTTGAGCATAACGAAAATTCAAACTTTCTTTTGATCTAACTTTTTTTTCTTTCTTCAGGTCTGACAAACACCAATTCTATTGTTTCTTTTACATATACTTTGATTTTTAATGTATGTATGTGTATGTGTGTGTGTGTCTATATATATATATATATATATATATATATATATATATATATATATATATATATATATCAACCACTTTCTAATATTACTTTTAAATATAATATGTTTTCATCTTTTTGTTATTTTAACTTTTTGATTTTTGGAGACAACTTTTCAAACATCTTAAAAACTTCTAATGATGTTTACACACACACTTAGAATACCTTCATTCAATTTTGATTCCTAACTAATCAAATCATGAATTTCATCATTTTATTTATTTATTTTTCATTTTCATAAATTATGGCTACAAAATATGACCTCATTGATAGCATTACCATCAATAATAAATACAAAGCATGGAGATTCAAGATTAATATCATTAGAATGTGGAGAATGTCTATCTTCAAAGATTGAGACCAGATTGATTTAATCGATATAGTTTTCATGGATGAAAAAGTTGTTGAAATTTTATTTTATTATTTATTTTACAGTTAATTATTAAATTATGTATTATTCTAAACTGTTTTCTTTTGATCAAGTCATTTAGCTACATACACTAATTGAACGTCACATACTTAGTCAATATCGTGGCCTATTTACTTGGTAGAGTTTGTTGGTCACACCTAATTAATATGTTACATATTTTTGCAATATTATTATATTTTAATGGGTTATATATTTAGGAGATAAGTTTTTCTCGGAGATGGCTGTAATATCCCACTCGACGGTTATTGGAATATTACCAGTCAAACGTGCCAGAGGACAAATATTCAAGGAAATCAAGTACGACGGGGAATGTTTTTCATGTAATGTCAGTCATGCACAGGTTTGTCATCAGTGTCTGTGTAACGATTTAGAAGAAGGGAATTTTAGTAATTGCATCCAAGGGGTATATAAGGATGTTTTGAGCCAAAACCTTTATAATTTCATGTTACTTTTTTCTCTAAGTTGAGATTTTGGAACTCTCTCCTCCTTCTCTCTAGGATGGTGTCCCCTTCCCTCAATCTTCTTTCCTCAAGCTTCCAAATGCATGTATGTAGTGATTAAGCAAGAATCATAGAAGCTTCATGAACAAGGAACAAATAGAAGAATGGATTAAAGATTGGTTTGGATGGAGGAGCTAAGAATCATGGATGAATCAAAACTAGGGTTTCATGGCTAGAGTTATAGTTGGAATTGAAGCTTGAAGAATGTTGCAAATCATCAAGTGAGTTCTTATATTAGTTTACCACCCTTGGGTTTGTGTAATTCTAGTAAGAAACTATGAATTTATTCTAAGTTTAGATTAATATGATTTTGTACCCAAATGCCAATTTGTTGTTTATATGTTAAAATTGTCATGCAAGATGTTTTCTAATGTTTATATAAGTTGTTGGATGTATATGATGCATTGCCAACTTCTGCACTACAGACCCGAAGAAACTCGTTATTAGTGAAATTCCTCAGGATGAAACTCACCAATGGCGAAATGTCTCTGCCCTTGCCAACTTTTCCTTTTCTTGTTGGCGCATCTTGGGGCCTGTAGTTCAGTCCGATGTTTTTCTTGCGATGGTTTCCAACTTTATTACCCCTAAACAACATCTAAACAATGCACATAAAATCAAACGATTCTTAAAATGAAAATCATGGCCAATATTAACATATACATCAAGAATGGCATAAGAGAGGTTAAGCATGTTCGCTCGGGTAGCGAATAACTAAGAATGGGAATCAATCTTAGAGCCTAGACGTAGAGTGTCAAGAACTAGAAGGTTAGCATGAACCTTAAGTATGTTTATCAAGACTTGATGGGTATAACTCTTCACCATGAACAAGAATGACTATGTAAGTGCCTTATCGTTATTCGGGTAGATTACGGAGCCGTGGTAAGCAAGCAAGTATAGGTTTAACCTTCCATGTATGTACAAGATCAAGCTATGTTGATTTACCATTATACGAGTAGGCCCCGGACTCGTGGTAATCAATTATGTAAGTTAAGTATAAGTTATCATGTATGACTAGACTAAGCAAGATGTAGGTGTCGTGTCTCTTGCTATCCACGCCAAGGGGATACAAGAGGTTCACGCCAGGAGGACGGGACACGCTCCACAAGGTAGGCCCGCACGACACCGAGGGAGTCTGATGTACCTTAGCTAGGTTTTCATCGGTCATGTAAGGGTTTGTATTCAGGCTTACTCCACCCGGTTCACTCCATTAAAGGAACCATGATAACCATGATTGTTTAAACGCTAACCTCTAACTTGATGAATGAACATGATTATGATATGATTACGATTATATAGATGATTACGACATGATACAATTATGACATGGTATATGATAGGTAAAGCTTATGTATCAAGTTAAGGCTGTGATGTTACATCGTAGACGATTTAGGAACTCCCCAATCGTCCGATGATGGAATGTGTCATGAATGACTTATGTTTAGGTCCAATGTGTTTAGCGTATCTTGACATAACGGTCTTAGGTTCCCTTGGCCGCCATGACACGTATGATGTAAGACAAGACCTATAAGTTATAGCATGAAGAACCTACGACGGATCTAGTATGCACGACCGTCTAGGAAAGCAAGTCCCCACACATGTATAATCAACCGGCAGGTTGTATTGTAGACACGTGGTGACCGTAGGTCTTCCCCGAGGTTACCTATAACATAGGATTAGGTAGAACTCACTGAGACATTGTGTCTCATCCCAATCCTTATTTGTTTTAGATCAGCAGCTTGGTTTTGCAAGAGTTAGCAAGTTGTAGCCGGATGGATAATCAACAAGTGTTCGTTCGTACACGTTGCAAGATGTTTGGATTTCAAGGATGTATTTTCTATGTTTTGGACTAGTAGTATTGTATTGTTGATTTTACGAACACATATTGTTGTATAAAATATTCATTCGAAGTGTTTATGTTGTAAATTTTAATGTATCCAGTACTAAAGTTAATGCACATGCTAAACTTTCTAGATACGTTTAGTGTGGGCGTTACAACGGCTGAAAAACCAAATCATCTTCTACCTTTTGTTATGTTGTTTACAAAATACAGTGATATAGTACAATTATAAAATGGGTGAAACAAGTTATTAAATTAAGTTTCCGTGAGCATCCAAAAAGTGGTTTATGAGACCTTGCTAATTCATGTGCGGTGCTAGCAAGAAGTGATTTTTTTATTTTGGAGAATACTTGATATGAGACAAACCGCATCGGATGATCCATCTGTGGTGGCAAAATACTCTTAAGCCTAGTGCATTGCACATCTCAGTAAACAAAATTGATATATTTTATTTTATTATGAGTTAAGTTATTTGTACTATTATTCTCTTTGATTTATTAGTTTATATAATTCTATGTCAAAAATTCCGACAATCTTAAAAGTATTTTCTTGGAGGCATACATTATTTTTAATCTGTTTTGGAATTCTTTATATTGGTGTGGGCTATTTCTTTATCACGGTAGAACACGTTATATGGATGCAATGTTATTTTGATTTAGATTTGGAACACAAAATTGTTATTGTATTCGTGAATTCCTTATATTGCAAAAATAATTGTTATTATTAATATTCCTTTTGTATCTGAAACCATCAGATTAGTTTTTTGTTTAATTATGTTTGTTTGCAAGTAGATGTTTCTTGAGAGAAAGAAAACAATGAACTTCAAAACTATCAATTTAGTGTGGCTGCTAGAGAGTATTGTGTGATCAATTTTGATGTAAGTTTTAAAATTTCTCCCCTTGAACTAATCCATAAAGGGCCAGGTAGATATTCTAACCTTTAAACCTCACAACACTACAACAGCCAAGTTTTATGTTGAATTTGTGACTAATTGAGTTTGTCTAGAAACATAGTGATTTATTAACGTGGTGTATTTATTTTGTGCCAATGTGAACATATAATCCTTCAATTAGCTTTTCAAAATTGAAAGTTTTGTGAGTATAAGTTTTAGAGATATGCTTACTTCAATTTGTGTGGGTATATTAATACATGGTTTCAGTATGTTTATTTTATTGTGAAATATTATTTAATTATATTATTGACAACAAAGTTGAGAGACTTAATAAGATACATGTATGATCAATATTTGTGAGTGAAACAAGTGCAATAGAGATGGCGTCGCTTAGAAATAATATAAGTAGAACTGAATATATGTTTGTGGCACTTGTTAAACTTATGTGATATATATTGAGATACACCTTAAAAGATTGGTGTCATATATTGTGGATTATCCATTGTATTAAAATAATACAATGATTTTTGATTTACCTATGTATGGATTTATTTTTCCGAATATGGGGTGTCGTCACTTGAAAAATAATTCAAGCACACATGCATAAAATTCACACATGAATTTATATTTATCTAATATGGGGGAGTCGTCGTTTGGAACTATTTCCATGCAGACTTGTACAATAAATCTAAACATAGATTTAATGTTCTCAAATGTGGGGGGTTGTTTCTTAGAATTTAATTAAGCAAACATACAATAATATATCATGGAGGATGATTTGATAATATACATGATATGACTGAGAGACGACTTGGTCAATATTTTATTTGTGATACAGTTGTATAATGAAAAATATATATACAACGAAGGGGGGTGGATTATGTCCAATACAAAAATTGAGAGTGATGGTAACCCAACAATGATTGTGAAAATTCGCAAGGCTATGTTCATAGGTAAGAACAAGTCACTTGTCAATTTGTTGAGCCACTATTCATTTTTATTTTGATAATTCATCCTTATGGTGTAGGATAGTGTATACTATAACGTTGGAGGTTGAGATTAAACTCTTAATAAATCTATAACTCAATTATATTTGAGTAGTGTGCTTGACTGTGGTGTACATTTGATAGATTTACCTATATGAGTGTTGGAGGTGGGGCTGCCTCTATGAAATCTTGGACAGACTTTCTAGAGCCACTCATGAAAACCAGGCATAGGTGCAAGTCCAAAATGCACCGCACCGCGTTGAACAACTTTGGATGAGAGATCAATGTGGGTGATGAGGTCCTTGATTCATATACGAAATGAGGTCCCTGACTTTTACTCTCCCAATTTCAGGTCTATGTTGAAAGTTTAAAAGAGGGAGAAAATTTTCATGAGCCACTTTTGCATAGAGCAATTCAATCAAACCGACAAGTTAAAATACATATCTACATTCCATCCATAAATTGAAAGTCAGAGGTAGCAAATAGATGTCTTGAAGCCTGCTTGCGCTGCTTTGTGTTTTGATACCAATTTTAATGTGATGTTAAAAAAATATACCAATTTTAATGTGTACATTGAACCACTATATGCAAGAGACCCTCCTCCAATCATAAAGGGTGTTACATTTCCTTCATATTTAGAAGCAGTAAACAATATGTTGGAAGACAGAGATAATGTCTTAAATCAGTTACAAAAGAATTTGGCAATAGGAGAGTAAAAGTCTCTCAAATACCTCATTGTATACCTAATTAATTGTAACCAAACTCTGACTTTATTAAACGGTGGCCACAATCCAGAGTTCTTTCAGAGTTCAATACCTCAGTCTATCATCAAACTACCCACCAACCAAATTAATATACATTTTGCAAAATTGATAACAAAACTAAGTCAATCATTATAAAATGTACAAGGAAAATAAGGGAAAGAAAAGCTTGAAATCAAAACGACAAACCCAAGTTCAACTTGTTTTAGAAACTTGTCAATATCCTCAACTTGTTTGTTTGATTCCTACAACATGGTTCAAAACAAGGGCCTTTGATGATGATTATGATGATGTTAAAGATAAAAAAAATAGGAGCAAAAGAATTTTTTTTTTGTCACATGGACCAATTTGTTTGATTATTATAAATTTCAGGGAGTATTTTGCATATAAGTGAAAATTTTCAAAGGCGTATTTGCATATAACCGTAGAAAAAAAATCGAAATTTTCTTCTGAAAAAAAAAGTGGGAAAAAAATTCACCCCTGTGACGTGGCATGACACGTCTGACACGTGGCAGTGTCACGTAAACCGTCAAATGTTATGTCATTTTGACTAATAAAGGAAATTGACGAATGGACCAAATTGACTAACTTTATATAATTTTGAAGGTAATTGAAGATTTGTTAAGATGGGTAATCGACGAAACTTACGATTTTGAAGTATAATTGTCTATTTACTCCAAAATCAGGTTTACATCAAACAAAATATTTTTGTTTTTTTGGAAACAAGATTATGAGAGCACCATTGTTTTGTTTTGAAGTGTCAAAAACCCGCCAAACCAAACCAATCAATGTTACATCGTACCTTGTCTCGTGTTCTTCATCTTCCAATTCTCAACTCTCAAACAACACCTCCTTATGCAATTCATTCCATTTCCTCAAACCAAATGAACCCAACAAAGAAACTAACATTTTCCCATATTTTCCAAAAATGTTCAAACCTTAAAGCTATAAATCCTGGGAAACAAGCTCATGCCCAGATGACAGTAACTGGTTTTGTTCCCACTGTTTTTGTTTCAAACTGTTTGCTTCAGTTTTACTGTAAATGTTCAAATTTGAATTACGCGTACAATGTGTTCGATAAAATGCCTCACAGGGATGTTATTTCATGGAACACTATGATATTTGGTTATGCTGGTGTTGGAAACATGGAGTTTGCTCAGTTTTTGTTTGACTCGATGCCGGAACGAGATATTGTTTCGTGGAATTCGATGTTGTCATGTTATTTGCAAAACAGGTTTCATCGAAAGTCGATTGAAATATTCGCTAAGATGAGATTATTGGAAATTCAGCATGATTATGCTACTTTTGCGGTTGTTTTGAAAGCCTGTACTGGTATTGAAGATTATGGTTTAGGACTTCAGGTTCATTGTCTTGCGATTAAGATGGGTTTTGATAGTGATGTGGTAACGGGTACTGCTCTAGTAGATATGTATTCGACGTGTAAGAAACTAGATCATGCTTTTAACGTTTTTTGTGAAATGCCGGAAAGGAATTCGGTGTGTTGGAGTTCTGTAATTGCAGGCTATGTTCGAAATGATCGGTTTATTGAGGGATTAAAATTGTATAAGGTTATGTTAAAAGAAGATATGGGGGTGAGTCAATCAACATTTGCTAGTGCGTTTAGGTCGTGTGCCGGATTATCAGCGTTTGAGTTAGGTACACAGTTGCATGCGTATGCTCTAAAGACTAACTTTGGATATGATAATATAGTAGGAACTGCAACATTAGACATGTATGCTAAATGTGACAGAATGATTGATGCTCGAAAGGTATTTAACACATTCCCCAACCCTACTCGGCAATCGCATAATGCCCTTATTGTTGGATATGCACGGCAAGATCGAGGTGTTGAAGCTTTAGAGATTTTTCAGTCTTTACAGAAGTCTTATCTTGACTTCGACGAAATTAGTCTGTCTGGTGCTTTGACTGCATGTTCAGCGATCAAAGGCTATTTGGAAGGTATTCAACTGCATGGATTAGCAGTGAAATGTGGTTTAGATTTCAATATCTGTGTTGCAAATACTATTTTAGACATGTATGCAAAATGTGGAGCATTGATGGAAGCTTGTTTGATATTTGATGACATGGAAATAAAGGATGCTGTGTCTTGGAATGCAATCATTGCCGCTCACGAGCAAAACGAACATGTAGAAGAAACACTTTCACTTTTTGTTTCAATGCTTCGGTCAACTATGGAACCTGATGATTATACTTTTGGCAGTGTTGTAAAGGCGTGTGCGGGAAAGAAAGCTTTGAACTATGGTATGGAGGTCCATGGAAGAGTTATTAAGTCTGGTATGGGGTTAGACTGGTTTGTCGGAAGCGCCATTATTGATATGTATTGCAAGTGTGGAATGCTAGTGGAGGCAGAAAAGATCCATGAGAGATTGGAAGAGCGAACAACTGTTTCTTGGAATTCAATCATTTCAGGATTCTCTTCAGAGAAGCAAGGCGAAAATGCTCTGAGTTATTTTTCTAAGATGCTACAAGTCGGTGTAATACCTGACAACTTCACATATGCCACAGTACTTGACATTTGTGCTAATTTGGCTACTGTCGAACTCGGAAAGCAGATTCATGGACAAATTTTAAAGCTACAGTTGCATTCAGATGTGTATATAGCTAGTACTATTGTAGATATGTATTCAAAGTGTGGAAATATGCAGGATTCTCGTGTAATGTTTGAGAAGGCGCCTAAGCGGGATTATGTGACTTGGAGTGCCATGATTTGTGCATATGCATACCATGGACTTGGAGAAGATGCAATTAAATTATTTGAGGAGATGCAGCTTCAGAATGTGAAACCAAATCATACGATTTTTATTTCGGTCCTCAGAGCTTGTGCGCATATGGGTTTTGTAGACAAAGGGCTACAATACTTCCGGGAAATGCGAAGTCACTACGGTTTAGATCCCCAAGTGGAACATTATTCTTGCATGGTAGATCTACTTGGTAGGTCAGGCCAAGTAAATGAAGCTTTAGAGCTTATTGAAAGCATGCCTTTTGAAGCTGATGATGTTATATGGAGAACTTTACTCGGTATTTGCAAGTTGCAAGGGAATGTTGAGGTTGCAGAAAAAGCAGCTAATTCTTTATTGCAGTTAGATCCTCAAGATTCTTCTGCTTACATTCTTTTGTCGAATGTTTATGGTACCGCAGGAATGTGGGGCGAGGTTGCAAAAATAAGAAGTTTAATGAAGAATTATAAGTTAAAGAAGGAGCCAGGATGTAGCTGGATTCAGGTAAGGGACGAGGTGCATGCATTTCTTGTTGGAGACAAGGCACATCCAAGATCTGAGGAGATATATCAGCAAACTCATTTGCTTGTGGATGAGATGAAGTGGGATGAATATGATCCCGAAATCGATAGTTTCCTTCTTGATGAGGAAGTGGAAGAACAAGATTCTTACGAGGGACATAAAACCACCGTGTGTGGTGTGAGATAATGTAAAAAAGAATTCAAGGCTGCCTACAATGGCATAATGGAGAAATTGAGAAGGAGAATCTAAAGTATCAAGCTGGCTGACAAAAACTGAGCAACTTGAAAAGAAAATTGGAAGCCAAATTGAATTTCCAGATTTCCCTGTACTGAATAGTGGTTTGATTTGTGCGGTTTCACGAACTGAGAATGAGGTCTAGATTATTATCAGAATCTCGACATAGCAATCTGAGTCCGGCTGGATATGGCGGTATTTTTTGGGTGTACCGATGGGTTTGAATGGTTTATCCAGCAGTCTAGTTGCCTTCAATATATTCAGCATCCATGCAGATTGGTTTGGAGCAATGAACTTGATAATTTATTATGTTAAACATGTGAATGTAGATAAGAGAATCCAAGCATGTGAGTGTGTGATAATGTATCTCTAGAAAGGAAAAACATTTGATTTTCAAATTAGATTCTCTAGAAAAGAAATGTTCTTTTTTATTCATATATAAAGCCATATACTCATTTTCATACCATGGGATTGATATGAACAGATTAATGCAGCCACACTCTATTTAAATTGAGGGAACTTTTTGTTCTAATATTTTGACTGAACTTGTAGCTTGGCAAACCATTAAGCATGTTCTCTAGAACAGAAATTCAATGACTTGCAAATGGATTATTAAACCAATGATTTTGGTGTCAGTGTTTTTTCTTTTCATATATTTAGAAATTGTCAAGGCATATACTCAAATCTCCATTCTGCTTATTGTCATCCTTATTTTGCTTATAACAATTTTAAGCCTATCTATCATGGTCCTGTGTATCAACATCTCTAAATATGGTTGAACTCAATTTATTTTAAGCAGTTCAAATACTGAGTTTGCATTTGCACACCATCCTAAGCTAAAATGGTAAACCAAAGAACGCCATCAAATTGTTCTTAACAAAAAATAAAATAGAACAATTATTTGGATACTAAATTAGCTTGACAAAGATTGTGTACTCAATCTTGTTTGCCTAAGTACGATCATATTGTTCAACTGTCATGTCGTCTTTGGTAGCCAATGCTCCGGTGCTTAAGATTAACTACTCCTTTGGAATTGGAAGACTCTAAGTCAAAATAGAAGCATTATCAAAGTGAAACTTTTCACGAGAGCTGCAACTTTTGACTTTGAGCAGCAAATTATCGCCGTGTATATTTGAAAAATGAGCCGATCCCGTTAGTGTGAAAAGACTTGGTTGTTATTGTATATTTGACAAATGACCAATATCAACATATCACTAGCTAGAACTAGAGAATGCTTGTTTAAGTAGTTTTCTGCTTGAGGTACCACCCTCACGACGACTTAAGGTTCCTAAACGTGAATAATTCATTTTTTAAAGTAAGTAATCTTGATAGTTGAAATGGAGTGGGATTCCCTGTTGTAATTGGGTCATGCATTTACAACTCTCAACCATCCGATCTAGATTAACAACCGAGATTGTTTCACATAGTGAAACTGACTATGTGATATAGACCGTCTGATCTAAAATCAATGGTCATTATTTACCACGGGTATGTAACTACTTGAATCCGCATTGCGGGTGATTTTGATCCCATTGAAATTATCTGTTTACATTAAGTTTATATGCATAAAACATTATTAATGTATCATACATCAACCGCCGATTTTAGTTGAGGACACATATACCTTTTAAATATTATTGTAATACAGGCCTTTTTTTGTGGTGGCCGGGAATTGAACCCCGAACCTTGCATACATTATGCATTTCATGAGGATATTGTAATTTACAGACATACACTTGGAAATTTCACCAATAATAACAAGGATCAAAGATCTGTTACCAAAAAATCTAGCAGGTTGATTCATTTGTTTGTTACATATCAATTCCCTTTTTATAACTCTGGTGTGGTAGTTGAAATAAAATCTCAACTGAATTATTTGTTTATGAAATGTGGGTTGGTAATTAATGTGTCTTTGTTTTAATTCCCTGGGAAATAGATTAGTGCAGTCACACATTCACAGTATTGTGAATCAGAATCATCTAAGCTTTTGATCGGACAATCTATATTTTACTTTATTCGTTTTGTCAAGTCGGAATATGAGTCATCTAATTCAAAGCAAACAATTGAGGGAAACAATCTCACATACTAAAACGATTCATAGCTGCTTGACACACCATCCTTCTAAAGAGGAAAAAGATTACACCAAAAGAAAATACATACTATTGAAACAAAATTTGATTACTACACATACAAAATGCTTTGCATTCAAATCTACAATGTCATTGTCGTTGTAACCTAGTACCACCTATCTTTCGAACCTGAGACCCTCCAGAGCTGCAGCACCATACTGCAATTGTAAGATTCAAGGAATCGTGGTTTTTAAGGCAAAAGAAAATACGTGCCATCGAAACAAAATTTGATTAGTACACAATGCTTTGCATTAAAACCTACAGTGTCAGTGTCCTTGTAACCTAGTACAATCTATCTCCTGGACCTGGGATCCTCTATAGCTGCATCACCATACTGCACTCGTAAGGATTCAACGAATCGTTGTTTTTAAGGGAATTTGTCCTTTCATATGATGTCATTTCCCATTCCGCAAGTCCCTGCCAAGATCCCAACCGTAGTCTCTTGCCTTTCCAAAAATAAAGGTAGGTCAATCCCTTCATAGACTGACATCAACATTCAAGTCCTTGAAATACAGAAAGGTCACAACTGAAAGGAGTAAGACAAACAATGATATCAATAAGTGCTTAAAAGTAAGAACTCCAGCATCTATTCTTCTCACAGTCCCAACATCTGGTATTGAATCTGACTTTACTTCATTATCATTTGCAGATGAATTTTTTGATGTGTTGTTCCCCTGGAAAAGAAAAATAGGAGCAACAATTAGAACTTTTCTGTCTATATTTCTCTTCTGTCATTACATTTATATATCAGAAATGATAAAATGTTATCACATTTACTCTTTCAGTATATATCATATATAATACAATATTTCTTTCAAAATAAATAAAGAACAATATCAGGAAAGAAAAAGAAAAAAGGACAATTTGGAAGGAACGTAACAACTAGATCTAAATAAAACATTTCAGTGTCGAGTAGTGCTCTATGGATCAGAAATAACATACTAATAAAAAAATTCAGTTGAAAGCAATGACTCTTCTTGATCTTATAGAAGAAATAAGCACATTCACAAAAATACCCTTTTATGAGATTTATTGCTGACTCTTCTCTCTTTAATTGTTTTCCAGCATTCTTGAAGTGTATTATGGAAATAATAGCATTAAATACAATGAAGGTGGTTAAAATTTGCTTATATTTGAGACCAAAAAACATTAATGTTTCATGTTTTTTGCTACAATTGAGACCCGAGGAAGTAATTGTGTTTATTATCTATCTGCATTGTACAGTGAGGAGGGAGTCCAAAATAGTAATTATGCAGGCCAAAATCGGAGCCAACGATTTAATAGAAATAGTAATTTAAACAATCCACATAGCATGATTTATGCACATATTTCTAACCAGGAAACCATGCACTCTATGCCAGTACTGTTTTTACATTTATTAAAAAAACTACACCCAACTAACAAATAACACTTTACCAGCGAAGAAAAAGTTGATACCGCATATAAGGCACTTGTAATGATAATAAAACAATTTAACATTACTCACCAGCAAGACTAGCATAAAAAGAAAAATATTTAACTAATCTAGGAGCCTAGAAGCATGCCATGAATGTGAGTGCATTCAAACAGAAATATACTGCCAATAGGATGTTTGGACATGAGTGGAGCAGATATTTTGAAACAATGGTTAAGGAGGATTGATAAGAAGGATAATCCAATAGTTAGAGAGAACCAAAAAACTATAGATCAAACAATTTGAACACACTAGTGGTAAATCATCTATCTTCAAACCTAATACAAGACAATGTTTTACAGCATCACCAATCCTTGAACTAGTGGGAAAAAAAAAGGTTTTTTAGTCATCTAGCTACTACCAGACAAAAACAGGCAAAAGTTTGTCCAACAGAAACCATATCCAAAGCCATACAATAGCAGCAGCAATGCAGACGTAACAGTGTAATTCAGAAACAACTGAAATATTTAAAATTGTTGCCCTAAGATGAAACGAATACATTTGTTCATTTCTATGTATTATATGATGCTAATACATTTGTTAACTACTTAAGAGATTCTTGTGTATCAGTTGCATATACAAATAAAAAGCATGTTAATAATGTCTGAATTCTGAAGTACTAACCTCATGCTCAGAAGACAAAGTCGCACTAACTTCTTTAGAAGAACCCTTCTTATATGTTTGCTTCAGCTTCACTGCCAAAATTTTGTTCTCACTTGCTAAGGAGGATAGCTGCAAATAAAGGACAACAATTTCAACTAAGGATGAACTGGTATATAAAATCTCATACTATAGATTAGTCAGGCAGACATGACATAAACGTTTAAAACAAATGGGAAACCCCCATACATCCCATCATCAGCCAAGCAAACCACTGCTAAATTTTCATCCTATGAATCTTCAATCAAGTTGATTTATAGGATACATACTTCAATTAAAAGTAAAATGTAATAAACTCCATACATAACTACAGTAGTTAAACTCAAGGCTGAAAGTGGAAAAATCAAAGACGAGTAAAAAAGGTTGAGCTAGATCAATTGTTATTCACATACTGAAATGTAGAGGTGGGAATCGGTAGGCTAGGCTCGGGCCTTGCAAGACCTGAGCATGACTACTTCAAGAATGTTAGGCTCGAGTGTGGCCTATTACCTGTTATAGGTCCATTTTTAAGGACTGCCTGGCATTTTGAAAGTTTGTTTAAAAGTCTACTTCACTATTTTTAGAGGAAGCCTACCCCACTCAAGTGGTGAGTGGTGTGGCTTTCGTAAAAAGACTAACAAGCTCATAGGTCAGATGTACGTCAGTATGTTTAAGTTACATAAAAGGTTGGAAAATTTATGATTCAACACAACGTACAAAACCTTATATAGTAATAATAGTAAAAAAAATATTTATATTTACTTAATATGATTCTAAAAAAGTTTTGGACTTGACTATTTATACAAAAAGAAAATAAAAAGCATAGTCTGGCTTGGGCCTGACGTTGCCAAGACCATAGGCCCCTGTCGGTCTGCCTATTCCCATCCTGTTGACACACATTATCAAACCATGCAGATCAATTGATACCCTATTTGTTTATGTTGATAGATGAGCAAAAAATATTCAAGTTAAACATTATGTATTCAAGATATATATTTGCAGGTCTGTATGGCAGTATAATGTAGTGGACTGAAACAAGATTTCAAAAGTTTGATCTTTACCTTCTTATTAAGACGCTCTCTCTCCAAAGCCAGCTGTGTCACCAAACTTTTGAAAACTTTGGTTCGCCTTCCAATATCCTTTGCAGTTGTCATTTTCGCTTCCTCAGCTTTGTGCAGTGATCCCTCCAAGCATTCCAATCTACTCCTCAAGAAACTTACTTCCTCATTTAAATCAGCATTAGATTCGGATAATATGATACACTTGTCCTCTGCACTGTCAGCTAGACTCTCAGCTTTAGAAACCTTTGACTTAAGATCCTTTATCACATGTTCCATATCTTCAATTGTGTAACACAACATCTTTTGCTTCTCTTCACTAGCTCCAGCAGACGCTACTGCCTGCTGCAGCTGTAAATCAGTCTCCTTTAGCTGCCTTTCAAGTAACTCTACACTCTCGGATGTGATACCACAGTCTTTTAAAAGAGTCAGCTCCTTGTTGAGTTCTTCATTAGTTTCCGTCAATTTTTTACACTGAACTTCTGCAGCGTTAGCAAGATTTTCTGCATTTTTTGCATTTTCTTTCAATTCTACGATAAGGTTATCCATGTCTCTAACTTGAGAACACACAACATTATACTGTTGCTGATATTCATCGGCAGAGACTTTCACATTCACTAACTGGCATTCAGTTTCTTGTAGCTGCTTCTCAAGTGAACACACTTTGTCACCTAAATTAACTGCTTCAGAATCTTCAGCCGTGCTGCTTTCGGTCTTTTCCAAATTAACGTCTCTACTTTTCAACTGCTCTATAGAAGTTTCCAGCTTATCTCTAAGCTCGGATTCACTTTTTTTTAAACCGACCAAATTGAACTGAGAAAGCTTGAGTTTAGCCAACACTTCATTTGAAATTCCCTTCAGGACCTCACGCGCATTGTCTGCCTCAAACAATCTTTCCCAAACTTCGATTGCTTCTTCCTCTGTTTGAACTAACTGGTCTTCTAAAGAAAGAATCCTCAGATTTAGTTTTTCTTCAATTTTCTTCGAGTCGTTGAAATTCTTCTCGAGATCTATTTCATTTGCCAAAGATTTCTCAAGCATCCTCAAAATATTTCTATGTTGCTCAGTTGTTTGCATGTTCATCATGTTGTTTACATTCGAAGTTTGATCATCCTCTTGGACATTTCCACCGTCTTCAACATTCCCTGTTGTCATTGAAAATCCAACACATAAAAAAGGACAGCAAATATTTATTAGAAATGGAAAACTAGGATTTAATTCAAATACACTATCGGTGGAAAGATCTTTTTACACTGTCAATCCATCAAACTCGTCAGATCATTCAAATTGTTTGAATTTAATCATAACCACTTATGAAGTCACACATATGATTGGCTGTGATTTACCTAGAGTCTAAACTTTTAAGACTGGCAATGTATCAAAATTAAACTTGCAAAATTATTCAGAAATAATCTCATCGGTCAAACTCAATCAAGAAGCAACAATTTTGAGCCAGTCAATTCAAATGGTCAATGTTCTTCACAACTCTTTCTTCCTTTTCCTTATTTATTTTTTTTTAAAAAAAAAAAAAGAGTTTCATTAATGCACAATAGGCGTTTGCAATTTCATATTGCATAAACTTTACACACACAATATCACATGAAAATTAAGGTGGATCCCACATAAAAGAATATACCCTTTTCTAACAACTGTAAATGAAAAGACAAGAACATGTAACAGATAAAAACAACAAGCAATCAATGTGCAAACAACAACAAAAACAACATATATAAATATGAATCGTTAAGATCTTCTACTTACCATTCTCTTCCTTCTTATAAGAAGACAAAGTCCTTTCAAAACTAAAAGATTGTTTCTTAATCTCGTAAAACTGCTCCTCGGATTCAACCAACCTCTCTTGCAAATTGTTCAAAGAAGAATCTCTCTCTCTAGCACCAGAAATCTCAGCATGAAGTGTATCCAAAAACAAACTCAAATCCCTAACCTCAGAATCCAACACCCCACATAACAAATCAAACTCAAAACCCTTTAAAACACAATCCATATCAATGTTTTCTTCATCAGAAACTAAACCCTCTAATTCACCTTCCAAAGTTTCCAAATTCATCATAAAAATACTCAAATTTGAAACTTTCTCAGAGAAATATACCACACTCATTTCAAAATCCACAATAACTTCTCCATTATCTTCAACACCTCCAACATCAACATCACCAGTATTATCTTCAACACTTTGAGTTTCCATTGTTCTAATCGTAAAAAACGTCAACTATTGATGTTCCGGAACCTGAGAGAAAACTCAAAAAATTAAAACAAAAATGCTTCATCAGCAACCAGTTTTTCATACACCCGTGACACCTGGTTAATCAAGTGTAAAAATATAGTTAATTCAGCTAAGTAGATGATTAATTCAATTCATCGTGAAACAAAAAGTCATGGTTAATTCATATAGTTGAATTAACCTCAATTTTAGCTGCGAATTGAAATAACAATCTAGTGAACTAAATTAACCACACTTTTGAACGTGATTAACCAGGCGTCGCCCAAGTGTACAAAAAGTAGGTGTCTATGTATAATCACATGTATCGATGTCGTGTTCGTGTCACACACTGGACAAACCAATGCTAAAGTGCTACAAAAATTACTTAAATTAAAATGCAAAAATGTGAAAGTTTAACTAGTTGAGCCATGAAGTTAAGTAACAATCTAGTCTAGTCAACTAAATCAACCATACTTTTTAACGTGATCAACCATGTGTCGCGCGAGTGAGTGTATAAATTATGTATGATAGCCTATGAAGCACTAACACAGATACGAACACCAGACACACCGATCCCAATAAAAAATAAAATAAAAAAATAATAATTAATTGGACGTAGTCACAAATGTCAGACACCAGACACATCTTTGATCAGAAGTGGCGGTAGTGTCGGTGTTACAGAAACATAACTACTTAAAATGCAACAAAATGAAAGTTTAACTATTTGATCCATAAAGTGAATACAATACAATATACTGGAAACAACTATAAAATTAATCAAAATTACAAAAAAAAAAAAAATTAACGGAGATTGCAAAGTTTGAATTGAAATACACAATTGAAGGGAATGGAACAATACCAATTGAAGAATGAAATTGGGTTGATTTTGGATCCGTTGGAACGATGAATATTTCAGACAACGGAAACAGTTGCGCCTAACTGAAAATTGAATCGAAGATCCACAACACTTGCAGTTCACTGTGAAACGCAGCGTTTTGATATGAAGTGGTGCTTTTTTTTAATGTTTGTGACACGTGGAATGAAAAAGGGGCATATATGGCTCTTCCTTTTTCTGTATGGACAAAGGGTGTGTTTTTTTTTGTTACCATCTTATTAAAAATACTAAGTTTTCACCGTTGTTTACAAGTCGAAAAAAATATGAAGTGTATAAAATAGGTTTTTCATAATTTATGTCGAAAAATATATGGTATTGGCTTAAAACTTAGGAGTGTATTTTTTTTTGAGGTCTCAGTTTTGATTTTCTCCGATGTCAATTTGGATGGGCTAATTTAGCTTCTTAAAAAAAGATGGTTTTTTCCTTTTAATCGAATTTTTTTTTATACACATTAATCAAGAATCGAACTTTTAACCACATACTTAAGGAGCTTCAAATCCTTATCAATTAGACCAATTTATTTGGTAATAAAGGGTGCTTTGGCAAATAAAGTGTTTTTTTTATTGAAAATATAATTGTGAAAATTTACGTTGGCAGCAAATGTCCAAATTTATGAAGCTTGTTTTTCTTTTGCATAATAATTCAACTTTCTTGTACCAAAAAAAAAAATCAACTTTCAAGGTTATGTCTATGTTTTTTTTCTTAATGAAATCCTAATAATTCAAAACTCGGTCAAAAGATAATTAAAGTTGGGTTGAAAATTATTTCAATCAAAATTTGAATTCTTGTTAATTTCAATCAATGCATTGAAATTATATTCATGATATCTCCTTTTTCACTATTGTTTTTATATTAAGGATTAAATATTATTTTAGTTCTTACAAAATCAAGAGCTTTCAAGTTTATGGTTTGTAAGGGTGAAAGTACAAATGTAAGAAAATTGCTATTTAAGCTTTCATTTTTACCTTTAAACACCCCAAAAATACCAAAATACATTCAACGACACTTAAGTACCGCTCGAGGAAACTTATGAGAAATTTGAGAAGTCTAAAAAGAAATTTCCCAGATGTAAAAGTACAAGGTAAATTTTCCCAAATTCTTAATATAATAGTAGGAGAAATTTGAAGTCTAAAGAGAAATACGATGGTGCATATAGGAAGAGAAATTCTTACAATATCAAGAATTTTTCCTTACACATATCCCATTCAGCCTTTATTCAATTGTTAGCCCAATTTCACAATATTTATCCTGCTATTTGCACCATCATATTTCTCAGCCTACATCATTTATGCATCGTGACAATATGTGATATTGCATAAATATTTTCCTTCAAGATAAAATTTAGGTGTATTGTCCCCGTGAGTTTAGCTCAATTGATAGTGACAATACATAATTTATACAGGGCTGAAATTCGAACCTCGGACATCTCACTTCTCCACATTTAAAATGTGTGTGCTCTAGCCATTGCATTACTTTTTTTTAAGCAAAAGTAATGCTTTAAGCATTACATCATGATACATAAATAAAAAGAGTAGATACATAAAGTGAATGGGAACTAGGTCAAAACCCTCTCAGAAATAAACAAACTTATAGTTAGGCATGCCTAGTCTATTAGTAATATAATAATCTTTCCTAATGTAGTCAGGGAATGAAGGGAACCAAACAAATGAAGATAGAGCTAAACCAACATTAGCCATACTATCTGCACAAGAGTTCCCTTCTCTATACACATGAGTGATCAAAAAATTCATTTGCTTAATGTTATCCAGACAGTTGAGCCATCGGTTCCTAAGGGACCAAGGAACCATCTCCTTGTTTTTGAAAGTCAAAGAGACAAGTTTGGAATCAGTTTCAAGCCACAAATTAGTCCAGTTCTTCTCAATAGCAACATCAATTGCAGTGATTGCACCAAGGATTTATGCATTGAAGGCTGAGTTTGTGTTTAGGTTTTGAGCAAAAGCACCCAAAAATAAACTGTTATGATCTCTGAACACCACACACACACAAAAGAAGCTCTAAGGGGGTTTTTGGTTAGGGCACCATCAATGTTAACATTTATCCAATTTTGAATTGGAGGGTTCCAGATAACTTCCTTGATCAAAGGCGCCTTAAGGAGATGAATGTTAACTTTAAGATCTTTCAAGAGGACAAATTCAGTAATGTCAACTGCTGAGGTGAGATTGGTCATATTACCTGTCAGAGAAACCTCAGCAATTATGGAATTAATAGCAGATTTCAAAAGAAATTTTTATCTTGGAATCTGGTTTGATTCCTGATGAACCAGATATAATTGAGGATGTTAATAATCACAACTTTGATCACTAGTTTGCATTGTGGAGTCCAGTTTCTGTCACAGATCTTTCAAATATCTTCAAGAGAGGAAAACTGGAAAGTAGTTTTAAGCAAGCCAGCAAACCAACACCAAATTTTCACTGCTATAGGACACTGGAAGAATATATGGAAGGTTGATTCAGGAGGTTTAACACAAGTATTATAAATAGAGGCAATGAAGCAACCTCTATTCATTAAGTGCTCATTTGTGGGGAGTCTATCATGCATTAGTCTCCAAGCAAGCATAGACTTTAAAGGAGGGATATCTAGAGACCAAATTGTTTTGGCCCAATGAAATCTAGAGCCATTGCACTACTTGACCCCAAAAAAATAGGTGTATTTTGATATGATTCTTAACTAAAAACACAATATTTATGGTTATAATAAAAGTATGAATTTGAGAAAATCATGACTAGTTTAGTTAAGAATCATATGAAAACCACGTAATGACAAAGGATTAGTTATGGGCATCAAAATGATAGCTTTAGTTAGGCCAAATTATTATTTTAATTGTATAAATAAGTCAATTTTACTTTTAGCTAATAAAATTATACTTAGCTACTTCAAATATGTCTATTTGTAAAAAAAAAAAGAAAAAAAAGAGAGAAATAAGATATTTAAAAGATTATCATTTGTTTGATAAATTTTGTTCGTCTTGTCTTATCACTTTTGATATCATAAACAACTATACGAAGAGAATTTTATTAACAATAAAAATTGTAAAGACAAAATTATACAAGTAAAATTATATAGATTTCTCTTATATAGGTAAAATTATTGTAAATTTTTGATCTTACGGATTAAATTTAATATATTAATTTAAAAAATATATATTTGATTTTGTTATATTGGGTCATTCATAAAAAAATTGGCTTGCTTCCTCACTACCTATCGAAATGTATCTAAATTTTGTCATTTTTTCAACAGATGTTGCATGTATAGGTATTAGGTAGCGATCATGTATTATGGTATTTGTTAAAAGTGCCATAAGAAAACTTGCTGGCATAACTCATAAAAATTATTCTCTCATATTAAGTTTATAAAATTTTGTCTTAACAAATATCCTAAAAGTATTAGATAACATCTTCCTTATTAAATTTCTGTAAAAAATAAAACCCCGTGAAAATCATTGTATTGACCAACAACAACATAATAATATTCCTCCAAAGATTGTATCCAAAAAAAAAAAAAACCCTCTAAAGAAAACAACACAATAATGATTGATCTTATTAAATTATTTTTGCACAGTATCTGATTATTTAATTGGAAACAAACAAACAATTTTTTTAGAAGGAAAACAAACAAACATGACACGCAAGTGGTTCCTTTAAAAAATACCATTACTTATAAATCACCATTATTTTAAGGCCCTGCAATTTCAACCACAAGTTTATAATAAAAAAATAAAAAATTGATATCACAGTTCACCACATATATTAGGTGTAGTAATTTCATGAGTAAACCAAAACAATGAGTGTTATTGGCTGGTCGTGATTCATCAAGTGTTTAGATATGTCAGCAAATGCTGACTAAGTTTGTAACAATATATTTTCAAGACATTTTCATAGAAAATTAATTTAGTTTGATGCAGTTATGAGGAGAGAAAAAATAAATAAAAAGAATAAAATTTAGGAAACCTATCACTAAACATCATACAAGAGAAACAGAAAAAAGAAACATACGGCTCAATTTTGGACGTTAGCTATACCTACCTAATTTAGGACATGTACATTTGAAAGAAAATGATTTTTATGATACAAGATAGTTATTGTAAAGTTTATATTATCATATATCTTTAGATACGTGAATAAAGTTGTATGTGGATCGAATTCATTGGTTCACAAACGTCACAATGTTCCTAAAGGAAGAATTTCATAAACTCACATTCTTTCTAGGACATGAGTCGCAAACCTTTTAAAAAATAAGTATTGATCTTTTTATTTTTGTTTCAAAAAGTAAAAAATATTATGATGATATTTACTTTTTTTTACCAAATGATGATATTTACTTGTTAACTATTTTTTATTTTTCCCTAAAAAAAACTATTTTTTATTTAATTTGCTCAAAAAAAGCTATTTTTTATTTAACATTTTTTAAAACAATGATTAGTTGTTTACCATGATTTGTATTTATAAAATAAATTTGTTACTTTATTATTGAAAATTTATATGAGACAAAGTGTTATGCCTACAAAGTGGACGTGCTACTCTCTAATCGTTCATTTACAAAGTTAAGGAAATTCGGTTAAAGTGGTGGATAGAAAAATAAATGTTAAAGATATGATGCTAGGTTTTATTTTTTTACGGTTGTTTTTTGTCAATTAAATGATCGTCGAGGCTCTCCTTGTAATCCAACATTTAGGTAGTTATTATTATGTCTAACTAACATGTCAATGATTTTAAGGATAAGAGACCATGCCATTTTAAACAAGTGGGTAAGAATTTGAAAATCTTATGAGTAAAAGAACTCAACAAGTCCTATTAGATACCTAATACTCCACATTTATAACAAAAGTAGTCCATGATAGCAGCATCTAAGATTTAGTCAAATCATCTATCTTTTTGATATTCTTATACTTTGTCGTGAGAAAGTTATTAATGGTCATTAGATATAATAATATGTAAATATTCAAAATTAAAGATCGACAATCAAGTAATGACAGTTAAAAGAAATAAAAATCTACCCTAACAAAAGACAGTGAAAATATATTTTAAAAATAAGTGGAGAAGAATGACCTGCACTTCACAATCAAGTTCACCATTTTTTAACCGAAACAACTTTTATTAGCTAGTGAATCACGATGATTCATATGAGTTAAAGTTGGTATAATTGGATAGTTTATTTATTGGTTCACGTTTTTCCCATTACAACAAAGATAGATAGATGACATTTTAATATTTTAAAGTATTTTACCAAATTACAACAGTTAATTGATTTGTGGCTGCTAATTCGAATTGGTTTGTGTTGTTAGCTAAGGATTGGACATTTCTTTGGCTAATTATTATTTGTGCTGACATCCTGGGCCTACTTGGACAAATGATAGTGGTTTAATTTCTATTGTAAAATAGAGATATATGTTAAAAGATAAAAAAAAAAAAAAAAAAACCTAGCCACCTTCCCTAAAAAAAAATCTAACTACCTTAAAGTTTGGTTGGATTTTTTGACTGCGTAGTAAAAATTTGTTGAACTTTTAAATTTATTTTAAAATAAATTAATATGAAAATGTAACACGATATTGAAGGATTAGATGAGAGGTATGTAACAATTAAATTACACAGGTACCATTGTGTTCACCAATCATCTTATTTATCCCATTCTCTATTTTGTTGCATTTAAAACAGACTTTAAATATTGTTGATTATCGTCACAAAACAACACGGGTTTTTATATTGTGTTTTATCCTCACATGTTTTTCGGAAAACTTTTCATTAGATCACTAATTTTAAAATTGTTACAAGTCAAACACGCTTAGCCGCGGAGTTATTATGAGATGGCTATCGAAAAGAAGGTGTATCTTATTGATATAAGTTACCAAACAATACTTACAAGTTTTCCTTCAACCGTGCAATCTCATACATGCACTGTCTCAGGATCCATCTCATTCTGATGTCAATTTGGTACTTTTTGACTAGAAGATGTCACTCATTGTCATGTCTTGTGCACCAACGATCACTTCCCGCCCTCACCAGATTTTGTTTGCTTCATCCTCGAACCACATCGTATTGGAAGAGGTATGTTCTAATACCACTTGTAACATCTGAGACGACTATAAGTATAGTCGATTGATCCCATAAACTAACAAGAGCATTGTCAGTGTGTTTTGTCTTCGCATGCTTTTTGAGAAACTTCTTAAAATGTCACCCATCCCAACATTGTTCCAAGTTAATCACACTTAACTATAATCTTCTTATGGAATGGGCTATCAAAAAGAATATGTGTTTTGCTGGTATAAGTAGTACCAAAAAATTCTTACATGTCTTCTTTCAATCTTGCAGTCTCATATTTGCACGAGCTCGTGATCCCTCTCGTTCTGATGTGAATTTCATACTTTTTGCCTATAAGCTGCAAGGAGTCACTCATTGTCATGCCTTATGCACCATCGATCACTCCCTATCCTCGTTAGTCTCAAGCGTTATGTGTTTCATTTTTCTTTACCTTTCAATTATCATGAGAATGAAGCTATATAATTAGAAGTCTGGTTAATAGATAATGAAAGTCTGATAAATAATTATTTCCCTTAGTCTTTAAACTATTTTTTTTTAAAAGATCCGTCGTCATTAGCTGAAACTCATATCTCACACTCTACAATTTTTTTACTTCTTATTTTGGGATGAAAAAAATGATAAATCGGATAATAAAAGTGTATCTAAAATGAGAATTTTAAATCAAAATTTGAAATTACAAAAATGGTGAGGGTCACTTTGTAAAATATGAAATAAAATTGGACCCACTTGCAAACTTTTGAAAATTTAGAGACCAATTGATTTTTTTTTTAAATTCAAAGAACTAATTTGTAATTTTCTTTTTGGGAATTTATAGGGATCAATTTGAAGAATTCAAAAAACAAAAGACCAACTTGCATAATTAGAAATAATCTCTAAAAACCATTCATCCTAAAATGTTACTTTGAGTAATGGACCCGTACCGTATGTATCTTGATGACGATCTTGAGTTTAGATTGAATGTTAGCTTCATTGGTCGGTCATGGACCCGTACCGTATGTATCTTGATGACGACTTGTATGGGACATAGATCCATTTTCTTCTATTCTGGCGTCACATTTGTGTCTTGTCATTTATTTTTCTTTCAAAGTTTTGCATGGCCATCACTTTCCACACTAAAATGGTTGTATGTGAGTGATGTATTATTGACTCTCTCATAGAAGTAAAAAGGTCTAGCTGCATTAAGTATATTTTAGATGGCAACTACATATACATTTGATGTGCATAGTGCGAGTTTGAATATTATAAATATTTAGTGTGTGGGTTTTGTCGTTAGATTTTTTAAAGAAAAAAGTCTAGTTATAATTTGATGGAGAGAAGATAAAGGCTTAAATATGATTTTCGTCCCTGTAAAAAAAAAGTTTGAATTACATCCTGCAAAAAAAAAATTATTTGAAAAAGGTCCTTGACCCCACTTTTTTGTTGATATGGCATGGTTTTGGCCACGTGACAGTTGCTGACTGTGCAACTTCGGCCACGTGGCGCTGACCTGACAGGCCACGTCATTAAAAATTTAAAAATATTTTTTTAATTCTGAAAATAGTTTTTTAAAATTTAAAAAATTGAAAAAAAAAACGTAAACAAAATTCCAAAAAATTTTCAATTATATAATTTTTAATTTTTTTGAAAATATGAAGAAAAAAAATTGGAAATTACTTTTTTTTTAAATCTGGAAATAATTTTTTGAAAATTAAAATATGAAAAAAAATTATATAATCTCAAAATTTATAACTCTTGAAAATATAATTTTCGATATTTTTGTAAGAAAATTTAATATATAATTTTCAAATTAAAAAAATTAATTTTCGAAATTTTTCCGATTATTTTTTTCGGAATTTTTTTATGATTTTTAATTTTTTTTCAGATTTTTTTAATTTTAAAAAATCATTTTCAATTTTTTTTTTAAAATTACGTGGCCAAAGTTGCACAGTCAGCAACTGCCACGTGGCGTACAACATGCCAAATTAGTTGGGATGTGGGGTCAGGGACCTTTTTCAAATAAATTATTTTTTACAAGGATGTAATTCAAACTTTTTTTTTACAAGGACGAAAATCAAAACACGCCCAAATTACAGGGACGAAAATCATATTTAAGCCGAAGATAAAATACTAACAAGTGAAATGGATTTCAGGAAATAATGAAAATAGTTCATTTAACATTTTCATCATTTTGGAAATGTAATACAACTATTCATTTCAAGAGGCTAGTTTTACCGAATCTCCACGGTAGACAATAATTCCAACCCTAGCAATGATGTGCTTTACCAGAGTGAGAGTGATGGGTGTGTGTTTCGGTCATGATCCTCATTAAGGATATGCTTGTGGACATTATAAGGCGGGAACCCTAGGAGAAGCTGGAGCGACGTACCCCCACGCTTTTTCACTGTGATCCTTGGCATACGACATCAAGGGTGTGGGTCAAGTCAAAGGGAACTTGGGCCTAAAGATCCCCGATTAATGGGTCAATGGATCGCCCTTATGATCAACCTTATGTCCTTGCGAATCCGGCGGGGTCCTGGATATCCCGCCACGTGGCAAGCACGTGGTCGGTCGCGGTGTAGATAATTAGATGGGATCCATGTATATTTTTCATGATGATACAATATTTATGGTCGTTTTTGGTCGCCACTGATAAAAAAGATTGCCACAAAATAATTTTCTTCCCGATGGTTTTTGTGGCCATTAGTTGATTTGAAGTTTTACATTTGAGAAGATTTTTTTTACTAATAGTTTTTGTAAGGGTTATTTGTGTTGTTGGCCACAAAAGAGTGCCTTTCTTGTAGTGTATGAGTTCATAGAGAAAAAGAGAGAAGAGAAAGAACACGTGACTTAAACTTCCAATCGAATGCAAGTGTTACCAATACAAAGCAATATCCCTAAAAAAAAATAAAAAATACAAAGCAATAGAAAAGTATAAATATTAATAAGTCACAAAAGACTAAACTATGTTCAATATCTAACAACTCTTATCTCCATTAGCAGCTAACATGATTGTTCTATTTGTGTTCGTGTAGATATATATAGACACTCGATTGTTTAGGATAATCAACATTAAAACATGTTTTAAGCGGTGTTTTCCGAATATTTGAAGGTATTTAATTTGATATAAAATTGTGATTGATTAATCAAGATTGATCAATGTGATATTATTTCATGATTGTTGTGTTTAAGCATTGGTTTGACTTTTGTCAAAAAAAAAAAAGTATTGGTTTGACTATCCAAAAAGACTTAACTAATTAGAAGGGATCTTTTCCTCATTTTAGTTGTAAACACTCCAAGTCTTCTCTCACGTTTCTCATTAGAGATTCAACGCTTGCAATTTTGTATGATAAAAAACTGAATTGTAAACTTGTATTATGTATATAATAAATTCTCTTGAAGATCTAATATGTTATATCTTTGAATTTTCTCCTATTCCTCTTTTTCTTAGTTAGCAGCTGATCAACCTAAGTTGGACGTGTTCTATGGTTCCTTTATATCGTTTATGATTAAAATAAATGTACTTAATATTTTGGTCATACAGATATATATATTTTTTAATAAAACAAAAATTTAAAGGAGTCGTCCAAAGGTTAAACAAAGGAAAATTTGAATTTCAGTATAAATAAAATAAATATGAATAATTTACTCAAGAATTGATTGTTAAATGGCTTTATGGATATCGTTTGCATTAAAAGTACAACAATATCGACTTGTTAGATGTAGTCTAGTGGAATGGCTGCCCAACTCTTGGCAATCCTTATCTTAGTTGGATAGAGTCATGATGTTATTGCCAATTTGCCATGCCTTATACGTAAGTTCTATAGTTTATAGCATAAATGTTTACATGTTCTTAAATTATGAATAAAAAAATATGTGTATTCCAATGTGTAGGAAGAGAAAACCCTAAACATCTTATATGATATTTCTATTTGAATACGGTCTAACCAAAATAATCTTTGAGGTGGATTCATGACTCATGAGGACTATATATTATGATTAGAGCTTTGATAAATGACTCATGAGGCATTTGTTTTAGCTAGTATAAGTATTTAATCTTTTTGAAATGGCTTTTTGGTAGAGTATTTACTAGTTACTAAGAATAAAGTTCATGTAATTGTTCGAATCCCAGTAGGTATATAATTATGAAAAATTCTATGATGAAGTTATGAGAATGACTTTTTTAGTGAAGTTATATATATATATATATATATATATATATATATATATTGTTATAGTTTGTATATTATTATCTATGTATATGCATGGATCCGGATCCTCTCATGCTTGTTGTCTCCTGCCATCTCTCCTGCACTCTTTTCCATTGTTGGATCAATCCACATTAAATGAGATAAATTAAAAAAAATAAACAGTACAAAATGCAATCAATTATGGGAAGAAACACTTTCATTGTCGGTGAATACACACTCCAGTGACGAGATGGTCTTCATCCTGCTCCACGTTTGCACGGCGGTTGAGGATAAGTTTTTACGGCGACACCAACGTGTCCTTTGTTGGGCAAAATCCTTGTACAGAGAAATCAATTTGTGACATGCCGAAAGCAACAATTCCATGAATTCCTTCCTTAAAACACATTTTAAGTGCCTTTTTTCGCCAATAATCTTATACCTAAAATCCAACTTCGATGGATAATATTTTGATCCATCTTCTACATTGTTAACATTAATTCAAATGAGTTTCTATGTTTTTATCGTCGTACGATTCACGGATAAGGATTTCGCTACCGACATGATCTTAGAGTTTGCAATGCGACTCAAACAGTGGAAAACCACTTCTAAATTCTTCTATATCTCGCGACCTGAGGCTTATTGTCTATGACACAGATGAATCAATGACTGAACATTGTGAAGGGCGATGTGTGGCTTGTAGCACGCGACGCGAGTTAGGTTGTGGTCCTTCTACTTTTCTTCATTCCTTATCCCATTTCTCATCACCAAAACATCCATTATGACTATACCACGTGAATTAGTATGATAAAACTTGTAATAAACATAGTACAATCACATAGTTATCTCGTTTGAGTGAGTTTTACATGTTCAAAGTATTTTCCCCATTTTTGCTCTTTCATGACTTTCGAACGAATCGTTTATAAAACTCTAGTAAAATACAATAAAACTTGCTAGTTAAACTCTAAAAAGACACTAAAAACCTATATGACTTTCTGTCATCACCTACTCATGATCGTTAAACATGTCTTTGTCCAAAATGTTAATTTACTTTTATGGGTTCCATCTGGGTGACTTTGAGGTTGGTAACTTTGTCTCTATATCTCTCATAACCAACCATTTTCTCTCATCAAAATAATTTTTTTAATAATTTGTTTATCAATTAAATACACTAAAGTCAAAAATGTCACAAAAACTTGATGTCACCCAAGTATTTTCCTACTCTCCACGCCATGATATCAATTTGTCTCGTTAATTTGTATGTTATCATTATTATTAAATTGATATTGATTTAAAAGTATTTAGAACTCCAACACCATAAACATTGCCTTATGCCTTGTTTGGAAGTTTGGAAAGGAGGGAGCTTTAGAGGTGGAAAATATAGGGATAAAATAGAGAAATCTTTCATATTTTTTTAATTTTTTTTTAGAGCATCATCAATTAATTATAGTGAATAATATATTTTTAATTTTAAAAATATTATAATAAAATAGATTGGATTTGAAGCAGGGCCGGCCCAATAGATTAAGAGGTTTAAAATAAAAAATTTAATGCGGCCTTTAAAATTATTATTTTTAATAGAATATTTATATAAAATCAATTATGTGGAGACCAAAATTTGAATTCATAACCAAGAGTAATTAAGGCCTTTTTGATCAGTTAAGGTATGCAAATGTCTGTAATTATCTGACATATAATATACTTATAACCAAATTAATTTTTTAGAAGCTTTTTTTTTTCACCCAAAATTTTGGGGCCTAAACCCTTGCTTGGGTTGCTTGGCCCTTAGGCCGGCTCTGATTTGAATTATTCATATAAACTCTCAAAAACCCTATAAGTTCTCCCTCCAATACTCTAAGTTCCTCAAATTAGAAAGAAAAATGAACCCCTAAAAGCCCTTTCTTCTCAAAGTTCTTTATTTCTTTCACTTACTTTGTTTTTCTTCCAAATTTCTCCTCCCCTTCTCCTCCAAAGTTGCAAACAAAACATTATAAAAATAGAAGCACACGGTTCTCTTCCTCATCACTAGGGGTGGACAACGGTCAATGGTAGACCGTAAAATAGTAACATATGGTAAATTGCGGATGAGAAAACCTGATCCATTCTCGTATGTTGCTGTTATCGATTAGATTAGGTGTTAGTTTCGACGGATCATCAATTTTGCGGGTGGATTGGAATGGTTTTTGTTGTTGGTTCAAATGCAATGGATGTAGAACAAGAATAAAACTTAAACAAAATTCAACAATTGCTTTTCATATCTACATAGTTACAATAGGAAGAAATCCAACAAAAATATTTTACACAAAAAAATTAACTATAAATAAAATAAAATGAATGGATTGATACCGGAAAATGAAGGCTTGTGATGACTTTTAATTAAATCTAACCACGAACAAAAGTATCATATACAGAAAAGAACACACACTATCAATTAGATCAAGTCATGGATTCAGTACTAGAAGATGAAAGAGCATGAAATCTGATCTATGTAAGATAGAAGATAGGAAGATCAGGAAGAGTGGAGAAGAAGATCATGCCTCAAATACTAGGATAAAAAATAAAGAAGGGTTGCTAGAGAGGTGAAAGAGGTGAGAGGTTGTGGTTATGGAGTGAGAGGTGATTTGGGTCGAGAGAGCGTATTATAGTTCTAGATAGAAAGAGAGAGGAGATAGAAAAATGAGGAAAAAAAAAAGATTTTATATCAACATAGTATGCAAAATACTGAAGAAAACAAATCTACTTTATAGGTCGGATATGGGTTTCGATGGTTTAATTTCAACTATCCGAAATCGACCATGATGACTCACTCATTACCGTTCTTGACAACCCGAGTGACATGTGTAACCCGAACAATCCCACCCACATGCATACAAGCCTTTTGGGCCGATTACAAAAATCTTGTCCAACCCTACTCATCATCGATATTGATTTGACAAAAACAATAAAAAATAAATATACATGCATCAAAATTTAACTCATATTTGTTTTTTTACTAACATTTATTATGTCAAAGTTTCAGCCATAAATATAAGAAGTATGTGAGTTTCTTCTCCTTTGGAAAAGTGTGATCAAATAATTTTTATGTATTATTACTCTACCACGTAGGAGAAAATCTTTTATGGACACAAACACATATCAATTTTGTTAGGTACATTCTTACATAAAATGAAAAAAAATAAAGAAAACGTATTTAGTCATATCAATTGACAATATTCAATTTTTTTTTTAGTCATATATTTATTTAGGTTTATGTCCAAGTAAGTATATCTCACCACGTAGAACCACCTTAATATAATAATGCATAATCATCTAATCGCTAAACATAAAGAATAGAGGAGGATAACTGAAATAACACAATCATCATTCTTGAATCTTGATAGAAAAAAGTAAATTTTTGTAAAAAAAAAAAAAGTAGATTTAAGTCTACAGTAAAAAAATCAACCGTAAGATAAATTGGATTAAAAAAATTATACATTTTCCTTATTTTACCATGAACATAATTGAACTCACCCAAATTACGGTTGGACCGAGTAATTATCATTAATATAAATTACTTCTATATAGATGCAAATAAATATATATATTTTTTAGGGAAGATGCACATAAATATAGTTCAAAAGTTAAAGTGTGGTACTTTCCAAAATAATTTTTTCCAAAAATAATTTGTGTTCATTTTTATTAATTTTTATCCTCAGGCTATTAAGGAAAAATGTTAAATAAATTGGATTCGAATTGGTATCATATCAAATGATTTATCTTTAACCAAAATCAATTATTTACTTGACTTTCTTGTTCAAAAAAAATTATTTATTTGACTTCAATCACTTATTTAATTTGTGTTTATTTATATTATTAAGTAGATTAAAAAGTCGTTGTATATTAAAACAATCTAATCAATGTCGATTTAACAAAAATAATTCTTGGATGAAATAATTTTTTGTTAGACTATCCTTACCTCACGGTCGAACTCCATATTACTAAAGCTCATTTTTTTCGAAAACTTGAGGGTTAACGCAAAAAAAAAAAAATTGTACATAAAAACTCAACGCTTTTATGATATTTTTAAGTCTCGATCTACCGGCCTGTCTCCCGAGAAGTCACCTGGTTGCAAGGTTTGCCCTATAATCTAGAGGTAATCGGTTTGTGACCCGACACCAAAAGTCTCGATCTACCACATATAAAACCCGACTCTCCTACTTGGATTACACGCATTCTCACATTTGAGATATTAGTGATCCTTAAGTCAAAATCAAACAATCTAAATTCAAACTAGGTATTTTTCTATCATTTGATCAAGATCGAACGATTTTCGATACTTGTCGTATGGAATCCACATTCCACGTATAACCATATGAATATAATAATGTACTAATACAAAGAAAACATACAAAGTTTTTATTCAATCATATAATATTGCGTGTATTTTTGTCTTTATGATTTTTTTTTCTATAAAAGAACTTCATTGGTCACCAACTTCAAAAAAACGATTCTTCCTTTTGGCTTAGATTCTCTTCTCTTGGTTCCCAATTTTCCAATCTGTATATTCTTCATTCAAAAAAATTCAACCTTTTTTCTGAATTCTTTGCTTCTTTGGAAGCAGAACGTTTGATTCTGACCCCAATTGTTGAATTTTCTCAACTGGGTCTTGTTGAATTTCTATTGGGGTTGTGAATTCTACCTTTCTGAGTTGAAAAGTTTGTTCCTTTTTCATTTTCTGGATTTGGTCTGAATTTTCACTTTTCAGGTATTGAATTGAACTCAGTTGAAGTTATTGTTCATAAATTTTGTATTTTTGATTCAATTTGTAAATTGGGTTAGTTTAATTGTTTAATTTTGTGTGAATTTTTTCAGTGTTTGTTTGGTTATTAAGTTGAACTAAGTTGAAGTTATTGTTCATAAAGTTTGTATTTTTTGGTTCATTTTGAAAACTGGATTAGTTTAATTTTCAATTGTGTTTTCATTTTCAGGGTTTGTTTGGTTGTTAACTCGAAATAAAATGAATTATTGTTCATAAAGTTTGTATTTTTGGTTCATTTTGTAATCTGGGTTAGTTAAATTATTTAATTTTGTGTTAATTTTTTAAGGGTTTGTTTGGTTATGAAATTGAACTAAACTGAATTGTTGTTCACAAAGTTTGTATCTTTGGTTAATTTTATAAACTAGGCTGTTTCAATTTTTTTGATATTGTGTTATTTTTTCAGGGTTTGTTTGGTTGCTTTGAAATTTCAAGGGTTAAAAAGTGAAAAAGTGAAAATGACAATTGGAAGTCTTGCACCTAAGACAGAGAAGAAGAAATCATCGAGATCATCGAAAAAGAACAAGGCTGTTGTGAGTGAAAATGCACCTTTGTTGCCTAAAAGTCAGGAAAGTGATTCAGGGTTTGATGATTTCAATGGAGCTTCATTTTCCGGCGCCGTTTTCAACTTGGCAACTACAATTATTGGTGCTGGAATCATGGCTTTGCCTGCAACCTTGAAACAGTTGGGGTTGATTCCTGGTCTTTGTGCTATCCTCTTAATGGCTTTTTTGACTGAGAAGTCAATTGAGCTTTTGATTAGGTTTACAAGGGCAGGGAAATCTGTTTCATATGCTGGTTTGATGGGTGATTCCTTTGGGAAATATGGAAAAGCTATGGCACAGATCTGTGTTATTGTCAATAACATTGGTGTGCTGATTGTTTACATGATTATAATTGGTATGATACTATGAACTTTCTTTGATTTTAGTACATATGTTTGGGAAGAAGATTATTATCCTAGGTTTAGGCTCTGTTTGGATAAACAACTTAATTAAGTCCTTATTGAATAAGTGTTTATCATTTAAGTACTTATGTATAAGCTATTCATATAGGCAAAGATAAAATAAAGTCAAATTGTTTTCATACAAGCTATAAGCTGTTTTCATAAGATATCTTTTAGAGCTTATTGAAATAAGCTGAAAAGAACTTATGGACATGTCATAAGTTGTTTTGATAAGCTCTCAAACAGTCCTGCAAGTGCTTATCCAAGTAGATCTGGTAAAATCGATCTTTGTAAGCAAGGCTTGACGGTTGTGTAATTAAGTTTTTTATTGTTCACTATGCAGGTGATGTGCTTTCTGGAACATCTTCAAGTGGAGAACATCACTATGGCATCCTTGAAGGATGGTTTGGTGTGCACTGGTGGACCGGGAGGACATTTGTTGTTCTTCTTACGACAGTTGCTATATTTACACCCCTAGCAAGCTTTAAGCGAATTGGTGAGTGTTGTTGCTTTATTTGAAATTTAAAGAAAAATGATTAGTCGTATCATTTTGTTTTAGTTTTGATAACAAGGCATTGCTACAAGAGTTGTTGTTGCCAACTCACCATAAAGGCTTCATATGCATTTTGTATCCTCAATAATTGCATGTAATTAGCTTTAATTTTTTGTTACTCGATCATGCTTTGAAACTGTCATTTTTGTGGTAGAAATTAAGTTTATGAAAAAAGGAAAGGGAAGTGTTGGAAATGTGTATGATGTATGTTAGTTGTTACATATGCAGCACCTGCACTTCATGTTGAAGTGTGTTTGGTGTCTGACACATACCGTATCCAACACTGACACGCTAGTGCATGTGGTTACATTCAGTCAATTCCATTTTTTCAATGTATTACGGTGTTAGTGTTAGTGTCTTGTTTAGTATTAGTACTTCATAGGTTGTTAGTGTTACCATATATTTATCATTTGTTTGAACCTGGATAACATGACTTGGTGCACATAAAAATTATTTTTCTCTGAACCCTCATAGATCTTGTATTTGTTTGATCTATTGGTCTCAGAATAAATGCTGAGGTTTTACATGTATGCTCTTTGGTTGCAGATTCGTTGAGATTCACATCTGCCCTTTCCGTTGCCCTGGCGGTTGTTTTTCTTGTCATTGCTGTGGGAATTTCTATTGTCAAGATTATAAGTGGAGGCATTACCATGCCGAGACTCTTCCCAGCTGTTACCGATGCAACATCAATTATTAACCTATTCACTGTGGTTCCTGTGTTTGTGACTGCCTATATCTGTCACTACAATGGTATGCATTTTATTCAAACCTTTTATGTCAAGCCTATTTATCTTTTTAGACTTATTTTGATGTTTTCATGTGAAATTGATTTATAGAAACATATTGATAATCCGAATGAGATGGCCCTATAATTTGTTCATTCAAATGGCCTTATCCTTTATTCGATGTTAACGTCGAGTGTAAGACCCCATTTGGATAAACTACTTAATTAAGCACATATAACAGAATGGCTTATCATACAAGTGCTCATGCATAAGCTATTTTTATAACAAATGATAAAATAGAGTTGAACTGTTTTCATTTAAGATATAAGCTGTTTTCATAAGCTGAAAACGGCTTATAGGCATGTCATAAGCTGAAAACGGCTTATAGGCATGTCATAAGCTGTTTTAAGTACTTATATCAGTAATTAAGCTCAAATAAGCCAATCAAAACAGGCCCTAGATGCAAGATTCTCAGTTGCCTGAAGTGGTCTAGAAATTTTGAACCACACACGTATTATTTAAGATAGACTTTGGTAACGGTTGCAAAAGTTTTAAACTCTTGAGAGCATTCTGTTTGCAAGAGTCTTATGTGTTCGCTCTTTTTTCTGCAGTTCACAGCATAGATAATGAACTCGAGGACAACTCGCAGATGCAAGGCGTTGTACGTACAGCCCTCGGTCTATGCTCATCCGTGTATTTAATGATAAGCTTCTTTGGGTTCCTCCTATTTGGTGAAGGAACTCTTGATGACGTGCTTGCCAATTTCGATGCTGATCTTGGAATTCCTTTTGGTTCTTTGCTCAACGATGCTGTTCGTATTAGCTACGCTTTACACCTCATGCTTGTATTTCCAGTTGTGTTTTTCCCATTGCGACTCAATATAGACGGTCTTCTCTTCCCTAAATCAAGACCTTTGGTTCTGGATAACTTCAGATTTGCATCAATGACTGTTTCCCTTATTGGTGTTATCTTCTTGGGAGCAAATTTCATACCTAGCATATGGGATGCTTTCCAGTTCACTGGAGCAACTGCCGCAGTCTGTATAGGATTCATCTTTCCAGCTGCCATCACTCTTAAGTAAGTTTTCTCATTGAATTTCTATTCAGCAATGGGGTTGGTTCTCTAAAATGATTCTTTTGTCTTTCGATAATATCTTACTTTCCCCACCGCATGGTGGAAGAAAAGATTAAAAATCTTGACAGGAGAAATACACTTTGATTTTTTGAATGGGGAAACACACTTGATTACTTTATTTAAATGTTGAATGTTTCTTGTCGCCGTCTGCAATGTTGTTAAATAGCAGTGCTATAGCATAGCAAAGTTTAAACAGATCGCTATTGTTCGTGATACGCTATTTAGTTCAAATGTTGTCACGTCACGATAGCACTATTGCATAGCGGAATTTGAATGAACCGCTATTTACTGCAATGCTTGATTGATAACACAACATTTGATCGAAATCGTGTGGAATTTGTATAGCTTGACAAAATGTTGCGAAGTGATCTAGGAATTGAGATGGCATAATTCTTGTGTGATTATGCTTTTGCTGCTATCTAAACTGACTTTTTCTCCACCATCTTTTTAACAATGCAGGGACCGCTACAACATAGCGACTAAATCTGACAAGATTTTGTGCGTCGTTATGATAGTCCTAGCAGTCTTCTCAAACGTTGTCGCTATATACAGCGACGCCTATGCCTTGATCAAGCAGAACAAAACTTCACGCGAATGATGGTCACAGTTCTTGAACAAAGGAACTGAATTGGCTGGGGTTAAATTGGTCGGTCAGAAAATCAGGGTTTTCTGAGAGGGTCTCATGAGTCGTCAATTTTGAATAAACATAGAAGCAACCCTGTGTACAAAATTGCTTCAAAAAGTGTTGAGGCATGCAAGATGTATTCAGCCTCATTTGTAATCTGCGAATTCTGTTATAGTTGTTTTATGGTTCTTGTCGAGTAATACTCTCTTTCCCTGATTTGTTCCTAAAAGATGTAATATAATTTTTGTTGGCATTTGTATGTATTGTATTGAGTGAAGGAATGAACTATGTAAGAATGTTATAGTTCTTGAATTGGACAAGAGGAAGTTACTATAGCTCCCCCTCCTCCTTTCTATTTTTGAAAGTTTTATGTGTGTAAAGGAAATTTGTTAGGTATTGGTTTTCTCATTTTCTGCAAGTAGTGTGGTGTATCTCACATCTTAGTGTGATACATGATGTTTCACTAGCTCAAGGTCCCACCTAGAGACATGGTGATTGATTATTTATAATTGATCTATGTTACCCTGCCATTTAAGATAGAAGGCATGTCCAGTGATTGACAAAACATATCAGGTTATAATCAATCATTTTAATTTTGTCCACATGTTTTCATTTTGTCTACATGTCATGTGATGTTTCCTTCAAAATAAAATAAAATTGTATGTTTATGTTTCTGTAGGAGGTTCATTATAATTGATCTCAAGTTGGCCATAGTAGGACCTTAATTGATCTCAAGTTGGTCATAGTAGGACCTTCTGACAAATCTAACAAAATCTGCATTGGCAATTTGGCATCACATGAACGTGCACCAATGTTTTCCTCTAATGCATATATTTTATTAAAGCACAAGGCATAAGCATAAGCTATTGTTTTTTCTAATAAGTGACTAAAATTTTCAATGCCAAGTTTTACAGCCAAAGATAGAAAAATGAGAATCTACTAAAAAACTTTGAATAGAATAAAAATACCATTCCTAAAGTGATTCATCTAATCACCTTGGCATGATTTCTAGCATTACATCTATAGAAAGAACAAAAGACTTGCAATGACATCAAAAACAAGAGAAAGACAACAGCAAGAAAAGTAAGAAATTGCCATGAAGAAAACACATAAACCTTCATGAACTTCCAAACTTTGATACTAACATTACCATTATAATGTAGGTTAACATCCTCAATGACCTTATCCAAGAATGGAACCCTTGTCAATTTAATGGATTTGCTCATTCCATTCCACAAGTTAGCCACCTCTTGATCACTTTTTAAATGGTTAAAAATAACCCCTTTTTCTCTAAGAATCCTTGCATCTTCCTCGGTGTCTATGATTCCATTCATCAACTCAGTATAGCGCGCGAAAACCAATGGTCCTGATGATGTTGATGCTTCATAAGCAACTAAGTTTCTCATGAACACTTCAGTGTTTATATCTAAACCAATTGTTGGAAGGTAAAGTGTTGTTGTTTTTACATCAAACCAAATAGTCGATATGTCTCCTCTAGTAGCTACGAAACTAACTCCAGATTTTGATAGTTCTGAAACCGAAGGAATAGCGATTTCATCGATTAACAATGAATTGTTTGTGATGTCATTTGAGCTATTCTCATTTTCTGCTTTGGTAGTTTCTTTTTCTTTAGAGAAAAGAAAGTATTCGACCGGTTGCTTTATAATTCCCATTCCAGGAAGGTTAGAAATGATTGCCCAAGGCAACCAAGTGATAACTTTCATGGCTCTACATTGCTTGAGTTTCTTAAATAAGCTTATTAATATTGTCTTCAATTTCGAAAGCAACATACAAATTTCACATAGGAATTTCTTAACGTAGTTGATATACGATTTTTCATCATCTACGTTATCTTTTTGTTGATTCTCCAATTCGACTACTAGATCTGATTGTTCGTCCAATTTTGGCACGATCATGTTATACAAAAAGTCTAGCAGATGTGCACACTCGTAGACAACGATATCTGGATAGTCTTGTTCCATCACTTTGAAAGGAGAAATCTCTTTATACAATCCTATAAACATAAATATCAACATGTCATCTGCTAATTCAAGTGATGTGAATTTAATCTCCAACATCTTTCTCAAAATAAATAAAGGGATTTGATTTTCAAGCATTACTATGTCTTTCAAGATTGCATTATGACCTAATTTCCTCCCTCCATAATCAAACAAATGTGACATCCTTGAGGAAAAACTTAGTATCATTGTTTCATCTTGAATAGTGTAAATTTGTAGGAATTCTAACAAAAATGAGGCATCAACAACCATCATCCACATCAATGTTTCAACATTAAAATTTAAATATTTATGGTAGCATGATCTAATTTTGTGCTCTAACCTTATAAATTGGTCAACAATATGTTCTAACTTGAGACTTTGTAATTGGCTTTGGAATCTTTTTGTCGAAGCAATCTTATATCTCTCCATTTCATATAGCTCTTGACGCCAAAAATGGTAAGGTCCTATTGCAATTTGTTGAGGAATATAAGAATCTGGATCACTAGCCAAAAGTGGCTTAGGTACATTGAAGATAGATACAATAAATTCAACATCATCATCAAGTTCTTTATCTAAGGACTCGCGTATTTTAATCACCCACTCAAGCTCATCAAGATTGGTTTTGGAATCATTTGCCAATATAGGTCTAAAGTTAGACATGTTTTTGGAGAAAATGACTTTGGTGGAAATGACATGTTTTGGTTTTTCATGTAATGAAAGTGAAAGAGAGTTATGCTTTTATTTAATGGCTATTATTTTACAACTTGTTATATTGTAAGAAGAGAAATTTGTTATATTGTAAGAAGAGAAATGCTAGCAACACACCTTCTAACACACACTTTTTAATACTCTTTTTGGTTGGTTAAAACTCACATGGGACCCACCAAATTTATATGGGACCCACGTAATTTGGTGGGACCCATGTGAATTTTAATCAATCAAAGATAATATGTTGAAAAGTATGTGTTATAAGGTGTGTTGCTAACATTTTTCTTGTAAGAAACGTGTTTCATAGGCTTAAATGTCAATGAATTTGGTAAGTTGTTCCTTTCAAGCCTTATAAGTGTGAAAGTAAAATATTTATTATGATATATAAAAATTGGGGGTATTAATGCAGTAACTGTTTATTGCATAATTAAAGGGGGAGTTTTGTAAAAAAAAACATAAACATAAAATATTGGAGTGAATTAAGTCACAAATAAACCAATTACAAAGGAATTGGGCAATCCATCACTACAAACTCAAACCTTATACCAATATTATAGCTACAGAATAATTTGTGGTTTAATTGTATTTTTGTTCTCCTAATTTCGTTGGTTTATGATTTTGATCCCTTGATATATAAATCCAAAATCTTAGTCAATTAATTTTTCGAATTTCAGAAGAAAAAAAAATTAGGGAATATTTTGGACTTATTCTTTGTTAACGTGTCATGTTGAATACAAAGTTTAACAATCATTGGCGTATTACTCTCAATATCTACTTTGTCAAATCAACCTCATTTCTTGTAAATGCCACCTACCAAGAAAAAAAAAATCAACCTCATTTGCGACGTCATTCTCTATTTGCTACATACACATTTTTGTAACATAACACGTGAAGTAGATAAAATAGTCATAAGGAGGGGGGTTGAATTGTGACCCTTTATAAATTATCATAAAACTTAAAAGTGATTTTTAAGTTGCTTACTTGGAATGATTAAGTTAATATTCTGACTTCAGAACGTTCTGAAGTTCATACACAAAAACTGATTAATAAAGTAAATGTGAAGGTGTGTGTTGTGTATACTGAAATTAAAGAGTATAGGGAAGAGAGAAAGAACACACAGAGTTTTATAATGGTTCACCCAATGTGGGCTAGTCCACTCCTCACAATCTTGTGAGAGTTTCCACTATTGTGCTTGAGATAACCTCTCAAATCCTGCACCTTACAACTTTGTTTACCTGAACAATTACAATCCTGTATTCTCTAAGCCTCAGCAGGCTTGCACCTTCTTGCTAAGTTAACCACTTAGACTTTTACAACCTTTGCTCAAACTAACACTTTAGTACCCCTAAAGCTAGATGAGACTTTGTTACAATTTGTAAGAGATTTGAATGTTTGAGAATCAAACAGAAGAGGGGGAAGAAGAAGAAGTTATCTTTGAAAGAGATAACAAAGGGTATTGATTTACACTACAAGAAGGTAAGAAGAGCCTTCAGTGATGATCAATTTCAATTGCAAGAGCTTCAAACAAAATCAAGTTGTTTTCTAGTATGCTTTGCAATTGTGCAAGTAATGTTGAGCCTTTGATCTCTATTTATAGAGTCTTTGGGCTCATATAGCCGTTGTAGGGTGTCCAATGGTGTTATGCCATGTGTCCTGGGTCCCACAAGCTTTTATTTGAAAATCTGGGTGAACATTTTGATCAAAAGATGAACTTTAGAATGTTGTTGTGTTCTTGATGATCTTCATCTGGGTTCATCATGTATGAATGAACACATGAATTTCTAGGCGTGTCATATGCTTTTCATATGAATTTTTGGGCAATAACCAAAGTATGGGTTTTTTCTCATACATTAGAAAGTTACTTTCCCAGATTTGCCTAGGGACTGGTGCAGGAGAGATAAAGTGGATTCTGCATCTTCATGCCCATGCTTTGAGGGATTGTGTGCTCCTTGTACTGTACCAACTCCCATGCGTGTCTATCTCTGATTGAGTAGGACAAATTTGCTTTGTTTTTGCTTTTCACCTATTGTACTGTTCATAAAGTAAGCATGTGCAAAGCTGAACATTCTGATCATCAGAATGTTCCTTTTGTTTCACTTAGGATGATTTGTAAGACTACCATTTGATGTAATCAAATCCTAACAGTGAAACAACAATGAAGAGCAGTGAATATAACATCTAGGATGATATTATCCTTTGGAATATTCCTAGTACTTCAATGTCCATAGTCTTAAATGAACATTGAGTGCCCTTTTTGACATAATCCTTGTATATGCCTTTGTTGCTTGATTGATCCATGCAGAAGTACTTTCCTTGACATTTATTTATGTCACATGTGCCTTGCATGACCTTGATCAATGTTCTTGAGATTCTGGGCTTGTATTACGGCAACCTTCTTATCTCTGCGTGAACATTCTGATCTCTGAGCAACATTCTGATCTAACTTTTTGACCTCAGTGTTAGATCATGAATTCAAATGTCCTTTGATTCTTTGAATCTTGGTATGATTTAAAACTTGTTCCTGTCTTAGTAAAACACTCAAGAGCACAAGTTAAATACCAAGGAATTAATCAAAGTCTATTAATTCTTTAATCATAATGGTTTATTATCTTTAAAATTAATTAGGGATTTTGTCTCAACAACACGGAGACATGGACCAAAACCTAAACCAAAATATTTATAAATTACGAGATTTTTTTTAGAACAAAAAAAAGATACAAGAAAGAAACAAAAAAAAAGTGAACTTATAGGAACGACTTACCTATTTAAGTCTATTATATAATCCAAAAGGAATAAAAACAATTGTTCCGATTTCACGATATGAATCATGAGTGTGGATGGTGGGAAAAGAAATTCTCATTTTCTTTTGAAGAGTTAGGCCCATCATTACTCACCAAAGAAATAAAAACGAGTGAATAGTCAAATTCGTCTCTGAATTTGTAAGGATCAGACAAAACCGTCCTCCAATTTATCGAAGATGATTATGAATTGTTAATGCCCCATAGTTGAGTTGTTAATGCCCCCCAGGAAATGCAGAAAATGTTGTTGTTGAAATGCTGGAAATGTTGTGCCAGGAAATGCAGAAAATGTTGTTGTTGAAAATGCTGTTGCAAATGAAGTAGTGCCTTGACAGGTATGTCTCTTAAATTTTAAGGATCGATTTAGTGTAATAATTTAGGGACTGATTTGAATGAATATGTAATTACAGGGTGTTACTACAAGGAGGTATGGCATTATAGGACCAATTATTTCAAATGAGAGACCTAAACAAACACCAGCGAGGGGTCTTGCACCAGCACATCCAACTGCTCATAGCGTTATTAAAGTATCATATCCAAGTTATGGTCCATCCGGTTCGACTCAACCTAAATTCATGGAGTTTATCCCAACCCCCGAATCTCCAAAGAAGTGATGCTTGATGGAAACGTGTTTAAAATATGCTTTTGAAAATGTAATATTTAGACTTGTTTGAATTATGCCCCATAATAGAGTTTCTTTTTGTCTATGTAATATTTAAGACTTATGACTTTTTTTTTTTGAAAGAAAGACTTATGACTTGTTAATGCCCCATAGTTGGGTTGACTTAAGATTTACTACTTATTTGATGGTATTTTCAAGGATGAAGTTGTGACATATGATTTTTTTACTTTGTTATGCACATATATGCTTCAAGGATTAAATTGATATCTGTTTATATAATTCAAAGACTTATTTGATGGTTTTTTAATATAACGTAGGAATCTATTTGACATCACCGTTAACCAGTGTTTAAAACATGGACCGAACCGATTGATCGGACCGTGAACCGGTGGGATGATCGGTTCGGTCTGCTCAAAGGCCCGGATATGCAAACAAACCGGTGAAACCCGGTATGACCTGACCGGGTCGCTGGTCCAACCGAGAACCGTTTCAACCCAGACCGGATTGATAATTGAATAAATTTTTTAAAAAATGCCAAAATTTGCACAGAGAGAACCGAACCGGGAAAAATGGTTTTGCATATGAAATCCTTACCACTTGGCCAAGTGAATTTACTTGAAATAAACGCATAAAAGGTATATATTTTAATTGCTTTCATTAAGAAACATGCAAAATTAAACTCTTGTATCAAATTTTTCCCCTCTTTTTTTTTGGGTTAAATATGTTTTTGATCCCTATAAATATACCAACTATTCGTCTTAGTTCCTCCAAAATTTTCCTTCAACTTTTAGTCCCTATAAAATTTTCCATCTTCACTTTTGGTCCCTCTTTCAAAATAAACTCATATGTAGAATTCATATTTTTGAATAAAATTTTGCAGAAAAATTCATAATATTATAAGAATCTCTCCCAAAATAAAAATTAGAATTTTTTAACAAAACATAAATTTAATATGAATTTTTATAAAAATTCATATTAAATTTATGTTTTGTTAAAAAATTCTAATTTTTATTTTGAAAAATATTTTTACAATATTCTACACATTTCTGCAGAATTTCATTTAAAAAAAATACTAAAATTAACTTGAAAATAGGGACCAAAAGTAGTAATTAGAAATTTTATAGGGACTAAAAGTTGAAGGAAAATTTTAGAGGGACTAAAACGAAAAGTTGGTATATTTATAGGAATAAAAACATATTTAACCTTTTTTTTTTTCAATTGCAAGGATACTGCTTTGTTTTTAAAGAAAACTCATGCATTTTTTTCTTACTATCACCTACATCTTTATTATTATTTTTTTAATCTATAATGTATCAATGAAACATTATTTATTTCTTTTTACCAAAAAAACATTGTTTTCCGAGGGAATGTGTTGATTTATTTTTTTTGGGTGATAAAATATTGTTAATTTTATATTATTTTTTTGACATAATGTTTTTTTTAAAAGGTGTTAATTTTATGTTTCTTTTTTGACAACCGACCAATGAATCAATGACCCAATATTTTAACCGGATCAATCACCAGTTCGGGTTTTAAAACACTGCCGTTAAAACCTCAAATGGATGAAGAGACTAAATTGATTCTCTGATATTATGAGAGACTAAAGTGATTGATATACGACAAATTCAAGAATAAAATAGCCATTTCTATAAATTGAGGGACGATTTTGTCCGATTCAAAACTAAAAATAAAAAAAGTCACTCAGCAGTTCCATCCAAAAAAACAAAAACGCAAACCGCAGCAGATATACATTTGAAGATTGCGCGCAATTGATGCCAACATAGGTTCTTGTCTCTGTTTCCCAATCCCTCAAACTTTTCATCTTTCAATTTGTTTCTATTCTCTCTTTGTTTGTTTCATTCCTCAACCTGTTTTAATTTCGTAACAATATATAAAAAAACAACAACATTGTTTACTAGTTAGTTAGTTACTACCTATTATGTTGAATTTTCAATTTCAGTTTCACAATTCTGTTCCTTGTTGCTTTCATAAACATGGTTACTACTCTTTTCTTACTCTTCCAACTGTTTGTAGTAATAATTACCTTAGCAACAATGTTGTTTTGTTTTCACAACAACCAAATTGTTGTGTTCCCTCAATTGGGTCATTAGGGTTTCATCATTCCACCACACCACTCTTGTCTAAGGATAATAGTCTTGTTCCTACTGTTGTTGATTTTAACCTTCCTCAACAAAAATTTGATAATGTTGATGATGATGTTGACTATGATGATGTTGTTGTTGATGAATATGATGATGTTGTTGTTGTTGATAATTTCGATGATGAAGATGAGAACGATGAAGGACGAGAGGAATTTGATTCATCTTTTGTGTCAAATAAGAAATTGTCTCCTTTAGGAGAAGTGGAAGTGGAAGAAGATGTTGATGTGTATTTTGGGGCGGAGAAGGAATTGGGTCCCTTGGGAGAAGTGGAAGAAGAAGATGTTGATGTGTCTTTTGTGGCGGAGAAGGATTTGCGACGCCTGTGTTCGAAAGTTGTGAATGAGGATGGAGTTCTTTTTTTGGAGGAAATGGATGAGAATGTGTTATCTGATAGGATTTTGGAGCTTAGTAGAACTAATAAGATTAGGAGTGCAATAGAATATTTTAGGTCAATGGAAATGTTTGGTCTTTGTCCAAATATTCATGCTTGTAATTCTCTTTTGTCTGGTCTTCTGAGAAACGGGGTGTTTGAGGATTGCTTTGAAGTGTTTGATTTTACGAAAGAGAAAGGGATAGCTACGGGACATACTTATAGTTTGATTCTTATGGCATGTGCGAAAGCTCAAGGATGTGATTCGGCAGTTGAATTCTTCAGAAAACTAGTAAGGGAATGTGACGTGGAGAAGGGTTTTGATGCGGTTGTTTATAACACAATGATATCGATCTGTAAGGAGGTTGATAATTGGAGTGAAATAGAGAGGTTGTGGAGGAGTATGAACGAAAATGGGTGCAATCCAACGCTGGTTACGTATCGCCTGTTAATTAGTAGTTTCGTACGTTGTAACCAAAGTGAGCTTTCTCTTTATGCTTACCATGAAATGCTTCAAAATGGATTTGAACCAAACAGCAATATATTAAATTCCATCATCTGTGTATGTGCTAAAGAGGGAAAATGGGATGAAGCATTAAGCGTCTTTCAGAAAATGTTGACAGGTGACTTCAAACCGAACTTAGTTGCGTGCAATGTATTGATTAACTCACTTGGAAGGGCAGGGGAACTCAAACTGGCATTTCAGGTATACAATACGATGAAATCGTTTGGCCAAAAACCAGATGCGTATACATACAACGCTCTAATGACTTCTCTCAACAAGGCCAATAAACACGATGAAGCTCTCAAGATTTACAATCAGATTGAAAGAAGTCAAATTTGTGAATTCAACAAACATTTATACAATACTGCTTTGATGTCTTGTTCGGAGCTTCGGCTGTGGGATAGAGCTGTTGAAATTCTGTGGCAAATGGAAGCTTCTGGACTGTCTGATTTGACAGTTTCGTACAACCTAGTGATCAGGACTTGCGAGCTTGCGAGAAAGCCGAAAATTGCATGGCAGGTGTATGAACATATGGTTCACCAGAAGTGCAGTCCAAACATATTTACTTATCTTTCCATTATAAGATGCTGCACTAGAGGAGATCTCTACGAAGAACTAGAAGAAATTCTAAATGTGAGTCAAAAAACTTTTTTTTTCCTTGAATTTCTTAGCAATATTTGTCTTAGTCTAGTTTGTTGTAAAACTACAAGTAATTCTTAATTATCTATTGCTAGCTAAAATAGTTTTCTAAATAGATAATACTTGAACCTCTATTAAGGTATATATTTGTTTACACTAGCATTACTTTCACCTAACTGTTTCAGTAGTGTTTTAAAAACAGGACTGAATAGTTTGAGGTTGAATTTGAACCAACCATTACTATGGTTGAGTTATTGTAGAGGTTCGATCGCAGTTTTGCCCCGGTTGGAGCGGTTTTAGGTGGTTGAACCATGATCTAAAGGCCTTGCTGGTTTGGTTTTTAAAACATTTAACATCAAAATATTTTGTGAATTTTACACCTTCAGTGTATGATTTAAATTTTGGATTTCAAAATAATGTATATTTGAATCACATAGACTATGAAAGAAGAAACATCATTTGACCTTACTGATTGAATCAATATGCTGGAATTGTATGTGGAAGAGCTATATTGACCATCATAGATCCCCTTAATTTGGGGTTAATTTCCAAAAGGTTCTTCTATCTGTGATTTTATAAGAGCAAGCTACTTAAGTATTAATTAAAAAATTCCAAAGAGACAATGGTTTCCAAAAAACTTTGCATTGAGAAATTCGCCAAACCGAAAAATTTAGCACTGTTTGTCTTGATATTATGCTTGCTGAGTATTATGTATACATGGATACTGCTGATCAAATTTGACTTTTCCTTGTAAGTAACTAAATTTCTCCTGACATAAACTCATTAATATCTGTTCCTTTTGCAGAAGACTGTGCCAAATGCTGCTCTTTATAATGCTGCTGTTCAAGGGATGTGCTTACGTGGCAACATTAACTTGGCAAATGAGGTTTACACAAAAATGCTGGAACACGGTCTTGAACCTGACATCAAAACACGAGTACTGATGCATCCTACCATAAGAAAATAGTCAATAAATTGCTGTTGCTGTCGACTAACATAACAGAGTTTTGAAAAAATGATGGAAGGGAGGATAATATCATTGTGACCTGAATCAAGGTTGGTTGAACATTAAGTAACTCTTTTTGGGTGCGCTAGGAAATAGAACAACAGACTCAAATGTCACTGTAAGTCTGTAACAACTGTATAGTTACTGTCTGCACTCCTTTCTCTCCTTCTATACTGCCGAGTTATGTAAAAATTATGTTTAGTATGTATGTAAAAGATGCATGAGTTTTTTGTGAATAGTAGTTTTTTGTCCATGAGTTGTCAGTATAAGAGTTTGACCTTGTAACTGTAAGAGATGGAGTTCAGAGTTTCTCAGAGACGGTTGTAAAATAACCATCAGTATCGCTCAAGTTAATAAAAATTTCCCTCTTCATCATTTTCTTTTAAATGATGGAAATTCCCAATCATTGTAATTTTTTGTATGCTATGTTCAATATTTCATTTCCTAGACATAACTGGTGTCTCTCTTGCAACTAGTTTTTGCAGTATTAGTGTTGGATCTTTGCAACATGTTCTTTGAAATACATTCTGCTTTAAGTATTTCATAAGCATTTAGTCTTAATTTCAGTTTTTCTTATGATATGTGGACAACCATACTTTTCATTTTCTCTACCGAGAGATTCTAAAATGCATATTTTCATTTTTCATAGCAGACTTTGGTCTGTCAGAAGAATAGTTGGAAATAATTACTGCTCTTTTTTTTCTTCCTCATAACTGTATTGAAACTAGGCCTTGTTTGGATAAACAACTTACTTCTTATAGCCTAAGTGCATATTATATAAGTGCTTATGCATAAGCTATTTTAACAAAAGGTAAAATAAAGTCAAAATGTATTCATACAAGCTATAAGCTGTTTATATAAGTTACTTCTATAATCTCTCTCAAACAGTATCACAAGAACTTATGCCAGTAGATTAGTTCAAATAAGTCAATCCAAATAGGCATCTAGTCTTTGTTTTGACAGTACCATGGTTCAAAGTTCTACCCCTGGAATGTCTTATGCTCATTTATTTGATAAAACTATATGTCATGTCTTTATTTATGGTACACCTTTGGAAATTAACAAATATGGTGTGCATTATCTTGCTATTGAATGTCTTCTATAATGAATGTCATTTAACTGTTCAACAGTTTGTGATCAACCTCAGTTCAGGGAATAAAAAGAAGTTGTGTTAGTTTGATACCAGTTAGACTTTGGTGGTATGTTTTCTCAAGATATATACACAGAGAGAGAGAGAGAGAGAGAGGAGAGAGAGAGAGAGAGAGAGAGAGAGAGAGAGAGAGAGAGGGAGAGGGAGGGAGGGAGGGAGGGAGGGAGGGAGGGAGGGAGGGAGAGAGAGCGAGAGAGAGAGAGAGAGAGAGAGACTATCAGAGTGACTAGGAAAGATTTGAAAATTAATGAGTTGGACCGAAATATGATGTATGATAGAACATTATGGAGTAATTTGATCAATGTAGCCGATTCCTGCTTAGTGAAAAAGGCTTTGTTGTTGGTTGTTGTTGTTCCAATTTCATCATATCTATTTCATATGAAGTTGTCTAAATTTCAGTTTAATATTCGTGTTTTAAATATAATTTTTTTTTTTTTTACTAATTGAAATAGAATTGGGTTGTAAGAGACAAATTTGTACATAAAAGTTTTCGGCTAAAAAGGACAGTTACTTTTGGACATGAGCTCTACATATTATGGTATATATCTCCTAAAAAAAAAATATATCCTTCACCATAATAAATCATAATGTAATTATACTTTAATTAAATTTTTATTTTATTTTTAGAATGAGCCACCAAAGCATCTTGAGTTTTCTTTGATCTTGAGCATTCAACTTCAAGATCAAAGAAGACTCAAGGTGTTTGGTGATATGGAGGTTCGAGTAAGATGACTATTAGCCAAAAATGTTGATAGAATTTAAGATTTAATTCATCCAAAAATGTTTTCGGCTCATAGTATTGATCGATTCACATGGTTATCTTCGAGATATGGAGGTTCGAGTAAGATGACTATTAGCCAAAAATGTTGATAGAATTTAAGATTTAATTCATCCAACCCTAGACATTTATCTGGTTTCATTTCAAATAAGGCATCATGGAATTCAGTCTTGGAAAATAGAGCTATTAACATCCAAGCTATCGTCATCGGTTAAACATCTATGCAAGGCGGATAAAGCAAGGGACCAAACTGTGTTCTGGCATTCAAACAAATCACCAGAGTAATCCAAGTAACTTTCTGGATCTCTTCTTCCTTATCAACAATAACGTCGTTACTTTCAAGTAAAGATTTTATAGTATGTACCTTGCGATGCGCTAAAGCTGCTGCATGAAAAAATTCGGTATTTAGATCCCCATCGCTAGATTCTAGTTCAATGAGCCACACATTTTCAAATCTGAATCCTTTTTTGACATGTCTTTCGCCCGAGTTATCACACATCACCACTATAGGATAGTTGATCTGAAATAGTGACTGCAGAATTTTCTGTTTTAGCATTAGGGAATAACTGCATCCAATCTAAGGTAGAATTACATTTTACTGAAATTACATTGCATATACTTTATTGCATATACTTTGTCTTACTTCTACTTAGACGTAAGCCATATGCTTCTAAGACTTGTCTATAAGTCTCCAACGTTCAATTCAATTCCTCCCTCGACTCTCCAAGAAGGATTATATTATCTGTAAAAAGCACACATCTCAGTGCTAACTCTTATATGTGTTCTGTAAGTACATCCAAGACTAAGGTAAAAAGACATGGGTTTAAGGTTGATCCTTGGTGCAATCCTAAAGTTACGCGAAAATCGTCAATGTCTCCATCATGTGTCCTACTAGTTTAATCCCTTTCATACATATCTTTGATAGCTTAAATATCAGCAATCCTAACTCCTTTCTTCTCTAAGTTCTCCACAAAATCTCTATAGACATTCTATAGCGCTCTCTCCAAATCAATTAAAACTAAGTGCAAGTCATTTTTATCCGTCCGATATCGCTCCAACATACATCTAAGTAAGTAGATCGCTTACGTAGTCAACCTTTCAGGCATAAATCCAAATTGTTTATCTGTAACTCTGTTGGAACAAAGGGTGTTTTGCAATTATACCACTTAAGTTTTGATGATAACAAGGTATTAAAATTATCAATTGGATATGCTAAAAGTTTATTCAAGTGTACAGGACCATTATCAAAGATTTATTCATAAGAGGTTCTGACTGAATGAATTAAAGAGCAAAGGAATTTAAATTAAAGCTTGAAGAGCATCTGATTGAAAGCGCTCCTGGAAAAGATATCATCAGAAGCATAGTGCGTTTGAAGAAAGCGCTCCTGAAGATGACGTCATCAGAAGCTAGTTCTCCAGAAGCAAGTTCATCAGAAGCTATTTCACCAGAGGCTGAAGAGCGTTGACAAAGTACTGTGTACAAAGTGTACAACCACTAAGTCTGCGCATGTCTCTGCAACCACCATCTCTGCAATGTGTCTCCTATACAAGACAAGAATAACAACATTATTCGCAGACATTGTTCCTTTCTTTATTGGAATGGATTTGAAATTGTTTCTTATAGGACAATCTTCAAATCAGGCAAAAGATCAATGGTGAAAATTCAAAGTTTCAGTCAAGACAAGTTGATGAGCTGGCTGGTTCCCAACGTCTCTCAAATCCTCTATAAATAGGGATAAAGACTTGAAGAACTAACATATAGATATACACGAACAAGGCTTGTGCTAAGATTATTCATATTCTCTCAAAGTCGAAAACATTGCTCATCAACAACTTAGATAATTCTTACAAAAGTTCATATCCTAGAATTTCTAAGTGTCTAGAAAAACAGAGTATGTTCTGTTCGTATTGTTTTGTGAATCCCTCTGATAGTATATCAAGTATTCAAAACTCTTTTCAATTCTTTGTAATTGTTTAGAAAAGTCTCTTTCTTGTGTGATTGAGCAAAGGAGTCTCTTGGAGTTGTCCTTGAGCATAAAAGTCTCTTTCTTGTGTGATTGAGCAAAGGAATTCTCTTACTTGTGTGTTTGAGCAACTTGTAATTTGATATTACATTTTAGTGAAACTCTTCTTGGAAGTGCAAGGGGACAGGACTACTTCCGGATTGTGGAAGGAACCTGTATAAATTGCTTGTGTTCTTCTTTCTTTTTCTGCACTCTTACTCTCTATCCGCTTCACTAAGACTCTGAATTCTATCAGACTCTGATCTTGAGAACAGTTGTTGTTTTTGTGAGAAAGAAAAGTTTTTGAAAACACAATTCAACCCCCCCCCCCCCCCTCTTGTGTTTTTCCCACCTTCAAACTCGAGACTCTTTTATTAGTCTTTGTTCAATCACCATTTCCCATAACTTTGTCGCAGGACTCATAAGTTTGATTTCTCTATAACTTTATCAATTTTGTATACATCCTTGTTCTTATAGATTAGAATTAAAGTGTTTATTCTCCCCCTCTTTGGTACCTAATGATTGATATAACCCGCCAAAACCTTGTGTTCTTGCTTTGCTCACCGTCTTTTTGGTCTCTTAGCTCTCTTAAAATTCTCCCAAGTTTCAGTATTTTTACGCCTTGACCAATCTTTTAAACATTTCCATTTGATTCTCACTTTGCTTTGAACACTTTCGTTCAACCACCAAGATTTTTTTACCCCTAGATCCAAAACCTCTTGATTCTCGTAAACTCTTCTTTGCTACTTGTCTAATCTCATGTTCCATATTCACCCGCATATCATTTGCACTTCCTTGTAGCTTCCATAAAACTCCTTATAAAAGATTTTGTCTTGGAAAGATCTTTGTTTTTCGACTTTAAATGCCACCACTTGATCCTCGAAGCCACATTGTGGCTTCTTATCTTCGCTCTCCTTTGAACTTTTTCATCCATAACCAATATTCTTATGTTGAATAGTCAAGCTCTTTAGGTATAACTTTACAGTCCCAACAAATCTTTCTGTTTGGTTTCTTAATAAGAAATAAATCTATCTGAGAACATGTCACTCCACTATTATATGTGATAAGATGTTGCTCTCTTTTCCTAAAGCACATATTAGCTATAGTAAGATCAAAAGCAATACTTTCTGCATTTATCTCCCCAAAGTTATACCCCATGCAAGCCCTCAAAATTACTCTAACCACTTCCTACATGCTTATTTAGACCCCCTTCTAGAAAGATATTTTTCCTAATAGTATTTCCTGAATTAAAACCTCTAAATCCTCCAAAAACTTTACTTAATGTGTTATTCTAATCCTACCCGAGGTGCATAAGCACTAATAACATTAAAGGTGTCTTGTTTCCCTACAAATTTTAGGTTATCTAATTTGATCTACTATCCATTTTACATTTATAATATTTTTTTTTCCACTCCTTACCCACAATAACGTCTATCTCATTTTTCAATCTAACTTTTCTAGTGTACCAAAGCTTAAAACATGAACTATCTAATTTTTTCTCCTTTTCACCCGCCCACCTGGTTTCTTGTAGGCACATAGATTAATCTTCCTCCTAGTCGTAGTGTCCATTATTTCTATAGATTTTCCTGTAAGAGTGTATATATATTTCAAGTTTCAAAACGAATAAATATATCCCGGGGCCGAGGTTCAAACCCCAGACACCCTACTTATTTACCTTAAAGGTAAATTTTTCTAGCCAGTAGACTATATGACGAAAAAGAAAAGCATATCGACAACACATGTCTGACTTTCTACGAGTTTAGATAAAATAACTTTTACAATAACTAATGAATTGTTTCTTTTTTCATTTTTAAAAAATGAATAGAAAACAAAGAGGAATGCTAGGGTCACACCATCTAACACTCTCTTTTTAACACACCCATACATGTGAAGCCACGTCATCTCCTTTTTTTAATTCTTAACCTGATAACCGGCTATCCAAGTTGACAGAAATATTTGCTATTTTTTATTTTTTTGGAATTTCAAACTTTTACACTACAACCATATGCACAAACCCCACGATTTTCCAGATCTGACCCATCTTGCTTTTCTCCATCGTCTCCCAGAGCTATATGTTTTTTTTTTGAGGTCTACTGTATTTGTCGTGAGTTCCAATCTGTTCTGGCGACGTTGCGTTAGCGGCCACCGTCTCTGTTGGGAGCTCCGGTGGCCTTTTCTGTCTCTATTATATTGTGAAGCAGAGCATTGACGGTGGCTATGGCATCTTTGTTTTGTAAGTGACATTTTTTATTTCGCAAGTGTTTAATTAAATCAAACTCCAATACATCACCGTCGTCGGCATAAGAACAATAATTAGTCATGTTTGCTTCCAATTTACTTTGTGAGCAATTGACAAAATGGGCAATAAAACCTTGGGAGAACGAGAAGAAACAAGATGGACGGTGAATACATAGAAGATGAAAAGCTTAGACCCATATAATAATTAAAACAATAAAATAAATGGTTAATAGTGTTTTACCCCCTGTAATATAGGCCATTTTCGGTTTTCTCCCCTGTAAAATATTTTTTTTTGAATTTCATCCTTGTAATTTGAAGATTTTTTGGTTTTGAACCTTCATGAAAAATTTCACCCCCTGTAATTTGAGCAAATTTAGGTTTACCCCCCTTGTAATTTGAACAAATTTTAGTTTACCCCCTGCCATATCTTCGATTTTGTACAGTCAAAATTCATGAAGGTTCAAAACCAAAAATCTTCAAATTACAATGACGAAATCCAAAAAAAATATTTTACAGGGGGTAAAACACTATTTACCCTAAAATAAAATGGTAAAGCCTATTAAATTGAACCGATAGCCAAAAACTAGAATTAAAAAAAGTGATGATGTGGCTTCACATGTATATGGGTGTGTTAAAGAGAGAGTGTTAGAGGGTGTGACCCTAATATTCCTCAATTAATAAATAAAATAATCGGAAATGTTAAGAAAAAAATATTTAAAACGTATAAAAATTAATCAGGTATTATATAAGTGAACTTCCTTCGATATTTTTTTTCTATGCCTCAGAGGTCAATTCTATAGAAGGTTCTTCATATAATTCTATTTTAATTTTTTTATATATATATATTTAGAGTATTAAAATAATTTCTATCATAACTTATTATTTTCCTCTCATTAAACATTTTTAAATAAATTTTTTTTCACTGTCCATCCAAAAATGCAGGATTATTCATTTCATGTTGATAAAGACAGTAATATTAAAATATTTACTACACCTTTTTACTAATTAGGATTATAAATGGTTATTTGATGTGTTAACTAATGAATAAAATAAAATAATTTAATAATATTATAACGATTTTAATATTGGAATAACAGGATTTGGGCCTTATTTTTTTAGTTTGCTCTGATTTCTTCACCACTTTTCTCCATATTTCTTTTAAATAATTCTGTATATTATTTAATAAAATGATTGACTTTTTGTTTTCGAGGAATGCTATGGTCATACCCTCTAACACTCTCTTTAACACACCCATACATGTGAAGTCACATCATCACTTTTTTTTAATTTTGGTTTTTGGCTACCAGTTCAATTTAATAGGCTTTACCATTTTATTTTATTGTTTTAATTATTATCTGAGTCTAAGCTTTTCATCTTCTATGTATTCACCGTCCATCTTGTTTCTTCTCGTTCTCCCAAGGTTTTATTGCTCATCTTGTCAATTGCTCACAAAGTAAATTGGAAGCAAACATGACTAATTATTATTCTTATGCCGACGACGATGATGTGTTAGAGAATGTGACCCTAACATTCCTCTTATTAATTTATACATTCAATTCACTCATCATAATTCCTTATCAAAAAAGTTCTAATTATCAAATAATATAGTAATTGTTTTATTGCCCTTGTCTTTCTCAACACGAAATGAATTATTTCAAAGCTGGCTAGGATACGTATATAGTTACTAAAATTTTCATTATTTTTTTCTAAAGTGTATACTATATGAATACGTACTGATCCAAAATTATCTCATCCAGCTCAACAATCATAATCCTAATGGGGAAATAACTTAGTGAATATTTTAATATAATTGTTTTCTCTTAAGCGGGCCCCGCAAGTGGGCGGTGAGATTGGTCCCCTCGAATTGAATTAGTTGATTATTGGATCGGATACCAAGTTTTCAAAAAAAAAATTTGTCTTTCTCAACACGAAATGAATAATCTCATAATTCTAAACTGAGTACATGCAAAACTTTTTTTTTTAACAAACAAAAATGGATTAGCAGTCCTCTCAACATAAGTTGTACAAAAAAAATTAGGCTTAAATACACTTTTCATCCCCTATGTTTCAAAAAGTTGCGGTTTTGGCCCCCTTTAAAAAAAAAATGGATATTTTAACCCCTAACTTTTATCTCTCTTTTGAATGGCTGATTTTGACCAAGTCAAAGCCTATCTGTCAAATCACTTAAGTGACAAGGATGTCATCCGTACATTTTTTAATTAAAAATAATTATAAATACCATGTGTGTATTTCTAAAATAAAAAAAATAAAATAAGGAAAAGGTGAGAAACACGTGAGAACCATCATCAAGCTTCTGTTTAAGCTTTTTCCGCAATGTAAAACAACAACAACAACAACCGCACCATCATCATCTCCTATCCCAATCTGCCCACCGCACCACCACCTCCTTCCAACAACCACCACAACAGAAACAACAACAACCACACCACCATATTTTCCATTGATTCTCTTCTTTCTCTTCTACTAGATTAAGAGAGTTTGAGAGTTTGAAGATGAGGGATTAAATTTTGTGTTGATTTGGTTTGCGAATAATTCAGCTCTAAGCTTCTGTTTAAGCTTCTTGTTTGAGAGAGTTTTGATCAATCACTTTTTAGGGTTTTGATTCTTTTGGGGGAAAATGCAAATCAATCTGGAACATTGTTAATTGGGTCATTTTTCTTCCATAAAGTTCTCATTTCTACTTCTAATTCACTTATCACTACATGTTTTGGGAACCCAATTTGGAACATTGTTAATGCGTCATTTTCACCTTATCAATCTGCTCCTTCCAATTCTTCTTCTTCAAACCCACCTGCACCGAAATCTTCCTTTGGGATAATGTGACTGTTTTCTACCTCTTCTTCATCATTACAAGGCTGATAGTTACCGATTCTTATTTTTTAGATTTGTATTCGTTGTTTTAAAGTAATGAAGGTGTGAGAAGAAAGAAAACGAGGAAGGAGAAGAGAATTGAGAGGGGGAATCATATCCTGTTAAGAATGGTGTTGAGAAGAGGAGAGTATGAGTTTTCTGGGCTTGTGCTAGAAATCACGTAAGGAGAGGAGAGAGTGTTTTTTGTTTTTACAACTCTTTTCTGGGTTTTTTGTTGTTGTTTTTCTAGGTTCTATGTTGAAGGATTATGAAGATGAAGAATGAGGGGAAGGAAGAAGATGAAGAAGGGGAAATTTTTTTAGAAACTCACGTGCATCTTTGTTGTATTTTTTTTATTTTTTTTAATTCTTGAAATACATGAGTGGCTTTTCTTTTATTTTTTAAATGAAAATTACACAGTTGGCATGCCAAATCACTTAAGTGACTTGACACATAGGCTTTGACTTGGTCAAAATCAGCCATTCAAAAGAGAGGCAAAAGTTAGGGGTTAAAATATCCATTTTTTTTAAAAGGGGGTCAAAATCGTAACTTTTTGAAACACAGAGGGTGAAAAGTGCATTTACTACTAGAAAAGAACAAGCAATTCAGTCAAAAATACAACAAGAGGTCAGCCATGCCTAAACACGACAAAGGACTCGACCACCACAAATGGTCACCAAAAATAAAAACTGCGTTATTAGCCTTCAGCCACCACAACTAAATCATTGGGACAATGGTAATTCAAATAATTTATTTGAGAAATTATTTTCAAATTAAAATTCCAAAAATAAAATAAAAATTAAAGTTAAATTACATGATGGTCATATCCATAAACAAGTATTACTTTTAGCTGAACATTTTTGAACATTTTTATGAAACTTAAATAAGTGAATTAAATTAAATGAGCATTATGACATAAAACACAATTGAATGTATATACAGGACAATATATTGACACCATTGATTGAATAAAACATTCACATGCACATATTTTATGTTACTAAGAATAAAACATCCTTTTAGAAAACCAAATTCACACTACAAAATTGAGGCATTTTTTCTTCCAATTACAGGTCAAAAGCCACCAATCTTCTTCTTTTTGTATTTTTGAATTATATCTTGCAGACAAGAAGATATATTAAAAGTTACAAAAGAAGAAGTTCTACTGCTTGATAGCCAAATTCATTTACTATGTTATCCTCTTGTCTGAGCAATCATTGATCAATGAGATAGCAAAATTTCACAAGTTGAAATGAGAGAACATCCTGCAACTAACTTATTAAAATTTACATTGGTTTTGTTGAAATTTACATTGGTTTGGTTTTGATTCTACCTTAGTATAACTGGTCTAGATTGAACCGGTTGAACTGCAGTTGCATGCTTCATTTCGTTTTTATTATTTAATTTTTTTTTTGGTGTCTGGTTAGTCATGGTTCAATTAAATCATGATTAATCGGATCACAAAATAAAATTATGAGTTAATGGTTTTTGTCGTGATAATTAGGAGATTTTATCTTATAGCTCAAGTATTGCAATAAAATAATGAGATTGAGGAAAGAAGAACAAGGATCAATGGAGCAAACTAGTATTATTCATTAATTTTTTTTGCCCCTACAACGGGGCAATACAAGACACTGAAAAAAGAAGGGTTAATAGTGTTTTGCTCAAATTAGAGGGAGTGAACTTTTCAAAGAAGGTCCAAAACCAAAAAATCTTCAAATTATAAGGATGGAATTCAAAAAAAATATTTTACAGGAGGAAAACCGAAAATGACCTATATTATAGGGGATAAAACACTATTAACCCAAAAAAGAAATACAAGACATTGAATTCAAGAACTGTATTTAAACTATGAAAGCAATAAAAGACTGGAGGTTCTATGAAACACCAGCAAAGACACAGACACCAAACCCTACGCTCCGACACTAATAATGAATTGAAAAATAAAAATAATGAAAGTAATCACATGTGTCGGTGTCCTGTGTCGTCGGACACGGACACATGTTAGACACCAAACACATTCAATCTGAAGTGTCAGTGCTACGCAGCTTGTATCAATCTAATTTTGAAGAGCAGGATGATCATGTGATGGAGCAGCAGGTTGAGAATGATTTAGGACATCATAGAGAACAAGCAAATTGAAAACACTAGGTTGTGTCAGCCAAGCAGCCAGCACTTCTCCAGTAGACACCAATCTTCCCAAATTATTCTCATAAATTCTGAAAGGTGACCCCATACCATGAAGCAGTGCTTCAACAGCCTTTTTTAAAGTTCCATCCCCCATTACCTTGCTATGTTTGCCCCAGCCAGTTAAAATGCTACAACAAAACAATGAAATTGTGATTAACAATTTAATCTTTTTAATCCAATTAAATGAAAACAATAAAAAATTCATAGATAGTAAAGATTCATACTTCACAAACTTAGGCAGTTGAATGCCTTGAAAAACAGAATTATGCAAACTGAGCAACCATGAATGAACCATTGCACAAGCAGCACCACAAGACATCATATGCAAATCCAAGCAAGAAATCGACCAATCGCCTTTCCACACATTTCGGCGTCTCCCTTCAATTGCAACCATTTCAGCTCCGCGTCTCTGATGTCGATAACAAATTTTATTATAAAAAAACAGAAAATTAGAATGTTAGATAAACAAATTAGAAAATTAACAGAAGCAAAACTGGAACATTTCTGATGGCTGGACTTTTTACCTGACCAAAGTGCCACAGCATATCTGTGAGGGCGTTATAAAAGGCAGACGAAGTTGAAGAATCCATACGCATGAGTTCATCGAACAGAATCTCAGCACGAAGCCATACTCGTTCCCTGTAGCCCATCAACAGTCCATTGGTGACACCATACACTTGATTATCAAACACACGGAGCGTGTCTAACAGCATTGAAGCATCCTCGTATGAATTGCAGCGACTGCATCAAAATGAATCAAATTAAATGGTTTGAAAATGGTTATAATTCATGCGAGAATATCAACGTACAAATTACAAAAGATGTATAATTCAAGAAATATTGTCTAAGTATTTACCTGCAAGCATTCAAAACGGCTGAAAATGTGACAACATTTGGTTTAATGTTCAGCTCATGCATTTTTTGGAAGAGCCACGATATGCAGTGTTTGTCTTGTCTTCCCCTCCTATCCTTCTTTATATGTCGTGCTTTTTCAGCAGCAAGTTGCTCGAACATCATCAAAATCCGGTCCTCCCCCGGCTTATTCTGAAAAGCCCCATCAATAAACATAGGAGACGATTGTTCAATCGGAATGGCATCAGAAGAACCATTAACTCCATCTTCTAAAGTTCGTGATTGTTGAGATGCATCAATAATGGAGTTGAAGGTGACCACATTTGGCTTTATTCCTTTCTCCATCATTGCTATAAGCAACATAATAGAAGACTCCATTAAACCATTTTTGCATAGTGTGTCGATGATTGCACTATAAAAGACAACATCGATCTCCAACCTTGCCATCTTGAACTCTCTATAAACATCCATCGCTTCTTGAAACATTTCACCTTTAGTGTACATATCAATCATTGTAGAGTAAGTTAGCGTATTTGGATATATATTCCGAGCCTTCATCTCTTCAAACAGTCTTCTAACTTCATCATACATGCCATGCTTGCCATACCCGGACAAAAGTGCATTGTAGGTTACTACATCTCTATTAATTCCACTTCTCTCCATCTCTTTGCACTTCTCAATAGCTTCATCAAGATTGCCGAGCTTCGCGTAAATTCCGACCAAAGTGTTATAGGACACTCTATCAAGACAAACAGATCGGAGCTTCATTTCTTCGTACAAATTTATGGCATCTTCCAAGAGGTTAGCTTTGGCATAGCCATCCATAATTGTACTATAAGTGACCACATTTGGCCAGACTCTCTTCGACAACATCTCTTCGAATGCCCTTCTAGCCAAATCAATTTGTCCGGCTTTACACAAGGTGTCTAAGTACGTGTTGTAAGTAAACACATCACGAAGAATACGTTTGTGGTCCATTTCACTCAATAATTTTTGAGCCATTTCCCACATGCCCTTCGATGCGCAAACAGAAAGGAGTGAATTGTAAGTTAGCCGATCTGGCATTATGCCGTTGGCTATCATTTCATCGTAATACTTAATGACTACATCAAAACTCACTTCCCCTTTCGCCCCAGCATCAATGATTGAATTGTACGTTATCACATTAGGTACAATTCCCCAGCTACTCATGGACCTGAACAAATCCACGGCATCAGGGAAGCGCCCATTTCGGCCAAATGCACTAATCATGGCCGAAAAGGAATACACGGTGTTTCCATACCCTTCAAGCCTAGCTCTTTCAAACAATCCTAAAGCAAGATTAATCTCCCCTAACTTACCAAGAGTGCCAATCATAGCACTCACTAGCTTCCCCTTAGCAACCCTCCCATTTTGTTTCGATATAATGAAATCAAAACACTTTGTAGCATGCAAAAGATTACGAGTATTACCAAACTCTTTTAGCATATAAATATAATCTTCAACCTCCCATAACTTATGTTCATATGTAATAAAAACATTGTCGATAACAGCAATATTGTTACCAGCTTTGAATAGACAGCTAAGTGCCTCGTCAGCCGCATAACTGTGAGCATGTTTGTTTGGAGTCACCCTCGGCATTCCAGAATGCATCTTGGCCGCAAACCTCGTTGACCTCCTGCCAGAAAACTCAGGAGCCAACCTTGATTGCCTTCCATCCAGAAAATTGGAGGAATATGCAGCTCTGCCTCTGCCATTGCCCCTGCCACCACCAGCACCAGCAGCAGCACTTCCACTTCCATTGGCACCTACTTCAGCAACAGCAGCAGCAGCAGCTAAAGGTGCAGAGTTTGAGTTGGAATAGTGGCTAGACGACGAAGACCAACGGTCTCTAGGACGCTTATGAGTACTGTGGTGACTATGTCTACTGTTTTGTTGATTTTGGTGATTGTGATTATGATTTTGGTGATTTTGGTGACTTTGTCTCGGAGCAGAAGGGAGTGAGGAGTAGTTTGGTGGAGGGGTTGGTGTAGAAGTCATTATAGAAAGAAAAAAAAACTAAAAGGGTATCTAAAACTTTTTTCTAAAGAAGAGCTTTTAGCTTCACTACACAAGAATCAGTGGCTTGTATAATTGTGAAGTGAAAACTTGAAGCAAGACAAAGGAGAGAGATTATGGTTGTGTTGGTGAGAGGAGAATGGTTGAAAGTGAAGGGGTATTTATAGGAGGATTGAGGAACCTTCATCAACTTATTTCCATTCATGGCTTTCATAGCTTTTCTCTGTTTTTCACTTCTGGTTTTTTAACCACTCTATCTACTCTCACAGATTTCTATATCAAGCATTGGATAAGATAATATGTTTTTCATTAAACAAGTGTTTCAAACAATTTTGTTATCTTCAACTTTTCACCATGTTTCTCTTAAAAAATAATTACCACATAAACGAAATAATATATATGAATGGGGATCCAACTTTTTTTTTTTTTTTTTTAGGTTAATATGTCTCTTTAGAAAATAAAGAATGTTAAGTTTTAGTCCTTTAAATAAGTCTTATTCAGATCCTTTTTTGTATATTTTTCATATAAAAATATGAGCTCGTATTTTAATCTCTCTGCGTAATCCCTACAAAGTTGGAGATTGTTAATTTTATAGAGATTAAAAATATATTTCAGTATTTTTCTTAGGACTATAATTTTATTAATGGAGAGGATGCATAATGTTTTTGTTGGTCAAATACCTTTCCGGGTCCTTTAAGTTTCATGTTTGTTTCAGATCGATCGTTTAAGTTTCTAAGGTTTCAGATAGGTCCTTTAAATTTTGAGTTTGTTTCAGATAGGTCCTTTAAGTTTCTAAAGTTTCAGATACGTCCTTTAAGTTTCGAGTTTGTTTCATATATGTCCTTTTTGTGATAGAGAAATAGTTGAATAGAAAGGACTTATCTGAAACAAACTCGAAACTTAAATGACCTATATGAAACCTTAGAAACTTAAAGGACCGGACCTATCTGAAACCTTAGAAACTTAAATGACCTATGTGAAACAAACGTGTAACTTAAAGGACCCATGGAGATATTTGGCCTTTTTTTTTTTTTTTTTTACCTTAGTGTTGGGAAAATAGGTTAAAGTAAAACCAGCCTCGTAAGGGTTAAATATGTTTTTGGTCCCTATAAAATTGCGACCTTCTAAGTTTAGTCCTTACTTAATTTTAATAGTTTTTTTAATTCCTACAAAAAAAAATTACTTCTAATTTCAGTCCCAACTAAAACAAATTTTGTTTAATTATCCTTAAACTTTTAAATTTTTTAACGGTTCTTTTTATACAAGTTTAGAACACTATGAAATGTTCATTTACTAAAATCTAGAATTTTTTAACATTAAATAAATTAAATATGAATTTTTTAAAACGACAAAAGTTTAAGATATAAGTAACAAAAATATGGACGTAGATATCAAATTTTTGCGATATTTTTTTCGGAAGAACTTTTAATAACGTTCTTAACATGCCTGTAAAAAATTGTTGAAAAACTTAAGAGTTTAAGCATAAATTAAACAAATTTGGATTGAGTAAGGACTAATATTGAGCGCATAAATTTTTTAAGATAGGCACTCATTCGTGACTTCAAGTAATCATAATTGGTTCCGTCTAATAGAGGTGGTCTGTTAATAAACCCTCCTTCCTTTTCCATAATGCTAGAAATAGTCTCCTCTGGATCTCACCCAATAACAAGCAGGGTGCCTGCTCTGATGCCAATTAAAATTCTGGCACGTTAGACTTAGGATGTTCTATAAGATGTTCCAACACCAGTTACACGCAATAAGATGTTGAATTAAAAGTTTAGAACATTAAGCTAACAAAAAGGATAAACGGAAACAAACATAAAAGTAAAATGCACAGAAGGTTTGTTAACCCAGTTCTGTGATAAACACACCTACTCTGGAGGCTACCAAGCCAGGAAGGAAATCCACTAGTGTAGTCCTTGTTCAATAGCTCTCAGCAAATCACGGTTTGCACTATGGACCTAGGACCTACCCGTACTGACTTCAACTTAGGAACTCCTAGATTTGAGATCTCATCTCACTCCCTTACAACTGATCACAGACTCTGTGATTCTCAAAATACAGACACAATCAATAAAGCGAAGTTACCTTCAAAACACAACAACTAACACCATACTTCATAGCTTTGGTGTAGTGCACAATCTACCTAAATCTTTGCTTAAAAGTTTCAGAGTAGTGAACAAATACAACTCAAAACACAGTCCTAAACATGCATCAATTTGACACACGAAAGGCTCACAAAATGACAGACTCAAAACCCTAAAGATCTATTCTTCAAATGACGACTTGAATGCTTGAACTAGGTCTTGCAGTCTTGTCTAAATACTGAAGCAATACGGGTCAAATTATTTTGTTAGGCTTTAGAATAAACCGGTGATCCATCTCTCAGTAAATAGAACCAGATAAGGAAACTCCTAAAATGTCAGTGTAACACCCTGTTTTCCCAACATATAAATAGTATAAAATAAATCAGAGTTCATCGTAAACAGGATGTCACATTTCGTTCCTCAAAACATCATTAAATATAAATAGAGTTAAAATCCACTATTTATTTAAACAACTTCCTTCAATAATTTAAAACAATGTCGCAGCGGAAAATATTCAATGTTTAAACAATACTTGGCACTAAGGCCTCAACATCAACAACATAATAAAATTCCAAATTTAAAAGTGGTCCAACGTCAACTTATAAAAGAAATACGTAACAAGGAAAAACAGAACACATAAATATCCCCATCCTGTTACGTATCAGAGCATGACTCTTATGACGACGCGAGGAATCAACTTACATCAGTGTTTACTCCTGGATATCTGCACGTTACCCACGTAGAGGCAACATTCAAACAGAAGGGGTGAGATTTCACATTCAATAATAATAAGCAACAATTCATGTAAAGAATTAATCAATACATAACAACAACAATTCATCATCAACAATACTTCATATAATTCCAACTACAATCATCATTTAACTTCGTTCAACAATGCAACAACAACGACTCAACAATGCAACCACAGTGACTCAACAAATGCAATGTAATTATGCATGTGGTACCAATAGAGCTACAACTCCCTTCGCTAATGTTGTAATTCGGCTTGACAGGCTACAACCCCCTTCGCTTAAAAATCAACAGAGCTACAACTCCCTTTGCTAATGTCGTAATTCGGCTTGACAGGCTACAACCCCCTTCACTTAAAAATCAACAAAGCTACCGCTCCCTTCGCTAATGTCGTAAATCAGCTTGACATGCTACAACCCCCTTCGCTCAACAATGCTTATGCAATGACACAACTTAAAATGCAACAACAACAACAACATCATATAAACATATTAAATCAAACCACAAAAGATTTTCACATCAACTCAAGACCACTGGAAAGATAAATCAGTTATCAACAACTTTCATGTTTATACCAAAGTCCAACTCAAAACAGAAATGTGTGAAAAAACACAAGAACGCGAAACAAGAAATCTGCCACTGAACAATTCGCGAGGCGGGTGCAACTACTCGCATGTTTGTGTCATGTGCGAACACACGAGTTAAAAGTCTAGTATTACTAAAAGTAAAAAGAGGGTTTAGTTTGTGTGTGATCTAAATACTATTTCTACATGTAACTACATAGTTCAGTCTTTCGAGTCGAGTAGAACAATAATATGTCATAAATCTCTCTCTTTATTGTGTTAAAAATCCAATAATCTAAAATTTGGTCCGAAGAGATAAGTCTGACCAATAATTATTGTTTCATCCGATTGGCCTAGAGAAATAAATCTAACCAATAATTATTATTTCATCCAATTTACCCTATAAGAGGCAAGTCTGACCAATAATTTATTTTCTTTTTTAGGAGTTTGACCAATAATTATTATTTCACCTAAAAATCAAAATCAAATGATTTGTTCTATATCTATACCATATATAAAGGAAGCTACTCCTTTCAGCACACTTTTGCGTTGGACTTTTCTTTCCAAAAATACCCTTAATTTTAAATACAAGTAACACATGTAATAAATAGATAAGAATAAATTTTAATATTAAAACAAATATAACAAACACGATATGAATATATGTATAACTGTGTTTTTTCCTTTATCATTTAAAAAATATACTAACAAACTAGATTGAATATATTTATACTTACTTTTTCATTATCTCAATTATACCCTTAAACAACTTTTTCTATAATAAAGATTGTTATTCGTATCATTAAAAAAAGCAACAAATATTTATACTTTTACATTTAATCTAAACCAAAATTTCATAAAAAAATACGGTTCATAATTTTCAAACATTAGCGCAATAAAAAAAACGGAGAGACGGGCACGGAATTTCGCTAGTTAAAGATAGAGATTAGAGACAATAGTTGCATTCTGTATTCAATTCAGCGTGTGTTTGGTTATGCGGTGGTTAAAATTGATTTTATTAGAATTGATTTTGATAGAATTGATTTTGATTAAAAGTGAGTTGAACATGTAGATTTATGTTTGAATATACTCCTATAAAAGTGATTCTTATTGATTCATGTTGTTTGAATAATTTAGATCAAAATTGTTTTTGAATGCGCAATTACAAAAATGGTTTTTTTTATTTTAAAAAGGGTTTTCTAATAGTATTTAAAACTATATATTTAATATCTATATAGATATTTTTTTTAATTTATGCTGAGGAGGTACTTGTCGACACTTCTCATGTTGTTTTAATTGATTTTAATTTATGTTGATTTTTTTTTGGTCTGTTAATTAAGTTATTATTCCTTCAAAGAAATTAAATTATATATTATATCAACTAACAAATAACTTTCAAAAAAGGAAGAAAAAAAACCAAACACGTACTCAATTTCAAACCGAGAGAACTTTACTAAACTAGGGTAGAAGGAACCGGGAACTTCAACAGTGCATTAGGGGAAGCGGGAACCTCAAAGTAAACGATCTTATCCGATTATCACAGAGGTTAAAAACTACCCAAAACCTTTTTCTTTTCCCTCCTTCATTGATTCTTGATTAATCAAGCAAAAAGTTCCCTCCTTTTTGTTGATTTTATATACCCTTTTGCCAAAAGTTCTTTACTTTGTCTTGATTTTACATTGTCATCAAAGTTGAAACTTTGTGTTGATTTTAGATAACCCTTTTGAGTTTTTCTGCAATGACTTCTACACCAACCCCTCCACCAAACTACTCCTCACTCCCTTCTGCACCGAGACAACGTCACCAAAGACATTATTCCAATTCAAAGTCTGCACCTTTTTCCGCTGCTGCTGGTAGTAGCAATGCTGCTGCTACTGGCAGAGGCAGAGGCAATGGCAGTGGCAGAGCCTCCACATTAGGCTCTTTATTGGAAGGCAGGCAATCAAGGTTGGCTCCTGAATTTTCTGGCAGGAAGTCAACGCGGTTTGCGGCCAAGATGCATTCTGGAATGCCGAGGGCGACGCCAAATAAACATGCTCACTCCGCTGTTGCTGATGAGGTGCTTTGCTGTCTGTTCAAAGCTGGTAATAATATTGCTGCTATTGATAATGTTTTGATTACATATGAACCTAAGTTATGGGAGGTTGAAGATTATATTTATATGCTCAAAGAGTTTGGTAATACTGGTCATTTTTTGTTGGCGACTAAGTGTTTTGATTTTATCATATGGAAGCAAAATGGGAAGGTTGCTAAGGGTAAGTTAGTTAGTACTATGATTGGTACTCTTGGTAGGTTAGGGGAGATTAATCTTGCTTTGAGATTGTTTGAAAGTGCTAGGCTTGAAGGGCATGGAAACACCGTGTATTCCTTTTCGGCTATGATTAGTGCTTATGGCCGAAATGGGTGTTTTCATGCTGCTGTAGATTTGTTTAGGTCCATGAGAAGTTGGGGTGTTGATCCTAATTTAATTTCGTATAATTCGTTAATTGATGCGGGGGCTAAAGGGGAGGTGGATTTTGATGTAGTTGTTAAGGTTTATGATGAAATGCTCGCTGAAGGTATAGTGCCGGATAGGCTTACTTACAATTCACTGCTTTCTGTCTGCGCCTCAAAGGGCATGTGGGAAACGGCTCAAAAGTTATTGAGTGAAATGGATCAAAAGGGTATTGTTCGCGATGCCTTTACTTATAACACATATTTGGACACACTGTGTAAGGGCGGCCAGATAGATTTGGCTAGGAGGGTCTTGGAAGAAATGTCTTCCAGAAGAGTTTGGCCAACTGTTGTGACTTATAGCACAATGATAGATGGTTGTGCCAAGGCTAACCTCTTGGAAGATGCCCTAAATTTGTACGAAGAAATGAAGCTTCGATCTATTTGTGTTGATAGAGTGTCCTATAACACAATGGTCGGAATCTATGCGAAGCTTGGTAGGTTTGATGAAGCTATTGATCAATGCAAAGAGATGGAGAGATGTGGAATGAAAAGAGATGTTGTAACTTATAATGCACTTTTGTCCGGATATGGCAGGCAATGCTTGTATGATGAAGTTAGAAGACTATTTGAAGAGATGAAGGCTCGGAACATATATCCAAATACGCTAACTTACTCTACAATGATTGATATGTACACTAAAGGAGGAATGTTTCAGGAAGCAATGGATGTTTATAAAGAGTTCAAGATGGCACGATTGGAGGTCGATGTTGTCTTTTATAGTTCAATTATAGATTCACTATGCAAAAATGGTTTAGTGGAGTCTTCTATTATGTTGCTTATTTCAATGATAGAGAAAGGAATCAAGCCAAATGTCGTCACTTTCAACTCCATAATTGATGCATCCCGACAATCGCCAACTTTGGAATATGGGGTTCATGGTTCTTCTCAAGTCATTGAGTATCCAACTGAACAGTTGTCTTCTATGCTTATTGATGGTGCTTTTCAGAATAAGACAGGAGATGACCGGATCTTGAAGATGTTCGAGCAACTTGCTGCTGAAAAAGCTGGTCATAGAGAGAAGGATAGGAGGGGACAACAAGACCAACACTGCATATTGTGGCTCTTCCGAAAAATGCATGAGATGCATATTAAACCGAATGTTGTCACATTTTCAGCCATTTTGAATGCTTGCAGGTAAATATTGTGACAATGTTTTTCTTTCTATTATCTTAAATCATACATCTTTTGTAATGCATATATAACCAATCTCAAAGCTTATATTTTGATCCATTTTGATGCAGTCATTGCAATTCATTTGAGGACGCTTCAATGCTGTTAGGTGCGCTTCGCTTGTTTGATAACCAGGTGTATGGTGTAACACATGGGTTGTTGATGGGTTACAGAGAACAAGTATGGTTTCAGGCTCAAACTCTCTTTGATGAAATGAGGCGTATGGATTCTTCAACTGCATCCGCTTTCTATAACGCCCTCACAGATATGCTGTGGCACTTTGGTCAGGTAAAGTCCAGCCATTAGAAATTCGCTAGTTTTTCATCTGTTAGTATTGTAACAAATTCACTCATTTTTTGTTTTTGTTGTAATAAATTTGATTTTCACATCAGAGACGTGGAGCTGAAATGGTTGTAATCGAAGGGAGACACCGAAATGTGTGGAAAGGTGAATGGTCAGTTTCTTGCTTGGATCTGCATCTGATGTCTTGTGGTGCTGCTTGTGCAATGGTTCATTCATGGTTGCTCAATATGCATAGTACTTTATTTGAAGGCTCTGAACTGCCTAAGATTGTGACGTATGGGTCTTTTTCACCTAAGATTTTATTTCCCTTTGATTGTATTAATGAGAGCATTAAAGTGTTGATCATAATTTAAATTTTCATTTGTTTTGCAGCATTTTAACTGGTTGGGGAAAACACAGCAAAGTGATGGGCGATGGAACTTTGAAAAGGGCTGTTGAGGCACTCCTTAATGGAATGAGGTCACCCTTTAGGATTGCTGAGGGTAATTTGGGAAGGTATGTGTCTCCTGGTGATTTGTTGGCTTCTTGGCTTAGACAACCCGGCGTTTTCAATTTGCTTGTTCTGCATGATGTCCTAAATCATTGTCAAGCTGCTGCTCCATCACATATTGCTGCTCCATCAAATGCATGACAGAGGGAATTTTGATTGTGTCTATACACACATGACAGAGGGAGGAGCGGTTTCAAACTGGAGTTTGAGATTCTTGAGTTAGTGTAGTGGGATATTGAAAATAGGTGGATGTTTTTATTAATATTACATTTGTTACTTGTTAACAGGAGTTTTAATTAATGTTTCAAAAAAAAAAAAAGGAGTTTTATTTAAGTTATGATTACGATCGCTAATGTTGATGTCACTCGTATTGTTGAGCAACCTTTCGACTCCAATCGAACTTTCATTCTTATATGTCAATATAGAAACACGTGCAACATCATCAACTCAATAAAAAAGAGAGAATATAACTTGTTTATTTATGAAGATTAAGTATCTAAACACATTGAAAAGAATCATACCAAGGATTTTCCCTTCTTCCTTTCAACTACATAACTCCCACATTGAAAAGAATCATACCAAGGATTTTTCCTTCTTCCTTTCAACTACATAACTCCGCACTTTTATATAAAAAATGATTTTAATTTTTCCTAAATATAATACAATCAAATTTAAAGCATAATGCATGCATGTATTTTTAATTTAACAATCATATACCGTCGGTATAAATAATTTTTGAACAAGTCATGTAATCACATCTCACCTATAAATTCCCCCTCAGCTTCAACCATTTTCTTCACACCAACACAACTCAAAAGCTCTCTCCTTACATTCTCAACCTTCTCTTCACACTCAAGCCATTTATTCTTGCTTATATATATATATATATATATATATATATATATATATATATATATATAAAATAAAAAAAAAACACATTGATTCTAGTGCAATCAAGCATTCGCTTAATACCAACACAAGTTCTCTCTTTTTTTTCACAATGACTTCTACACCAACTCCTCCACCAAACTACTCCTTAGTCCCTGCTCCAAGACCTGCTGAAAACAATCGAAATCACAATCATCACAATAGTCATAAACGGAATAAAAACCGTTGGTCTTCTTCCTTAAAGTATGCACCTATAGCTGTTGTTGCTGCAGCTGAATTTGGTGCAAATGGAAGTGTTGCTCTTGCTGGTGGTGTTCAATCTGTTGGCAGTGGAAGAGCTGCATCATATGCCTCCGCATTGGATTCTTTATTCGATGGAAGGAAATCATGGCTTCCACCTGAGTTCTCTGGAAGGAAGTCCACCAGGTTTGCCGCGAAAATGTACTATGGAATGCCAAGGGTAACACCAAACAAACATGCTCACAGCAATGCTGCAGATGAGGTGATTCGCTGTCTCTTCAAAGCTGGTAACAATATTGCTGATATTGATAATATTTTAGTTGCATATGAACATAAGCTAAAGGTGGTTGAAGATTATATTTATATGCTTAAAAAGTTTAGTAATACTGGTCACTATTGCTGGCCGTTAAGGGCTTTGATTTTATTGTAAGGACAAAATGGGAGGGTTGCTAAGGGTAAGCTAGTGAGTACTATGATTGGTACTCTTGGTAGGTTGGGAGAGATTAATCTTGCTATGAGATTGTTTGAAAGTGCTAGGTTTGAAGGGCATGGAAACACTGTGTATTCCTTTTCGGCCATGATCAGTGCTTTTGGCCGAAATGGGCGCTTCCTTGATGCTGTAAATTTGTTTAGGTCCATGAGTAGCTGGGGACTTGAACCTAATTTGATAACTTACAATTCATTGATTCATGCTGGCGCAAAAGAGGAAGCAGATTTTGATGTAGTTGTTAAGTTTTATGATGAACTATAGTGCCAGACCGTCTTACTTACAATTCACTTCTCTCTGTTTGCGCCCCAAAGGGCATGTGGGAAATGGCTCAAAACTTACTGAGAGAAATGGATAACAAGGGTATTGTCCGTGATGTGTTTACATATAACATATATTTGGACACCTTGTGTAAGGGAGGTCAGATCGATTTGGCTAGGAGGGTCTTGGAAGAGATGTCTTCGAGGGGAGTTTGGCCAACTGTGGTAACTTATAGCACAATCATAGACGGTTGTGCCAAGGCAAACTTCTTGGAAGATGCCCTAAATCTGTACGAAGAAATGAAGCTTCGATCTATTTGTGTTGATAGAGTGTCCTATAACACATTGATCGGAATCTATGCGAAGCTCGATAGGTTTGATGAAGCTATTGATCAGTGCAAGGAGATGGAGAAATGTGGAATGAAAAAAGATGTTGTAACTTACAATGCACTTTTGTCCGGGTACAGCAGGCATGGCATGTTTGATGAAGTTAGAAGACTATTTGAAGAGATGAAAGCTCGGAACATATATCCAAATACGCTAACTTACTCAACAATGATTGACATGTACACTAAGGCTGGAATGTTTCAGGAAGCAATGGATGTCAATACAGAGTTTAAGAAGACACGACTGGAGGTAGATGTTGTCTTTTATAGTGCAATCATAGATGCATTATGCAAAAATGCTTGTTCTGAATGATGTCCTTAATCATTCTCAAGTTGCTGGTCCATCTCATAATCATCCAGCTCTTGGAGTATAGATGGATACAAGCTATGAGACGTCAAGTCGAATGTTTGTCGGGTGTCTAGCATGTGTCGATGTCTGACACATGTGATTACGTTCAATTTTCTTTTTCAAATTATTACTAGAATCGGAGCGTAGTGTTTAGTGTCCGTGTCTATGTCAATTTCCGTTCAATGCTTTCTTAGTTTAAATAAAGTTCTTGAATTCAATGTCTTTGTATTTCTTTTTTCAGTGTCTTGTATTGACCAGTTGTAAGGACAAGAAAAAAAATTTGAATGAATAATACTAGTTTGCTCCATTTGATTCTTGTGCTTCTCTTCGATCTTATTATTTCATCAATATATGTAAGAGTTATAAGTGAAACTCTCCTAATCCTAATTATCACGACAAAAAACATTAATCCAATGCAAGCAGAAATTGGTGATTGAAATTCAGAGAAATTATGTAAAATAATCTTCTTTCATTCACAATGTGACATATAGTCTTTCATCAGACACTCTAGGCTTCAAGGGAAGGTGTGCCGTGTCCGCCTCCAACACAACACCAATACTTGTAATTTCATGTAATCATTTTTGTTTTCTCAAATCATTACTATGTTTACGTGTGAATGTGAATATTGGTGTTTGTGTCAATGTTCCATTGTTTAAGGATCAACTAGATGAATGTGTATGTAGCTCTTACTATTACAATTCTTGATAGAATTCAAAAATTAGAAGATATATTAACTAGTGTAAATAATTATTGCGAGTAACTATTACATCTAATACTTACAATATTGATGGAACAAACATTCCTGCATTTGAGTTTGACTGCTTGATATGTTACACAGCCCTTTGCTTTGATGGTTGTATTCGAAACCTACAAGAAATTATATCATATCACATGAATAAATTAGTGGAAATTCTTCCAGAAATGAGTAAACTCAGGAACCTGATAAAATTTGAGGTAAATTATGAAAGGTATAATTTGTTTTGGAATTAAAAAAGTAAAAAAAAGCTAAATACCGTGTAGTGGAGGATTAGTTTGAAACATGATTGGAGTGGCATTTGGAATCATTTTAGAGTAAATGACCAAGCTGAACCCAAAACTAAGTTGAAACACCAGAAATATATTTAAGACTTCCAAATTTATGTGTTTAGTTTGATTTTTGAAAAACAACAATATCTAATTCTTAAGATACACAACTTAAATCATGTTAATAAAGTTCACAAGTTCTAGCTCAACTGGCAAAATGCTAAAATTGTTAGGCCGAACGTCATGACCGGGTTCGAACCCCAGTACCTCCACTTATATGTGTGTGAGTTTTTAATAGCTTTGTCATTTTGTCTATCTACCAAAAAAAAATCATGTTAATAAAAAATAAGGTGAAATATTTTTGTAGTCTACAAAATCAATAATTTTCAAGTTTAATCTCTATTAAATTTTAATGGTAATTTTAGTTATGCATAATATTGTAGGTTGTAAGAATAGTTTATATTTTGAAAACTTTTTTTAAAAAAATGGATGTTCTTAATCCTTCAAAATAGTCTTTATAAATGCAAATAAAAACCAAAAGTGAATAAATTTTTTATAGAGACTAAACTTGTAATTTTGTTGTACTAAATTTTTTTTTTTTTTGAAAAGACAAAAATGGATTATATAACCACCGGCAGCCGACCCTCTTTAGTACAAGGTGTACTCAAGAGGATGCCACAAAATTACAAGATGTCAATGTACAAGAAATATAAATAAGGTTCAGCCGATACCCAAACATAGCAGGGGATCCAACCACCACCTTTGAGAACCTAAAACAAAAGTAACGTTATGAGCTTTAAGCCACCACAAAGAATTACATTTAACCTTTTCCAACAAATCTAACATGGAAATTTGACCGTTATTAAATAGCATGTGATTGCGAGCATTCCATATAACCCACACACCCAGAAGCCAAAGCAGCTGCAAAAAGGATGTACGGGTCCTTGACGAACCTAAAACATTTGTAAACTGTAAGAAATGATCATGAGCAGTATACGGATCCGCACCAGAAACACCAAGCCAATGTCGCATATGCTGCCATAAAATACCAAATTTTTTGCAATGAAAGAACATATGAGAAACGGTTTCTGTATCTCCACATCCCGTGACACACTGTATGGCCGTCTGTTGTAAAACACCACGCCGGAGAAGATTGTATTTTGTAGGCAGCCTGTCTCGCAGCAACCTCCAAGCTAGAATAGACACCTTCACAGGCACATGTTTGTGCCAAACTAGGTCTCCTATGTCGTCACCTAAATGTTGGACCTGACTTGTCAGAATATAATATGCTCCCCGCACGGTATAACCACCCGCTCTATCATGAAGCCATTGCCACCTGTCAACAACCTCAGTCTGCAAAACAAAGTTATCAAGTAAACGACGACACTCACCTATCATCTCCTCCTCCCAATCCCACAACCGTCTCCGACATCCCCACGCCTCTCCCCCTTCCTCCCAACCTAAAGAGAACATCTCAACCACCGTGTTGGACTTATATAATGATAAATCGAACAACCGACTAAAACGCTGACACAAAGGAACATCTCCTAACCACCTATCCTTCCAGAACGATACATTTGTCCCTTTCCCAACCTTACACACCACCGAGTCCCCAAACCAACTCCCTCCTACACTATCAACACCATCCCTAATCTTCGCTAACTCTCTCCATCAAGAAGACACACTCCGGCCCCCAGCCTCCAACCGCCCTACCTCCTCACCATGCCTCGCCACCAAAACTCTATACCAAAAACCTTCTCTATCCACCAACATCCGCCAACACCATTTACCTAACAAAGCTAAATTAAATTCATTCAACTTCCTCACCCCCAAACCCCCTTTTCCTTACGTAAACAAATAGAGCTCCAAGCGATCCAGGAAATGTTCCTGTTATCCTCACTCCCTCCCCAAATTTTTTTTTTTTTAAAAAGAGATTCAATGGAAGAGATTATACCTGACGAAGCTTTGAATAAGGAAAGTGCATAGATAGGCAGTGATGACAGGACAAATTTAAGTAGAACCAATCGACCACCGTAGGACAAAAAACGACTGTGCCACCCCGTCAATCTATATTTAATGGTATTCAACACAGGTTCCCAGAATGCCAGTCTCCTCGAATCACCCCCAATCGATAAACCCAAATACATAAACGGGACTTTCCCAACTTTACAATTTAACAAAGACGCAGCCTCATTCAACCAAGAATCTGCAATATTAACACCAACCAACAAACTTTTGTGAAAATTGACCTTAAGCCCAGACACAACCGCAAACAAGGACAGAACCGCACGTAAAGCTCTAACATTGGCCCAACTTTTGACCCCAACTAAAAGCGTATCGTCTGCGAATTGAAGATGGGATACCACAACTGAGTTCGCCTGACCCACCCCATACTCAGTGAACAAGTTCCTCTCCACCATCGAATTCATCATAACATTCAACCCCTCTGCCGCCAAAAGGAAGAGAAACGGCGAAAGAGGATCACCTTGCCGCAACCCCTTTGAAGAGGAAACTCGTCCGTAGGACTACCGTTAACCAGAATTGAAGCCGTTGTTGTAGTTACGCACTCTTTCATCCACTTCCTCCATACAAACGGAAATGACATTCTTCTCATCACTGCGTCCAAGTACCCCCAATCCATCGAGTCATAGGCTTTTTCGAAATCAACCTTGAAAAGCATTAACTCCTTTGAACTTTTTCTCGCCTCATCTACAACCTCATTGGTTATAAGGATACCATCCAGAATCTGTCTTCCTTTAACAAAAGTCGTCAGGGTCTCCGCAATTAAAATCCCCATGACCATCCGCAAACGATTAGCAAGAACTTTCGACAAGATTTTGTACAAACTACCGACGAGAGAAATAGGACGAAAATCGTTTAAATGTTCCGGGCTATTAACTTTAGGGATAAGAACTATAAAAGTACTGTTGATACCCTTAGTTAACTTGCCATTCCTATGAAAATCTGTTATGAAATTCATGACATCCCCTTTGACTTCATCCCAGAACTCTTTCAAAAACCAAAATTCACGCCATCAGGTCCGGGACTTTTATAATTGTCGCAATCCCACGCCGCGGCCTTCACTTCAGCTAATATAACACAAAAAATAACTTTGATTTAATTATGTTAGGAATTAAATTGAGGGATTTGAACTTGACAACAAAAAAAAAAAGGGATTTGATATTGTAATATTTTTCAAGTTTACAAACTAAATTGAAAAGAAAGTCACGAGGGTCCTTTCTTAGAAAATTGACAGTTGACACCATTGTTGTTGTAATTCTCTTCACTTCTGCGAGTTGCAATGACGAACTCAATGGGTCCTCCACCCCCCAAAAACCCTAATCCACCTCCACTTCAAACCCTAACAACTCCTTCATCACCGCCACCTCCTCCAATTCCCGAACCACCACATCCACCGTCCGATTCCACCACTAACTCATCAGAACCACTGCCACTGCCCGATTCACTACCGGAACCACCGCCACTGTCCCATTCCGACCTTCCGCCACCACCTCCCCGCTCCGACCTGCCACCACCACCAGCACTGTCCCGTTCCAATCTACCGCCACCATCGAATTCCACCGATACTCAAACCCCTAAACCCTCTCAAGGCGTATCCGTTCCGTATAAGATTCCACCTTGGAGTTCCGCTCCTTGCCATGAATTCTTCCTTGAGGTTCTCAAAGATGGTTCCATCATCGATAAATTCAATGTGTATGTTTCCATTACTTCAACAAAACAAAAAATAATTTTTTTTTTTTTTTTTGATTTTTTTAGAATTTTCTACTTCAACTGAAATTGTGTTTGTTGATTTGGTTTATAGGTATGAAAAAGGTGCTTATATGTTTGGGAGATTGGATGTGTGTGATTTTGTGCTTGAACACCCCACTATTTCCAGGTTTCATGCTGGTATGTATGCTATCAACTATTACTAGTTTTTGCTATAAATTTCATGTACTCATTTGCTTTGTATGAAACTAGCTATGAAACACGGACACATACTCGACACTGATATGTAGACAACTGTAGTAATTTAAAAAAAATGTAAGCAATTGTATGTAACAACAATGATGTTAGTGTATTGTCATTGTCGGTATCACATGTCAGACACCCTTCAATTTGAAGTGTCGGCGATATACAGGAAACTAATTTACTTTAATTTAATCAACCGTAATGACAACCCTTCAATTGATGTGTCGGTGCTACACATGAAAAAAATTTAAAATTGTAATAGCAGGATGATATATGATTGTATGGTACTTTAATTACACTTAATTGATTTTAAAAAATATCTTGTAATGTCCGTAATTTAAAAAAGAAAAGTAAGCTCACCCTCCAAAACCCTCCATCCTAACGTAGACTAAAAAAATGGAAGTGATTCTATGTAACTATACTTGTTACGTTAGTGTCGTCTCAGCGTCTGGCCTTCAATTTGAAGTGTCGATGCTACACAGGAAACTGCTTTAGTTTAATTCAATGAAATATAATGCCAATGATTACTACTAATTGTTATTCTTAAGTTGTGAAACTCTAAAGTTTGAGACTGTAAACAGCTGGTAATCTTCATTGTTTTCGTTGTGATTCAAATGTGACACATGCACACACAGATTAGAGTATATACCACTGTAGCCTGAGTAAGCATCATTATGTCTTACTCTTACTGACATTCCAACTATGTCAGTTAGACAACAATCATTTGCAGCACCGCAAATTTTTTGTTAAGAAATAGAGAAAAAATAATATAACATGGGGGACTAGACCAAACAAGAATATCCCAAGATACTATGATATACAAGTAGTTACTTAAGAATCAGTTAGTTACGATCATTCTGTTATCATACAGATAGTTAGTTGTAACAACAATATACTACATGCATACTTTGTTTAATATCAATGCCATTTCTTGACTGAACAATCTCAATGGCAAGATTTTTTTATTTTCTTATCCAAACCTCTTTACTTATTAGGAAAACTACAGACCTCTTAACTAGCTAGATCATATCTCATTCTCATGTCATAACATACCACCTAAGCATCGTTAACGATATCCCTCCTAATCTTTTTCTATTTTATGGAGTAATCTGAATTCTTCAACCAGAAAAAAGAATAAGCAGTTGAGTTATGCTGTTTTAGAAAATTGGACAGTGATTACTTCTTGTCATACATCAGATGATATAAACCCCATCTTAGGCTGCCCTATTATAATGCCAATGCGACCTGATTACACCCATCCACTTTGAAAAGATCTGGGTGACATATTAAGCCTGCGCATTACATTTGTGAATTTCACAAACAGATAGACTTTCATGAAGTTCACTCACGATTCTTACCTAGATTTTCATTTGTCTCTTGTTAGTTATACAGTTTAAGAGAAGAGGAGATGCATATCTCTATGATCTCGGGAGTACTCATGGAACCTTTTTGAACAAAAATCAGGTATTGCATTGTTTTTTCTCTAACTCTGGAATTTTGGTAATTCTTTAAATGTTTGAGACATCAAATATGTTTTTGTGATCCTTCTGTTTGATAAGTATTTTCATTTGCAAAATATATACCCTGTGACAGAGATACAAGAATTGTTACTTTTCCTTTTATGTCTTCTTTATTTATTTATTTATATATTTTGGATTTAGAATTCCTCTTCCTTCTATTTCATACATTTAAATAAGGTATAGCAACGGTCTTTAACATGCAATCTATGCTACTAGGTTGATTGAAGGAGAGTCAGCTAAACATATTTGCTGGTGTTGCTCATTCATATATGCTTTTCCTGAAATCTTGTCTAAACTTCCTGCACCGAGTGCTCTCTTATTTTTCCCAAATAATATCACGTCTGGACCTAATTTAGCCTAGCAGAACTAACCTTGGCAACATTTTGTACTGTACCCTCGGGCAAGCAAGATTGTATGCCCACCCTTTTACGAACAACTCTAAAGTTGACAGAAACAGCAAGATCAATTGATACTCACGGTCATTGCAATCTAGTTTAACATTTTCACATGAGTACCTTTGCTTTTTTTTTTTTTTTTGAAACAATTGGACCCAGCTGTCGGTAAAGAAAAATATTTGCAGATTTATAACTATATACTTTGTTATAGACATCACTGACATGGCTCCATTTCCTTTCCTATTTGCTTAGGTGGAGAAAAACACATATGTTGACTTGCGAGTTGGTGATGTCATTCGATTTGGCCGGTAGGTATTATTGTATCAATTTTTCACTTTGCTCTCGTACAAGGCTTTTTGTGTAGTTTGTATTACTTGCGTTCTCACTTTTTTTTTTTTAATCTTTTACCATGTTCATTAAATGTTTACTGTAGCAATGAAGAGGATTGGATTGAATGATTTTTTTATTTACGAGGAACATTGTTTCTTGATACATGTTTCCAGTATTCATTTTGCCTTTTGTATTTTATTTACAGGTCAACTCGGATGTTCATTTTTCAAGGACCGTCAGAGTTGATGCCTCCTGTAAGATCTGATCTTCATATGTTTTTTCTTTTTTCATTAAATTTAACGCCTTTCACCACTAGTATTTGATAATGTGTCTTGATATATATCTTGAAAGAATGATACTGTGTCATAGCTGAAAGTGTTTTTGTTCTTGGGATTACCGGAGTGTGCTTTATGGAAATTATTGTCATGTTTCTTTGAGTGTTAGATTTTCACTTATAGAATAAATATCCTCTGGAGTGTGCTTTTTTTTAGATGAGAAAGGGTGTATTCACAAGGATTTTTTTTGTCCGATAAGATTATGCCTTTAATAAATCAAGGTTGGACTCCCTTTAGAGGCAACCTCTCTTTAGAGGAACCTTATCCCTGTTTATATGGTTTTTGTTTTAGAAAATATGTTATCTACCAAATTAAATAACCGAATAGGCAAATATCAACTTTCACTTTATTCATTGCGGAGTTGAATATCTAGAGGGTTCGTGGTAAATTTATCCAGCACTCCCTAAGCTATTGTGTACATTATGTAAATCTTTATTTATTTTATAGCATCCTTGGTGTAAAAACATTATATATAGGGTGGGAACATGTGTTTCATTTTGCATGGATTTTTTTATTTTTTTTGAGGGATTCATTTTGCATGGATTTAAATTTCCATACATCTGGTGGACAAATTTTCAAGCATGGTTTAGGAATTAATGAGTTGGGTCCAGGTAGAGTTTATGATAGAACATTATGGTGTAATTTGATCCATGTAGCCGACCCCGCTTAGTGGCATAAGGCTTGGTTGTTGTCGTTCTGTTAGACAAATTTTCAATTAGAAAGAAAGCCAGGGCCAATATTAATTTTATGGCTAAACTGCACTTTTCGACCCCTAAGTTTCAAAAAGTTGCGATTTTGGCCCCCTATCTTAAAAAATGACAATTTTGGCCCCTTTCGTCCCAAAATTGCTGAGAAGACGCCACGTGTCCCAAAAAAGGGGCCATAATCGCAACTTTTTGAGAAGATAAGGGGTCAAAAGATCATATTTCCCTTATGTTAGGGGTCAAAAAAGCATATTTCCCTAAACATAGGGGGTCACTTTTGTCATTTTTTTTTAATAGGGGGTCAAAATCGCAACTTTTTAAAACTTAAGGGGTGAAAAGTGCACTTTAGCCTAATTTTATCTATTATCATTAATCATCAACTATCCTTCAACATTGATTAACTATTATTCCAACCTTCAGTTATTTTCAGAAATTCCTAAGGCATAGCTCTATTTTTTCGTTTTCCAGTTTCCGCCTTATATAATTAATTAATAACAAGTATTCATTAACAAGTTTAGAGGTGTTAAATGCACCATTTCCAAGATAAAGTTTCTTTTTTGTTAGCATTTTCCTTATTTATTATGCACCAAAGAGTGTGGAGCATTTAACAGAAGGTGAAAGTTGTGAACAGGGAAACAAGTTTAGAGGTGTTAAATGCACCATTTCCAAAATAAAGTTTCTTTTTTGTTAGCATTTTCCTTATTTATTATGCACCAAAGAGTGTGGAGCATTTAACAGAAGGTGAAAGTTGTGAACAGGGAAACAATGCCTTTACCTTATCATCTGAGAAAGAAAATTTAGGATAAAAATATGGCACTAAGTCTGTCCATATAGAGAAGCCATGCCGGAAACTCCTAACCCAATGGACGATAATTTTTCCTTTTTATTTGGCTTGTTTTGAATGGCATAGTTAGAAATTAATAACCAGTTAGAATGTTACAGAAATAAAGAGAAAATGAAAGAAAGATGTGAGATAGAATCTTAGAAAGTGAGAAGCATCCTGTTTCTAGAAACTATTATCTAGAAACTAGTAACTTTGTTCTTCATGTTATTGCTGCAATTAGCATCTTTTCATATTGGCTTTACTTTGTAGGAGGCTAATGTAAAACTTAAGAGAGAAATGAAGATGCGGGAAGCATTGCGAGATAGGGAAGCTTCACTCCGACGAGCAAAGCTGGAAGCATCTGTTGCTGAGGGTATATCATGGGGTATGGGTGAAGATGCCATTGAAGAAGAAGAGGTGATTATGGAACAGTATATGATCTATATAGTGTTTCCTTTGAACTACCTAATTATTTGTTCAAGTTTTATATGTTAGAATCTACTTTAATGTGAAAGCTGAAGTTGATATTTTTATCTTCTGATTTCAGGATGATGTTGAAGAAATAACGTGGCAGTCATATAAAGGACAGCTTACAGAAAAACAGGAAAAAACCCGTGAGAAAATAATAAAAAGAATGGAAAAGGTGCGTATTTCTTGGTAATTTGATTTCTTGCGCTATGCTTTCATTTATGAATTATTGTCCTCTAATAATGCTAACCTTATCACGTAATAGACCTAGAAACCAGAGCAACTAATGCTCATTCTCACTTCTACAATTCCTAATTGCTTGGAACCTTTTTCCTTCTGCTGTACTCACAATCATTATCTCCACCAAAGATAATATTCCAAACGACTAAACTAAGGTGATGTTGTGGCCTCATAAATTAAAGTAAATTAAAGTTGTAGTATGAAATTAATGGTTGATACTTGTAGACCGAATGCAGAAGGCATTTCCTAAAGGATGGGCATCGATAAAATCTCCTAGAATATGGGGGTTGATATTTGTACCCACACAAATACAGAAACTCTCTCCCCTTGCCACCCAAATACAGTTCCCTAGTGGCCTTTTTTCAAGATCGTATACTCAGGATTTCCTGATATCTGTGTGCAGATTGGTAACATGAAGAAAGAAATAAATGCTATACGAGTTAAAGACATTTCTCAGGGTGGATTAACTCAGGGTCAACAGACCCAGATTGCTAGGAATGAGCAAAGAATGGCACAGGTAATGTTGAAGAAAATTAATTAGACTAGAACCTTGCTTGTTATTGCTCTCGATATTCTGTGATTGTAAATACTGTGATGCATGAGCACGTAAGCTGATAAGATGACATTTTTTTAATTGAATAGATAATGGAAGAACTTGAAAATTTGGAAGAAACGCTGAATGATAGTATTAAAGAAAGTTTAGGTGCACGTACGGGAAAGCCATCTCATGGGAAGAAGAAAGGTGCAGTGGAAGATGAAGAAGATTATATCAGGTATACTATCATATCATCAGTGGAAGTTGAAACCTCTTGGGAAGAATCTCATGCTTGTATTTTTATTTTTATTTTGAAATTACGTGTTCCTTTTGGTCAATGTTTGACATGCTTGCTTGGTTTTTCTTATACAACACTTGCAACAATGAATTAAATATAAAATGCACTTTGATAATTATATGCATTTTTCAGCGATGATGATGATGAGTTTTATGACCGTACAAAGAAAAAACCTCAAAAGAAGCCCGGTGACAGCCAGTCAGTCGAGACTGCGGATACTCTTCTTGAAAAGAGAGATACCATCATGAAGGAAATGAGTGACAAGAAAGAGTTGCTTACAACTGAGAAGAACAGAGTGTTGTCAGAGACAGAGAGTACCACACAAGATGACGTTGGTGATTCACTTGATGCTTACATGTCTGGACTTTCATCTCAACTAGGTGATTTTTCTCTTAACTTCATATATTAAGCTTTACAGTGATTTAGTGTATTTAGAAATTTTTGTTTTGGTAGGTTTGACAATCAAATGAGATTTTGCTTGTTTATAGTCATGTGCTTGCAACAATGTTACATTATGATTGTTTTTACATGTAACCATGTTTTTAAAATTGTGATTATACTTTTAGGATCACATGATCCGGTGAAGTTTTTCCTTCATCTTCCAAAATATTATAAGCTTTCTACTGCTTGCTCTGAACTTCACTTATTACACATAAGCCTTCTACTACATATTTGATTTTTCTGTCTGTTCTCTTCCTGTAAATATTTTTAATAATCATACTAAATAAAATAGAGATATGCAACAACTGCAAAATAAATACTCAAGTCCATGTACAAAATTTTGTTTGTATTTTTCCTTACGGATATTCCACTTTTTGCTCTTAGTTCTTGTTTTGTTTTAGTCCCTATAAATTTATTCTTGTTGGAATTGATACTTGACTGTCTGCAGTTTGTGTCATATTGATTTCAGTCCATATTTTAGAGGCTAAAATCTAATGATCCAACAGAAATAAATATTAGAGACAAACAAATTAACAAGGATTATAAACAAAAAGTGGTGTATTTGCCTTCTAAAGCAACCAATTTTTTTTACAAAGATTGAAAGTGAAAAAGTGATGTATTTTTACAGAGACTAAAGATATCTATACCTTTTTCTAATCCTACAATCTGGTTTGTGATCATATGTTTTATTGTCTTTCACTCATATCCTGATTTAGGTAGGATTTTGATTTTGACAACCATGCGTGTAACAGTAATACTGTTAAATGACTGTTTTATTTCTCGACATTTTCTATTTCATTTTGTGTAATTATGGATCTTGAGATGAAGATGGGTATTTTATTACTGCTCTCTTATCCTTGCTGATTTCTTCTTTTTTGTCAGTGAATGATAAAAGCGCACAGCTTGAGAACGAATTAGCAACTCTTCAATCTGAGCTAGATAGGGTATCCTACTTGTTGAAGATTGCTGATCCAACGGGAGAAGCTGCAAAGAAAAGAGAGTTGAAAGCACTAGAGCCCAAACCAGAAAAAACAGAAGAGGTTGCCTCTACTATCAAGAAGAAACCACCTGCAGAAACCCAGAAAAGCATTGAGCCTTGTGTGAAGGCAGATGACAATAAACCACATGTGGAAACCCAAAAAACTAGTGATGCTGCAGATGGTTCTGTTAGAGAAGAGAAACCTGCAACTATAACTGTAGATTTGGAAAAGTCACAACCTGGCCATGACGGGTCGGAGACTGAGAATGCTGTCTTTGTTGTCCCAAAACCCCAGTGGCTTGGAGCTGTAGAGGACAGGGTTACAGATGATAAGCAACAGCTGATGCCCTCCCTTCATCCACATGAGACGGACGAATCCGATCAGTTTGTTGACTATAAGGACAGGAACAAAATTTTGGGCGGTGGTGATGATGCAAACACTTCGTTGGAATCTAGAATCGAGTCTGCTGCTCCCGGTCTAATTTTAAGAAAACGGAAGCAAGTTGAGACAACTGGAATAGGCAGTGACGATGCCTCTCAGCAATCGACGTCTTCCACCTCAGGTGAACAAACGGCCGAGGATGCTGTGGCATTATTATTGAAGTACCAGAGGGGTTTATATGCTGCTTCTGATGATGATGGAAGAGATGAAAGCCTAGAGAAAAGGCCTAAAAAAGTGCTTGGGCCTGAAAAACCATCGTTTTTAAGTGATGAGACAGATAATGCAACATGGGTTCCTCCTAAAGGTAAGCACAATTATGTTAATATCCTGACCACATGATTGATTTTTCATTTATTGAATGATCATACAAATCTTTGTCTGTGCAGGACAATCGGGCGATGGACGAACTTCCTTAAATGATAAATATGGCTACTGATTTACGACGAGGTTAATCATTGTTCAATGAAAGAAAAGAGTACAGGCTGCATATTCACCTAAGAATGTATCAATGAAGGATCGTGCTGAACCTGCTGAATTGAAAGGATAATGAAGTTTGTTGGTGAAAGGACTACTGTAAGTAGTATAACAGAAACAGAGCAGGGTGGAAGGTCTACCGTAATGTAGTAACTTCGCCGGTTGACATCAACTTCATTTATCCCTGATGACACGCTTCCCTCGTGTACAGCCACGTGATCTGAGTAGCGACTAGCAAGTTGCTTTTATTTCTATAACAAGCTCTGAATGAAGTGGCCTATGACCACCCAAGATTAGCCCAAAAAGCATGGATATACCAATGTACAGCTTGCTTTTCTTCAGTCCTTTGGAAACTATTTAAGCATGAGAAACATTTTCCTCCCAATAGGCTTGCTTAAGTACTAAGAAACCTTACAGATTTTTGTTATTTTCATCCCGAGGAGAGTAAAATTATGTGCACACAAACAAAGGAATTTGAGTTGTTTTATTTCATGAACAATCCTGAGAACTGCTGTAGTGCTCCAATTGAGCAAGGTAGTCAGAGTCGAGATAAGATCTTGAATCGTAAAACAGGTCATACCAATTCACAAATTTATATTTATAAATATAAAAACGACGTAGTTAAGTAAAAAAAAAACCTCAAATCACACCCACGATTTTACGTTTTGAATCACAATTTTGGCTACTATACACTTGAGTAACATTTCACCATTTTAAATGTTTTAAATAGTTACGGAAAAAAAGGTTATCAAATAACTAAAAAAAAATCTAGGCATGAGAAATGCTACTTAGTATTTTGGGTACGTCTATGGTTGGAGCTGCACATATTGTGCACTGTAAATGACCTTTTTGAAGCATTAGATTATGATAACTCAGTAGGCATAGTTTTTTGTGATGCTGAGGACTAATTAGAGGTGTATTGAATTGAGATTTTAAGGGATTTTAAAATATATTTTTTATAATAAAATGGTTTACTGATATGGTTTACTGATATTCAATCAATTTTTTTGTATTTTTGTTACCATATTTCAATAAAGATAGTCATATATCCAACGAAATCCATTAATTAATTGAGATTTTTCATAACTTACAAAATATGTTGTGGTCCCCTAAAAAAAAAAAGAAGTTTTGGTAAAGTCTACATATTTTGATGGATTGTTGGGTGGGATTTTGTGAATTTTATTTTACTCATCCAATAATCAATCCTACACAAACCCTTTAGTTTTCATTCTCTCAAACCCTTTTCTGCCGTCACTTCCATGCCAGGTTATTTTTCTTCTTTTTCTTTGTGGAATTGCTTATGAATTATAAGTGATCCTGTCACTTAATTTCATTGTTTCTTCAACTTGCTTAGTTTTTGTATGGAAAAAATTTAGATGGATTTTTTTTGATGTTTTTTGTATGATTTTTAATTAAACTTTTCATGATTTTCTTAGATCTATATTATATTTTTATCAAATTTTGTTATAAAAAAAGGTTTATTTTTTGTTAAGAACTATACAAAAAACACCTAACAAAATGCATCTAATTTTTTTTATTACACCAATTCATTGTTAAAAAAAATTTAATCCCATTTCACTGATATTTTTTTAACAACAATTCATTGTTATTGTCCCCAAAAAATCATTGTTATCGTATGATTTATTGTTATATTTGTTTTTTTGGTTGACAGTCAATTCATTAATTTGTTTGCTTATATTGATTCACTATTTTCTTTTCATTGTTTTCATTGAATTTATATTATTTGGTATATAGTCACTATACTTTTGCCGTTTAAGAAACAATAATTATTTCTGTGAAATAACTAGTTCCTTATATATATTAGCGATTAAATAGGGATTTACAACAAGAAAATAATAGAGAGGGTAGAGACAAAGATAATTGTGTAACTTGGATCATGGAGGAAACTATGGAGTTGTTTCATCTCTTAGTCGATGCTATAAATGGAAGGTGGTGTAATGTCAATGTGTTACTTAGCAAACATAATGTAGAACGAATTATACTTCCTCGACTCAATGCAAAAACTAAATTCCCTAAGACTTAAAGTCAATACTTGAGTCAGATGAAGTGGTTTAGAAACCAATATAAAAAGATGTAAACACTTATGCTCAACAATTCTGGTTTTGGATGAAGCTCAATTGCAAAGACTTTCACAACTAGTGACGAAGTATGGAACGATTGGCTAAGTTCATATTCGTTTAAATATATTAATAGTTACAATTTTAGCAAAATATAATATTTTTAGTACATTAACAATGATTTTTTTAGTCCCGTCCAATCCAAAACAAACGTCGAGAAAAAAGTATGATTGATTATGGAGAGTTGAAGATTGTTGTTGGAGGTGAATCTCTAGAAAAAATAGTTTTATAGAAGTAGACCGAGGTGAAATCCTTCCATCCAAAACTTTCACTTTCTTTTTCAAAAGTTTTTGCATCGGTATCATCAGGGCATAATGCTATAGAACTATTTTTGCTAGAAATTTCACCTCCAACAACAATCTTCAACTCCCCATAATCAATCATACTTTTTTCTCGACGTTTGTTTTGGCTTGGACGGGACTAAAAAAATCATTGTTAATGTACTAAAAATATTATATTTTGCTACAATTGTAACTATTAATATATTTAAAATATTATGAACTTAGCTCACCTTTTAACTAATCGTCCATACTTTGTCACGGTCTTTGCAATTGTGTCACATCCAAAGCTAGAGTTGTTGTACATAAGTGTTGGCATCTTGTTATATTGGTTTCTAAACCACTTCATTCGCTCAAGCAATGCATATAAGTTTTAGGGAATTTAGTTTTAGCATTGAGTTGAGGAAATATAATCTGTTCTACATTTTGTTTGTTAAGTGACTCATTGACATCACGTAACCCTCTATATATAGCATCTACCAAGAAGTGCAACAACTCAATAGTTTCCTCCATGATCTAAGATACATAATTATCTTTGTATTTATCCTTCCCTTTGTTACTTTCTTATTGTGAATCCCCATTTGATGGCTAATATATATAAGTAACTAGTTATTTCATAAGAACAACTATAGTATAGTGACTATGTACCAAATAATATATATATTCAATAGAAAAAGAATACCTAATAATAAAATAAAAATAACAGCAACAACAATACAATACCAATGAAAAAAATTATGATTATTTTTAGTGATCTTGTTTGAGTGGGTAATTTACGTCAATGTTTGTTTGGCTCTTTTGAGCGATCTTTTGATGTATTTTGTTTTGCTTTAGAATCATGATCATATTTGGATGAACTTTGAACAACTTATTTGCGGTCTATAACACAAGCACAACACTTATCATCGTAGGTGCTATGCATCAGTTAAATTGTTTTGGCCTAAGTTATAAGTTGTTTTCATAAGTTATCTTTGAAAACTAGTGAAAATAAGTTGTTTTATGAAGTTCTTCTATGCATTCTCACAGAACATAAGCGAGTAGATAAACTCAAATAAGAAAATCAAACAAATTGTTTGATTTGAGAAATGGATGAAGGAGACAATGTGAACACGTGTTGTTGCGTATCTTATGCATTTTATCACAATGAGAACTATAAGTTGGAGTTGTTATTGATCACAATGAGCCTTGTTCTACATGGGAATGTCACCAAAACCAGTTGTCAAAGCCTTTGATCTTGAAGACAAGCTCGATCTGAAAGGGTTGAGAATGATAGACTTGCAAATAAAAGTTGGATTTGTTGAAGAGCATGGTTACATGATGCACTTACACCATGCATTGGAGGAATCTAATCCAATTTGTTTAAGGGTTGAGGGACACATAATTTGATTACCTTGAGAACTTGAATAGTAATGAAGAGGGAAATCTTTTTATGTTAATTACAAAGTTTGGAATGACACTTAAATACCATCTTGGATAATGTTGTTTTCCATCACATACTTTGCAACAATACCATCCTGACCTTTAAATTTTGAATTAAACCAATGGGATGGTATTTTATATCTTAAATATACATATAATTTCGTATACAAATTTATTAGACAAATTAAATAAAAGGAAATGGACTAGCTAGTAAGATCTAAACTTTTGCTATTGTAGCAACATTGTTGAATCCTAAAGATGATTTAAGGTTGATGTTGCTTCAAAAGTAAACAACGCCGAAAATGTAAAAAACAAGTGACTTTAAAGTGAAAGATTTGAAATTTAAAAGATTGAAAGATAAATGATAAGAAAATGTAAATTGTCGAAGTTAAAATGACTTGAAAAATAAAATGCGAACAAGGTAAAAGAATTTAAAGACAACTCTTATATGTTAAATTGCTGGAAATTTAAAATACTTTGAATCAAAATGACAATAATTTCAAAGAAATTTAAAAGACGGTGGAAGGTATAATAGGAGTTCTGAAAAGCTTGTGTTTATCACTTGTTAAGAGTATGCTTCATAAACTAAGTATTTGACCATTAGTTCTTCATGAAAACTGTTATATATAGAGAGAGAGGAAAGTAACTAGGTAACTGCCACTTCCAAAAAAATGCATGTTTAGCAACAATCATGGCAGTTATCTTGTTGAGCTAGTCTTAGCAGCATGTTATTGTGATTTTTTTATATATATTTTTCTAAAATCCACAACTTCATTTTATGGCACCTACACATTAGTCTCTGCATTGTTTTTTAAAAATTGGGGAAGAGGAATTTTTTTTATTAATTGAGGTTTACAAGGCTAAGAAGCTCTCGGAAGATAACTAAAGTTTAACCAAAAATTATTCCAACAAAAAATTGAATTCTCAAACAATTCATTCTTAGGTAAAATTATTCTATCTCTTTCATCTTTGATGACTTTTTCTGTAACGTTGTGCTTTTATCAATGAATAATTATTTATTTACTCTAAAAAAAAACACCATGTAATAAATGATGAACAATGCATATGCATTCGTGAAAATTGTGTCAACATTTTTCTTTCAGATATGGCAAACTCTTACCATTTAATTATAGATTGAGATCCACTCCCCAAGAAAATCTTCAACAAATGGATGGTTAAGGTTCTATTCCACCTTTAGTCGTTCATTCATGATATATTTCATCAAGCTCAATGGTAAAGAGGAATGTAAAACTTGTGAAAATAATTATTTACTATAATTCATATGGCTACACTAATTCAAACATGTCCTATATTTACAACAAGAGAAAAAGTTGTATAGTGTAGAATTCTCTGCAGCTATCCATGGCATAATTTGCATGGTGACTCAGGAGTTAAGTTTGGTCACAAATTTGCTATTCAAATTGTGAAAAGTTCCCAAGATTCTTTTAAAAATAAATAAATGAAATCTATCTTTTTTTGCTGCGGCGACTGAATATGCAAACTTAAACTCATTCCTGAATCTTGATTATTGCACACACCGCGTCAATAGCCTTCTATCTCGTACAGTACCCTCGTAAACAAAAAGTAGGATGAAGATAATGCCATCGCCTAAGGCCCTCAAAACCCTGCATGCCCTTGAAGATATATACAGACACTGAAATAGCCTCTAGAATGAGAACTTTCAGCAGTTATATCGTCCTTGCGCCGAGCTCACACAGACAACTATTGTCAGCAAAGTCTAAAAGACTGAATCCAATCCAAGCTTAGACAAGACAGTAGATCAGTATCAGTTGAAGAAATATGGTGACTCTAAAACTTCATTCAAATCTAAGTCTCCGCGTTCAGGTAAGGGTGGAAATTCCAAAGATGGGAACGACTCTTGAAAGCTCTCCAATAGCTGTTCACAAGTTAAACAAACAAGAGATCAAACAATAATGTAAATGAATTAAAAACAGAATAAAGTACAAAATTCAAATTCAATAATTTAAATAAATTAAGACGTATTATTAACCAATAATAACTGTGAATCTTGTAACATACAGTAGCATGGTTTTCTCTTCTTTTTCTTTTGGCATGAATGTACTTTTGATCTCTATTTTTTACTGATTCACAATTTTAGTCCCATATATTTTTTAACTCGGAAATATAGTTTCGCAGTTTTCATAATTTCAAACATTTTCCCCACCACTGAATTAGAGAGTTATTTATTTTTGCTAATGTGGCAAGTGTAATGATGAGGTGGGTAACTAAGTGATGTAATACATACTGTGTTCGGGAAGTGTAATTAAATTTTCTCTTTTTAAGCAATGCAGAATGAGGAGATGAAATCTCATAAAACAATCTGCTGTTAATTACAGACAAAATTTACACTTACGAAATTAATTTCACCTCAAGTAAACTATACTTAGGAACAAGATAGCATTGGATATAAAAAATGAGCATTTAAACCACATACGTTTTCAAGAATTGGAGTCTCATAGAGTTCTACAAACTTCTCTCTCAGTATTCTGTTCATATTATCAACATCACACGCGTGCGTCCAATATGAATCATGGACCCCTACAAGCATATAAATCAATTATTAATCATCACCAGCATTTCAAATATAATAGATCAAATACGAATGGAACCATGAGCTTAATAGGCTTTAATACCAAAACCAAGGAAATAACCTAAGAAGGAAATACCTGCAAAACTCAAGCCTGCCTTTTTGCAGGCAATCGCGGTCATCATCATATGAGAACCATCAAGCGAGTGAACAAAATTTGGCGGAAATGCAGTTCTCTGCCGCTTGACCATGACCTGTAATATTTGATAATAAAATTTTAAATTTAGATCTGGAAAATGAAAAATAAATCAAAATACCAAAATTTTCTCCAAAATTAACTATGATATAACTGTTTGCAAACCATTCATATGAATATATGAAATAAACAGAGTAAATATTCATAATAATAAACTAAAACTCTATCGAAATGTTTGGTCTGCAAAAGCCTGTCATTCAAGATAATCAGAGAAAAAGCTCATGCATGATATGAGATGACCATAGGTAGCTCAGATTCTATGCTTGAGTATGTGAAGCCCAACGGAATCATAAATCCCCAAGCATGAAATTTTATGTTTTTAATTCAATAGTAACCTTATGCGGTAATTATTTTCTATAAATATCCTCCTAAGTCTTCCTTTATTACCCTCAAACAAGTCGATAAATATTGTTATAAATTACCTTGTCAGTTTCTCGTTTCAATGTTAACATCTGAAGTGAAGTTTTGACCTGCAACACATAATAATAAAAGCTTAATAACCTATAGACAGCCTAGAAATCATGAGAACTTGAAAGATGTACTGGTGATGTAGTTCCAGGAAAATTATGTTGCACTCACAATATGTCTTCCTTGATAACGGTAAGGTTGCACCACAGGAAGTCCAAGAGGAGTGGTCCAACACACTGGTTGATTTTCAGATGCAATCACCTGTTCCAATTGTCTTGGTCATAATCATATCATAACACAATTAAACAAATCCCCCTCCCTCGAGAGATTAGCATTTTATATTTTTCATTTCCATGTTAAGTGTGACAATATGCACCGTCTATTGTAGACATGTCAGTAAAAGGAGTAATGTAACATACTTTTGCACAGTCACCAAGCCAGTTCATGATACTTCGTGCACCTTCAAACATCTCCTGTAAGGCGGTTAAGGTCACCTGAGAAGGAAATAAAGATGATACAAATGTTACATGCTTAACAAGGAGAAGGTATATTTAAAACACCACCATTTTAACCCTCTAACCTTTGCAGCATAACAAGCAGCACCAAAGAGCTCTGAATCATCTGCAATAGCATCTCTTTCTTTCAACCTTCTCTTTATCTGTTCCCGTGCTCCAATGTATGTGACACCGTAAACTGATGTCATCACCGTCTGCTTAACCAATTTTCTATCCACCTAGACAAAGTTCAATCAGCTCAAAATCACTTTTGAGATGAGGAATGAATACGAAAAAGAAAAAAAACATCAACTAGAATTGGTCAGGGAATAAATGATTTTCATTTGGGTTTATGATTTAATTTTTAATCTATTCTTTCTAACAGCTATAAGTTCCAATGTCTCCGTGTAAAAATATGAACCATATCACACCAAAGGAAGGGTAGATAACCTGATTAACCAAAATCTTTGCATGATGAGCTTCAGAAAAAATTTCCGGATCTTTCTGAGCATCGATTTTCATGATTTCTAATACCCTGCATAAAATTGTTTTATTATGATGAGGTGTTTTATAGAAGATATCCCTCACAATTCAAATCAAAAGAGATCAGGAAGAAAAGAAACCAAAAGAAGAGCTATTGAAAATTAGAATGACTACAAATAAATAATAAACCGAAGAACAGATCAGGAAAAACAATTGCTCCAAAAACCTCCTTAACTTTTTGATAAAACGAATTATAGTGGAAAGAAAAACAAATACATATTACGAGCACAATAAAATATCCTCCTTAGCAACAAATGAACAAAGTGGTCAAACGCTTCTTCCATTTATTTATCTTTCAACAGGTGTAACACTCACAACCTAATGCAAGAAAGTCTTCATGCTGTCTATAACCACTAAAAGCAACCAGTAGTTAAAAGAGTTGTTATTTTGACACAAAGTTGACACCAAATTATTATTTTGACACAAAATTGACAATAATTTTTTACATAAATTAGATGATTAATGCAGTTTAAATATATGGTTAATTACGTTCACTAGTTGGTTAATGAATATAACAAGGTGTGGTTGCAACTCATTAAACCATCAACTAAACACAATTAACCACGGTTTGTGTGTCATTAACCACAATTTTTCAAGTGTATATTGAAACACACCGTTGTTACTGAATATCATGTGTATATTTGAACGCCTTAAAAATCATCTATATTTGAACACAAATTTGGATAGATAAGGATTTTGAATAGCTAACAAGGTGTCACAACTCATTAAACCATCAACTAAACACAATTAACCACGATTGTGACTAGAGAATTATCTAGTGTGAAAGGAGAGTGCTCCTCGTATGCAAAATTATCATCTTCATTGTAAATAACTAATGCACTCTAAAACAATATAAGTACTTAGAAGCATCTACAAGGTGATCTAAAGAAAAATCAACATATTGATCAGACATCTTAAACAAATGTGTCTTCATTATAAATTGTGTTTAAAAGCTTAATCCTTTTACATACATCAAGGTCTGTAGAATATTCCAAAATAAAGCTAGGCAAGAAATCAAAAACCAAATCATCATATTAGATATAAGGGGAACAAATTTGGACAAGAGACTGTTAACTAAGCCAAGAAAGGAGAAATAGGGAGAGGTAAATTATGACAATATGCAAAACACTAAGTGTGATTGGTTGAGCAGAAATAAGGAAGAGAAAAGGGTGAGAGGTGTTGGGGAGAGACAGGGAATCTCCATTGATTGATCCAGAAGAGAAATATGTCAGAAAGAAAGAAAAAAAATCTGTGGGATACACACATTTTTGTTTTCTCTCCAAAGATGGGAACAAAGAACCTAGAAAGGGATTGTTTGTCCCTGGTGCTGGGCAGAGAGTGGATATTAATGAGGATAATTTTGTCCGTTAAAAATTATGCGATTTCTCTCTTCTTTATTTATTTCCCCTTCCTTATTTCGAAACACAAACAATCTACCCTATTTCTGCGTTCTTTCTCTCTTATCACACTCTTCCCGTTTTCTCTCTTTATATCATATTATCACAATCAATCAAACCATAAAAGCTCATTATTGTTATCTTAACTATAAACTATGTATAATATATGTAACAATATACACAAATACTCACCTAGCTGCTATACCCGAGTAAACATCAGCTGGCTTCTCTCCTGCAACTAGATTGACAGCAGCAGCCCCCAACTGAATGAAACAAATAAATAAATGACAAAATTATTAAATAAAAATCTCCCATCCGCCATATGTTTTGTTCAAAAATGGAAAATAGAATAGAAGGCATAAGATAGGGACCAGAAACATCATAGGAGATGAAGATACCAAGGGAACACAAAGCATTTATTTTTTAAAATATTAAGAGTTCTCACAGAACACATGATACTCGAATATTTACACTAACAAATCGATACATGACAACAGAAGTGCATGTTTCAGCCATTGATCCACATTTGACGAGACGTCTGGGACCATGTCCAAAAGCTTAAGATGTTGGGCAAAACACATGAATATTGTAATGTGATTACTCAAACCAAAATCATTTTCCACAACCATCAAAATCTGAAGGTCCATTCATAGTTGTTCTAGGTTTCTGGTTTTTATTTGAAAAGTTAAATTTGAAAACAAAACTTGTTCGATAAAATGAGGTTAAATTGATTTTTTCCGTAATTTAAAATAGTTGTCACTTATAATCTCAACCACAAAAATAAGTTTTATAATTTTTATTAATTTAATGCTAACACGTCACCACCGTTGGCTGCCGGCCACCACTACGAACATTACCACTGACGGAACCATTGCATCAAGCACTTAGGTCACCAACAGGCACCACTTCGGTCATCTCTGGCAGCCTTCTACCACTGCCATCACACTCCAACTGCTGCGGCCACAATGGAGATAGTGATATTCGCAAGTTTGGGACAGAGGCTCACAATGTCATTTGCAAGTTTGTGATGTCAAAAGTAATATTTTTCATTATTTTTTCAGACTTGATTATTTTTGTGTGTAAATATTTTTATATTTTGTGAAGCCAGAACAGAAGCTCGACTGAAAATAGATTTAGATTTTGAAAATTTCAAAACATAAAACCAAAAATCACCGCATCCCCAACATCCCAACAGGGCCTTAAAGACAGCTAGATTCAGAAGTGGTATTCATCCCCTAACTTGATCTCCAATACCTAGGACTAAATTAAATAACTTGAAACTCAAAAAATGGAAAAGGAAACATGGAAATCTAATTGATAAAGCCATTTACCTTGTCTCTTCCTAAAGCAGCATAATGTTGTAAGCCATTGCAGGAGCCATCCTATGACAAAAAATTATAGTAGTACAAATAGTGATTAGTTAATAAACATGATCATAACATGAACTTGACAATGGCATTGGTTTTTTACATCAGACAACAAAGAATCAGTAGGAATAGATTACACTGGCCACTTTTACACAAAGCATTAAGTGTGTGACCCGTGAAGAAAAATGCCATCGTAACACTGAGACCTATTTATTTTATAATAATATATTATAAACGGGAGAAAGATAAGGATAGCCAAGAGCATGAGACTCTCAATATTGTGGGCCTGGTGAGAGTGTATATTATGTCTCTGTGTGTGTGTGTGTGTGTGTGTGTGTGTGTGTGTGTGTGTGGTATATGTTTCAGCAGAAGTAATCCATTAGTAGTTTCACCTCAATTCATAACCTCAAAAACAAAATTAATCCAAGCAAAATTATGACCACATTAGCATATTTTGATGCGTCAAAGTTCATTCACAACGTGAAAATACCTGATGTACTGGAATATGTGATATAAATGACTCCGGCGTAGAAATTTTTAAGGCTTCGGTTAGAGTCATGCATGCAGCTAAGAACTGGAACGGATCTTCTGCATTTAACCACCACCGTCTCCCTTCCATAGGTTGTTCAGCAGAATCAAATATCTCATCAAGATGATTTTCAACGAAAGTTATGCGACCTTCATTTGATAGTTTATCAACACCACCACCATATAGATTTGCCAAGTGTATCTTCAGCCAGTGCAAACCAGATTTTCCAAGAGGACGTCCATCTGCAAATTCCAATATCCCTCGGCATACATCTGAACCAAGATGATTTAAGTGTGGATGCATGGGATATGCACGGCCCCGAAAATCAAGGTTATGTGGGTAGTAAAAACACTCTTCATCCTTCATTTTACGTGCTACCTGCAACCATAGATATCAATGAGTGAGTAGCTCGACAAAAAATACTAACTACAAGTTAATACACATGAATATCAAGAAAGCATACAGCAAGTTTAAGTTCTGTGTCACAACGTAGTGAATATCTCTCCCTGTTCTCTTTCTTCACAGATTTGACCTTCCATTTCCATTTCTTTATCTCTGCTTCATCATCAGTTTCTAGCTCCTCAGGAATTTCAACCTACAATAGAAAATTGAGCACCATTTCAAACCAATCAACCATAAGTTTCTTGAAACACAAAATGCAAAATTAATGATACCTAAATCTTGAATATTTACACATAAACAAGTAAATAAGCTAACAACCAACAATAAAATATTAATAAAAACAAAACAAGAAAAGGGCAATTGTATATCTGAGCTTACATCATTGCGGTCCACCAAACCAGCAAGTCGGCCTCCACCAGCCCATATCCTATCCACAACACTGAGCACCTTGTTATTTACCCTCCATTTTGTATTCCCGAGAGTATCCAGAGCCTAATCAAGAGTTTTAGATGTACACTCGTTATAAAAAAATCACTATTTAGACAAAAACATATGAAAAGAATATAATATAATATAACACGGCCCAAAATGCATGACATCCATAATAAATTCAGACCTCAAATACAGGCTCTAATTGCTTTCTAGGGACTTTCTTAACAGCCTCTCGTTGTTGCTTGACTCCATGAGTACGCATGACATAGGAGGGTAAGAACAAGTATCCACCTCTGTCAAAACTGTGAAAGTGCGTCATAGGGAAAATTGAGAATCAGCACCGCGTTAGCCATTCATTCAAAAGAAGTAAAACAGTAATATAGATATGCATTTTGTAAACATTGAATTGTATGATTGATTGTTGATAGTGTATGAAGAAAATTCTTTTCATATTTTGAATTGTATGATTGATTGTTGATAGTGTATGAAGAAAATCCTTTTCATATTTTGAAGCCAATTGCAAAAGGCAGTAGTTTACTTTGTTAATACTACAGTTAGGTCGAAGAAACTAACTGTAGAAGAAACACAAGTATGATGGGCGAGATAAAGCAAGACAGTCTAATGGCAGTGCTGATCAGAGATAAAAACGCAGTTGAAACCACAGATGAAGCAATACCACAAAACAAAGAAGCTAAGAACAAAACTGTATCTGTTAGGCTATATAACTTAGGTTAATTAGTGTGGTTAAGAGTTAGCTAGTAATTTGATAAGTTTGTTAGGTGGTTGTTAAGAGTTGTTATTTTCATCTCAATTGGTAGAGGGAAAGATAGCTTTGAATAATTAAATCTAGTGACTAGACAATGCTCTAGTGTGAAAGGAAAGTGCTCATTTGGGGTAGCTTTGAGTGCAAGGAAATCGTCTTCATTGCAAACCTTTTGTATCTTCTCTTTCAATCTTATATTATGGCGTTTAACTGATATTAACAGAAAGATATTTAAAGAACTTTTCTTTTCACAATTTTGTTGATCAATATTTATTCTTGTTAGAAACATTCTCTTGTTTGTTTAATTCTAACCAGTTTTGGGAATTCCTTTCATATATCATAAGGTTCCTAACAGTATCCCATGGTATATCTAGGGCTATGTCATTAAACAGTGTCCGATCAACGACTCGATTAGCCTATCAAGTCGGTAGATTAATGATCAACCCCATGGTTCACTAGTTGAACTGCATGCACTATTTTTTTTTATTAATTTCTATATATATACACACACACACACAGCATACACAAACCATTTTTTGGCAATGCTTTTAACAATTTGGACATTGTTTCAGTACAGTTGTATATTTTTGGGTTAAGCCCAAGCCCAGATATTCATAAGCTTAAATGCATCTTCCTTCTCTTACATTACTTTGTTATCTTCTTTTCTCCAGCACTAGATCATTGCTTTTTCTTCATTTCTTTTTCTTCGCTTTTTATCTTTCCTTTTTCTTGTTTCTTCCTCTTTTTTCTGCCCATTGTTTAACTGTTCACAGTTTTTTACTGATGTATTCTTTAATCTCTACTGGTGACTGCCTCTGTGAGCAGTCGCTGAGTTCATCAGTGAATCGGGTTGCGGAGTTGCACCGACTCAAACTGATTCAAAGTCAGTTTTGTGATGTTCTGCAACCCGATTAATAGCATGGATGATCCGATTACATGGATGACCAGTCCAGTTTTATAACACTAATCTATTGGCAAGAAGATTCCTTAAAGATAAGTTCATTCATCTAAAACCAAACCAAACACACAAAAAAAAGCCTATTAAAGGATGTAATGTTCTAATTTTTTTCCCATGATCATATTGGTTGATTATATTAAACCACCTAGCCCTAATGTATAAAAAAGGTTAAATAAAATTTTCAAATCATTCGTAATCATAAAAGTGATAAGCTTAGTTAGCAAGATAGCAGTCAAAGGTGTTAAGTTATCATACCCTGTCCAGTTGACCGGTGGAACAACCATAGGCATATAAGGAATGACCATACTTTTTGCCTGTTAAAAAAGAATAAAAGAAATCAATATTTTGTAGAACCCAAAAATAGAAGATGTGACTTTTAACATAAATATAAAATCAGTGCAGGACGCAATGCAATCATATATGTTCATATCTGATTGAAATTGATGAAATAAACAATACACATAATGGTGCTTTTAATACCCATCAAGATAAGCTAATAACCCTATGAAAAATTGGTGACGTTCAATCAAAGATATGGAGAAAGACCAAGGAGAGAACAGGAGGAATTTACTCAATGCCAACCCTCAAGACCAACCAACTCCAACATGGTATATGTGATTTTCCACTAAATAGATAACCACTAACCACAATGTGGGTTAAAATAAGAAAAGTATATTTAAAAAGAAGAAACGAGCTTTTGATGTGCCCAGTCCATGAGAAAAACCAATAAACTCAAGGACTAGCAATCTAAACTTAATCCTACCCTCCTTAAGCACAATAAACTGTTCAGGTCCGTTTCATTTACAAATTAACGAGACTAAACAACACTGAGGTGATTCCATGTTTGATTCAAAAAATTATCATAGAACAACACAAAACATGGAACGAAGAACACAACACAAAAACGCAAAACTTTGCTACTCAACGAACCGTGAGATAAAAGTTGTCCCACGGACAAAGCACTTAATAGAAACAAAATACTCAATTTTATTTCCTACCTTAATATCTATGTTTTTTTTCCCTAATTCCACCCTCTGTTGTCAAAAGCAGCCGTGCCCGCGCCAGCCGCTATAGCGGAGTGGAAAAAACAGAACCACCGCAGCAAGCCGCTTTGGTGCGGAGCGAAAGTGAAAAGCAGCCGCACCGATTGCTATTTAACAGTGCTTTGCGGCATGAACTCGGGCCAAAGCGGCCGCTACATCATTTTACATGGTCAAATGATCAAAATGCATTTTAGATCATTTATATTGAACTCGGGTCAAATACTACTAAAGATATGGTTCATTTATATTAATACTAAAAATCAATTAAGTATCTTTAATTTTCTTTTATCGCAAAAAAAACTTTAAATTTATACTAATATTGAATATATGTTTTTTTTCATACTTTTTTAGTCCTTAGTTGATAATATATTTTATAGTACTAGTGACCGCGTCACTATGATAGCGCCTGCTTTGCTCCGCATTTCCACTCCAACTTTTGGGTTGGCAGCGCCGTGATCCCACATTAACAACTATGATTCCACCCCCCACCCCCCCCCCCCCCCCCCCCCCCCCCCTCTCTGTACTGTGTTTAACATATAATTATTACACATAATATAAAATAATATTATATGATTTGGCTAAACCTCTCATGATTTGTTATGCATAAGCATATAATATCAATGGTTGATATTACTCACTTTACTCTCTAAAGTGAACTGCTCTAAAAATGCTCACTTTAGAGGAAACATATCCAATATTATATATATTTTCCATAGTATTATATATTATAGAAGGTGCTGAATCAAATTTTACATTATTATACATATGCTCCCTATTTTATTTTATTTCTGTAATGACAAATGTTAGTAAATTAGTTGTTAGAAATGTTAGTATGGAGAGCTGAGCCTACAACCCCCTATCTCTCCAACCATGTCCCCCTCCATGAAACCACTTTATCACTCCACTTGTGCCATCTATTGTCCACCAAACAATATACCTGACAAAGAGTAGTGTTGTCACCCAAGTTTTTGTCCTATGTTATTATGCTTCATTCTGAATCAAACGCATTGTGGTGGATGACCGATGGCAGAATATGGTTGAAGGCCGAAAATCCACTATATTAACACACCATGGCAGGCATCCCTTCACAAATTGCCTATGGAAGTTGTCGAAAATTCGCCATGCCATGGCGGCGCCATGGCCACCATTTAACAACACTGAACAAACAGACCCTTCAGTCAAAAAAATAATAATAGAGACAATGACAACCACAGCATAACGCTGGAGATATCTGATTTATGGGTTAAGCAAGGGCCACATTTGTGGGCTTGAAGATAAAGGTCAATTTTTGAATATATGAGCATTATGCTCCAACCAAATAAACTGCATGACACCAAAAACTGCCCATCTCTACAAAGATTTCTAGGATCAAAGGTTTAGGCCATTTTACAAATAGGGAGTTAGCTTGTTTAGGATTATACTTCAGGTAGTATCCTGGTAAACCAATTCAAACAAAAAGGATTGTAAATGCAGAAGTTATTCGGCATAGAAATAATATGTATTAAGAATCTAGAAAAATGATTAAATTGAAACTCGCAACAAAATACTCAAGCTAGATTCTCCCTTATATACCAACTTTTATTCTTATACTCTTTTATCTTCTTTCTTCACCCTATTCCCACATCTCCTATCTTCATCTTCTAGATCCTATGATTCTTCAAGTCCATGATCACCATTAATACATTTTAAAGTTTTTCTAACTTCGATTCAATTCAATAACTAAATATCTGTTACAAATAACAATACTAGAAATGCTTGAGAAATACATACTGTAACTCTCCTTTCCAAATTAAAGGCTCAATAACCTGATAAAAAGTTGTGCTAAAAATGTTGCATGATATACCTCTAATGATGAACAGTTTAATTTGAACTTCGATTAAAAGAAAGAAGGCAATAGAATATACTTACAGTTCGGTCAAGCCCTTTAAGAATTAGAGGGTCGCATTCAATAACACCGTATTTTCTGCCTGTTTTCCTGTTTAGATAAAAAAAGGTTATGATAAAAAATATTGTTGAAAAAAATATAATTGTAATCATGAGACGCAAAGATCAAAGCTCACGCTGCCTCTTTCATCGTTCTAAATGAATGCACAAATGCAGGACGGATATCAGGTCCACCATCCTGTGACTGATCTGATTCTGATTCTGATGGCGGTTGAATATATGCCGTTTGAATCAAAAGTTCAACCAAGCGGCTTCCTACCTGTGCAGTGGAGAAGATGATACATCTTATTAAAAAAACAAATAAATAAAAAAAAACATTTTGAGAGTGTAGAAGAGACTATGCACACCTTTGTCTTCATAACTGGTCCCCACGGTTTTGTATCATCAAGGCCCTTCAATATTCCTCTCACTGCAGTAACCTTCTGCTTTTTCATCAAATCAATGACCTTCTTTCGCAGTTTCTCTTCTTCCTTTATGAATTCAGTGGATTCAACTACTTCATTTTTCATGCCTTTATCGTGTTTTTTCTTACTACTCTTTTCCAAGAACTTGTGTATTCTAACCTATAGTGCAACAATAAACAGGATATAAGGTTACACACAGAGCAAGAGTGCAACAATGGATTAGGATACTATATACATATAATGCTATTCCTTTGAAAATTTACTGTTCAGAATAAATGGACTTAAGATGAGAATTTTGCTGTTAGAAAGGATACATCTTCAAGCTAATCAAGTCTTATAACTACATTCTGCATACTCACTTGCACATGTCCGAATGTGAATGTGGTTTGCAGAGACGGTGGAAAAATGTGGAACAGGTTGAATAGCACATTCGCACAAAAATCCCCACAAAAGCCTTGTCCATCCCTATTTCGGGATTCCCACCCTCGGTTCCAATAAAATAGGAATCATCTAACATTCCTACCTCCAAACACATTGTTAAATAATGATATAAAAAACTTACAATAAAAAACATAATGAAAAGACATAAAATTTTAACATTACTAAGTAGATCTTTGCCTACTTGAAATACTAACCTCTCTTCTGCCCCAATACCTCTTAAACTTCCTACAGGCACTCATGAGTTTTCTAAGGATGTTTCTCGGTCAAAACAAGTATGAAACTGAGTAATTTGAACTATTTTGATCAACATATTTATGCTATTAATAAAACTTGAAGTGCAAACAAAACAAACAAAAAAAATAACATAAGAAATGCAATCTGTCTCACCTCTTGCTCAATGGAATCACCTACACTACACACGGCCTGTACAACCCGAGCAGTGCCAACAAATCCTTTCTCACTTCCTGCCATCAACAGTGCCATCATCTTATGCATAGTAATTACAGCCATCTTATCTGATGGCAACTGAAGAAAGTAAGGCGCATAAGCTGTCCTCTTCTTCCCATTTCGATGCATCTCTTGCTCGTTCTCAATTGCATCCTTTAGAGGCTCAAACCAACCAAGAAACAATGACTTCATGTAAGGCAAATTAGGTGCCAACTTCTGTTCACACATATCCATCAAAAGCTCTTTATATTCCCTCGCAGCTTCTTGCCAAAGTTCAGTCTCAATCTTCACTTGTCTTTTTCTCAACTCCTTGTATTTCGCCTCTGGCAAACCATGCCACCTAAATCCAGTATTCTGCCTCCTCTCTTCTCTCTTCATCTCCTTCAACAACTCGTTAATTTCGTCATCAACCGGGGCAGAAGCAGCTTTTTCCGCATCGTTATGCAAAATCCCCTCATTTTTTAACATAAATTCATCAATCTTCCTCTTATCTTCTCTCTCCATCTCCTCCAACAACTCTTTAATTTCATCAGCAATCACAGCAAGATCATCTTCCTCCGCGTCAGTTGAAGAAAGCGTCTCGGCAACACTAGAATATCTTTCACCATCAAATCGAAAACCCGAATTGTGAAAATTCCTCTCATCCTCAACATCAGTAGAAGAAACAGCCTCAGCAACACTAGAATAACCCTTTGCATCAAACTGCGAACAACAACACCCACCAAAATTCTCAACTAACTGAAACCTCGATTTACTCACACGCCCACTTCCATTTTCCTTTCCAAAGTTACTCAAAACTTCGTTATTACCGGAAAAAATCGAATTTTGAGCGAAAACAAGTGGTTGGTAGTTAACATTCCGACGTAACAACCCTTTACAAACTTGTTTGGAAACATTCCGCCACATGTTTGATGAAATGCTCAAATGAGATTTTTTCAAAAAATTCAATTTTTTTCTATGGATAAGAGAATTGGGTAAGGATTCAACTGTGGTAGTGAACATTAAATTAACCATAGATGAAAATTGATTGAAGAAAAATGAAAAGTGAAGAAGAAGAAGAAGAAAAAGGGTTAAGAGAAACAAAATTCATAGATATGATGAAAATGGAATTGGAATTTGGAACATATAGATATAGTGGTGCCGCCTTTGATGAGGAAGGAAGTGGGTTGGGTTTGAGGACGATTATTGGTGGCAGTTCCTGAAAAACCCTTCTCAGAAATGAAAAACCCCTTAGAGTGAGAAGATTGAATGAATGATCACCGTTGATTTAATGAAAGAAAATTCAATGGTACGGATCCTAGAAGGGATATCAACAACGTATCAACACCGGCGTCTAATTGTAACAAGTAATAAAGTAGTATGTTATCGTTTCCGTATCAATTGTCATTCAGCTTAGCAATTAAGGACGTTTATTTGAGTAAAAAAGTAAAAGGGTTTAATTGTTTTGCACAATCTGAGATTAGGTATTTTATTCATATCTCCGATTAGGGTATCCGTTAATCCTCTTTACATTCCTTGTTGAAATTCACTCGGTTTAATATTAGTTACGACATGCCTTGATAAAAGAAAGTAGAACATGACCCTATGATATAATGGTGAGAAGTTCAAGTATTTGTGACGCGACAACGTCTACACTTGCGACGTTCCTCTAAAGATGAATCACAGCCTTAGTGAGATTAAGAGATTAAGAGAGGGAACCTTACGAAAGCGAGAGAATGACATAGAGAGTTAGAGTGTGAAAGAGAGTCGATGATTCAAGGCCAATCCTTGAACTACCGCGCTGGTTTGCTTCTCCGGTTGAGAGATTCTATGGAAGGGGGCAGAAATCGAGGGGGGGGGGATTGGGAAGATTGGACCGAGGTGAGAAACATACAAAGGAAAGCAATGGGACCAGAGTTTAAGGGACAATACAGACATCGGGAAAGCAGCAGGCATGGAGGATTTGGCGAGGAAAAGGGTTATGATTTTGGACAACGGAGGTAGAGCTGTCAAAACAAGTCGGGCGGCCCGTTTAGCCCGATTAATTTCAGGGCTTGGGCCTTAAATATTGAGCCCGAATTTTAATAGGGCTTTTTAGCCCGGCCCTAAAAAGCCCAGTACCCGTTAGGGCTAGCCCGAACGGATCGCGGGTAGCCCGTTAGCCCACATAACAAAAAAAATCCTATAAATTATATATAATTTTTCAAATAATTCTTTACTTAGATGATTATCAAAGTAAAAAATAAAAGTGAAAATTCAATGAATTAACACATATAAATGTAATATAAAATTATATTTACTCGTTTCGTTATTTATAATTTTAAAGATCGAATATATAAATATATATAACCATAACGTATCTAATTTATTTAAAATTGTTTTCCTCACCGTTTTAGTTTATGACTAGTGTACGAAAATATTTACAATTTATTTTTGTGTTAGACATTATTTAAACATATTAAAAATATTATTTATAAAAAAAAAATTACAGTTGTATTTTATAATACTTGTTTTATATATAAAAAATGTAATTTTTAATATGGGTCGGCCCGTTAGCCCGCGGCTCGTGTAGGCCCGGGCTCGGGTAGTATATTTTAAGCCCGTTTTTCAATCGGGTTTTTTGGCCCGGCCCGATAAAGCCCGAAGCCCGTGAGGGCCAACCCGTTTAGGGCCGGCCCGCCCGTTTTGACAGCTCGTAACGGAGGAAAGAAAGGTCGTTTGATCAATTTGACAGGTTTGATACAGATTGGGATTCGAGACCTAGGGGTTTTGATACATGAGAGGAAGGTTTGTTTCTTTGAGAAGGGGAAGGTCAACCACCCGCCGCGGTGAACAATCTAGATTACGGGCGGACGTGGAATCCCTATACAACTATTCAGCGCTTGCCTGCTCTTCCATGGCAGCAGCGTGCGCTCCCATTAGAAAAGGAGATGATAATTATTGATGGTTGTATCAGTTTGTGTAAGTCATCTGATCATATTGTGAATGAAGGCTATAATCAGGCAAATGTTGTTTTTTATATTACTAGTTTGTGGGATTTTATTTGATGTTTTTGTTTCAAGAAACTGTAATTCGAGAGAGAAACTTTTAGGTTTTGTTAAATTTCTTAAAGTTCGAGATGTTGGTAAATTGAATAAAGTTTTAAATGATGCTTCTTTTCAAGACCATAGGTTGTTTGCAAATGTTGCTAGATTTGATAGGTCTGGTAGGGATGTGAGAAGTGGTGTTAGGAAGCGAGAGGGAGAAAAAAATAATGGTGATGCGACTGAAAAAAAATCGATGGATGAGAAGAGGATATAGGGAGAAAAAAGGAATTAGAGAAAGTGAAAGGGGAAACCATTAGGAGTGAGGAAAAAAGGGATAGGGAGGGGGAGTCTCATATGGGGGAGTGGCAGTGTTGGTGAATGGGGTGTCAATTGTGAATGATGGAGGGGAGCTGAAGGGAACAAACTTGGAGGGGGCGGTTAAGGGGCAGGATGAAGGGAAGGCGTCAGGTGTTGAACAGGTACATCATAGTGGTATTATGGGTTATGAATATTTGTCTTCTTCAGAAGATGTGATGTGGGCTTCTAAAGGGTTGACTGCAAGCATTAGAAATGGAGTTGGTGTTCCTGTGTTACAATAGTCTTTTTTGGATGTTGGATTTGAGAACTTTAAGATTGTTCCATTGGGAGGGGACAAAATGTTTTTGTATCTGATTGGAGATGTTGATGTGATGTTAGTGTTTACTGAAGCAACTGATTTTTTAACTCTTTCTTACATAATTGTTGGCCTTGGTCGAAAGATTGTGTGGTGTTGTATGGAAAGGGAGATTCGTTGAGGTGCTACGGTATTCCTGTTCATGCCAGGAATAGTGTTTTCTTTACGGAATTGACATCATTTTTTGGTCGGTTACTTAAAATTGATGATCAAACTCTCAATAAGAACATGATGGATTATGATCGTTTGTAGATTTCTACGTCTATTGTAAAAGAATTTAATATGGTTAAAAATCTTTGTATTCATGGGAGGATTTATCCTATTTGTCTCATAGAGGATCTTGAATTTGGTCTAGCTGAGGATGCTTGTTTGGTGGAGTTTGAGGATGATCATAAATATGTTAGTTCAGAACGTGATTATGTGTAAAAAAATGAGCCAATTGTGGATACTTTTTTGAATCAATTGAAATATGACTTTAAGGATGTTCCCTTGGAACCTGAGGGAGGTGTTGTTAAGGTTTTTGATGATCAGAATATTAAGCAAGTTGATTCTAAGAATTACCAGGATCATGTTGGGGTCTCTTACTCGAACAGTAATGTGGAAGTTCATATGAATAGAAAACATCGTCAAAAGAAATTGGAGCCATTGGCGATTGATTTGAAAAGGGTGGCTAAATTGTCAGAAAAGGATAGGAATGTGTTGATTTGTTCTCTTAAGAGTTTCAAGAAGTTGAAGGGTAAGTGTAAATCTTTGAAGGGTTCCCAAGGGAATGTGGTTGGTGTTTCTTTGTTAGTTGAATCTAGGTCATCGAAAAATAATAAGGATTGGAAGAATTGGATGGTGTTACATGGAAATGATCAAGTTGAGGAGGAAGATATTAGAGATGTTGGTAAGATGTTAGGGGTTTATTGTGAGAATAATTTTCAAGTGTTGTCTAGAGGAGGAGTAAGAAGGCAGTGGGGGCGACGGGAGAGAAAAAGGGGAGAGTAAGTGTGAGGGGGCGAGTGATGATGTGTAGGTGGAGCTTGGGTTAGTAGTTGTGGGGAGGGGGTGGTGTGGTGTAAATGAAGTTTTTTTTTTCTTATAATGTTCGTGGTTTGGGCGGGGGGCGAAGAGGAGCGAGGTGCAGAGGTTGCTGAGGGAGAAAATGCCTTGGAAGGTGTGCATTCAAGAGACGAAGTTGGAGGTGGTGGATGATTTTTTAGTAAATCATTGTGGGGTTCCTCTGCTGTTGGTTTTACTTTTAACCCTTCAGTAGGCGCGTCGGGTGGTATTTTAACTTTTTGATATACTTTGGAGGTGGATATTTGCTTATATGTGTCTTTTGATAATTGTTTAGTGGTTAAAGGTAGATTCATTAAATCTAATTTATACTTCTCTTTAATCAATGTTTATGCTCCTTGTGAAAGTGAGGGGGAGGCAAGTGTTATGGAAAAGGTTGGAAGCATTTGATTAGTAAAGACATTGAGGTCGTCTGGTGTGTTTTAGGTGATTTTAATGTCATCCGTTCGGTATAGGAACGTTGTAGTTGTATGTTTGGTGATAATATATAAGACTTTTATCGTTTCAACCGGTTTATTGATGGTAATTTGCTTATTTATTTACCTCTTTGTGGCTGGAATTATACTCGGTACCGGGGAGATAATGTGCCTATGAGTAGGTTGGATAGATTCTTACTATTTGAGACTTGGAATTTTCTTGGCCCAATTGCATCTAGGCTGCCCTTCCTAGAGGTCTCTCTGATCATTGCCCAATTTTGTATTGTCCTCCATTCCGGTTTATTTTCTTTCCTTTTTCAAAGCTCTCGCATGTATCATTTCAACCATTGGCTCTATTGTTTGCAAAAAAAGGGGGGGTGTTGTTAGGAAATTATCTTGGGAAAAATGGGATACTTTATGTTTCATAAGGGAGAATGAAGGTTTGGGGGTCACGAGGTTGCATGAATTTAATTTTTCGCTTCTTGGTAAATGAGTGTGGTAGATGTTTGAGGAAAAAGGGAAGCTTGTGGTATAATGTGTTGTGTGCGAAGTATTGTGAGGAGGGGTGGTTGTGTGTTGGTGGAGGGGTGGGTTCCGTGTGGTGGCAAAACTTGAACCATATTAGGAGGGAGCAGTTTGTTAGATGCTCAGTGGTTGTTGGATAATATTTCTCCGTTGTTCTGGAAGGAACCTTGGTTGGATGGTGTTTCTTCAGATGTTAGATATGCTAGATTGTTTGATCTTGCTGTTAATAAATGTGTCACTGTTGCAAAGATGTTCTCTTTGTGTTGGGAGGTCAATTGGTGAAAACTTTAACTTCTTTTGTGGAAGCTTGTGGACCGTCTTGTTGTAATTGGTGGAAACTTTAACTTCCTTTGATACTAGAGTCTAGAGGAGCTTGTGTTGGTTTTATTATATAATTTTAGTTTCTTAAAACAATATATTAAAAGATATGTGAATTAGCTGTTTTGCTATATCTATGACATAAGAAAGGAGGAAAAAACTATTTTTCTGTATTTATAGTATAAGAGAAAGAATAATAACTGTTTTTGACAAAAAGAAGAGAAAAATTGTTTTCCTATATTTATGTCATAATAAATTGTTTTTTATTTGCAAAATGACTTTTAGGTTGATAAAATTAAGAAAATTATGAGTTTGATCGAGATTAGTTATGAAATTTTGTTATAGATTGATTTTTCTATAGTATATAGTAGTATATTTATCACAAATAACAAGATAGCCCATTAAATTAGAAACATTAAAAATTTGACACATATTAGTCAAATCGTTGAAGATTGATTGATTTTTAATATTTTTAATATGTTGGTAGAAGATATGGTCAACAACTCAATGTATTGTTTATAACATTTTTTTTTATGTTTATCTTTTCTTTTTTTTGACAAAAACAAAACGATATTCATTCATTCAAATTGAGAGAGTACATCAGATACAAACTTACAATAACTAAGTTAATAGCATACAACGACAAAATACCTACAAATAATGTGATAAAATCTAAGTCACCGAAATACCCATGATTTCGAATCTTCAACGTTGACGACCAAATCATTGATTAAATTTGTAATTGACTGATGTCGATATTTCAATATGAACTAAACGAACACCGTGATAAGACGCGAAATCAAACGCCGCACAAGACGACGAAATAACAAAAAGAAAAACTTATATATATATATATATATATATATATATATATATATATATATATATATGAAAACCACTTATGTTTATCCTTCTTCAAAGAAAAAAGGCTTAATTGATCTTTTAGTCCCCTAATTAATTTACAGTTTACATTTTAGTCCCATAACTTATAAAACCAACGTTTTGGTTCCTCTTGTTTTGTTCCGTTAGGCAAATTGATCCTCTCTGTTAATCTGTTAATGTCTAAATTTTTTGATATCATTTTAGCCATTTGATTACATGTCCATTGTATCTATAGTGAACCGTCAGCACCTAATTTTTTTTTAATTTTCATCATCTTCTCTCTTCTTCATCATGCTTTCTTCATCATTTTATTTTTGTCTTACGTTCTTCTTCTTCCTTTTTCACCACCAACTTCCGGCCACTGTAACTAAGATCTCTCTCACTCATTAATTCCCTCTTCCTCTTCTTTCTTCTTACAATTCAAAACCCATTTTCACCCTTTAATCATTCTTCTTCCATCTCTTAGATCTCTCTCACTCACTGATTCTGATTCCCTCTCTTCCTTCGCGGCTTCCACTCCCTCCGCCGTCGCCGAAAAACTCAGATTGCGAAGATTCAGAAAGCTATGTGAGAACGAAGAGAAAAGCTTGTGCTAATTTGAGAATCAAAAACTTCGATATTGACCTTCTTGAACAATTTTTCGAAGCTGAAGTAATCAAGCATGTTCATGAATTGAAGAGAAAGTTTATACATCTGTAGGTATATAGGTTCAATTTCCCCTGCCCAAACATATAAACGAATAGAAAGTTTTAATTGAAATCGGCCTTGAGAAGGATGTAGATGACATGAGTACTTCGGCGCGATGGTTTACGGCGGAGGAAGAAAAGGGTCAACGGAAAATTTATTCCGTTCATGAAATTAATAGGACCAATGGACAGCCCTTGTTGAGTGGATGAAGATAATAGTCTTACTTTGTTTGATTGGTAAAAACAGTGGCCGAAACGACGCATGAAGGTTGGAGGTGGTGGTGGTGTTTGCGAGAGAAGGAGGAGAGCGTGGTGGTGTTTGAACCAATATACGGCGCAGGAAGATGGAGTGAAGAGGAAGAAGAGGAAGAGGGAAAAAAATGAAGAAAGGTAAAAAAAAAGAATGGGTATGCAAGCTTCTATGTTCAACAATGGAGGAATTTGTTTTGTTGAAGGTTTGAGAGAAAGAAAAGATGGAAGTTCCCGTGAAGAGAGAGAAGGAAGGGAAAATGAAATCAATTTGGTCACAATTAGATGTTGGTGATGCACACTAAGATATAATAAACTTGCATTATCCAACAGTTCCTTTTCAAAACAAAAGATCAAACGATTAAAGTTAAAAAATTAATAGGATATATGGTGGATCACTCTTAAGATTGGTCCACTTAAGACATTTGAGGTTAAAGTTAATATACAGGGACCTTTTTGACTGACGAAGCAAAACCAAGGAGGAGAGCGTGGTGGTGTTTGAACCAATATACGGCGCAGGAAGATGGGGTGAAGAGGAAGAAGAGGAAGAGGGAAAAAAATGAAGAAAGGTAAAAAAAAGAATGGGTATGCAAGCTTCTATGTTCAACAATGGAGGATTTTGTTTTGTTGAAGGTTTGAGAGAAAGAAAAGAAGGAAGTTCCCGTGAAGAGAGAGAAGGAAGGGAAAATGAAATCAATTTGGTCACAATTAGATGTTGGTGATGCACACTAAGATATAATAAACTTGCATTATCCAACAGTTCCTTTTCAAAACAAAAGATCAAACGGTTAAAGTTAAAAAATTAATAGGATATATGGTGGATCACTCTTAAGATTGGTCCACTTAAGACATTTGAGGTTAAAGTTAATATACAGGGACCTTTTTGACTGACGAAGCAAAACCAAGGGGACCAAAATGTTCGTTTTAAAATATATGGGACCAAAATGTAAACTTGAAATTATTTAGAGGACCATTGATGCTATTAAGCCAAGAAAAAACTATCCTTTCAAAAAAATTAGGCTAAATTATTTTTTGGTCCCTTAACTATTTAATTAGTATCGGTTTGGTCCCCTAACTAAAATTTGATTTATTTTGGTCCCTTAACTTCTCTCGATTATATATTTTGGTCATTTCCATTAGTTTTAATTCAAAAACGTTAGGTTTTCTTCATTTTCTTCTGAAATTTTTATGGGATTCTTGTTGTTAAATGTTAATGGAGATGATATGAAGATGAAAAAGAGGAGAAGAAGATGAAGAAAACCTAACGTTTTTGAATTAAAACTAACGGAAAAGACCAAAATGTGTAACGGAGAGAAGTTAAGAGACCAAAATAAATCAAATTTTAGTTAGGAGACTAAACCGATATTATCTAAATAGTTAAGGGACCAAAAATGCAATTTACTGCTTATTTTATTTTTTTTTCATAAAAAATAATATTATTGCTTTTTGCAGAGGGTTTATGTTTATTGTTTATTTATCTTAAAAAGTGTTTATTGATTATTTGAAAATCCTAATTATTGTCATAACTGTCAGGATTGTAATTTTTTAAAAAAATCTTTACTCTTTTTTTTCTCTTGAGAGAAAATTCTTATGTTTTTGCAACAAATTTAAGATAATTTTTTATAATAATTAAGTGAATGTGACCAATAATTAAATGATGCCAGTCAACCCTGTAAATAGAAGTATTTTTCGGTCAATGGAAATAAAACTTTTCTTCTCTATGAAAACTTCTTTATTGCAACTTTTTTTTTTCGAAAATTAAATTTATGATGATTTAATAGTGCATTTAATTAAACATTTATTTTTTAGAAGTGATTCTTGACCTTTACTTTCATTACATTTTGATTAAGTAAATATTACGTGGCTTTTGTGTGTTTGGTTCATTTGGAAAGAACGGAATAATAGAGTTTTTTATAAGTTCATATTTCCATTGAGGAGTTTAAGGAAAAAATTATTTTTCATCCTTATTGGTGGTTAAAGGCGAATAACGCCTCTTTTGTGTATGGTTGTGAGCAGTGGCGGTCAGACCCTTTGTTTTGTTTGGGTATCGATTGATGGTTGTTTTTGTATTTATCTTTACAGACATCTTGTATCTTGAACGCCCTCTTTAATACGCCTTGTGCTTTAGAGGCGTCTACGAGTTTGTTAATATATTTCATTTTAGCTTCTTAAAAAAATAATCAAAATATTTTTTATTAAATGCAATAGTGTAATAATGGATCAATTAGAGACTCTTGCCTTTTCAACAAATAACATTGACTCACCAATTTTTTTTTACTGATTCTAGCTTTGACAACAAAGAAAAGGAAAATTCAAAAGCAAATCAACGGAAAATCAATAATTCACCTTTAATGTCATAAAAAATTAAATAATTCACTTTTAATTTCGTTACCACTTGATCCTATAAATAATAGTGTAAACAATGAGCATTCTCATCTTGCATAAACACTATTAGTTTATTACATTTACACTTTTACACATTTACACATTTACACTATCACATCTCAAATCTCAAATGGCTGCAATTTTCAATCTTCTCTCCCTCACTCTCTTCCTTGCCCTTGTTTTCCAAGGTATCACACCTTTCATTTGTAGCATGCAAACACATAATTTTGCAATGTAAATTTTTATTTTTTATGCATACACAAACATTGCAAAAATGTCTTTGTAATTATACAATGCAAAATTACAACTACGTAATCAAATTGTTAGGCATAAAGACATTTTTGCGAGTTCAATCATTTGATTAACCGATTTTTTTTAACTACGGTATCCTTGCAAAGACTAATTCAAAGAGTTAGCATCTTTCAATAGTTGGACCAGATGATTTTTATAAGTATTGGATTTAAACCTTGAACGTTGGATCAAATGACAACGGAAAAACCGTGTTATCATGTGATTCACAATAGTAGATTTGACATTACAATTTTTGTATAGATACTAACTATTCAATTTATTAGTTTTGTTACTCAATATTTGATAATGTTAATTAATTCATGGTTGATATTGCAGCTTATGGTCAGCCTTGCTCTTTGAGAGACATTGAAGTTAAGCAACAAAAAACATCAGCATATGCACATGGAAAGATCGTATATAATGTTACTATAACCAACAATTGCATTTGTACTCAATCACAAATAAAGTTCAAATGCAATGGATTTCAAACAAATCTATCTGTTGATCCAGCAATTTTTAGTGATGATTGTGTTCTCATCAAAGGAGGACCACTTCATTATTCTGAATCTGTTAACTTCTCTTATGCATGGGAGCCTCTGTTTACATTTCAACCAATTTCTTCTCAAATTGCATGTTCTTAGGTTTATTATTAGTACACACAACACAAATAATAAAGTACTTTTTTTTTTTAAGGAAAATAATATAGTACTTATTCATTGATATTAAAAGTTTTGAATTCAGCTAAGTGAGAATGTATCTGTAAAATCAAAACTTCTCATATATGGTTATATCAATTCAGTTTGACTTACAAATTATAATAATTAATTTTATCAATGTTGTCATTAATTTATTTAAGCATCTTTAGCTTTTGTTCATCTTCTCTCTTACTTTGTCCACATGTCGATCATAAACAACCGATCTTTATTATCTCGAAATTATAATGTACGTTTTCGTGAGTATAACTCAGTTGGTATGGACATCGTATTATACATGCAGTGATAGAAATTTAAATTTTAGATTTCATATTTATTTATCTTAAGGTTAAATTTGAACTACTTCTTGATCAAAATAAAATAAAATAATGTCTTTAGTGTGCAAAAATCATGTGAAATATGTTATTAAGGAAATTAAAAATGATGAGTCAAAAGAAAAGGAAACTAAAATCCTTAAAAAAAAACTAAAAAATTAATTGTGTTTCATGAGTATAACAAAAAATTGTGATTAGTGTTACATACAATTTACTCTGTATTTCTTTTTCACAGGAAAGTTTGCATGAGTGAAGTAAATATTCTTTGATATTCTTTTTTTGGTTAGCATGATATCTATGTCTATATCTATATTATATAAATTTGAGAGTTTTCTTTAAAAATATGAGAACTTCTACGGTACACCTGCAAATTAAGGTGTACCGGTGCTCCTACTTCAAAAAATCTTTAAATTTACTATTATTTTTATGGAATAAAGTACTATTTGTTGATATTTATATTTTAGAAAATGTCATTTCATAAGAAGAAACATCGTTTTATTATTTATAAAAGTCATACTATTTTTTTTATATTTTATTGTAAATAAATAATCAAAATTCTTTTTTACGAGTACTAAAAATTCAAAAAAAATAAATTTTATTTCGTCGACGTTTTTGATAAATAAGACTTAATTATTCTATTTATAGGTGAAAGAAAACAATTTTTCTTTTAAACAAATAACACATTTAACTATTAATTTATTGATTTGGTGTATCAATACACTCAAATTTGTAGGTGTACCATAGAATTTGCCTAAAAATATATATGGAAGCAAACTTCTTCAAAGGCTACTCTTGACAAGTGGCGAAGCAAACTTTTTCAAAGGCTATTCTTGACAAGTGGCACTATGAACCAAAGCAAACATTCTCATACATTTCACATTTATGACGGTTATTTTTTTGTAATACTTTTTTTATTTGGTCATGATATATGCATTTAAAACAAATATTGATTCAAATCAGTATCATAATTTTGTTTTTGTCAAAAAAAATATTCAATGTCATAATTCATATTTAAATCTTGAAATTGGAATGGCATTGAAGGACTGTATATCATATATGCATTTCACAATCAATAATTAAAGTCTTTACAAAATTTTAAATCAATGCACTTAATAGAGAACATGAAGTGTACAATTGTTTGAAGAATGTGTACGATATTTTTTCTTTTCGACTTATATACAGTTGCATGACTTTTTTATCAGACACAAATAAAAAAAGCTAATAGAATTATATGTGATTTTCTCTTATTCAAAAAAATATATATGTAAAACAAATATATATGTAGACATTTTTCATAAAAAAGAAACACACGTTTAAATACTCTCTCTCTTTCTCTCTCTCTCTCTCTCTCTCTATATATATATATATATATATATATATATATATATATATATTGTGGTAGTCAAATAATGTGTATGTAATTTCTTTAAAAAAAGAAATAATAATAATGCGTGTGTAATGTCACAAGATTGTGGGCTTCAATTTCTATGATTTTGTTTCAAAATTGAATTATACATATTGATGAAAATTAATGTTCGATATTGTTTTTTGGTTATTCTATGCATGAGTCAAGGAAATAGTTATTTTGATTTTTGTGTCCTTGCCTATAAATATTGATTTTGACTCTTATATTTTTCACATTGTATTCGATTCACATTTCATTATTTTAAAGGTTTACTGTATTCGATTCACATTTCATTATTTTAAAGTTTTCCTAAACCTATGTTTTCATTCTATGTTACATATTTAATTTCAATGGCAAAAATTGATTATATATATTAGTTTTATTTTAATGGCTTCGATTGTAAAAACAACATTGATGTATATTAATTTAGTAATGTAAAAGCAATATGGAGCTTGATAGTTTTGTGTTGTTAGACTTTGGTTTATCTATGTATTGATGGATGAATCTATACGTGTTAATAGTTGTCTCTTTATTTTATTTTGTATTTATCATTTTTTTTATATCAATCGTTTATTTTTATTTTTTATGTTCCTTATAGGTTCTAAAATTCATGTTATGCTGACTTTGATTTACAAGTTAGAAAAAGACTAAAAAGAGAATAGAGTGTATGCCTTGACAAATTTCGCAGTTGCTCCAAACGTTGGATCCTAAAATATCACAATACATGATGGTTGCTAAGGAGTGAAAATGATTCGAGAATGGATGATTGTTGAGAAGGATTTATGATATACTACATGCATACTATATATCTCTTGGATGATCAAGATTGTTCTCTAATTAACCTTCTTGGTATTTTATTGTATTTTTTTGTTTGTCTGTGGAAATCAGAAACTTTCTGATATTTTATTGTTCAAGTTTTTATTTGTAACATGTGATAAGTTGATTATATTCACAATATTTACATTGTACTAATGTTTATGATCAAAGAAACAATAGCAAGTGAACATCATCAATTTAATATACCAATAATCATTTTTCAAGGTTTTTTTTTGCGGTGTCCTGGATTCATATTCTAAGTATTTAACATAATATGAATTGATATTCTTAACCAAAGGGAATAAAACATAAGAGATAAAGAAATACGTGATGGATATTTCTGAAACAAATTTGATATCAGTGATGAGAATAGTTCAAGATCAAATTTCTGTTTGCTTATACTAAAATTTGTTCTTTGTTGATTTATGTAGTTGCTTAAAATGGCCATATATATGAGATTGTTGATGTAATGTTTATTTTATTTTTTAACTCAATGTCATGTAACATATTTTTTTAACATACTTTATTGTTTATTGTTAATTGTCGATTTTAAATTATAATTATATGATGTCCAAGAATTATGGAACTAATGTATATTTAACATCGCTACACCTAGTTTGGTTCCACAAATCATTGTTCATGATAGTTTGTTACATGATTGTCCAAATGAAATTAATTTTCTCTTATTTTATTTGACTAATATGAGCGACCAATATAGAAATTGTTTTTTGAGGGAATATAAAAATCGTTTTATTAACCATTGTTTTCATAAAACTTTTACTATAAAATTGAATGATAAGGGAAACATAACACGATTCAAAAACTAATACCTAACAAATATTTTAAAAGTAAAAGATAGTAATTTTTTTAAAGCTGACAAACATAGTGCAAAAACTAATTCTTTGATTTCATTAAAATAAATTCTCTTAAAAGAATTCAACAAAAGAAGCACAAGTAACAAAAAATAAAAGAAGCACAATATCCTTAAGAGTAAATTACACTCCCCTCCCCTCAAAGATGCTTGAATTACACTCCCCTCCCCTCTTAAGTTGAAATATACACTTTACTCCCTCAATATTTTTTTTATGTTAAAATTTATGCTCCCCTCCCTTATAAGATGCTTGAATTACAAACCCCTCCCTTAATAATTAAATATGCACTACACTTTAATCTATTTGAACATAAATAAATATTCTTATAATATATATTAATTTTGAATCACCATTTAAGAAAAATTAATTCATTTCTTTATAGTTTAAATGTCAATGATAATTAAATTTAAATATATTGCTATTGATTTTATAAATTAGAGTATAAAATTAACTTTTAAATAATCATGCTTGAATGATTTTAGTAATTTTTCATATATTTTAATTTTGTTTTGGGTTGTTTCATATTTTATAATAGGGTTTAAAACTACATGTTAATAAATTTTGAATAAAAAATAGCAAAAAATATGTATTCAATTTTTTATTATATTAAAATAGACCCACAATACTATTTTTTTTAAGTGTGATAAATTATTATTCTTTGCTAGATTATTAGAAATAATAAAAAAGAATATTGAGGGAGTAAAGTGTAGATTTTAACATAAGAGGGGAGGGGGATGTAATTCAAGCTTCTCTTAGGGGAGGGGAGTGAAATTTATTCTAATATGTTTTGAATAAGAGGGGAGGGGAGTGTATATTTTAACTTAAGAGGGGAGGGGAGTGTAATTCATGCATCTTTGAGGGGAGGAGAGTGTAATTTACTCTATCCTTAAAGAAAAAGATGTCTCATAATTACCTTGCTTTGAATTTTTGTTTGCTGCAATCTCTTTTAGTTTTGACTATTTGATTATTATGGAATGAACTCTGAAGTTCTACCGGGAGGTAAGTAAAGTCTGATAAAAAAATGTCTCATTCAAATAATTCATAATGAGTTACAACTTGAGTCTAATTTTCTTGGTTTCATTTGCCACAATAATATTTGTGGATCTCAATTTTTGAATCAGGAATTTATATTTTTCCTTAATAACATTAAATGTTGATTGAATCACATTAATATGTCAAAAAAAATTTGTTTTGCTTGAATACACTTTGATGTCCCCGGTTGGAGTGGGTGAAAATATTTTATGGTTCTTCACCACAGAATTTTTCATAAATGAAAATTTTAAAATATTTTAATGACAATAAAACTTTAATTTATTAGATACCATAATTAATTTTAAAAGGATACATGTGGTGATTTAAGTTGCTATTTTAGGTTTTGAATATATTGTGCTATTGGGTACTACGGTACCAAAATTCATTAGAATTAAAAATGAATTTTGAAAAGAAGTTGAATATAAAGTTTCTTTTTTGAAGAAAATACAAAGTCTTTTTAAAAAAAAAATAAAGTTTTTGAAAAATATAAAGTTGTTAATGGCTGGATGTATTTGTGTCAAATCAATTGAATAAAAAATTTAAGTGTAAATGTCACAATTAGATTTTTTTTTTAAAGAAGTCACAAAAATTTTTTTGAAGGAAAAGCCGTCACAATTAGAATAAAAAACTATAAGTTTTACCTTTATATTAGAATCATGGCAAATCAATTCTAATTGACGTCACCCAAATCTATATCTATCATTTATGTCAGATACTGAAAAAGAATACTGTATATCAATTTCGGTTAGTAAATTAGAATGATATTAAAGTTTTCAAGAATTAATAAAATAAATTTTACTTATGTGAGCCTTGAAGTACCGGCGGAGTCAGAAAAAAAAACTCGGTTGGGCCACTAAAATTAATTATAAAATATAAATATAAAATAAAGTTGTAATAAACATTAAGTAGGAAGTTGAAATGACGGAGTTTGACTAAAAAGTTAGGATGTATACTTAAATAATTATGTATTTAACAACTACTATAAATTGTGAAACTTTCTTTGTACATTACGATTGTTAATTGAGAGAATTTTCAGTTGACATAAGAATATACCAAGTGTAAGCATCACAAAAATCACGTATGCCACTTTTAAAATTGTGAAAAACTATAACCATTGAAAAAATGTTTAAAGACTCAAAAAATAGACCTATAATTGAATTATTTAAATTTTTTGGGTGGGCCACTACACCATTTTACGGAAAGTTGGATCAACCGAAACCTAAAACTGACATAAAATTGTATAAAATCTCGCAAAGTAAATCGAGGATTGCTTTTTAGGCCCCCTCAATATCTCTATAGGCCCCCTAAAGTTCCAAAAATGCCCTTGATAATACATTCGGTACTTAACTACAGTATGTATATTTTTTAAATTTTTAATTTTGTTTAACCTCCGGTACATAAGTACTGGACATATATTATACGTATAAATAACCCACCTCTTTTCTTGTTTTCTACAAAAATCAAGCCTTTTCTCTCCAAACTATTTTTCATAACAATGTTTCCATACATATCTTTTCTGATATCTACGTCACACTTCATTATAGAGTCGTAGATGGTCTCATGAATTCCAACAACTTCCATTCCAATCATAAGTGGATGAAAAAGGACTTATGAGCAACAAAATCTCTCAACCCCAATTGTGATAACTTGTCCATCAGTAAGTTCATAGTTTTTCTCAATTGAAGAACTACTATTTGCAATCTCAAGCTCTTGTTCATAATCCAAGGTAACATATGCAAGCTTATCCTTTATGTCAAAAACAATTTCCCGCTCAGCTGGTAAACATGTACCCTCTCCCCGTGAGGAACTTCATCAAAGCATCAGTTAGATCACGGCCAGCAAGATCCAAACGAAGGATGGCATATGGCAGTGCATAACCCTCATAGATTGGCACAGTGTGACTCACACCGTCACAAAAATCCAACACAATACCTGTGTAAAAAATGAGAGAAATATATGATGTATGTGTGATAACTTTGTATTGTTTGAAGAAATGGTTTGGAGGGTTGGTTTTTGAAGAAAACAATAACAGAGGTGTGTTATTTATATGTAAAATATATGTCCGGTTCTTATGTACCAGAGGTTAAACAAAACTAGAAATTAAAAAAACACACATACTGTAGTTAAGTACCGAATGTATTATTAAGGGCATTTTTGGAACTTTAGGGGGCCTATAGAGATATTGAGGGGGCCTAAAAAGCAATTCTCAAGTAAATCTATAATTGTTAATTTTTTAATTTTTCAGACCCACCCTAGCCCATGAAGGGCTTCGCCACTGCCTTGAAGAATGAAAGAAATTAAACCAACTATGAAGGATATTGAAAGAGAATACAAAGATACATTACAATAACAACGATACATTACAAGAACATTGAATTGAGTTCGATTGGGTGAACTTGATTTGTTTTTATTTTTTTATTTTTAATATATGATACATTATAGTATTTAATTATTATTTTAATTATTTGTCAATTAATTTTGAAGAAATATCAGTTTGAATGTACTCTTTTTCTATCTTTCGGTGAATTTAATAAAGCGACTCTCGAAATTTTGTTGGCAAAAGTTAAGTTGTTCATAGGTAAGTATTTATAACTATCAATTTGATTACCTCAAAAAAAAAAAAAACTATCAACTTGATTATTTAATATCATTGAAAAGTACATATCTATTCATTTACTTGAATCATTTTATTTGTTTATTTAGTGATTGGAAAATGATGTTACATAATTCTTTTTAATCAACAAAGATCAAATTCAATCGTTATACTATGGAGACAAAAGAACTAAAAAAATGTATTCTTATTTTGATGGAGGGATTTTTTTTCTTCACAGTCCTCTTAGTAAATACATTTTCAAATGAATGGTAATATTTATGACTTTTTTTTTTTTGACAAATATTTATTTATTTATGAATTTTTTTGTTTACCTTTATTTTTAGTTGCCTAATTTATCCCGCATTAGCATACTAGAATAATTTTTTAACCTTACTCCTAGGATTATCATTTAGGAGTTAAAGAACATACATGTAATTGAGTGGTTTGACATAGCTCTTCTACCTTTTTCTTCCCCATGTTTGGTGGAGGTTTAGTTTGTGGGTTTCGGTTAAAAACTTTAAGAAGGAGGAAATGTTTGCTTGAAAAAAGGGGAAACGATGAATTCAAAATTAGGTTAGAGTGTTTTAATTTGTCACCCTTGAATCCTTGATCTTTAATTAAAAAAAAATTAAGGGAGGAGATTAAAGAAAATTGTTTTCTCAATTTTTTCTCACCGAATATAATATGCTTATGAGAGAAACTCTCTTCAATATTTTTTTAGCGACTCTCTCCAATCTTAAATATAAAAATAAATATTATATTTTTATATCTTAAATTAAAACAAATATAATTTACTTTTACTTTATTTAATGTTATTTATCCTAATATACATTTTAATTTATGTAAGTTTTATTTTTAATATTTTTTTTATTCTCATGAAACAAGTTTCCAATAGATGATACTTTTCATAATTTTATATTTTTCTATCAAATCAAGAAAACTAATTGCATATGAGTAAATTTGAAGTTAGATATATTTTTTTATAATTGAAATCCGAGAGAGTATTGTGATTAAATAAAAAAAAGTTATAATTTATTCGTAGTGGTAGATTAAAATAGAGGTAATCATACATGTTTAATATATTGAATGACTGAAAGATCAACGTTAATTTGAACTCTTATTAATATGTACGACAACAAAACTAATATATGTGGGTACCCTTCCGAACCAAACCCAATTTGACAGGTTTTCCCTACTTTGATCGAGTTTGGGTATAAGTTTGAGTTTTCCTCGATTTTAAAACACGGGTACGGAACGGGTAACGGGGATATGGGTGCGGTTATGATGCATAAGGAAATCCTTATGCACCCTGCATAAATCCAGGAATGGTTTCTGTGAGTTGTACTCCAAAACCATTAGATGTACTTAATGGTTTCCAGCAGGTGAAAAAAACTAAGGACCTAGAGTCATTGTCATCATTCAGTTTTGGACTGACACAATTGGAGGAGGAGGAAAGAAATGGTTTCTATGAGTTGTACTCCAAAACCATTAGATGTACTTAATGGTTTCCAGCAGTTTTGGAGGAGAAAAGGAATGTCGCTGGAGAAATCCGTGCAACCTCGTCGGATAAATCACGTCGGAGCGGCGAACAAGGGTGAAAATCAAGTCAGAGCGAGCGAGCAAGGTTTCAGAGGCGTGTGTGCGATCAGATTGTGAGAGTGTGAAGAAAATTTGATGGTTGTGAAGTATTTATGCATGGTGCATAAGGAAATGACTTATGCATAATAACTTTGCCCACGAGGATATAGGTACCCACCCCGAACCCATACCCAAACCCGTCACGAATATATAAAATTAATTTATTACCCCTTTTATATAAATAGAAACCCAAAATCTATATCATTTCACTCACACAGTCATAGTTTCAGTCTTTCATATGACAATCACTTATCATAGTTCTCTCTTTTCTCCTTCCATATCTCACACTCTCGACCTCTTTCTTCTCCTTCATCATAGTCTTCGGTCAACATCTCTTTGCTAAATAATGCATTACAACATTACGCTCGGGGCTAAGAAAGACTTTTATTTTTATTAAAAAAAAATTAGAGTAAATTACACTCGTCTCCCCTCAAAGATGCTTGAATTACACTCCCCTCCCCTCTTATGTTAAAATATACATTCCCCTCCCCTTTTATTCAAAACATATTAGAAAAAAATTCATTCCCCTCCCCTAAGAAAAGCTTGAATTACATTCCCCTCCTCTCTTATGTTAAAATCTACACTTTACTCCCTCAATATATATTTTTTTATTTTTAATAATCTAGCAAAAAAAATAATAATCTAATACACTTCGGAAAAAACAGTATTGCAGGTCTATTTTGACATAATAAAAAATTGAATACATATTTTTTTGCTATTTTTTATTCACAATTTCATTAACATGTAGTTTTAAACCCTATTATAAAATATGAAACAAGCCAAGATAAAATTAAAATATGTGAAAAATTACTAACGACAATAAATCATGGTTATTTAAAAGTTAATTTTAAACTCTAAATTATAAAATCAATAGCAAAATATTTAAATTTAATTATCATTAACATTTAAATTATAAAGAAATGAATTAATTTTTCTTAAAGGGTGGTTTAAAATTAATATATATCATAAAAATATTTATTTATGTTAAAATAGATTAAAGTGTAGTGCATATTTAATTATCAAGGGAAGGGGTTGTAATTCAAGCATCTTATAAGGGAGGGGAGTGTAAATTTTATTTTTCAAGGGAGGAAATTGTATATTTTAACATAAGAGGGGAGAGGAGTGTATTTCAAGCATCTTTGAGGAGAGGGGAGTGTAATTTACTTAAAAAATTATCCACTGCGGGGATGGGGCAGGGATACCCGAACCAATCGGAGACGAGGATGAGATTCAATTTCTCATCCTCGCTAGGTATGGGTAGGGTAACAAGTAAGTATATGAGAGTAGGGTATGGAGACGGGGAAGGTAAAACCCGTTCCAACCCCGCCCCATTGTCATGCCTACTTATTAATTAGATATATTTTTAATAATATATTAATTATTCACAATGTTTTTATATTTTAAGCATAGTTGTACTTTTGTCCACTATTTTATTACTCTCACAAAAATAGTTATATCTTTATAAAATTTAGGCTAAATTGCATTTTTGGTCCCTTAATTATTTAGGTAGTATCGCTTTGGTCCCTTAACTAAAATTTGATTTATTTTGGTCCTTTAACTTCTCTTTGTTACACATTTTGATCCTTTCGGTTAGTTTTAATTGAAAAATGTTAGGTTTTCTTCATCTTTTTCTCCTCTTCTTCATCTTCATATCATCTCCATCAACAACAAGAATCCCATAAAAATTCCAGAAGAAAATGAAGAAAACCTAACGTTTTTGAATTAAAACTAACGAAAAGGACCAAAATGTGTAACGAAGAGAAGTTAAGGGACCAAAGCGATACTACCTTAAATAGTCAAGGGACCAAAAATGCAATTTAGCCTAAAATTTAACCATCGCTAAAAAAAAAAACTTTTTTGGTCCCAATAAACGGTGATTTATTGTTTCAATTTTAAATATGATGAGCACCAAATAATATCAAAATTCTGAAATGAGATCAAACTAAAATAAAATCAAATAATATCGAAAAACTTATTCATTTATAAACCCCTTTAAGGAATTTTAAATAAAATGTATCCCGTGCTTGGCACGGGTCGTTACACTAGTTATATAAATTTGAAGGTTTTCCTCAAATCTATTTATGGAAATGCAAACCTCACAAGAATTGATTGACACGTGGCACCTTGAAATTTTCTCAAATGGCACACCACAATGCTTCCCACCAAAATACTCTCACCATATTCGTCATAGCCTAAATAGGAAACATTGTTTATACATGGTAGTTTTTGAAATTTGAATGTCATATTGTTGTATAATAATTTTTATTAAAATGAATATTATCATATACAATATTATAATTTTTATAAGATTAAAAAACATTTAATATTTTATAGTGATTATAAAATTTAGAAACAAAATCAATATGTTTTCAAATTTATAAATCAATCACGAAACAATATGTTTTCTTCAATATTCATATTATGTTTTCTTCATTTGACAAATAAACGCTGTATTTTAAATTCTAATACAATATAATTAGAATTCATGTTTAAATATTTCAATTTCAAAGAGGTCAAATAATTAATATATGTAAATAATAAAAATAAAAATAAATCTTGATTAAAGCGGTTGAAATTAAAATAATTAAATTAGTTTGACTCAAAAAATAATTAAATTAGATTTATTAGTAATCATTAGCTTTTTATACAACTTAATTTAATATGATTTTGTTTCTAATATCAAATGTGTAACTTTTTGAAAATGATTGAATACTTTTTTCACATTTATTTTATCCATTAATCAAGAGAGTGACTATTGTTACTACATATGTTTTTTCTATAAGTATTGCTTATGATACTCACATTTTTCACATCACCTTCAAAATACAATACAATTTTCAAAGTATTCCCTAAACCCTCCCTTTTTTTTTAAGAAGGAAAGCCCTTTTTTGTTGTATTGTTCTTTGTTTTCTTATTTTTATATTATTTTACAGACTCTTATTCCAAAAATAATTAAATTTTCATTGTTTATGTTGTTAGATTTTGCTTTGTATATGATTGAAAATTGTTAATTTCTCATTCTCATTAACACATTTTGCTTTGTATATGATTGAAAATTGTTAATTTCTCATTCTCATTAACACATCGTTGTCTTTATTCTATTTTCTTTTATTAGATTACACATTTTGCTTTGCTTTGTATATGATCAACTTCTTCTTTTTTTTGTCAAAAAAAATACTTTTATTTTTATATATTTTATTGTTTTTTGTTTCAAATAGGGAGACAGAGTGATTAAAAATGGTGACTCATTGCAAGCTGCTTATGAGGAAGACAATTCATATTATGAAGCATTACAATAAGACATTGAGATAATGAGACGTTTGAAGTTAGTGTATAAGAATGAGAGAATTCAATGAAAATTCTATTTATTCTATTGGAAATTTTAGTGTTGTGTATTGTGAAAGCGATTTTTTTTATTATTTCTAATTTTTTATTAATTGTATATTACATGTACATGAATAATCGAATATATGAACACATGTGTATAAATTTATATATTTTTTCGTGAAATTAATTTAATATTTTTTTCCTTCACTAAAGGTTTTCTCATGTGTGTGTCTATATATATATATATATATATATATATATATATATATATATATATATATATATATATATTGTCATCCTTATTCAGCTTCAATAATAAAATCAAAATATATTTTTTTACCAAAAACAATCAAAATATCTTCACTTATTAATTTTTTTTCTTTTGACCAAATAAAACATAATTCTTTAATTCTCATTTACTCTAATTTATTAATTTTAATGAGAATATTCTCATTGAAAAAGTTATTCTGCATTGATTTTCAAATATATAAATAAGAATATTCTCTTTAATGAATAATAAATACTTCACAAATAAGTCATCTCATTATAATATTTCAAATAAAAAATAATTTTAATGAGAAATTCACCTTAATAAATTTTTTTAATAATAATAACTATGAATATATTTTTGAATTTTTTATAAAAATATTTAATTGTTTTGTATTGATTTTTTTTATGAAAAAATCTAAATTTTTATGAATAATTGCATCACTAAATTAAATTTTACATTTGTTTAACAAGTATAAATAAATTAATTTTTTTTACATAAATACATTTTTAATATTAACTTTATTAATTTTTTAGTTATTATACTTATGATTATGTCCAAAAAATAATAGTATATTTATGAAATTAAGGTGATAGAAACTTTATAAATAAGTTATTGAATTGTAAAATTTTGAATGAATATTAATTTGAATGAGAGTATTCCCTCTAATGGATATTCATGGCTTTTCGTCCCCGCGATCTTAGTTCAGTTGATAAGAACAATACATAATATATGCAAGATTCGGAGTTCGAACCCCATACACCACAAAAAAATAAATAAATTATGTCTTCCCAAATAAGTCATCTCATTGTATAATTTTAAATCAAAATAAATTTTAAAGAGGTTATTAAACCCAATAAAATAAATATATTGATCAACAAAATTATCTGTATTTTATTTAGTTAAGAACAACTAAATTAATTAAAAGTGAAACTGGGAGAGGAGAGAAGAAGTGTATGATCGCAAAAGAAAAAGGAGTTCTAAGTGAGAGTATAAGGGAATATCAATAACTTTTGATTGATTTATTGATGCAAATCATAGAATTCAAGACATAAATTAAAGGATCAATTGAGTCAAAACTAATTTTAATAAGGAGATACTTTGCATTGAATGACAGGAAAAAAGAAAGAAATATGTGTAATAAATTATTAAAATTCTTAGAAAAATATATTCTTAGAACTAATTTTAATAAGGAGATACTTTGCATTTCCTTAAAAGTCATTCACATTTGAATTAGTGTTTCAATAATTTTCATTAAAATGTTTATATTATATATCATATAAACTAGTTCATTCTATTATAACTAGAATATAATAATAATAGTGAGATTCAATATAAAAATATAGATGATAACGAAGGGATTAAAAGGTTTATGTTATATATCACAAGTAGGTTAATCCATATACTATACTTTGAGATCATATCATAGCCCTAAAATTTATAATAGAATAATACATCTTTGGTGTTATAAGTTAGATTGAAAAATGTGGTAGACAATATTGCGGATAAGGAATGAAAGAATGATATTACGGATGTAAAAGGGACATGAGATCATATCATAGCCGTAAAATTTATAGTGGAACAATACATCTTTTGTGTTATAAGTTAGATTGAGAAATGGGGCAGGCAATATTGTGGATAAGGAATAAAAGAAGGATAATATGGATGTAAAATCGATTGGAGATCAAATCATATTTCTAAAATTTGTAGTGGAACAATACATATTTAATGTTGTTATTAGTGCTTACGAGCCTTAGGTAGGGTTGTAAAAACACCTTATAGTACAATTTTGGAAGGATTTAGGAGGCTTAATTCAGGATATACCACTAGGAGAAAATATTTTCTAACAGGAGATCTACATGAGCATGTAGGTAGTGTTTTGAGAAGTTTTGAAGGCGTGGATAAGTAATGCCTCAGGAAGATAAATGTGGAAGGTAAATCTATCGTATATTTTAGGAAAAGTTAGGAGCATCTAATCACATACAAGACTGGGGTGCAATGTTCTCAGATCGATTTCTTTCTTATTAAGAAATCTAACAAAAATATTTATTTAGATGGTAAAGTATTACCTGGAGAGAATTTAATTACCCAACGTATATTATTGGTTATGGATGTAAAGGTTAAGAGGAAGTGAAGAGAATAAGCCACGGTTGGGTTCCAAGGGTTAAGTGTTGGCATTTGGATGAAAATCAAAGTATTATCCAACATAAGATTTTATAGGAAGATTTTGCAAAGCTACATGAAAAGCCCAAATGATATGTGGGAAAAGATGACACATGAGATTAGAAAAGTAGCAAAAGAGACACTAGGAGAATCAAGAGGTTTTGGACCTAGGGGTAAAGAATTTCGGTGGTTGAACAAAAGTGTTCAAAGTAATGTGAGAATAAAAAATGAATGTTTTGCAGAGCAGTTTATGTGTAAAAGTGCTAGAATTTGGAAAAATTATAAGACCTAAGAAAGATACCACGAAGGCGTTCAACGAAGCAAAATCGCAAGTTTTTTATGGATTATACCTATCTTTAGGAACCAATGAGAGAGAGAAATCTATATATAATCTTGCTAAGGGACATGAGCGAAAGACAATAGATTTCGATTAAGTTAAGTGTATTAAAAATGAAGAGGTAAATTTATTGTCTAGGCAATATATATAAAGGACAGTGGAAAAATTATTTCCGTAATTTATTTAATGAAGGTTATGGATCTTGCCAGACTCTAATATGCTAGGCACTTGATAGAAGAAGTGAAACTATAACTACTATTGTGGTATTCAAGAACATGAGGTAAAAGAAACGTTGAATAGAATGAACGATATTCAAGAACATGAGGTAAAAGAAACGTTGAAGAGCATGAACAATGGCAAGAAAGTTATGTATGCAAACATATAGGTTAAAGTGGGGGAAAGTTTTGGAGAAACAGGCAATGGGTGACTCACCAAAAATTTTAATGAAATTATGAGGTCAAAGCGAATGTCAGATAAATAGGAAAAAACAATTTAGTTATAATCTATGAAAACATGGAGGGTATACAAAATCATGCAAACTATAAAGGAATTAAACTTACAAGACATTCCATAAAGTTATGGATAAGAGTGATTGAACAGAGACTAAGAAAATAGACTCGAGTTATTGATAATCAAATTGGTTTTGTGTCTAGGAGGTCGACTATGAAAGTGATCCACTTACCACGATGTGTGATGGAGCGATACTGGATGGATATAAAAAAAATTGTTTATAATTTTACTAAAATTCTAAAATTGTGAAAAATATACAAATTTCTTTTATATATGTGTTTAGCACGACTATCTGAATACATATAATTTGCATATTTGGTGTTAACTTCCTTAAAATTCAATGGAAATCAGCTAAAGTTGTTGTTTTACAAAAAAAAAGGGCAGAGGAACCGACTAAAGAGCATACACGAACGTAATAAGTGTCAGATGAATCTACTCCATCGTCCAAGTTTGAACTCGTGGCATGACTCCACCTTCTCATCCCTTAACCTAAATAAGCTGAGATACCCAAACCCCCAACATAACTTCCCCCAAACAAAACTTCATATATACTTAATACTTTTTTTAAATGACGAATGTTATTAATTAGAAACTCCCGAAGATTTGTTCATATCTGACACAACATATCCTTTGATGTCACTTATAGACTTTGTATATCCCGATTTAAATAATAACCTTGGTGACCCACCCTTTTTCCAAGAAAGGGGAATACTCGCACCAACACTTGATTCAATTGAGCATGTTAACGAATATATGATGTCACTAATTCCAGGTGAAGAGAAATAGTATTTAAGCTCTGATTATGTTTGTCGATCGGGCGAAAATTCTGATGTCCAAAGCGAGTGGCTCACAACGAAATTTCTTAATGGTATTAAGAGCTATGGAATTCCAAATCACTGGTTGAAACTAAGGGTAGGATGTCCAGTTATGCTGATGAGAAACATCGATCAGGCTAATGGAATGTGTAATGGTACGAGACTGGTAATTACCCATATAGGGAAGAGCACGATAGCTGCTACCGTCATTACAGGAAAAAGGGAAGGTACCGTGGTATTTATTCCTGGGATGAATCTTATTCCAAGTGAACCAGGACTACCCTTCAAATTCAGGCGCATACAATTTCCATTGACGCTTTGTTTTGCAATGAAAATAAATAAAATTCAGGGCCAATCTTTGTCTCGAGTGGGAGTTTATCTTCCTAGGTCCGTGTTCACGCATGGACAACTCTATGTCGCTGTCTCTCGAGTTACTTCTAGAAAAGGTTTGAAGCTGCTCATATTATATGAAGATAATAATGTTTGCAAGGAGACCACATATGTTGTGTATCGTGAAGTTTTTCAAAAAGTATGATTATTGGTTATGTTTTAGAATTGTTGTTGCTATAATTGAGAAAATTAAAGTTGCGTATTGTTTGGAAGTCGTGTATTTTTTTCGTTGTAAGGCGTACTGGTCATTACAGTACATGAAATTTCTATATAAGCAGATCCTCCTGCAATTGACTTTTAATTGATGCACTTTTGAGGTATAACAATACGCGAAACAATATTTTTTACATCATTGTTACCCTAAAATACAATATTTACATTAGACCATTGGTTTTGTAAAAAATAAAAAAAAAGAACAATCAGCGTTTTGTAGCCAAAACTATATTTATACACACCCGTAAAAAATTTAACGTTTGCATTCACAGACTGAATGTCTACATCTGACACTGACTATTATATAAAAGAATACAAATTTTTTAGTTTTTATGATTAATATAATACATTATGTCAACATATAATAATATACAGTACGTCGGCGTATTTTCGCAAAAATATTACATATGCTAAGTTTAACAATGAGTACATCTTATACTACAAATATATTTTATAAGTATAAATCAAAATACTTTAATCGTTATGTGCAGCGTTTAGATATTTCAAAATGTATACAAAATTAAAATGATAGTTTTTTTCATGTCCAATTTAAATTATAACCACACTTATAACTTTAAGATAACATAATATAAAATCTATACATTTGATAAAAAAAAAAAAAAGTTTTTTATTTTCCCGTGCTTGGCACGGGTCACTAAACTAGTTGATATTGAAGGTGAGAAAAACATAAGAAGGGAAGGTTGAATTGTGTTAGCTTTTTCTTCGTTTTCTCCTACTGAAGTCACTGATCAGAAGCAGTTAGAGTATAACTTTTGAAGTGATGTTCAGATTCTAGATGCAGCGAATAAAACAAAGAGAGAGAAAGAAGAAAGACAAAAGCAATTATACAGGTTCCTTCCACAAACCGGAAGTAGTCCTGTCCCCCTTGCAATTTCAAAGAGAGTTCACTATAATGTAATATCTGATGACAAATGCTCACTGCTAAACTTAGCAAGAGACTTCAAATGTTCAAGCACAACTGCAAGAGAGTTCCTATGCTCCTAAACACAATCAAGGGACTTCTATGCTCAAGCACAACTGTAAGAGACATCTGATCAAACAAAATTACAAAGAAAAATATTTGACGTTGAACACTTGATATACAATCAGTGGTGTTCACAATACAAATCAGATATAGACTCTTAAGACTCTAGAACTTCTAAGATATGAACTTTGATAAGAAATTCTAAGTGAACTCTTTGATGCAGAACAATTTCAGCAGAGGTTTGGCTTTTTTAAATTGTTGTGAGTCTCTTTTTAATTCTTCAAGTCTTCACTCCTTTATATAGAGGTGTGAAAGAGGCGTTGTGAATTGCCAGCGCATCAAGATAAGAGTCGTTTGAAGCTTTGATCAATCACCAATGATCTTTTGCCTAATATGGTTGTTGTCCTGTGAATGATCAATTTCAAATCCATTTCAAGTCTGTAGGAATATCGTTGTAGGCAGAGCTGTTATTCTTGTCTTGTAGCATAGACAAAAACTGAGTAGTGGAGGTAGTGGTTGTACACTTCGTACAATTGTACTTTGTCAACGCTCTTCAAAGAACAAGCATCCAATGCATTCAAGTTCATTTGAATTAGTCGTTGCTTCAGTCTTCTAGTCTTCTGCAATGCTTAGACGAGATTAGATCCATTGAACAACCTTTGAAGCTTTAAGTCTTGCATCTTCTGATGAACTACAGCTTCTGGTGATCTTCAGGTTCTGATGAGACGCTTCTGATGAACTTGCTTCTGATGACGTCATTACTTCAAGAGCACTTTGTCTTCAAGAGCACTTTTGACTTCAGGAGCAGTTCTCTTCATACGCTTTAAGCTTCCTTTTTGTTGATATTTTTGCTCTCTTTTGTTCTTTCAGGACTTAATGATGATCTCAAATTTTTGTCTATGGTCATATACACTTGAACAAATATTAGCATATCCAATTGCCAATTTTTAATACCTTGTTATCATCAAAACTCTCAAGAGGTAGTGTTAAACACAGTTTGTTCCAACAATCTCCCCCTTTTTGATGATGACAAACATTAGTATTTAAAATGTTCAATTGTTGTTAATCTAATTAACAAGTTGACTATTAGGGTATGAGGTTTGTAAGCTCCCCCTGAGTCCAATAGTACTATAAGGTGAGGTTTGTAAGCTCCCCCTGAGTTCTATTCTTGTTAATTAAATTCATCATTAAAAACGTAATAACACTCAGAATGATCTCACATTAAAAGACTAAGAGATAAGAAGATGGTCCTATTAATTTACATTGTTTGAAATTAAATTAATGGGGCTCAGAGCCTTTAAATACTATACATCTACTTCCCCTTTTGTCATCAACAAAAAGTATATAAAAAAAATAAAGACAAAAAGAAGAGATGAGAAAAACAAAGTGAGAAAATATATCAAGAGTGATCAGAGCACACAATAAAATGAAGTTCAGAAGCAGATTATATCTAGAAGCATGAATTGTTCAGAAGCACAAAAGTTAAACAGTTAATTCAGAAGCATAAACAAGTTCAGAAACAAATATAAAGATATACAAATAAAGGAAATGAAAACAAGCTAAAATGGTGTGCAACTAGGGTTGGGCTTGTTTTTGAAACATCTCCATCATTTGTTGCATTATCCTGTTTGTTTCTTTTGCGTGTTCCTTCATTTCTTGCTTGAATTTTTCATTGCTTCTGATCAGCTTCTCTTCCCTTATTCTTGCTTCTTCCAACTTGGCTTCAGTAGCAGTCTTGTATTTCAATATAAGTAGTTTCTGCTCCAGAAACTCTTTCTTGAGCTGTTTATTTTCCTTTTTCAGGAGAGTGTTCTTCTGCAGAAGTGTCAGTTCAGAAGAGGCTTCCTTAAGGTTTATCTTGTTTAACCAATTTAAGTCCAGCTCTTTTGGGTGTATACTTGATGAAATGAAATCAGAAGCATTCCTTACTCTTAAGCACAGAGGAGTCTTCATCCAAGTTTTAAGAACTTTCACTTCATGCAAGTTACTGACAATTCCCTTCAGCCAGTCTTGAAGCTTTGTCTGAGCAGTGTCTTGAGCATCAATGCATGTTCTATGTAGCTCTGTCAAGACAAATTCTACTCTATCCTTCAACCTTATCCACAGTTTCTCGTAGTTGTCCTCATGAATGAGGTTATTCCTAGCTTGAACTAGAGTGTTCAGCTCCTGAAAGATGTTCTCACACACATCTGCTAGAATAGTTGAATCTAGAAACAGGGTGGGTGGAGAAGGGACATTTGTCTTAGAAGGGGCAAAAAGTTAAATTGTTATGTTTGAGGATGAGGATTGGTAATTTACTGAGGTTTCAGGTTCAGTAGGAGTGTTGGTTGTTGTAGATTGGCTAAATATGACTTGTTCAGAAGTAGGTTGTTCAGGAACAACTAGTTCAAGAACATGTTCAGGGATAAGAACAGAGTCAAGGTTAGTTGTTGAGGCCATTTCTTGGTTTGGTTTATGTTGTTGGGGGCTTTCTGTCATAACTTCATCAGAAGCTATGTCAGAGGCTTTTTCTTGGTTAGACTCATACTCATGTGGTTCACTTGAATAGTGATCTACAAGGTTTTGTATTATTGATGGTTTAGATGTTTCTGTTGTTGGAGTTGTTTGTATAGGTGAGTTAGGTGTAGATTATGATACATTGATGTTTGCAGAATTTGTCCCTGTGTGATCATCAGCACCCTCTGCATCAGCAGGTAAAGATTGAATAGCCTCAATCACAGGTGGTTGTAGGGGATGATCATCAGATAGATGAATTCAAGCATCAATCATTCTTTGTTTCAAACCAATTAACCTCTCTTCAACAGAGGGATACATTGGCACAAATGTATCATAATCTGGCTTTTATGAGTTTTGGTTGATGGTGATGGGGATAAAGATTTGTTGAGGTTGGTGTAGACTTTGTTTAGGGTTACATCATCTGTATCAGATGATGTTGATGAGGATGATGATAGAGAGGCTGAACTTGACCTAGATTCAGGGGATGAACTAAATTCAACTGTAATAATTTCAGCAGGAGTGTGAGAATTATAGTTACCTTCAGGAGCTTCTGAAAAGCCTGCTTCCTCATGAACAACCTCATTAGCTTCCATCAAATCAATAGCCACTGCCATTTGCTGTAGGTTTTCAGTGATTTCCAATCCCAGTTGAGCAGATTCAACTGTAGATTCTCTAGTTAGAACCTCAACAGGTATCTTAATTTCTCTAGCCAACTTTAATGCCTTCTGAACAATAGCATCTTCATCTTCTTCTTCTTCAGAGGCAATCTTAAGTTTCCTGACAAACAAATAGCAGCAGTATTATCACAATAAATGGGAATACTGTTAGCATTAATCTGATCATCTTCCAACTGATGTTTCATCCAGAGTAGTTGTGTACAACAACTTACAGCTGAAATGTATTATGCTTCTGTTGTAGACATAGCAATAGTTGCTTGTCTTTTGCTAGCCCAGGATATCAGATTCTCTCCCAGGAACTGGCAGTTGCCACTGGTTGATTTTCTTTCAATCCTGTCACCAGCATAGTCAGCATCACAGAAGCCAATAAACTTATAATCTAAGGATTTCCTGTAAAGAAGTCCAAAATTTGTTGTTCCTTTCAGATACCTGAAGATTTTCTTAACAGTTGTTAAGTGAGTTTCTCTAGGATCTGATTGAAATCTTGCACACAAGCATACACTGAATAAAATATCTGGCCTAGATGCAGTGAGGTATAACAAAGAACCAATCATACCTTTATACAGCTTCTGATCTACCTTTGATCCAGTATCTTCTTTGTTTAAGGTGCAAGTTTGATGCATTGGAGTGTTTAGCACTTTACATTCTTCTACCTTGAACTTCTTCAGAAGCTCCTTTGTGTACTTTGTTTGATGAACATATACTCCATCTTTACATTGATTGATTTGAATGTCAAGGAAGAACTTCAATTCTCCCATCATGCTCTTCTCAAATTCATCCTGCATTAACTTAGAGAATTCCTTGCAAAGAGATGCATTAGTAGAACCAAATATTATATCATCAACATAGATCTGCACAACAAGAATGTGTTTCTCAAGAGTCCTTCTGAAGAGTATTGTGTCAACTTGACCTCTTTTAAAATCATTTTTAATCAGGAAATTACTTAGTCTTTCATACCAAGCTCTGAGAGCTTGTTTCAAGCCATATAGTGATTTCTTATGTTTATAAACATGGTCAGGATGCTTAAGATCCTCAAAACCAGGAGGTTGCTTGACATACACTTCTTCTTCTTCTATGACATCATTAAGAAATGCACTCTTGACATCCATTTGATATAATATTATGTCGTGATTGACTGCATAGGATAGAAGTAACTTGATTGCTTCCAATCTTGCAACTGGAGCAAATGTTTCAGTGTAATCAATGCCTTCTTGTTGACTATAACCTTGTGCAACAAGTCTAGCTTTGTTTCTGGTTACTTCACCTTGTTCATTTAGCTTGTTTCTGAATACCCATTTTGATCCAATAATGTTCTTTTGAGAAGGTTTGGGTACCAGATCTCACACATCATTTCTTTGAAACTGATTGAGCTCTTCTTGCATAGTTAATATCCATACATCATCTGATAGTGCTTCATGCTCTGTAGCAGGTTCAATCACTGATAGCAATCCTATCATAGACTCTTCTTGTCTGAAATATGATATTGTTCTTCTAAGACTGTCTTTGTTTCCAATGATTTGATCCTCATGATGTGAAGACTTGTACTTGAATGTATTCTTGGATTGATTTGCTTGCTGAGAGCCATCTTGAGCTTCATCAAAAGCTACTTCATCTTGAGCTTCTGAAGTTGGTTCAGCTTCTGGACTGACTTCAGATCCTTCAATCTGATCAGGTTCTGAAGTATCTTTAGTAGCATGTATATCTGCAAAACTTTCATCTTGCTCTCGAGTTTCACTTCCAGGCTCTTTGTCATCAAATTTGACGTGCATAGATTCTTCAACACAGAGTGCCTCTGAATTATACACTCTTAGCCAAATTATTTTCATGAATCACAGTTCTTGCCATTTCTTGTAAAGTTATATTTTTTTCTCTCTACAACCCCATTTTGTTGTGGAGTTCTAGGAGAAGAAAATTCATGGACAATTCCATGTTTTTCACAAAAAGTTTCAAATGGCTCATTTTCAAATTCTCCACCATGATCACTTCTGACTTTCAAAATTTTCATTTCTTTTTCAGACTGTATTTGAGTGCAGAAGTTACTGAATACATCATATGCATTATCTTTGCTTCTCAAGAATTTTACCCAAGTCCATCTGTTGTCATCATCAACAATGACTAATCCATATTTGCTTCCATATAAAGATGCATTATTAACTGGTCCAAATAAATCAATATGAAGCAGTTATAAAGGTCTGGAGGTTGAGACAATGTCTTTAGCTTTAAAAGATGATTTCACAATGTTCCCTTTCTGGCATGCACCACAAAGTGCATCTAAATGATAGTCTATGTTAGGTAGGCCTTTGACAAGTTGTAACTTACTAAGCTTAGAGATTAACCTCCAGTTAGCATGTCCTAACCTTCTATGTCATACCCACTTCTTATCATTCATTGATAGAAGACAGATTACCTTCTGATCAACTAGTTCAGAGAAATTGATTTTATAGACATTCTCTACTCTCTTCCCTTTGAACACAATATATTTGTTGTCTTTGTTGATTATTGTGCTGTTGGTCTTTTCAAACATCACATCATAACCATTGTCACAAAACTAACTGATACTCAAAGGTTATGTTCAAGACCATCTACCAACCACACATTATTAATAGAGATAGAAGAGTTACCAATGGTTCCTGTACCAATGATCTTGCTAGACTGGTTGCCTCCAAACTTCACATTTCCTCCTTCTTTCATTGTGAGGGTGAGGAACATCGACTTCTCTCCTGTCATATGTCTTGAGCAATCGCTGTCCAGATACCATGATTTTTGCTTTTCCTTTGCTCTTAGGCATTTATGCAGTATTGACACTTTCAGATTTAGGTACCCATTGTTTTATGGGTCCTTTGAGGTTAGTGTTGGAAGTTTTACTCTTCACTTCTTGTACCTTGAGGTGTGGTTTTGAGAGCTTCTAATTGATCAGTACTTTAGGTTTAATACCTTTTAGTTCTGATTCACCTGAAGCCATAACTGTTTTGTTCTTCTGAGACTTAGACTTCAAGATACGAGATTCTGGCTTCAACAGACTCTGAGGAATAGGTTCTCATCTCTTCAGAATCTTGATCTTTGAGGTCTTAAAATCAGAATTTGTCATAATCTTAGACTCAGAGTTCTTTGGCTTTGAAGTAATCTTAGCCTTAGAGCTAAAAGCTTTAGGTTCTGACTGAACCATAGTTTCAACTTTAACACCTTCAGGTACAAAGAAGGTTTTCAACCCTTCCTTGATACATTCACTACATGCTTTAAGATTGGTTTCATTAGATTTTTCTTCTGAAAATCCAATCCCTTTGCCATTGTTCTTGTAAATGTTGTAAATCATAAAAGCAACTCTGCTTCAATCAATACCAAACATAATAAAATCTTCAAGAGCAATTTCATGGTTGCTTAAAGGTTTTCCATTACACTTTTCTTGTAGCTTTTGACATAAGAACTTGAGCTTCTCTTCATAAGTTCTGCAAATGAAGTCAAAGCCTCTGAGTCCTTCTTCAGAAGCTTTTAGATCCAATAGAGTTGATTCTTGTTGTTTCATTAAATCAACATATTTTTCTTTTAAATCTTTCAACTCATTGGTTCTCAGTTCAAAATGTGTAAGGAGCTCTTTAAGAGACTCAATAAGTTCTTCTCTGGGAACTTTAGAATATACCTCATTTTCTTCTTCTGAATCTGATTCTGATTCAGCTTTTGAAGTTACTGTAGCCACTAACCCAACAGCTGCCTTTGCGTCTTCATCAACATCATCCTTATCAGATTCAGATTCACTGTCTAAATCTTCCCATGTTGCCATCAAACTCTGCTTGATCTGCTTCTTGATCTTGTTTAATTTGAAAGTTGACTTCTTAGACTTGTCTTTTGATTTCTCCTTCTGAAAATCAGGGCAATCAACAATGAAATGTCTAGGCTTCTTGCAGTTGAAGCAACCCTTCTGATCTTCTTTCCTGGAGCCTTTGTAACCACTTCTTCTGCTCAAGAACTTCTTGTTCTTCTTGGCCAGATACCGCAGCCTGTTGGAAAGCATAGCCATCATCTCAGCAGGATCTTCATTAGAATCTCCATCAGGTGATTCTTCTTCAGATTCTATGACTTTAAGAGTTTTTGATGACTTCCTTTTAGATGGTAGAGCAATAGATTTACTCTTGTTAGCAGGCTCATGTTCACTAAGACTTATCTCACGAACTTTGAGAGAGCTGACAAGATCTTCAACACTCAGAGTGTTTAGATCTTTAGCTTCCTCAATAGTAGTAACCTTTGATCTCCATCTTGCAGGCAGGCTTCTTAGTATCTTGCTCACATGATCAGAAGCAACATAACTTTTCTTCAGTATTTGTAGTCCAGAGACTAAGGTTTGAAATCTTGAGTACATCTCATCAATACTTTCATCATCCTTCATCTTGAACAGCTCATACTGATGAACAAGCATAAGTGCTTTAGCTTCTCTAACCTTCTTGCTACCTTCATAGTTTGCACAAAGAGAAGCAAACATAGCCTTTGCAGTAGATTTATCACTCATCTTCATATACCCTACACGAGATATAGCAAGAACAAGTGATCATCTGATCTTGTGATGTTTCTTGTGCATCTTCTTTTGAGCATGAGTATGTTTCTTTCTATCAACAACAGCTCATTCTACATCCAGATCCAAGTCACCAACTCCGTCTTCCAGAATATCCCATAACTCTTCATCTAAGCACATGATATAACTATATAAGTTGATTTTCCACCAAGAGAACTCTTCAGGATCTCCATTGAACTTTGAAACTTTTCCTGAGTCAGCTTTCGTATCACTGTAATCATAAGGTACAACATTATGATTACCACCAGAACCAGAAACAGATGATTCACCATACATGTTTTTCTCAGATCTTGGACTGTCACACTGTTAAGTGTTCTCAACAGAACCAATGCTCTGATACCAATTGAAGGTGAGAAAAACACAAGAAGGGGGGTTGAATTGTGTTAGCTTTTTCTTCGTTTTCTCCTACTGAAGTCACTGATCAGAAGCAGTTAGAATACAGCTTCTGAAGTGATGTTCAGATTCTAGATTTAGCAGATAAAACAGAGAGAGAGAGAGAGAAAGAAGAAAGACACAAGCAATTATACATGTTCCTTCCACACACCGAAAATAGTCATGTCCCCCTTGCACTTCCAAGGAGAGTTCACTATAATGTAATATCTGATTACAAATGCTCACTGCTAAACTTAGCAAGAGATTTCAAATGCTCAAGCACAACTGCAAGAGACTTCCTATGCTCCTGAACACAATCAAGAGACTTCTATACTCAAGCACAACTGCAAGAGACTTCTAATCAAACAGAATTACAAAGAAAAATGTTTGACGTTGAACACTTGATATACAATCAGTGGTGTTCACAATACAATTCAGATATAGACTCTTAAGACTCTAGAATTTATAAGATATGAACTTTGATAAGAAATTCTAAGTGAACTCTTTGATGCAGAACAATTTCAGCAAAGGTTTGACTCTTTTAAATTGTTGTGAGTCTCTTTTTAATTCTTTAAGTCTTCACTCCTTTATATAGAGGTGAGAAAGAGACGTTGTGGATTGCCAGCACATCAAGATAAGAGTCGTTTGAAGCTTTGATCAATCAACAATGATCTTTTGCCTGATATGGTTGTTGTCCTATGAAGGATCAATTTCAAATCCATTTCAAGTCTGTAGGAACATCGTTGTAGGCATAGCTGTTATTCTTGTCTTGTAGCAGAGACAAAAACTTAGTAGTGGAGGTAGTGGTTGTACACTTCGTACAGTTGTACTTTGTCAACACTCTTCAAAGAACAAGCATCCAATGTCTTCAAGTTCATTTGAATTAGTCGTTGCTTCACTCTTCTGGTCTTCTGCAATGGTTAGACGAGATTAAATCCATTGAACAGCCTTTGAAGCTTTAAGTCTTGCATCTTCTGTAAACTACAGCTTCTGGTGATCTTCAGCTTCTTATGAACTTGCTTCTGATGACGTCATTACTTCAGAAGCACTTTGTCTTCAGTAGCACTTTTGACTTCAGGAGCAGTTCTCTTCAGACGCTTTAATCTTCCTTTTTGTTGATACTTTTGCTCTCTTTTGTTCTTTCAGGACCTAATGATGATCTCAAATTTTTGTCTATGGTCTTGTACACTTGAACAAATATTAGCATATCCAATTGACAATTTTTAATACATTGTTATCATCAAAACTCTCAAGAGATAGTGTTAAACACATTTTATTCCAACAGATACAAACTTGCAGTAGTGATCGATCCCCCGTCTAGGAACGTATAGGACATATAATTGTGTTTGTCTAACTAATTTTTGTCGATAAATATATGGATAGGCAATGTAGATTCTCGTCTTCCGATAAAAATTTCTCCATAAACAAACGTGGTTGATAAACTCATGACCACTTACTTGTCCCTCACCACTAGAACCAATGTACGGATCCTCGGAAGAAGTAATCTCCACGCTAGACATTTAACCCGTAAATAAATCGGATGGATGAGGTTTAGATTTTAAGAGGAAAACGGGTAATATAAAAAAAACGTAAAAAACAAAATACTTAATAATTTTGATTAATACAATCATCTGTAAAAATGAATTGCACTACACGTAAATACTGTTTCCTGCATTTGCCAAGTAAATTCAAAAATATTTATCATGATAGTGTTAATGAAATTTTATCGAAGATTTAATGCATTTCTAAGGGTTTAGGAAAAGAAATAATGATAAAAAAATATAGAATACGTAGGGGACGGGGTTCGTATCCCGACACCCTACTCATTCATTTTAAAAAAGAAGTGAATCCTAACCACTACTTGACAAAAAAAATACGTATACGTGAAGTTACCATTACTGAAAATATAAAGTCATTCTTTAGAATTAGTATAGTTTTTTTTCTTTTTCTTTTCTAACGTGCATTTTTCAGTTGTGAAGATGTCGAGAATGCAATTTTACAGCATAACTTTTAGATTATTATTATCCATTAGTACGTTTTATGTTTTTAGTTTTTTGATATATCATGTTTTTCTACAAATAAAATTTAAATTTCAGAATCGCTATAATGTTTAATTTAATAGTCGGTGCCGTGTATGAGTGTAACGGTGTTTCATAATCACTATTGATTACTCTTCCTTGACAAAATTTCATAATCACTATCATGATAATTTATTTTGGATTTAATTTGCAAATGCAGAAACAGGTTTTCGTGTGGTGCAGTACATATTACAGATGATAGTATCAATCAAATTTATTAAGGATTTTATTTTCTACACTTTTACTTCAAACGTTGTACGTTTTCCTCTTAAATTCTAAACTTCAACCATCCAATTGATTGAAGGATCGAGAAGCTTGCCGTAGAGATAGCAGACTAAGCTGTGGAGGACCTGGTGTTACAATCAGCAAGCATCCTACTAAAGTAAGATTGATTATTTAAAAGACTTGTAAAAACATTGGACCACATCGTGGAAAAAAAAACTTCATGAGCAAATTGAATCGCTAGCCTTAACCCAATACGTCACCAATATCAGAATATTGAAAGGCTTCAACAAACCAAGTAGCCGTCATAGTAGTTAATTGCGGATAACGGTGTGTAGCGGCCGATCCCAAAAATGCTATAGCGGGATAGCGCATTGCGCAATGACCGCTATTTCATAACTTTTTAGACAAATTATGTAAATAATACTATATATTATAAACAAACATATATCTAATATAAAATTAAATATAACATTCAAATCTCATGACACATTCATAAATTTTTATATATGAGCAGAAAACAGAACAATAACAGAGAAAGTTTGGTTGGTATATAAGCAGAAAACAATATATGTGCAGAAAACAGAACAATAACAGAGAGAGCAAAAAACATAACAATAAGGAACGGATTAACATAAAGTTTGGTTTGGTGTATCAATAACAATAACATAGAGAGAGTTTGGTATCAATAAAACACGAGCAACGGATCAAAGAAAACAGAGAGACGGTGGTGTCTTACTGTGTGACGGCAGCGTTACAGCAGGCAGAGATGAACGGTGGTGTTTTACGGTGCGACGACGGAAACACGGTGAACAGAGATGAACGGCGTGTTTTGAGGTTTTTCAAAAGAATGAAAGAGGAAGAGAGGATATTGAAATTTTAGGGTTTGAAGAATATGTCCAAAATACCCTTGTTTTTTTTAAAAACCAAGGACAATTTTGTATTTTCTCTTAAAATGTAATAGCGGTTCTAAACCGCAAAACCACTACGAAGCGTTGCGCCGCTATCTCACAGTGTAACACTATGGCTTGTTGCGTAGCATTCCGACACCGCACCGCGCGGCCGCTATAGCGCCGCTATTGACTACTATGGTAGCCGCTGCTGCAACATATCCGTCTGAATCTCTAATAACAACACCAATACCCTACATATTGTTAATCGGGTCTCATGAACTTCAAACATTAACTTTATAACAATGTGGAGGATTGGGGTTCCAAGAAATAGAGGTATTGGAAGGCTCCGAATTATCAGATATTACAAGTGTGTTCAACATTAAATTATATCATCCACTACAGTTCAATCCTTGCGAACAAACCAAATACCATAGCATAAAACAAAAACATATGAGATGACATCTAATGATGAATGCCAAATGATTTGTTCAAGGCAAGATATGAAAGTGGGAGGAATCCTTTAAAGACATGGTCTAAATCTTTGTCGGCATTACCACAAAATAACAACTCATGTAATTTTATATTCATTAGTTGACACACCAACATAATATATTAATTAAAGGGAAATGTTAACTATTATTCCTCGGACACTAGTTAAGGACACTAATATAAAATTGTATTAAAAAATGATAAAAAGTGGAATGTTTCTCTTTATGAAAGTTAAAAAGTTGTTTTTAATAGAAAAATTCTACTATTATTTACTTAACTAGTGTCCCAGAGCACTGGTCAACATAACCCTTAATTAAATTCTGTGTCGTATGTTTAATTGATATAGATTACGTTTTATTAACTCAAATAGTGTAAAAACCCTTAACACATCATCTCAGCGCAAAAATCTTTTTGCAGATAAGATTATACACAAAATGTAAGAAATGCATAGGATATTAAATAAACAAATGTGAGAAATTTATAGACTTGCGAGTTTCATATATTCAGGTTTCCAAATTCTGCATAATTACATATATGTGAGAATGATTCCATTAGCAAATGCCTCATGATGCCACAAAGTCAATATTCTGCAAATTTGCAACACCCGAGAGAATGGCGAAAATGTGGTAGAGCAAATCAACATGATGTTAATCGGAGAATGTCATAGGAGCGACACTTGATAAAGGCAAATGGCGAAAATAACATTTCAAACCAACTGAATACAGCAAGTTTTACACGGAAAAAATGTTGAGTGTAACATTGCACAGAAGCAGGGGAAATCTAATACTTCATAATTGTTGGCTTTTTTTGTGTAAGTTTTGTTTGTAAAGCAAGCAAGACACCCAAAGAATAGATCCCAATACCTCAGTCTATGCAGACATCAGAGAGGTTAGATTATGAAATGGAAGGAAAAATTTAGCAGCATATGTTCATGATCTACCTGGTTAAATTACTTTTCATCTATATATTAAGAAAATAAATTAGACATGGAACAGTTTCCTATAAACCATACATCCCATAAACCAATCAAATAATAATTAGAAGAATGCAACCTCAGTGTGTAAGCGTGTTATTTTTATGCATGAGTCGCAGAGGGCCTGAAACAATCAATATTGCATAATCCAACTGATCTCACCATCCCTCCAAAACTGCAGCCACATACATAAAAATAGTCAGAAAAACATAGTGTTAATAACCTTGGCACATTAGAATGTGGTTTGCGGCTTACCGGTCAATGCTATTTCTAGCTTTCTCAGGAATCTCTGCTACATTATTTACTTTATCGGCACGATCAACACTCTTTCTTGATTTATCTCTCTTATCCACGCCAGATCTTGATTTTTCTTTATGGTCTGTGCTTATTCTAGCCTTGTCTTTAAATTCAATACTTCGTCTAGAATTCTCCCTTATATCCATGCTGGGTCTAGGTTTCTCTCTAAAATCTGTGCTGTTCCGAGGTATGTCCGGTTGATCAGGAGTGGGTCCGGAATCAATTCTTTGACGCGAGGACTTCTCAATAGCTGCAATAAATTTCTTTAGGTGCTTTATATATTGAGGGTAAAGCTCTAGGTCACAATGATTTCCTCCTTTAACCCATAACGGTTCATACTTTTCTTTACAATGTTCCCAAAGTTGCTTCCCGTGGGAGCAATCTACTACATCATCGGCCGTTCCCTGAAAGAAACACAACAAAATATAGAACCATCTTAGTAAATAGACGTGCCCGAAAGTTAAAACGTATACATTGCATTATGCTAGTATTAGTTTGGGCAATTAACAAGACAATTGACCACTGAGAAGTATTCTAAGCAATCAAAATGTTCTCAAATATCAAATTTAACAAGACCATTAAATATTGATGTCAATTATGCATCAAGTATTCACGACAACCAATTTGATTCACTTTCCCCACTTCTTTTAATGCACGTAACATAGAAAAGCATGGAAGCATAATTTGTAATTTAAGTATAATGTTTTACTGTTGATGAAAAATAATAACTGGATTTAAAAGCTTGAATGCACGAAAAAAGCTGGGCAAGAGTGATACCACCATTTAGCATATTAAACACCAGAAATAGTTATTTAGCTTACAAAAAGCAAAGGCAATGAGCACTTTCAAAATAGTTCCCATATGAAATATCCAAAACTTGATTTGAGTTATTCAAACAACTAAAGTGAATTAATATGATAAATCAATGTCCAATTTAAAGTTGTTTGGCCAGCCATTTCCATCAAGCATCCATATGCTGATCACAAAGAGATGAAAAGAAGAAACTTCAAATAATATGACTAACAATTATGAAAATTGGAAGAAAAAAAAATAGGGAGTCGATAAACCTTTGCGATTCCTAAACATTTGCATAACACAATCATAAAGTTTTTTTTTACCAGCACACAATCATAAAGTTTAAGTGAATGGATTTGTCATCAATGATGTATTGAAGTAACGATTGAAAATATATTGTTGCAACTTGCAAGCATAAGAAATTAAGAACTATGTGGGGAACTATGCTAATCAAATGGACAGAAGAGAAAGAAAGAAGAAGATAAGAAAGGCTCGAGTGACTATCTTTTAGTGTTATTTTTTTATGAAGAAAAAACAAAGAAACAGAAGAAAGAACAAATACTAACTACATCTGTCTAATACAACCAGCATCCACAGGGTATGACATGAGCTATCTGGAGAGGAGGAAGAAAAAGCTAAACCTTCATAGCATAATTCATATTATTCCCAAATTTAGCCAACAAATCAGCATTTTCATTCCACTCTCACAAGGCGTGAGTGATAGTATTAGCGAGTGACCAATCAATGCTCCTACATTTTCTAATTTGACCCAAAACTAACAGCAAGTGGAATTCGGAAAGATTTCATCAATAAAAACAGTGCTTCTAAGATTTCTAAATAAGGTTCGATGAGAATATTACCAAAAATGACGAGGGTGTGTGTAGAAAGAAAAAGGGACAAATGCTATAATACTTTTATCATGGCATAAGTACTCCAAAATACTAGTCGGTTCTATATACAACGAACATTCAATTTGATAATATATATTTGTTACAAAATGAATATACTCACATGAATTACCAAAACTGGACAATTGACCAAGGGAATTTTATCGATGTTCTGCAAAAAAAAAAAAAAAACCATCAAAACTAAGTAATATGACACAATAAAACAAAGATCCAAATTGAACATCTAAGTCACCAATTTAAAACTGATATAGAGATAAAACCTTATAAATGTCGAACCAGTACGTCCGCTTCACAGGATACATGACTCTAAGGCCGGATAAGATGGGACTGTGGAGAATGACAGCTCGAAGATTGGGTAAACGGGCAGCCAAATCTGTAGTAGGACCACTCCCAACAGATTGTCCGTACAGAATAATATCTTCTTCTTTGGACCCATACATTTCTACCAAACATTTATAAGCAGCTTCTATATCTGCATAGGTGTTCTGTTCACTAGGCTGTCCAAAAAGTTGCACACTGTTACTATCAACCGAAACTCCGATTCAGATAAACATCAAGCAATTTCATAATGATCTATACATTTTTTTTATCGTTTATTTGGTACATGTAATATGAGAGCAAAACATTTCATTAAGGTTAACTATCATTTTTTATATATAAAAATTCCGAGGATAATGAAATATCCAAAAACTGAATAAAATAAAATAAAATATTAGAGTTGTCTAGTCATAAATATCAAATAGCGGTGCTATAGTGCTACAATAAAGCAGAATTAGAACAAATCGCTAATGTAAGATACACTATTTAGTAGAAAGTGTTGTCAAATAGCGGCACCATATCACTATAGTGTAGCGAAATTTGAACATACCGCACTGCTAAGTATGATTCATGATTGACAAAATTGTAACTAAGGATCTTATCCTCCTAAAGAAAGTACTAACTATCTTGTCAAAAATTGGAACATTACTTAAGATGTTTATAACAACCATGGAAAGTAGGATCTGGACTCCTTACATTAACAAATATACACACATAAATTGATCCCGACCATTTATTTAACATCAATCGACTCAAGTTACACATTCAACAAATCATTTTAAATGACAATTTAAATCAAAATTCCTATTAAATTTTAATTGATCCCTCTAACCCTATCCAATAGAGTAACATTTTCCTATTAAATTAAATTTAAATCACAATCTACAACAACATCAACCTCAACCTCAAAATTTAAATGTAACTTCAAAACTATACAAATGAGAAAGACAGCTTGCTTACCTTCCCAGAGGACTGTCCATACCCAGAATAGTCATAACTACAAAAGAAAAAAATAGAAATCAAAATCATATAAAAAAAGTCAAAAATTGACCCAACAATAACAATAACAACTACCACAACAACAATAATAATAACAATAACAGTAAAAACACAATAAGCCAGTTGTTGACATAAATAACATACAACCCAAAAAAAGGGAAGTTGGTGAAATCTTATTTTTCACAAATTTAGCTCTAACAACTGAGTATTTTTTTCCTCCTAAATTTAAAAACCTACAAATAAATATCTAAACAAATTTTTGCATAGTTCAAAATAACATAAACATTATAAAACAGAAACTAAAAAAATTAACGTTGATAGTTACTCTTACAATACCAAAAAAGGAAATAACCATTTTGGCCCAACTTTTTTTCTTACAAATTTAGCTCTAACAACTTAGCTTATTTTCTAAATTTAATCAAATTAAAAGTTTAAAGTGATATTTAACTCTCGATTACTAACACCTTATGAAGCACGGACACTCCTCGAATTAAGCATAGGCATGTCCCGGTGTGGGACACATGTCGTGTCCAACACCGACACCACATTAACACATGTAATTACACTGAATTATTTGATTTTCTCAAATTATTAACGGTGTCGGCGTTCATTGTCCCTATGTGTGCTTCATAAATCACAATCACCCCTTTTTCTTACTAACTAAAGAGTCAACGTTTTTTTTTTTTACATAATTTAAAATAACAAAGATAATGCTAATAATTTCAACAGACACAAAATAAGACAATTAAATTAAAAAATATTATAAAATTAACAATTAGTGTCAATTTTATGCTAATGACAATGAAAAAAGTGATTAATGAAGAAGAAACACGTGAGAGCATACCATAAGAGATTAACACGAAGATGAATACTGAGTTCACTGAACAACTCATACATCTGACCTAGATCAGCAGCGTTACCATGAGAATATAGAATTGTTAACGAAGCTGAAGAGTTTTTTATATACAAAGCAACGATATTGTTTCCTCTTTTAGTACAAAGTTTCAAAACGTCGACGTTTTCACGAGTTGAAACTCCAGTGATCTTGTTTTTCCCTGTTGATTCGTCTACTCCGAGTCCGTAGGAAGGTGGATTTGGTGGGAAGAAAGCGAATTTCGCTGCCATGGATGAGGTTACAGCTCCCATTGAAGTGTGAAATTGAAGGAATTAGGGTTTGTTTGAAATGTTATGGTTTTGATTTTGATTTGGATTTGAGAGAGAAGAAGAGACTGAGTGAAGAAAAGAAAAGTGTGTGTTTAGAGAGAGATAAGTGGCGAGGAAAAGGGAAAAGTGCACGTGTGAATGTGTGCGCGTGTAAACGTGAAGATGAAGGAGTTTACTCGATTACACGGTTATTATAGTTTTTAAATGTGTGAATTATCGTTGCAAAAATATTTTTAAACTTTTGGTTTTTAATTTTTTGGTCACATTTATTAAAAAAAAAAAAACTTTTTTTTTAAGTTCGTTGTATTACTAATGTATCTGACTTATATATAGATCAGATACATTAGTTATTCAATTGATCTAAAAAGATGTTTTTTTGTTTATAAATGTATTTAAAGAAAGTAGATTATTAGTACTTCACATATTTAAAACATAATTGATGTTATAAGTCTACAAAGTTAATTTTAATATATTTTAAGTTATATTTTACTTTAAAAATATTACTTTATCGTGTTTGTGATATTAATTTATACTTTATATGAAGATAATAGAGGATTTTTGGTTGACTTTTTTGTTATTCTAATTATACCTTTAAAGAAATTCTTCTCTAATAATGTTATATTGTTAGTGTTATTTAAGAAGATAATTTTTTTTGTTATATTTGTTATTATTGTTGTCATTGAAAATGATAAATATGATTTGTTGCATTTAAAGTTAGAGATATTTGTACTTATAATTTTAATTCATATAAACTTTTTTATATAAAACGTTTGTAATTTACAAACAAAATTTTTATAAAATATCGTTGATAATATATACATGTCAGCGCAATAAAAAGAACGGAAAAACGTAGATAAGTGATCATTCTTTCACTAGTATTAATAAAAATAATTAGAATGTATTTTTAAATACATAAAAATTGATCAAACTAAACTGCATTTATTTGGTTTAAATCAATTTTACAAAAAAAAAAAAGATATTTTAACCTAACTCCGTGTGTTTTTTTTTTATCTTGGATCAAACGTTTTTTTTCTTCCTATAGACATCCTTACCTCTCACATTCAAAGACTAAAACAATATTAACCATACGACAATGCTTTTTTTTATTAAACAACATATCATTTTTTAGATAAAAAATATTACAATAGTCATTCAATAAATAACACATATTCAAAAAAATCAATATTTAAAATTTAATCATAATATCAAACCTAACAGCATTGTCACTCGATAACTCACGCACAAATAAATAAGTCAATATTCAAAACTCGATCACAACATCAAACTTAACAACATTGTATTTTTATAGACCGTTTTTTTTTTTTTAAGGAATTATGGACTGACTTATGATTCAAAACAACCAGCATGCCTTTATTGACGTGAATCCCGTTTGTGTTTGTTAGTGTGAAGGGGTGGGTTGTGATGGCGATGTTATTGATTATTGATTATTGATAGTGGGGATGGTCTTTGTTGAGGTTTGACAATGACACGTGTGAATTTCGGGTTTTTGTTAGTTTCGTGGTTTTCGGAGTTTGTCTTTTGTCGTTATTGGCTCCTTGCATTCTTCAAATTGATTGTCGAGTGCCAGCTCAGATTGCATGATGCTTTGCTTGCTACTACTTGCTAGCTTGCTTTCAAAATTACTGTAGGATAAATAATAAATGTAAATTACAATCTCCAAACCCTTGATAGTTGGTGTTTTCGTCTTATTATATTGTCTTATTTGAATCATTTGCCGTTTCTATAGAATTAAATTTTAATCATGATGAGTTTAAAATATTATTAATTCTGAAAATTTATCTTTTAGTGTGGCACATGGCGTAGAATGATTGGTTCATATGTCACACCGTTAGTTTTGGTTTTTTTTTTTTTCTACTAGTTTGAGACTCGTGCCCCGCATGGGAAATGTTTTTTCATAAATTATTTTGTGTATATTAAATAATATTTTTTAAAAAAATATTTCATGTGGTCCTTATTATAAGAAAATTTTCAAAAAAAATTGTGATCTTATTTGTAAAAAAATGTCACATCTTTTAAGATATAGTTATTGCTTAAAAGATATTTTTATCCTTTATTTAATGATTCTCTTTTTAATCTTAGTGGGTGTATTTTTTATGAGGGTATATTAGTAAAAATATCTAAAAAGTTACATTGATTTAGATTATATTGGTTTTGATGATTTTCGCTTTTCTTTCTTATATTAAGGACTGAAAGAGATGCATAAATAATACTTTAAAATTCTAGAAAAAAAGAGAACATTACAATTAAAGAAGTCTTATTTTTATTTTGTCATTTTATGTTCACCTAGAAGGTTTAGACATTTTGTCCCCTTCTTCTTTGTGTTACAATTGATAAAAAGGAGGACTATGATTGTAGTCTAGCGAACCCGCGTACATTAATCGCGGGAGCAAACCAACGAACCCGTGTACGAAAATAAAACCATATAGCAAGAAAGGTTACGTGTGATTGATTAAAGTACCAACCAAGGTCTAAAAATGGAAAATGATAAACCATGAATTTTGTTATAAAAAAAAAATCAAACATGAATTATTTCAAATAGTAAGAAATTAACGTTAGTAGAAAAAAAAATACAAACAATCAATTATCCCAATAATAAATTGGTTCGATGGTAAGTTTGGTTCATGTCTCTTGTTGAAAATATTTTGTTTTAGAGAAGAGAATATGCACCATTAAATTCAAACAATGTAGATCAACTCTACATAATACATGCATGCATAACATAACAACCTAGTTAATTCAACCCTAATAAGTCCTAACAAATAAATGAAAAATCATTAATCATGGGAACAATTAAATGATCCCGTCTACAAATATTAAACTATATAGCAGAAAAGTTTATGTGTGGCCCATTAAAGCATCAAACTGTGTCTAAAACTGAAAAATGAACCGATCATCAACATAAAAACAGTCCATATAGTATACCATCAACTACTTGAATAAGGTTGAAAATTAAATGTAGAATAAGTTAGATTTTTATTAAGCGATAAATAAGTAATAATTTTTTCTAAAAAAAGGTAATAAGATGCTCCATATAGTGTAATATTGAAGCAACACAATTGCGTAGATGTCAAATGAACAGTTTTTACTCCAATTATATATTATAAATAATAAAAAGTGATGCTTCCTCCCTTTGCAAAAAAAAATACATAACAGATGCCTTGTTTCAACAAAAAAGTTAAGAAATCGTGAAAATAGTGTTTTGACATGAAAAAGTGAAAATTTGAGATTATGGAGATTGTTTTGAGAGTCTAAAGATTTATCCCTTTTTTTTTTTTTCATTTTCAAACTTCAATTTTAAAGTAGAAAATGCAAGTTTTCTCCTACCACAAACTTATCAGTTTTAGTTGATTATTTATATAGTTTATTTTAAAAATGCAAGCATATCTTGTCTTTTATTTTAAAAACATGTATTATCATTTTTTTCCCAATCAAAATAGAAACTGTTGTTGTTAGGGAATGTCTTGGGGATTCCAGTGTAAAAAGATTTCTTTGATCTTGGAGCCATAGGAAAGAATGAAAACTATTTAGTATAAAAATTTACAAATAAGACTTAGTGTGATCTAAAAATATATGATGAGATATTAGGAAAATGAATAAAACAAATAAGCTCCTTATGATTTTTTATGGAACATAGAAATAACTTATTTTGTTAATAAAGTGAAATATAATAGCTTCTGAGTGATATACATTGTATTAATTTTTTTGTTTTTCTTTTTTGACATATATTTTTTTTTAAGATAAATATATTATTATTGAGTTTTTCTATCATATACAAATTTGGTCATGTCAGAAGTTCAAAATCATATGTTTGTATTTGAACTTATACATTCTATATTAAATATATAATTATTTAGCCAAAAATTCTTATTTTTCAATAAAAAGTTGTTACTTTTAATTGCTTTGACATGTGAAATACTGCAAATATTAAAAAAACCCAATATTAATCACAAAAACAATAATTAACTCTTTATGATTTGTTTTTAATAAATAAATAAGTTTTTTTTGATAAAAATAATAATATAACAATTATTGCAGAATAAAAAGAGAATATGAAAAGATTTTGAAGAAAAAGTGGTCAACCAAGTTTTATCACCATTTAAAAAAGATCGAGACCGATGAAACTGTGGTTAGGAAAGTAAGAAACAATTCTTTTTTCTTGTTGAGAGGAAAACAAAGAAAATGTTATTCTTACATTTTGTTATCACATTGATTTGTAAGAATTATCATTTCCCTAAACAAAACACCGAATAAATAATTAAATATACTTTTGACAACAAAAACACTAAATCTTAAAAAGAGACTAATTGATAAATAAAGGAGCCAAAATAAAACAGCAAAAAACACACCATGATAGCAAACAAAGGATAAAAAAAAAAAAGAAGCAAAATTGTGTGCTTTTTCACATTAGAATTTTACATATTTATAGGGAAAATGGACCACTCTCATCGGTGCCCCCTTTGATTTTTCAAAATAGCATCAATTTCAGAAATAAAAAGCATTTAATTTACTAATAAATGACGATCATCGGTCAATTCTTGCATTAATATATATTTTAAATTGCATTAACATATGATTTTTTTTAAGTAACATGAAATTATGCTTGTATATTATTATGTCTATATACACCTTATTTCAAAGTTTCTAAATTATTAATATTATTTGATGATATATGATCTGTTTTATTTGTGAATATCTCCATAATTTTTTTGATAAAATATTAATATTGAAAAAACCACCGATGAATTGATCCGAGTGCTATGAGATTTGTATAAGAAAAAATATCATTTCAGGGACAACTTATACTGATTTATAGATTCTTCGACGAAGATTAGTCAGTGTTAAATGACATGAGAAACTTCCTACCTATAACATGGAAACCATTAAAAACTTATAATGAGAAATGGTAATTCAAAACAATTAAAAACTTTTTTTGTTGACTGCATGTACTATTAATATATTTCAAGCTCAAATAACATTTTATTTGTTTGTTGGTTTGCACATTATATTTCAACGGATATCTCATACTTAAACTTATAATGAGAATAGTGTGATATGTAATGACATTTTTTAATTTTTAATAGTATGTTTATATTATTTATTACTGATTATTTACATTTGTCAAAAAAATTATTGATTAATTACAAACAACTGTAACTTTTAATTCAAACGATTGCAACCAAAGTTCCTATTTGTAGATAGAATATTGAAGGAAAAAAATACATGTGTCAACTCCAACCAAAGTTCCTATATATGCATCAATGTGAAATAAAATATGAAGAAAAAAATTGATATATGCGGCAAACCCTATGGAAACACACAAAATAGCTTTTAAAAGTGAATTGATAAGTAATTCTTATATCAATTAACTTTTTCTTTGATTCTATACATATAAGGATTTCATACAAAATTAAACTCACGATACATAAATGATTAGTAACGTATCCACAAACATATAATGGTATACCTATGTACATGAGGTTAGTAAAAAACCAATACATCTAATATTGAGTTTCATAACACATAAAAAAGTTATGGCATATCAAAGTATAAGAATATGATAGCTAGTTTCACCCTTATGCATAGTAAAAGGAGAGAAACCCTTAGCTTCAAAATCCCATAAAAAAAAAAATTCTCTATACATTGCTGAGTATATTTTGATACTTTTAAAAGCTTGCATCAAATCAAGGATATTAGTATACTTCTGAAAAAGAGACGGAAGAAACGATGTGGTGGAAAGTGTCTGCAAAATTAGCCTATTTATAGGACAATCAGAGATGTAGATTTGTTAAGTCAATTTTTTTGTAGTAATTAGATTTTAATGAAAATGAATATGCTTTAAAATCACATCATGTGACAATTTCAAGTCAACACAATTCTCTCTCAATAATATTCTGCTACACAATTTTATAATAATTTTTACTAATATTTTGCTGCACTTTTTTTCTTTAGATTCATTTTCACCAATATTTTACTACGTGTTTTTCTAATAATTTTTACTAATTTTTTTTACATGTTTTTTGTAAGTCATTTTCACTAATAATTGGATTCATTCTAATTAATATTTCACTAATATTCTCTCCTTAATTTTTCGTTGGACACTATTCTTCTACACGTTTATTTATAGGGTAATTTTTTTGTTCAACTGACCCTCATGGATTGATAACTATTTTTTCAAAGGATTATCAAGCAATCTTAGAATTATTATTTTTTGATTGATCAAATAAAAAAAATTAACAAATTTAAATGACGACAGAGAAAAGTCAAATGAGAAATTTAATCTTGCTAATTAACATTGCTTATATAATTAGTGTCATGAAAATTGAGAATTTTAATCATCATTTGCCAAGTGGCACAATGCATATGTGGAGAGCCTAATAGAAAAGAAGCATTTAATATAGGTCATGGTAAAACATTTGCAATTGTATATAATATAGATTTGAACTTAACATAAGGTTCAAAACCAAATTTTTTACAAAGTGCAGAGACCAATGCCAAACAAAAAAAGTGCAAGGACCAATGCTCAAATATGGTGAAAGTGCAAGGACCAATGACATATTTAAGTCTTAATAATATGGAGTATATAAATAATATGATAAAATTATAATGATTGGAATACTTGTGCCTCGAGATTTGTCACGTTGTCTCTCAAATCATTGATTGAATAGATGACATTTCAACAAGAACCAAATGAACACCACAACCAGTGGCGTAGCCAGGACCATAGGGTAAGGGGTGCGGGAATTTTTTCTCATAAAAAAAAAAATTAGGATAAGAGGATGGTGATCTAGTATAAGGTAGAGAAGATCTTCAAGGCCAAAAAATATTTACAGAAAGATTAACATTCATCTCCTTTCAAGGGCATTGACTGGGCTAAAAACCGAGAACTTCCCAATCCAAAACATGTCTTTAATCACTATTGAACTCTTTTTTTTGGGTATAAATCGGGTATCCTCCGCGCGCAACTGCGGAGACTAGTCCCTCGAGCATTGTGGGACCCAAATGAGCGACAGACTCTCCCTAAGAGTTTTAACATTGCTGCATGCCCAAGGCTGGATTCGAAACCAGAACCTTGGTTATGCTAGAAGAGACTCGTCCCATCTCATCTAATTGCTCTTGGGTATCACTATCAAACTCTTGAAATAGTGAAAGCTTTCTAACTTTACTTAATAATAATAATTAGGCTAAATTACACCAGAAGTCCTTTAAGTTATTTAATTGTAATAAATTGGTCATTTAAGGTTTTTTCGTACCAGTTACGTGCCTTAAGTTATTTAGTTGTAACAAATTAGTCCTTTAAGTATTTTTCGTAATGTTTTAGCCCTTTAAGTTATTTAATTGTACCTTTTAGGTCCCGAATAACTTACATTTTTAAGATCTAAAATACCCCTAATTGTTACAGTTAAATAACTTAAAGACCTAATTAGTACGAAAAAAAACTTAAAGGACCAACTTGTTACAATTAATTAACATAAATAACCTAAGTGATACAAAAAAAAAAAAAGACTTAAAGAACCTACTTATTACAATTAAATAACTTAAAGGACTTTTGATATAATTTAACCTAACAATTATTATACATACACACACTAAACATAAATATTAAACATATTTATTTGTGATCATATGCTTTATATTTTAGTTATGTGAAGTTTAGGATAATGGCTAGGCCTATTTAATTCAAACCCATGATAAGGGTTATACCCATAGATTTGTCTTTTGTAAACAAAAGTATATATAAAAACTAAAAGATAAAAATCAATATAAAAACTAAAACGTAAAATTGAATTGAACTATTATTATTCTATGCTTGCAAAAAGAGAACGAAGAAAAGTCAAAAGTTACAAATAATCATTATATAGGAAACTTGATTTGAGAGCTATTGGTTAATCTAATACAAACTTCAAAGACCGAACGAAGCAAGCAGTGCAAGAGAATATTGAGTTGAGGAGGTGCAAAGTTAAAATCTCAGCAGGTTCGGAGTGTAAAAATATCATATATATATACGTGTAAACTTTCGAAAGTCAGGGGTTCAGGTGCATCCCCTAAAATCTGAATGGTTCCGCCACTGATCACAACAAGATAAAGAATCAAACAACGCTACACAAGATGATGGATAACACAATGCAACATTAAAACGACGAAATGACAAAGAAAAAAACTCAAATTTATATGAAAATCATTTGTTTAAATTGCAATAGAGAGAAAAAGATAAAAAATGATGATTTCGAATAAACAATTGACCTAAAACCACCTTTCAATGAAAAAAACTATGATCAGGGAGGAGCTAGAGAGAGAAATAACGTCAAATATAAGAAATTATTAGTTGTGTTGGATTGTAAACATGTAATTTTATTTGACTGCAATATTTATTCCACCTTTTTTAATTAATCATCAACGGTTGTCCATCTCTCTTGTGTGAAGTTATTTGTCGGCTTCGTGCGCATAGAGCCATTGATGCTCAATTCAATCGAACTTTGCATGCTTGTGCTTTTAAATTATTTGATAGTGCTTAATTTTTATCCTTTGTATGAACAAAATTATCAAAACTTTCTCTCTCAAAAAAAAAAATTATCAAAACTTTTCAAGAGCATTTTTTCATGAGCACAAAGTTTCAAGAGTATATTGGATGCTGATCATACTACGGGATTAGTTTCATATTTGGTGTTTCACTTTTGTCTCCTATGTTTTTATAGCTTCAATTAGAGGCTATAATTTTAAGTTTCCTTGCTTCTCACAAGAACGGGCTAAATTAAAACTTCAAAAATTTAGCGACTAATCCCTAAAAAAAAAAAAAATATTTAGCAACTAAAGCGAAGTTATATTATGTAGGAGATCAAATATGATATTAAGCATTTATGTACGTGTTAACTTTCATTAGACATGCCATATTTTGTACACGATTTAGTCAAGACTTAACGTAAAGGATCAAACTAATCCTAGCGTGACTAATGTTACACCATATTAAAACGTAAAAGATCAAAGTATAACATAAATTAAACTTTTGAGGCCAACTATAAAATTAAACATATACAATATTTATTCATTTGGGTTCGTTTGATGGCGTTGACTTGAAACCTTGAAATATATTCCTTCTCAAAGTCTTAAGTTCGATTGTCTCTGATACCAATTTAGATGGACTAATTTAGCTTCTTTGAAGAAAAAAAATACTTGTACAACATTATTGTTTGATACGTAAACATGTTTTAATTTCAATAGTTATTAAACATGTACTATGTAGACCAACGTGGTGTGGAAACCAAACAATACAGTTTACATCATGAAAATTGCTTTTCTGACATAGAAAAATTCATATTGACACAAGTAAATGATGCTTTTATCCCCAACGGCAGTTAACAACTGTTAGTTTAAGCGCCGACAGTTAACTGTCGCTGGAGGCCGCTGGGCTCCTCCAGAGGCAGTTAACTGGCTCTGGCTTTGCTGCTTTTTATTATGATTTTACGCGTTTCAGTCGAAAAATCAAAATAAATCGAAACTTATTCAGAATTCTACGAAACTTTACAAACCATATATATATATATATATATATATATATATATATATATAGAGCTGTCTGTAAAAACCAGATCAAAATTCAATTTCTAGGTCGACGTTTTGATGTTTTCATGTCTTAAATGTTAGGCGCGTTAAAAATTCATATTTAATTTGTCCCTTGTCGAAAAATTCAAATTTTTTGTGAGAGATGTTATTTTTTTGTTCTAAACATGAGTGCAAAAAAGCGTGAAAAAGTTCAACCTTTAGGACACTTTTTCGGACTCGCACTTGAAAAAAATTGCGATTTTGCATGGTTTGGTCAAAAAATCGAAATAAATCAAGACTTAGTCGAAATACTACGAAACTTTATAGACACCTCTATAAAAATACATATAGATGATGTGAAAAGTTTCGTAACATTCCAAATAAGTGTCGATTTTTTTTTTATTTTTTCAATTGCGAATTTGCGCGTTTCGGTCGAAAAAATAAAAAAAAATCGAGACTTATTCGGAATATTATGAAACTTTTCACATCATCTATATGTATTTTTATAGAGGTGTATGTAAAGTTTCGTAGAATTCTGAATAAGTTTCGATTTATTTTGATTTTTCGACCGAAACACGTAAAATCATACTAAAAAGCAGCAAAACCATAGGCAGTTAACTACCTCTGGAGAAGCCCAGCGGCAATTAATAGCCGCTGGAGGAGCTAGCAGTAGTTAACTGCCGGCACTTAGGCTAACGGTTGTTAACTGCCGATGGGGGTAAAAGTGTCATTTACTTGTGTCAATAGGAAATATTCATTGTCAAAAAAACAATTTTCTTACATCATCAGACCTAACTTTTGGCCCATGGCATTTTTTAGTCCTTACAATCCAATAAATAAGTGATTAATTTTTGGAATTCTGCTCTTTACCCAAATGCTTTCGCTCATTCCCAAATGAAAAGACCAAAATACCCCCTACGTGAGTTAAGTCACACTAGTGTTAAATTTGTGCAACTTAAGTCACACTGAAAAAATCACATTGAATCCCAACGTGAGTTAACTCACATTGATTTTAGCTTGTAATTTGTCATGTTTCAATATCATACAAAAGTTGTGGCACTTTAATCTTTGTCGGAAAACAATTGCTATGCTTTGGCACTTATCATCCCATATTTATAATTTTCCCCTTGGTAATAAACCCTTGGCAACACAATTGAACCGTTAAATATATAAATCGTAATAAAAAAATCAAGGGGAATGAATCAGCACAATCAAATTGTTTTTATAAAGCCCTACAAACTTATGGGAAGAAGTGTCGAACATAGGTAGGGGAATAGTAAAATGTGAAAACATATGGATCAGCAATCTGACAAGAATTAAAGTGCCAATTGAAACAAAACATGACAAAATTCAAGCCAAAACCAACGTGAGTTAACTCACGTTGGGATTCAATGTGATTTTTTCATAATTATAATTAGCGTGAGTTAACTCACGCAACGTGAGTTAACTCACGCAACGTGAGTTAATTCACGTTGGGATTTCAATGTGATTTTTGCAGAATTATAACTAGCGTGAGTTAACTCACGCAGTGCAAGTTAACTCACGCAGGGCAATATGGACATTTACTTTGGGAATAAGCAGAACCATTTGGGTAAAGATCAACATTCTAATTTTTGGCTTAATTGATCACTTAGACCTCTAACTTATTTCTTGTTTTCAATTTGGTCTCATAACTCTAAATTTTTTCTTTTCGGTCCCTCAAATATACCTCCGTCAGTCAAAAAAGTCCATGTATGTTAACTTTAACCTTAAATGTCTATGACGCATCAACATTATAAATGATCCACCATAAACCTCATCAATTTTATTAATTTTAACCCTTTGATCTTTTTTATGAAAGAGAACCGTTGAATAATGCAAGTCCATTATATATTTCAGCGAACCACCAACACTTAATTTATAGTGGAGACAATGATATTTACTGGATAACAACTGAGGAAGTGATCATGATAGATGTTGATAAGGAAATTATTGTACGAGAATATCCAATTCCCCTTGTGTCGATGTTTGGTGGTTCGCGTGCAAAGCTTTTATGGATGTGAAATCGCCTTTCTTCCATTGTGTATAAATATGAATTTTATAAAAAAAATTTTTTAAGAAGCTAAATCCCTTAATTGTAAAGCTTATTATGTAATGCTATTGTTAACCCTAAAATTTCCCTCTAATCACTTTGCATTAACTGCTTTTCCCTAACCCTGATTGTATTCCCTCCCAATTCAATTTCCATTTGCAAATTCGAAATTCAAAATCCGCTATTGGTTATAGTAAATGCTTTGTTGTTTTTCAAAGTCATTTTTGTTTACCGTGCTTTATCCCTTATCCCTTATTCTTAAAAGTTGTTTAGTTAGCAACAACTTAACCCTAGATTTTTAGCTCTAAAATGCATCAATAATTGCTAATTTCCCTCTAAAAGCTATGTTGACCTGAAAATCAAATTATATATTAAAAAAAAAGAGAAATCTGTGTGATTTGTTGAAGTTTGTTGTATACCGTGTGTTAGGAGGCCTGTACATATTCTTATCATTTGAATTTCAAATACAAAGGTTATAGTAACTATAACCTTCAATTAATGTCACCATTGGTATCCTCCACTAAGTCTGGCATAATTCCCATGCAGGTTCACGTTTTACAACACCAGAACTTTTGGGTATAAATAGTCAAGCTGAGACTTTGCGACCCACAACCCTATTTCGCAGCAGATAGTGAATGGCCAGACGCACAACTAAGACTTTGCTTTCATACCATTGCTTGACTGGTAAATGCAAATTTAAGCAAAGTTGTTTTCCATGTTGTCTTTCTTATAATGCTATTACTTCATATAACTAATGTTGTCTTCACTCTTCATGACAGACACCTTGGACAAGGCCTCTACATCACTCAAGCTGGTTGATGGCTGTGGAAACATGTGGGAGTGCATATTAATCTTTGGTTCAGCTCCGTATGAGCACTGCATGATTGGTGGTGAATGGAAACACTTTGTGGACGCGCGTAATCTCTATGATGGTGTGAAGATCAGACTTGGGGCACCTGCAGCTGGGAAGAACGATAGCCTCTACATCACTGTCAGTTGGAGTTAGCGTTTGGTTGCAAGAATGAAGGTGTAATTTTGTGCGGTGGTGGATATTTTTTGGTTATGGGGGATTAATCTTTTTTGGGTTTGGTCTTAAGTTTATATTTGATGGGAGTTCTATAGTTTTTTAAATTATGTTTTTTTCGTTTCCCTATAATTTTTATTTTGTAATCTTGAATTCCGACTATTCAGTTTGAGGTCATGTTGTTTAATTAATTAATATAATCTATATTATATAAATTTGAGGGTTTTCCTCAAAGCTTTATATGGAAATGTTTTTCTCAATATATTGATGTAACATGTGGCACTTTCAACAAACTCAACATCCTCATGACATGTGGTACCATGAAATAAACCAAACATTCTCATGCACTTGGCATTTAATGCTATTAATTTTATTTTTATTTGTGTTTCATAAAATTATTCTAATTTTATGTGTTTCTATTCATGGAATATAAAATGTATAATACATTTGAACTATTATTTTAATTGAATTTTTTCTTTTTACACACACATACACACACAAATCTATTTATATCTAAATTATTTTTGTGATTGAAATTTAAAGTAACAAAACCAAATAATACACTTCATTATATTTAGTATTTTCGTTCTTAAAAAAATAGTATATGTTGTATTTTTGTTAAGAAAAAAAAGGATTTTATATGTTGTAATATCAAACTGGATCCTCTCATGCCTTACTCTCTTCTGCCATCCCTCCAGCTCTATTATCAGTTGTTTGATCAATCCATTGGTTGAGGGAGAGTTAATAAGAAAAGACCTATGGAAAGTTCAATTACGTCTTCGTACAATAACTTTCGATTTCATCTCCACTTCGCCACGCACGGCGGCGGTAACGAATGACGGTCTTCAAACAATTTAACATCGACCCAGATCATTATCAAAAAATAATTTATGCTTTATATCTCTATTCTTGGTGTTTTTTGAAAGCAATATACTTACAAATCATTATAAGAATGATGAAAGGATAAATTATAAAATTATTTATCAAATTGGAATGTATAAGCTCTATTTGGATCTGCAAAACAACCACTTTAAATGGTTCAGTGCATTGGTGTGTTGAGTGTTCTTAATTGGGATGTGAACATTTGAAACCGTAAATAGAACAAACCACAAAATGCTATAATCCTTTTATTTATTATGACAGCAATGTTGCAGTTGTTTAGAAAAAGAACATAAAGATGAGAATTGTTAGAGATGAAAAAGAAGAGTTGATAGCAGATAGGTTATGAGTAGCAGCAGGGCGGTGAGCGTGAAGAAGAAAACAAAACCGCAACCAATTCTCTCTCCTAGTTTGCTTTGCTTTGAAATTATTTTTGACCTTTTATCATTCATCCGTTGGATTGATCCAACAGCTGAAAATAGAGCAGGAGGGATGGTAGGAGAGAGCAAGGCAGGAGAGAATCCAGATCCGTTGTAATATTACTAAAAAATCAGATCAAGCAAAAATGTCACCATAATGTGAAAACAATAATGAAAACAAACTATTAATAAGAATTATTTTTTAATGAAACATTTAGTGAGAAAATATTCGCTATTATCATAGACAAAAATTTTAATTGTTTTTTTTTAATTGTTGATGCTTGGATCATTACATATATTATAATTAGAAGAAAAAAAAACATAGTCAGAAGGAAAAAGAAAAAAAAGAAAAAAATGGACTCTATTTTTATGATACTTTTTTTTGACAAATTTTTTATGATACTTTTTAATGATTCTGTTACGTATATGTCAAAATCACTTTACCTCTAACTTAGCATAGGAGATTTCCTAAAAAAAAAAAAACTTAGAATAGAAGACTTTTTATGATACACATTTAATGGCTATTAAAATAATTTATGGACATTAAAATTGATTCATAGCTAAATAATTTTGTAACTAAATTACCCTATATGACAATTGTTTTTTTAAAATGTTAAAAAAATAATGGTTATTATACCAAGTTACGGTCCGAAACAAGTCTATAAATTAGACATTTGAGTTTACATAATTTCACATCACAATTTACAACTCTCATCACCATTTTTTTATTTAACATAATTAATTTTTTATTGAGTTTTTGTTTAACATAATTTATAAAGAAAAGCAGTAAATAATTATAAAAAATAATTTTAATTATAATCTATATCATATAAACATTTATCTTGCATAGAATCAATAGTCATTTTATCTATATTAAAAATAAAAATAATTTACATTTAAAAAGGAATTATTTTATGGTGTGTAAATGTAATTAACTTGCACTGCCTTTTCTGATTTGTTTAAAATTAAACCTCACAAATGAACATATTTCTTTTCCTCCCTCTTTCATATATGTTTCAATCATGTCATGAAACCAATTAGATCATAACATGTGTCACATGAGATTTCTAAGCCAATTGAATTCTAACATGTGACATTTTTCTCATCATCATATTATTTAATGATGGTTAGGGATTCAAACATAATTTGTTGGTTTTCCCCTATATGTAGTTGATGAAACTTGCATCATTTTCATCTCCTCACTTCTTTCACGCAATTTCTGATAACATGTTCGAAATCAATTCAGTAAAAGATTCATGGTTCTAATGAATTGCATGTATTTGGTTCGTTTGTGATGTAAACTAACTTATACATGTTTTCAATGAATATGGTTCTAATGTATGAATCAATATCTTAATCATGAAAAAAATATGTTTCTTATTGATATCATAGCTATTTATTTCGATGTGGTCGTTTTCGTTATATTCATTTTATTTGTTTTTGTTTTGATATATATTATTTTATATTCAAACTTAAAAACATGAATAGTAATTTGATGAAGTCTTCTCACATCCTTCTCTTTTATTTTTATTATTGTGCAATACACATATAAATTCACGTTTCTGATTCCATTTTCATAAAGGACTATAACTAATAATTGTTAAAGAAATCAATGCATGAATAATATATCATGTACGTGTTCCATTTCCGTTGTTTTTAAAAATGAATCAATGTACATGTTTGACTTCTCTTTCTTGAAAGAGAAATATTATATTGTCAAATAAAACATATAATTAAATTAAAGAAACGATTACATGACAATGAAAATTCATGAATGAAAAAAAATAAAAAAATTGTTCAACTAAGGCTTATAAAGTCTGCAAGAATATGTACATTAGAAAATTTCTTTTAATTAGTACGTATTTAATTTAATCTCAACAAGTGTGAACCTATGATTCTATGCAAATCGTCTCCCCATGTTAATTTCCTCTAGGATAAAAAATTCTTATAGTTAAAAAACCAAACAAATGGTTCATAAAAAAATCAACTTAATACCTATCAAGGACTCATTTCTTAAAAAAGACCCGTTTGTTATCACATTTTTTGTAAAGACAAAATGTTTACGTATTAGTTTTTGTTTGTTAGGTTTGAAAAAATAAAATCTAATACGTATTAGTTTTTGTTTGTTAGGTTTGAAAAAATAAAATCTAAAAATAAATGACTACAAATGTAAAAATGTGTGTATACAAAATTTAGGGATATCTCCTTAAAAAAAAGTTAGGGATATCTAATATGGAACAAGTGTAAAGGTCAGTCTTATTATTTTTTGTAAACTTTAATAAAATTTTGCATTTTCCTAAAAATAAAATATTGCATTAGGGTTTCTTATTATTAGGGTTTCTTTTAGATCATTTTCTAGATGTTCATATTAGATTGATTCAAACAATTAACTCAAATAATAAATATATTTTAACGAAGTAAAAAAAAGGGGCATTTCGATCACGAAAACATGACGTATAAGCTAAGAGTAAAAATTGAGTCCTATAAATTCTATTGGATTTGATTAATTATATTTTCATTAATAATCACAACGTTTAGATCAATTCAAACATTTGATTTTATCTTAACCACATTCAACATCACAAACATGATTGATTGTGATGAGCTGTTACTATAAAACTTTCTATACTAACATTCAAAATAAACATGTTTACATTAAAATGATCTACATCTATCATTCACATTGATATAAGTTCTTTCACGTCATTAGGGCGCATCATGACAAATTAACCTAAAATGTGACGAGGATAAAACTTTGGGAAAAAATACAACTAGGGGACAAATAAATGGTTTTAAAAATAGACGGACTAAAAAAACATTTTCATTATAAAACAATAGGGAGATTAAAAGTGGATTTAAGCCTTATTTTATTTTATTTTTAGTGCCTACCAAATAAACTCATGTAATTTCAGTCCCTATTAAAATTAAATTTGTTTAATCATCCTTAAACTCTAATTTTTTTTTTTTTTTTTGCAATCAAAGTTAATGACATCCAAAAACTAAAAAAACAGGTCATCATAATGTTGGGCTTCCAGATGGCCTAAACTAGGTTGGATAATCACATTAGGCTAAAAGCAACTACTCAAGTGAGACTGACGATGTATGTTCATCCAAATACATAAGGCATTAGGTATATGGGTCATCCCAGTTATATGTTTTTCACCATCTACTCTTACATCTAATGTGAAACTTTAACTCATATTTGAAATATTAACATATCTTCCTGAAATGTGAAACTCTCTGCATCTGTGATCTGGTAACATAACCAAATAAGATCATAGAATACATGTCATGGCAAAAAAAATAGGGAGTTGGTGGTGGTTTCGTGGAGAGATATTTTTATTCCTTTATTTCATGAGAAGAGAGAAAATTTGAAAAAGAAAGAAGATAACAAAAATAAATTTCACGGGTTAGAGAGTGTATGCTTTGTCTGTGACTGTTTAGAGAATAGAGTGAATTATTGGTAATTTTACGGGTTTATTGAAGGAGTTTGAAATTTTTGTGTAAATGTTTTACCAAAAAATTAGAGTAAATAAAAAAAATGCCACATTATTTTTGAATTTCTAATAATCATATATGTTTTCAACTCAACATAACACATATGTAGTTTTCCATAAATCCCACCAAAGACAAAAAAATGAAGGAATTTGAAATAATATAGGTTGTATAAAAAATACAGAAAGAAAGAAAATGACATCCAATAACTAAATTTTAAGATAAAAAATTAAACAAATGATATTCAAAAACTAAAAAGAAAACACTTTATCATAATGCTGGAACTTGCATGTGAGCCTACACTAAGTTATATCATCATATTAGGCCAATACCAACCATATAACTGAGATTGATACCACATCATTACACAAAATCTAAAGACACTAAGTATATGAGTTATCACACTTATTTTCTATTCAAAATCTACTATTCAATTCAATGTAGAACGTAAACTCACACGTGACACATTAACATATCTTAATCAAGTGTGTGACTACCCATGTTCGTAATCATGTGATATAGTCAAATAAGATCAAATAAAGGCACAAAGTGTTCATGATTGTGGGTTGAAAGTGAATTAATTGAAGAAGATTTATGTTTTTTTCTTTCATGAACAGAGAGAAAAGAAACTAGACAGAAAAAATGAATATGAAAAAGGGATTTGAGTAGTTATACGAATTTGTTGAAGAAGTTGGAGATATAATTGGGTAAATTATTTTAGCATAAAAATAGACTTAAAAAGAATGGCACATCATTTTAAAATGCTTAAGAAACATGTATTTTGTCAAACTCAACATAACACTTCTACATTTTTCATTGTCACATCCTACCAAAGACCAAATGTGATGGAATTTGAAATAATAGAAGTTGAATAACAAATAGCATGAGAGTGAATGACATCCAAAAATTAAATTTAAAATAAAAAAATTAAACAAATGACATCTAAACACTAACAAAATAGTTCATCATAATGTTGGGACTACAAATGGAGCCTACATTAGGTTGGATCATCATATTAAGTTAAGATAAATCACACAAGTGAGATTTACGCCGCATCTTCACTTAAAATGTCTAATAAGTATGTATTTTGTCGATTCAACGTTGCACATCTACAATTTTCTATTGTGAGATTCTACCAAAGACGAAAAGTGAAGTAATTTAAAATAATAGATGTTGAATAAAAAATAGAATCAAAACGAATGATATCCAAAAGTTAAAATTGAAGAGTAAAATATTAAACAAATGATGTCTAAAACTAACATAACAGTTCATCATAATGTTGTGACTTCTACGGGAACCTGAATTAGGTTGAGTAATCACATTAGGTTAGGATCAACCACAAAAGTGAGATTGACAACACATTTTCATTCAAAATCTTAAAGCATTAGGTATATGGATAAGCTCACGTTTATTTTTCTCATTGTCTACTCTTGCATATAATGTGTAACTTTAACTCAAATATGACACATTAACATCTCTATCTTAAGTGTGAGACTCTATGCACCTGTAATTTGGTGACATAGCCAAATAATGCAAGACTAAGTCACAACATAGAAAAAAACATTGGGTTGGCGACGATTTCATTGAAAGAGGTTCACATTCCTTTCTTTCATGAGAATAAGGAAAACAAAGTAGAAAAAGGAAGAAGATGAAAAAAGAATTACATGAGAGAAATTGTAAAGGAAAATATAAAGAGTGTGTGCTTTAACTGCGAGAATATTTGGATTACGGAATATAGTGAGTTGTTTATTTTGTGAGTTTGTTGAAGGATTTGAATATTTTGGAGTAATTACTTTACCAAAAATTTCAACTCAATTAAAAAAAGTGTCATAATATTCTAAAGTTTCTAATAAGAACATATTTTGTCAACTAAGTAGAACACATCTACACTTTTCCATTGTCTCATTTCACCGAAAATGAAAGTCAAGGAATTTGAAACAAGGGAGGTTGAATAAAAAAAATACCAAGAGAGATAATGACTTTCAATAACTAAAATTTAAGATAAAAAATAAACAAATGACATCAAAACACTGACAAAAACGATTCATTGTAATTTTGGGACTTCCTTGGGACCATACTCTGAGTTTAATCATCACATTAAACAAAGAGAAGCCACACAAGTGAGACTGATATCAAATGTCCACCCAAAACCTCAAGGTATTAGGTATATAGGTCATCTCACTTATATGTAGTTCAAAATCTACTCTTCCATCCAATATAGAAATCTAACTCACACTTGATACATTAACATCACTTAATCAAGTGTGAATTCTCCGCATCTGCAATTATGTGACATAATAAATTAGGTCAAATGGAGGCACAAAATGTTCAAAAAGGTTGGTTAATGGTGGTTTCATGGAGGGAGGTTTATGTTCCTTTCTTTTATAAGAAGAAAGAAAAGAAATTAGAAGAAAAACATATATGAAAAAGGAATTTGAACATGAGAGAAGGTAAGGGGAAAAAAAGTATTGTGTGTTTTGTTCATGAGAGTGCAGGAAATAATGTGATTTTGTCGATAATTCTATGAGTTTGTTGAACGATTTGAAGATTTTTGAGTCATTATTTTACTAAAAAAATAGACTCAATTTAAAATACGTCACAAAATTTTAAACCTTGGTTCTATTGTTTGTGATTATGATCAGAAGCAGTGAATTCAACATTAAGTGTGTTCTATGTTTAATAATTTTTTTTTAATATTAACAAGAGTATATAAAACCCATAATAATTAATATAGTAGAAATGGAAAGGTTAGTCACCATGTTTCAAATTCACGAAGCCATTACACTTTCAAAGTGTTAATTCACAACATAATGTAAAACTTAGTAAATGTTGAAAATATTGTGTTTAAAATTGTTAAAAAATTTATTGTCTATATAACGAAATACTCCCTCTGTCCCAAATTGTATGACGTTTTGGGCATTTCACATATATTAAGAAATGCAATTAATATTGTATGGAAAAGAGATATTATGAGTTGTTTTACAAAATTGTCCTTAATAAATAATATGGGAAAGATAAATGAAAGAATTGAAAGAAGAAAAAGTAATAAATAGTTAAGGTTATAATATAAAAAGTAACATTAATGTTGTATTGGTATTCTAAAGCGACATATAATTTGGGACAAATTTTTTCCCCTAAAGCGACATATAATTTGAGACGGAGGGAGTATTGTTTTTATAGTAGAATGCAAATTTTTATATATTAATTAACTGTTATTTTGAATAAGTTAACACTAATAATTTTAACTCTTTGTCAAAAATAACTAATAATTTTAACTCAAGTGATTTGAATGCTGACTTTCGAAATAATTAAATTACAAATAGATGCAAGAAACTCATCTAATAGTGTATAAACCTGTGACTTTTAAAATTACTTTTAAATGTTTAAGTTTAAATTGACCCACAGTGAAATATATAAGAAATTTGGAATGAGAATATACATGACTGTTGTGCTTCCCATTGCTTTAGTTTGTATTGTAAACATACACACAATGAATTAGTTTGGCTCTTCACGTTACTAGGCAATAGTTTTGGTATTCTCTACCTTTTATTAAATGCATTTGGGAAGTTGTCGTGATTAATGCTGATTTACATTGGTTGCCAGTAAGTGAAAGGGCCATATACATAATTTGGTCTTGATGATTTACATTCAGCTATTTTTGTTGTTCTATTTTTATTTATGTTATATTGCTGTAATTTGACCATTAGTTTCATACTTTTATTATTTGGCAAATTTTATGGTACACCCAATAAATTTGGGTGTATTGGTACACCAAGTAGTTAAATCAATAATAAATTAGTTGTTTTTTTGAAGAAAAATTATTATTTTATATCATTGACAACTATAATAATTAAATTTAATTTACCAAAACCTTCGACGAAATAAAATTGAATTTTTAAGAATTTTTATTACTCATAACAATGAATATTGATTATTTTTTATGACAAAATGTAAATTTTTTAATATGATCCTTATAAACAATGAAATGATGTTTTCTAAAATATAAATATTGACAAATAGCTTTTTATTTCATAAAAATTATTGTTAATTTATAAATTTTGTGAAACAAGAGTACTGGTACACTCAATAGAAGTCCCCTTATTATTTACTCCTACAACGGTACACTCAAATTTGCTCACAAAATTTGTGAGTGTACTGTAGAAGTCCCCTTATTATTTACTCCTACAACGGTTCACAAAATGTTGTAGTGCTCATTTTGTGAACACCTTTGATCTTTAAGATTTTGAACATTATTCTATTATTCGAAGATATATTTCAACTAAACAGACCTGTGCGGTGCACGGGTCATTTATTTAGTTAGTGTAATGACTCTACTCAAATGTAATGGAAATGTAAATAAGGTTTTATTGATTCATTGAATGAAAGCATTACAAACCGGTGAATCGAACATTGTTGACTAAGAACTGAAATGCAGGGAAGAATTAAAGGAAGACTAGGATAAGGGAGGGACTAAGAGATAGGAGAGAGGAGAAAGTTTCATCACATATATTCCATACCTCTCTTCTATGTCTATCTTTTCTTATATAACTTTCATACTCACTTCTCATGCTGACTCACCATTTGTTATAACTAATTTTGTTGGCTTTATTTTACTAACTTGCCTCATCTCATGTAAGTACCTTGGTTGCTAAGCATTTGTTTCTCTTTTTACCTCTACTAGTATCATTACAATTAGCTCATTCAAATTAACATTGGAGAGAATCAAACTTAAGACCTCGAAGAGGAGTACACTCCCAGGTCCCAAGCTAATATCACCGAGTTAACCTAAGTGTGTTAATTTTATAAAACATTTCAACTCAACATTTTAAATTTTGATTCAAGAAAATGGTTTCTTTATCATGGGATGAGACTTTTAGATTATGTTGCTGCTTGTGGTTATAAGCTCAATATTAAGGGTGTGGAATTTCGTTTGTGGATCAACATTCAAGTTATCATTCGAGTAGCTCTAGATTCAATAAAAAAATACGTTCACAAACAAGGAAAACATACATTTTGGTTACAATGTCAAGACCAAACAATTGACAAAGGTTGAGGGCATTGCCTTGGGAAATTTTGAAGTCTGGCTTCATACAAAGAGTCGAGTTCCATTTGCCAAGTAGTCCACCATAGCTTGGTTTCTTTATATAATATGAGATTGATTGTATTTGTAGCATGGACTTTGCATAGTAGACATATTTACGATGAATATACAAAACCAAATTCTAAGTGAAAATTTTACTTTATAATTACTCCATTCGGTCTCAAATGTAAGAAACAAAAAAATAAAATTGATGGTCTCAAATATAAGAAAAAGTATAGTAAAATGAACCTATTAAATGTCACAATTTCAAGTTTACCCTCATTAAACTCACTTCATCATTAATATCTTTACTACTCTAAGACAGGTAAAATTGAAAAAATATCACTTTTTATAACGATTTAAATATGGTCAGTCCACTTTCTTAATATGTATGCATTATTTTTTGGTTTTTTACATTTGAGACTGGAGAGAGTATCATAAAAGTGTCATAATACGAGTTTATCCTGATTTATAGCTTTCAATATATTTAAGATATCTTCGGGCAAATATGTTTCCCTCCTTGTTGATGATCATGCAAAGCAGTTGTAACTAAGAATTGGATTATAAGTTAATTATTTTAGGCCATTTACTTTGTTTTGTAAGTTGTTGTCTTGTTAGTTGGAACTGATGAGACCTTTTGGTTCATGGATTCATAATAGGAATTTTTTCCCTATATTGAGGTTAAGGTAGAATGTGTCTATTTATGTGGGGACATGTTTTTAGATTTTAAATGAATAATTTATTTTGGTAAATGCATAATTTATTTTGGACCTTAAATGTGTAATTTGATTTCACTGCAATATTTATTCTCTGTCCTTTCTTAATTAATCTTCAACAGTTGTCCATGTTTTTTGTGTGAAGTTATTTGTCGGATTCATGCACATAGAGCCATTGATTGTGCTAGTAATATGACAGGCTTAGTTTCATATTTGGTGCTTCACTTTGGTCTCATATGTTTTTATAGCTTCAATTAGTGGCTAAAATTTTAAGTTTTTTTTTGGTTTTAACAAGAAGGGACTAAATTAAAACTTAACTAAGTTTAAAATATAGAGTAAATTGCACTCCTCTCCCTTTAAAGATGTTTGAATTACACACCCCTATTTTTTTATGTTAAAATATACACTCCACTCCCTTGAAAAGAAAAATTTATACTCCCCTCCCCTAAAAGATGCTTGAATTACAATCCTCTCCCTTAATAATTAAATGCACTACACTTTAATCTATTTTAACTTAAATAAATATTTTTATGATATATACATTTAAGAAAAATAAATTCATTTCTTTATAATTTAAATGATAATTAAATTTAAAAATTTTGCTATTAATTTTATATTTTAGAGTATAAAAATAACTTTTAAATAACCATACTTTATTGTCTTTAGTAATTTTTCACATATTTTAATTTTATTTTCGGTTGTTTCATATTTTATATTAGGGTTTAAAACTATATGTTAATGAAATTGTCAATAAAAGTAACGAAAAATATGTATTCAAATTTTGTTTATATTAAAATAGACCCGCCATGCTTTTCTTTTTTCTTCCAAAGTATGTTAGATTATTATTTCTTTGCTAGATTATTAGAAATAAAAAAAAATATTGAGGGATTGAAGTGTAGATTTTAACATAAGAGGGGAGGGGAATGTAATTTTAGTTTCTCTTAGGGGATAGTAGTGAAATATTTTTCTAATATATTTTGAATGAGAGTGGAAAAAGGTGTAATTCAAGCATCTTTGAGGGAGAGGAGAGTGTAATTTACTCTAAAATATATCATGTAAGAGATCAAATATGAAATTAAGCATTTATGTATATGTCATCTCCCATTGATCTAGTCAAGACTTAACATAAGGATCAACTAAGCGTGACTAATGTAAGACCAAATTAAAACGTAAAAGATCAAAGTACAACTTTAAAATAAACGTCCAAGATCAAATATAAAATTAAACTTGTACAATATTAATCTATTTAGGTTGGTCTGATAGTATTAACTTGAAGTCTTAAAACATACTCTTTTTCAAGAACTTATATGATTGTCTTCGATATCTAGTTTGGATGGTATGATGTTATTGACTTAAAAAACAACTCGTACAATATTATTGTTTAATCCGTAAACATGTGTTAATTTCAATAGTTATTAAACCTGTACTACGTGGACCAGTCTGGAGTAAACACCAAACAAGACAGTTTACATCACCAGACCCAACTTTTGGCCCATGACATTTTTTAGACCAATAAATAAGTGTTTAATTTTTGGGTTAAATATGTTTGAATATTGCTTTTCTGACATAAAATAATTTCTATTGACATAAGTAAATGACGTTAATACCTCTGACGGTAGTTAACTATCGCTAGATGATCCGCCAAAAGTTAACTGTCGCTGGGACTCAGCGGTTGTTAACTACCATTGACTTCTTTCCCCCCAAAACCAGAAAATCCCTACCTCCTCTATTCACTCATCACCTTACCTCACCATTACCTAAACTCAAAAAAATCCCATTTCAAAAATTCTTGTGTCAAAATATTGCTTCCAAATCATTGCTGATCGATTGCTAGGACGTTTCTACACACAATATGCATCAAAGAACAAGTATTACAACGTTAAAATCCATTACATTTGATTGATTTTTTTGATTTTTTTTGTACTGTCACGCGTTGTAGCGGCAATTAACTACCGCTGATAGTGAGCGGTCTACACTTAGAAAATTTTCTAAATTTTCAAATGGCAGTAGCTACTGCCAATTTTTTTTTTTTCACAAATTTTTTTCTTTGATTTTTTTGGTTTGTTTATGTTATTATATGATATTAGATACATGTTTATTAATTAGTTTAGTAATTGTATTTTGCTTATTTATAGATAAGGTTGAGAATGCTGGTGATGATCCGGGTGATCGAAAACCCAGAGTTGTCGATTCCATTAAGGTTGAAGCTCCCGCGAAGGTCGAAGCTTCCGTTAAAGTTGAGGCTTCAAGCGTCAATTCCGATGTGTGGAAACTTCGTGACAACGAAGTGGACACAACTCATTTATTTTCGACCCGAGACACATGGAAAGATAAAGACGAATTGCTCGGTTGGGTCCGTCGACAAGCAAATAGGGTTGGATTTACGGTTATCATTAGTAGATCTTGTGAAGGTAGAAATGCTATGTTGGAGTTGGTTTGTGAACGGAGCGACGAGCACAAAGTACCGAAGACAAAAGTGAAGCATGAAGCAACGAGATCAAGAAAATGTGGGTGTTTGTTCAAGGTGCGTGGATATGTCGTTAGGGAAGACAATGCTTGAAAATTGGCTATTCTTAATGGCGTTCACAACCATGAGATGGTGCCGTATGTTTGATGACACTCCGGTTAAAGCAAACACCGAATTTGAAGATGTTCTGAAACATTTAGATGATTTGCTTTTATTAGATGAAATGTGACACTTTTTGGTCGGTGTTAATCCGTTTTTTGGTCGATACGCGCCGACGTATTTTTTTGGATATATAATGTAATGACCAATTTTTTGGGTGATATGTAACTAACCTTTAACTATATATATATATATATATATATATATATATATATATATATATATATATATATATATATTTGAGTTTCACATTTATTATAAATTAATGTATACATTACGTTGTTTTGTGTAATGTTACCGAATAATTGATAAACTATGAAATGTTGATGTTTGTAATTGCTAGATGTTGTTTTGGTTTGATTTCCTTTGGAACTGCCTTTTGAAATTATAGGTAAAACAAGAATTTCCTAAAAAAAAAACCAGTGCAGATTGCACTGGTTCTGTTAACTGGTGTGAGCGGTAGTTGACAACCGATGAGTCCCAGCGGCAGTTAACTGCCGGCGGATCATCCAGCGGTAGTTAACGACCGCCAGGGGCATTAACGTCATTTACTTGTGTCAATATGAATTATTCTATGTCAGGAAAGCAATTTTCAATATGTTTTTGGTCCCTATAAAATTGCGAACTTCTAAGTTTAGTCCTTACTTAATTTTAATAGTTTTTTGAATCCCTTCAAAAAAAATTATGCACTCAATATTAGTCCTTACTCAATCCAAATTTGTTTAAATTATGCTTAAACTCTTATGTTTTTCAACAATTTTTTACAGACGTGTTAAGAACGTTATTAAAAGTTCCTCCGAAAAAATTATTGCAAAAATTTGATTTCTACGTCCATATTTTTGTTACTTATATCTTAAACTTTTGTCGTTTTAAAAAATTCATATTTAATTTATTTCATGTTAAAAAATTATAGATTTTAGTAAATGAACCTTTCATAGTGTTCTAAACTTGTATAAAAAGAATCGTTAAAAAATTTAAGAGTTTAAAGATAGTTAAACAAAATTTGTTTTAGCAGAGACTAAAATTATAAGTAATTTTTTTTTATAGGGATTAGAAAAACTATTAAAATTAAGTAAGGTCTAAACTTAGAAGATCGCAATTTTATAGGGACCAAAAATATATTTAACCCTTAATTTTTCTATTATTATTTCCTTAACTTCCATAAAATATTTCCTTTTATTCAAAATATTTTTGAAACAGCAAGCCAAAAATAATATTGGCAGTCTCCAATTCAAACCAAAAACAGAGTTGTTTTTACCACAAAAGTGTTACTATCAGAAATAATTTTCATTCATTTGCATTTTTTTTGAATGACAATATATATATATATATATATATATATATATATATATATATATATATATATATTACATAAATAAAAGAAGATATGTTCACAATACACCACAAGGTCATCCGTTGATACCCAAAAAATAAAAACACCCACAGCCAAACATCGAGCCAAAACCCGACAAGGTACCACCACAAACACCAACAACACCCAAAATGAAAAATAACAAAAAAACCACCCGAACGGGAAGGCACAAAAAACGGGAGCTGCACCGCAACAGCAAAGCCCCTGCAAGAACAAAGAACACAAGAGAACCCAGGGAATCAGGACGGGAAGGATGAGGCCACAAACCCCCAACCAACCCCCCCACAACCCCGGGCACCCCCACCCCACAAAAACCCTACCGCTGCCAACAAAGGATGGGTTGCATCTCCCATTCATGGAAAGTGCAGGAACTAGTAGGACACTTAGCCAAGAACCACTTCAAAGATAAGAATTTGACTCTATCCACCATAGGCTCCTCACGGAGAGCGCCACCAGAAAAGACAAGGTTGTTCCGGAACGTCCAGATAGTCCAAATAACAGCATGCCAAACAAGAAGCAAACATAACCTAATCTTCTTCCCCCTCCCAATCCCGTAAAAGAAAGGAACTGTTGGGCCAAACCTAAGGGACAAACAAACTCCCAGCCCAACCACCTAGACACCTGATACCACACTGAAAGGATCGAAGGACATAAGAGAAACAGATGCACCGACGATTCAGACGGAGCATTGCAAAAAACACACCCTAAATCGTCGTCTGATAAAGGAACACCACGCCTGACCAGATTAAATCTGGTTGGGGTCTGATCCATCAAAAGTTACCAAGAGAAAACAACAACTTTGGAAGGAGCACGCGACTTCCAAACCTTAGGGACCGCCTGGAGAATAACACCCTGCGGGGTTTCATTCATTTGCTTTAATATGACCATCTTGTGAATGAATTATTCAATTCAAATGCGGTGAATGATTCCATTTGTCAAATAAAAACACAGGCTTATTAATTTTATTGAATTTTTCAATACTTTTTTCATTTCTTCATCATCATAAATAAAATTAGTCTTCCCTAAGTTAGGCGCTTAGCAGTAATCAACCACAGGTTAATGGACCACCAGCCAACGGTATACCAATCAATAGTGGACCTCAACATATCCACTCCTAATCTGTGTATTTTTTTTTTTCTTGAAGAAATTGTGTACTTTTTTTAAGGGTGAAATTGTGCATGTCGTATGGGAGTATCAGCATCTCCAATAGAGAGAAAAGTTAAGCAATTACCTTTAAACAATTCAAACATATTTTAGTTCAAAGGTAACAATTTAAGCAACCTTTAAGAAATCAACGGTAATGATTTTTATTTAAGAAATCATCGGTGATGATTTTTATTTAGCCTAATATACTCATTTTCAATTTTTAATTTCTATGGAGTGATATCTTATTTAAACTTAAAGGACTTATTTATTGTTTGAGGTAGGGCCGTTCTTAAAGTATTACAGGCCTTAGGCATAATATGAGAAAGAGGCCCCTTATATAATATGTCATTAAATTTTTTAACTCATTGTTTTGATTTTATTAGTTCTTCGTTTTTTTTTGTCTGCTTTTCACTATCAAATAATTTTTTTAAGGCAACATCTGAAAATAAATCAAATACTTTATAGACACCAAAACAAACTAAACTATCGTAGAAGAGAACAATAGCACGTGCAAAATGATCATGAATATGTCTCACGTCTGTTTCATGATCATGAATGCGTCTCGCATGATCTTGCAATATTAAATTCAATTTTGCAATCCTTTCAATAAATTCAAGAAATTTGACATTACAATATTGATATAATTTATTTTTTTTGAACCTTAGAAAGACAAGATTAAGATTAATTTCATAGACTAATTTTCAACTAAAATATGATTTGTTTTGTTATGAAAATTATCCCAGTTTCTTGGATAATAAATAGCACCAATGTTTTCAATACTAGTGAGGCACATTATTAAAGTAAAAATATCGTCAATTTCTTTGATAATAATTTTTTTGGCACATTATTAAGAAAAATCAAATTTTATAGGGAGGGTGTATATAGAAATTTTGTGTTATATGGGGTATATATAACAAATCTCATGAAAAGGGCCTAAAATATTAGCAGACGTGAGTCCATCCATTCACCATGTCAATATTTCGGGCGTTTTAGTCAAATTTACTATATAAACCCCCCCAAAACCAATTATTTCTATATAGACCCCCTTTGATAAAGATTTTTTTTAGGGTCCCCTAACGACATGGACCCTAGGCCGCCGCACCCCCGGCCTATGCCTAGGGCCGGCCCTGGGTTGAGGCATGAAATAAGTCTTTAAGTTCGTAAACGTTTTCAATTTAGTCATTCTACCACGTCATCGTTTGGTTAATAGAAAGACTAAATCGAAAATGTTTACAAATTTAAAGGACTTGTTTGTGACCAAAATAACTTTAAGATTAATCTGTTATAAACTTCAAACTCAAATGACTTATGTGTGATCAAAATAATTTAAAAGACCAATTTATTACAAGCCTCAAACTTAAAAGATCTTTAATGTAATTTAACCTTTAAACTAATGTGCACAAGTTTATGCAACCCACACTAATACATAGTTCTCCTCCAATGGTAAAATATGTTAAGCTACAATTTCATGTGTTTTAAGCAACCTCAAAGACAACTCCACTAAAGATGCTCTAATGTAAAAAATTTATAAACTTATTTTTTCTTAATGAAAAGATAAGCAAATGACAAAATCATGGGGTTGATCTCACGTGATTAAAGAGGCCTCCTTTGGATGAACCGTTTGCATGAATTTTAGTTTGATTTCTAGATGAAAGAGTCTTTGGTCATGTTTTACATACCTTTCAAACCATTCCTAAATTACCAACCATTTTTCATTGAAGTCGGAGAGTTAACACACAAAAGTCAAGCAAATGTAAAATTATAATCTAACTCTAGCCGATTCAATATTCGATTTGATTTTTAAAACATTGATAAACATTTTAAAAAGAAACAATATAACTATTGTAAAATTTATAAAATGATTTTTTCTTAATGAAACGAAACAACCGACGAAACCACATGATTACATTCAAATGCTGATGAGTTCTTCTATGATGAATCTTTTAAGAAAATCCCAATTCAATTATGTTTAAAACAATTTTTTACAAGATTTTATTTATCTCGATCATAACTCCGAATTATCAACTCCCATTTAGGAGAGGGTTAGAAAATAAAACATAAGCAAATGACGTGGCCATAAGGTACAGGTTGAAATTGTGGAACAGCTCGCAGAGGAACAAAACAAGTACCACAATTACCAAGTACCATCACATTGTTTTCTTGAATTTTGTTGTTGCCTTTGTCAAAACAGTCACAAACGAAAGTACCAAAACCAAATCCATCCCAAAAGACAGAACACACAGAAACTCTAATCTGAACCAAGTTCTGGTTCTTTCTTCTTCAATCTTTGTCTCACAATTTCATTTTTTCTATCATCAATCAATGGTCGTAAAATTTCTAAGGTAATTGCTTATCATCACACACCCCATCATAGCTTAACTTTTCAATTCTCTTATCTCACTTCAAAAATTTATTCTTTATTCAATTTAATCATCACCATGTTCATCCATCCTTGAAAATTTTCATCATTTTGAATAAAAATCAGATTTTTAGATCTTGATCTGTGTTAATTTTTCTGGGTTTACTTCAAAATTTGTGCTTTAGGGTTCGAGTATTTTTTTAGGGTCTGCTTCAGAATTTATTGATATTGGGTTTGAATCTGAAATTTTGTGCTTTAGGGTTTAAATCTGATTTTTTTTAAGGGATTAGAGAAAATGAATTGTGTAGGGCAATCTTCTGAATTAGGGTCTGGTGTTAGTATTGGTGAAGCAGTAGAAAATGTAGTTTTGGGTGGTGATGTTAGATGTTGGATACAAGCTTCTCCTCCAAGGGGAAATGGATCAAGGAATACTAGTCCAATGGGTCGAGTCGGGTCAAGGAATACGAGTCCTTCAAGGCAAAAGGTTGTTAAGACTAAACCAAGGGGTTTAGATGAAGAAACACATGCTACATTTGGTAAAGTAGTTCATGCTGATGTTCAAATGGAGGATAATATATGGGCTATGTTGCCTGAGGATTTGTTGCATGAGATCTTAGCTAGAGTTCCGCCGTTTCTTATTTTTCGGCTTCGTTCGGTTTGTAAGAGATGGAATTCATTGCTTCAAGATAGTAGTTTTCTTAAGTTTCATTCCAGTGTTCCGTCACATGGACCTTGTGTTCTTAGTTTCTGTAAGAGCTCGTTGATCCCACAATGTTCTGTTTATAGTCTGCCTCTTAAAACTTGGTATAGAATGTGTTTCACGTTTTTGCCGCATTGGGCGATCTGGTTGGTTGGGTCATCCGGTGGTCTTGTTTGCTTTTCTGGGTGCGAAGGATCGGTTTTTTATATACTTGTTTGTAATCCCCTCACTCAAACTTGGAGGAAATTGCCAAGTATGCATTTTAATCAACAAAGGCAACTGATAATGGTTGTTGACCGATCGGATCAGACGTTTAAAGTGATAGCCACTAATGATATATGTAGTGACAAGTCATTGCCGACTGAAATTTATGACTCAAAGGAAGATAAATGGTCCGTCCATCAGACTATGCCGGCTTCCAATCTTTGTTCTTCAAAGATGGCGTATTGTGATTCTAGGTTGTACTTGGAAACCCTTTCGCCGCTTGGTTTGATGATGTATAGACTAGATATAAATCGTTGGGAACATATTCCAGCTAAGTTCCCGCGATCGTTGTTGGATGGTTATTTGGTTGCTGGTACCCAGAAGAGGCTTTTTCTTGTTGGAAGGATTGGTCTTTATAGTACTCTACAGAGTATAAGAATATGGGAATTGGATCATGCCAAGATTTCGTGGGTGGAGATCAGTAGGATGCCGCCAAGGTATTTTCGTTCGTTATTGAGATTGTCAGCTGAGAGATTTGAATGCTTTGGACTTGATAACTTAATTTGCTTCACATCTTATAACCAAGGGAAGGGCCTTCTATTTGATGTCGATAAAAAGATCTGGTCTTGGATTGGTGGGAGTGCTTTTCAGTCATACAACAATCAAGCTTGTTTCTATGAGCCAAGGTTTGATGCTTCTATCTACTAAGCTACTAAAGTCTTACGACATGATATCAGATTGTGATCGACACTTACATAACAAAGGTTTACCAGTGTTTTGTTTTCACCTGACGTGTTTTCTTCGAATTGAGATTCTCCTCGACATGACCATTTTGAAAATGTATATGGCATTGGCATTGAAATTGTGTATCTGTAACTTCAACTTCTTGCATGCTTGTGTACTATAACTTTTTTAAATCTTTACTTGAACCTTTACCTTATGTAACTTCCTCATGTAAATGGGCTCTTTCAACTTCTTTTTTTCTGAGGGAAAATAACTGGTTAAGAACATGGTTTATTTTATACTTTTGTGACTTTATCTTGATGTGATTATAGAAATCGGTATTACTAGTTTTAGTTATTTATACTGTTACACTAGTCTCCGATGCAATACAAAAACTGTTTAAAATTGAGAGAGGATACTCTCATGAATGCTAGAGCTAATCTTTCTCGCTACCATCTTTGTCTTCTGCTACATTTTTCATGAGTATTCTCTCCCCGTCACCTATATGCGTGCATCTAGTAGCTCCCAATGTTAAATTTAGTTGAGAAGAAATTGTTTGAATCATTACGCCGCTGTTCTAAATTTGTTGATTGATATCGAACAGTTGAAAGCTTGAAATATAGATACGAGAAGCTTTTTTTTGGCTGATCTCTTGATTTTATTTCATAGATCCTACCACTACTCTTGTAACTTTGAGAAAACAGGTTTTAATTACAATTTACAAGTGTCTGTGTTGGTCATACCTGACATTTTTCTTTTTTCTCCGGATTGTATTGCATGCCTTGCAATTACTAATTGGAAGGGTTTTGGTCAAAATTGATTTCTGCATTGAAGATAAATTGAGATTGTTTCTTTCAAATGTAAATGTTCTTTATGAGCTGTAGCTGGGGCTGATGCTTTTTTTAAGAAACATAAATTCCTTTGATTTCAGGGAGATGAGGTTTAAATTATTGAGCAGTGGTCCATTAGTGTCCTATGTTTTTGACATTTACGGTGTATTCGTGTCGTGACAGGTGTTTGTATCAGAGTCTGTGTATCATAGCTTTGTTTAATTAGAGCTGATGATTTTTATGCAAATGGCTACGCTGTCTACTTTTCTTTATTATGACTAGTTACTACTTACTACAATTTATTTGCTGTGTAGATGCTTGTTAATCCATGGTTGCTGTAGGGAATGCATGTGGTATTGAGTGGTTTGAGGAGTTAGTTTTTGGCACATTATTGTAGCTCATCCCTTCTTTTATGATTATATTAATATCTGCATGAAGTGAAATGAGAATCTGCATAACATTTGTCAATCTTCTAGTCCAAAAGGTTAATAATTTCTGATAACCTCTGCAACCACCATAATATAATGTAAGCTTAAGTTTCATATTTCTTATTTATTGTATTGTTAGAGTTTGGTACATGTCTTTTATTTCTTGGTATATAATAGTTTCATATTTTAGCAGTGGTAGGTAAAATATTGAGTCCCTAATAAGCTAGGGTTCACTGGTAATGACTATCAATGTGAAATTGCATATCCATATAACTGGCTTACTTTTCACCTTTTCCATATTTAAAAAAAAAAATCTGACTTTGGAAGTGTACTTTCAAACGATACAAATGCTAGTAGATTATTTTTTTCTCTTTTTGAAAAATTTGAATTCAGGATCTCCAACTCCCGATCCCTTAACTCAAACCAGTTGAGCTAGACAGCCCACTACCCCAGGGTGGAGAAAGTGAGAGATAGTTTTTTCTACATAGATTATTACCCATCATAATTAGGTGGGATATATACATTCATAAGTATATGAAATATTGTTCTCTAAGTATGTTAATAACTTAGATAAAAAATGTGGACTTAAAGCTAACTCCTATATCATACCTATAATATTAGAGAAATTTATATTTTACTCTATGATCTTACTCTAATTGTAATCCCTTTCTTATGTTGTTGGTGGTTCAAATACATGCACTATATCTTTCTTCTCCAAGTCCTTTCCACATAACTAACCTACCAAAACATTATATCATACACCTTTCTAAATTATTAAAAATAATGTATGTATGTGTTTTTTATTCCTTTGATATCGATTCATTATTCTTTGTAGTAAGTATATTTGTCTTTCATAACCGTCCTCTTCGGTATAAAACTACATTGAATTTTTATGACAATGTACTTCTCATCTTAATCTATGTTCAACTACTTGGACATGCAAATAATTTAAGTTTTCATACTACTTTTCTCTATTGACAAATTATAGTAATTTAATGCTAATGTTTAATTTTCAAGATTTGAACTCCAAACCTCTTATTTTTTGAATGTTTTTTAGTTCATCAACAAAGTTACCTACTTGAAAATCATACATTGAAAATTTCACATATTCCTGATCAAAAACCGACTAGTTCACATGACATCTTAATTTAATAACAAAATATTCATTCAGCATAGGGATTATACAACCCTGTCACCGTTAAATAGATTATCAAATTATCAATGCAACTTTCACAAAGAAATTGACACTTTAATTCACAACTTTATAGCCTGTTTACACACAAAAGGATTGATTGACCACTTATGAAAATGGAAAATAAAACTCCCAAGGGGAAGAAAAGGGGAAGAAAAGATAAGGGAGTTTGGACCGTCATAATATTCCTAAAGACCTAAAAGACCTCCAAAAAGACTTTTAAACCCTCCGAGAAGGCCTTAGCATCCTCCAAAAGGGCTATGAGGCCCAGGGCGCGCCTTATCCCGGGCACCGCCTCAGTAACTTCTAGAAATCTCTAGAAACCGCCCTAAATACATAAATACCCCTATTGCTTGGAGACTAAGTAACCATTAACCAAGCCCATAGAAGACTATAAATACAACCCTTGACAGCCTTAATCACGACTTAGGAGTAGCCACCTTTCATCACCACGTTCGATCACGATGCCGCAGAAAAGAATGCATGGCAACGTTCATTGAGCTCGCCAATAAGAGGTTGTTCTGTCGCCGCCAATACACACGTAACAGGTTTCATGCAATTACCTCATCGTTCATCCTATCTTATGTTTCCATCTCCATCAATTTTATTTTGTATTATTGTTTTATTTATTGGTTTCAAAATATTTTTCCAATACACACGTAACAGTGAAGCGTTGTTGCGATTATTTTGTCTTTCGTTTGGTACAAACGACTTTTTTGTTTTATCTAGCTATAAAGATTCAATTTTGTTAAGGCTCTGGTCCTTATATCAGAATATGCTATCGAGTTTAAGAATTAAGTTTAGCTTGATTAATATATTACTTACATGTTTGACATGTGATTTTTTTTTTCTTCATCGGAAGTTTCGTATACACTAACAGTAGACTTTTGTCATTCGTTTAGAATTCCTAAACAATCTTACATGTTTTTTTGCTTAATTTGTTCTTATTTGCTGGCCTAAAAAATTTGTTAGGAACTTCAATAGAAGCTAGTTTTATTATGATCTTAGCTTGCAGAAATCCAATTTTGTCCACTAATAGATTTAACCCCACAAATATAAAACCACTATGTGGAAGCCAATAGAGTTATGCTATTGTTTTGTTCTATCATTCTAATATTTGTTTACTTTTTTACTTTGACGATGTATTTTAGAAACCTATCTGATATGCTTAGAAAGTAAATCGATGAAAATTTTGTTCAATTTTACACTTTTAATTTGGAGAAAATTTTGTGCTCAATATACTCTGGGACAATATATTTTCACTTTTTGATTTGAAGAACATTTCTTGTCCAATATATTTTGAGAAAATATATTTACACTATTTGATTTGAAAGAAAATTTATTACCCTATATATTTTGAGAAAATATATTGACACTTTTTGATTTGGAGAATTTTTTTTTGCTCAATTTATTTTAAAACAATATTTTATAACTTTAATTTGAAGAAGAATTTTCGTTCAATATATTCACACATCTAATAACATTGTTTTTGATTTAGTTTGTGAAGCAATCCGAATTTTAGCAAAAATAAATCATTACTTACCAATTTAAGTCCTCATGCTTTTTAGAAGGCTCTTAAAGATTTATTTATTTTATAATTGTTTTTCGGTGCATATACATAATCTTAATCAATATCATGGACAATTATCTTTAACTTAATTTATTTCACTTGCTATTAATTATCGTTATAGTAACAATTTAATAAAGAGAGAAAGATAAGTAAAACACAAGAGGTAGGACCAAGTTAATAGAAGAAAGACTACTCTAGGTACCCCGTGGCAGAAGTAAAGTGTAGTATTGTTAAAAGGTCACATATGAGGGATTCTGGCGAGGAAAGTCTTGATATTTAAGAGGTTCAAGTGACCCACCTCTCTTTTCTGAAAACCACTTTCATATACCATTTACTTTACGAACTGAACTAACTGTTTAGTAAAAACATAGACAATGGATTAATAGTGCCAGATCAATGTAGAAGAGTAAAATTGAGCAGAAGACTTAGTTCTAACCTCATAGGAGGAAGTATAGACATGGAAAATAAAGTATGAAGTAGGCGAGGTAATTCAAATGGGGAAGTAGCGAACTCCGATTTAAGAGATGAAGTAGGATGAAATAGAAGACTAAGTTTCAATGGACTTTTAGACCGTCATAATATTCTTAAAGATCATTGGAGGTCTTTTAGACCCTCTGAGAAGGCCTTAGCATCCTTCCAAAGGTCTCTAAGGCCCAAGTTGTGCCTTATCCCAAGCGCTGCCTCAGTAACTTCTAGAAATCCCTAGAAACTGCCCTAAATACATAAATACTCCTATTGCTTGGAAACTAAGTAGCCATTAACTAAGCTCATAGAAGGCTATAAATACAACCCTTGAGAGTCTTCTTAAGGCATGACATAAACAGTCTAAACCTTAGATTCTACTATTGTACTTTTGCAAGTACAGAGTTAAAGTGAAAAGAAAAGAGATAGAGTATATGGTGTACGCAGTGACCATATAATTTAGTTGGATATGTATTCCTCATCTAATTAATACTAAAGTCATATATGTGAATATGATGAATGATAGATTTCGAAAATAAGATATCAAATATTTGTTTGAAGGAAGTAACTAGTCTTTTCATCTTCAAGATAATTTTTTCATAGCTCGCCGGCGATTAAAAAGTCGTGAATAACACAATTAAACAAGTTCAGTAGTAGTTTTCACTTTTCATCATGGTAAACTTAAGACAAAAATGGCTTAAAAATAGAATAAAAATAAAATTAGAGAAAGAACTTTTGACTTAATAGATGCGTCAAAAGCTATTTTGATTGAAAGATATTACAGTTAGGATCTGAATTGTTGATCAAAGAGACATGGTTGAGATTTTCAATTTCCTAAAATCATAATATAAGTCATCTTATGATCTTATATTAGTGATTTATTTAGATGACTTATATTGAACGTGTAGTTATAATTAGTTAAATGCTGAATGAGATCCTCGTCGCACGTTCGTTCTCTTTCGTTTTTTTCCTTCTTTCCTGTACCGTGGTGTTGAATCGTTGTTTTCCTTTTCTGGTTCCTTTCTCTGCACATCGCAATTAACTGAATGCGATGAAGCCAATAGCCGAAGACCCTTCTACAAGCAAGCCAAAAGTCCTTCCCAGTTTCCAACCATACCGGGTGAATGCTGTAAGGCCAATAGTTGCGGACGCTTCTTCGATACAATAGCTGAAGACCCTTCTACGAACAATTCAACTTTCCGTTTGCGTATCCATCCACGACAGGTGAATGCTGGAACTCGTTGGAATATGAATGGGATGATTGAAATGTACCTGAAAATCTACAATTGCATGTTGAGCAACAACCATCAAGCGTATCTTGAAGGTTAAAAATGATATGAAAAATATAGCCCTTGAACCATCATATGCCTTTGGATGCATAATATTGTACACCCTCTTGGATATGTGGATTAATCTTGTCATCAAAATAATACTTCCACTCTTTAAAGTAATTTATGAAACAATTTTGAAGTAGTGAGAAAAAAAAGTTAAATGTTGAATAATTTTATTGTCAATGCTTATTAGCATTTCGTTTATCTATCAAAAATAAAATAAAATTAGTGGAATAAACATGTGACATTTTTTTTTCTGAATCACATGAATATCACATCGCCAAAATTTTTATAGATGTGTCATAGGGATGGTCAAACACTTAATGAAGGTTAAAACGAATTCTAAAGAAAATCATTAACGATAAAAAATTGAGGCTTTTAATGTTAATGATAATATTGTTCACGGTGTTTTTGGCGAGCAAGAAGAATGATTGATTTTGGTTATTACAAGCAAGATCAAAACCAGAAATCATAGGATATGTTGTGCACGTTGTTTTCAAAAAAGTTAGTAAAAGGTCATCAGGTTCATAGGTTGCTTAATGAACAAGACGAGTCCTTTTGCAAGAAAAGGTTTATGTACTACCTCTATCCCTAATTATAAGACCTTTTTGTATTTTTTCTTTGTCTATTTTAATAAGACCTGTTTTACATTAATTATTTCTTTGCCACTATATCGCTATTTATGTTGCATATTTTTCTGCAATATATAATTAATATTCTATGAAAACATTCACTAATTCTCTTTCATGAAAAGTAAACATGTAAAACAATAACAATTGTCAACAAAATTAATTCAATAATCAATTTTCTTAATTCCCGTATTTTTTTCAAAATGACCTATAAATAGGGACGGAGATAATATCTTCGAAAGTTGTACCATTTTAAGGTGAGTTGTTGGACTTTTAAACATATTTTAAGTAGTATTAGTCTACAAATGATCACTTATGAAGATGATTGATATTAGACTTTCTCTTGAATACATGTATTTATACCAATGCTAAAATAAATCTGAAAGTTATAACTACTTCTAACTTTAACTAACAAACCGAATTGAATTAGTCTCTCAACAAAATCTGTGTAGCTTTTATAAAAATATGGTAGTTCCAGTGCATACGGTAAATATATTATAATATCAAACATATACCAAAAAAGACAGTGAAATCAGCCTAACACGTTATAGATATTTGAATATTTCAATCATTTGGTATAGGGTTCAACTTTTTTGAGAAGTCAATTTTTTAAAGAAAAATGTTAACTAGTGCTTCCGAAACACTAGATAACATGACCCTTTTTTAAATAGAACTCAGTTATTTCGACCTACGTGAAAGAATACATTTAGTTAAAAAAACGAAGACGGTGGAAAAACTCAAAAACGTAACCGACTTGGATCTATGTCATGAGAGGCACACCTTTCTCAAAAAGAGAGCACTTGCATGAAGTTGGAGGCTACGCCTCGTGTTCATATAAGCACGTACTACAACACAAGTTTAAAGTATAGTTTAATCAATTTGTTCATATGGTTCGCAATTCTATGCATAGAATCAATTGCTCATTTTCAGAAGCTCTTAGTTTGATGCTCTCATGTCTCTTGGGGAATTACTATGACCTTGATTCCTCAAAATTCATCACTTTCACAATAGTTGAACTTTGAAGATTTTAAAATAGAGTTTTTCTATCATGTACAAATTTATATTCCCTCCGTCCCTTAATATAACTCCTCTTTTGTTTTTTTTTTGTCCCTAAATATAACCCCCTTTTCAAATTACAACACACATTAATTATTTTTTTCCATAGATACCCTTATTTAATACTACTACTAATTCTAAAAGTACAATAAATTGACTTTTCACTTTATCTCTTTAATGAGGTTAATTTTGTAAAATTGTATTATAAAACAGACACATTAACTACACCAACAACATTTCTTAAGAAATGTGAAAAAAGCAATAGGTGCTTATATTAAGGGACGGAGGGAGTACATGTTAAGAAATTTAAAATGGTAAGTTTGTCTTGGAACTTGTGTATTTTATATTAAATAGATAACTTTTTAATAATAATTGGTGTTTTTTAATGAAAAGTTACATTTAGTTTCCTTAACATGTGCAATATTGCACATGTTAGACAAACCCTTTAAAATATAATTGTATCATCGTAATTTCGTCAAATTGACAGTCAATTTAAACATACAAATATATTGGATAGTCTAGGAAGGGTTGAGAACAACAATAAATTAATGATTCAGGATCATAAGAGATCGAGATACCATATCTCCATCGAAAACCTTAAGGTATTGGCACCTCTCTTATTTAACATTGTATCTATTCATAGTTGATTTTCCCCTCAAGTGTGAGACTCCCACATCATATGTTTGTACCACCAAGAAGACTTTTGATGAAAGGATCCATATACGAGGTTGAATAAGCAACTACTACCGTTCCCTCCATGAAGCCGAACAAGGACTCTGATACTATTGTAAGGGAGACCGAGGGAGCAACCAATGAGCCAATAATCCAAGATTTATAAGAGATTATACACCAAATCTTAATCAAACAACATAAAATTTATGTTTTACACCATTTATTTGTATGATTAAATGTGCTTATTTTTTTCATAAGAAAATGTTTACAAGTGCTCATGTAACATTTGTTAATGAAGCCAAAAAAAAAAGTTTCATGTTAAAATGACACTTTTTAGGCTTTTGAGAAATTGACTACACAACTTACAATGTATTAATAATGTATTTGATTCATTAGCAAGTGTGACATTTGTTAACATGACTCTTTTATATTATACTCCATCTATCTCAAAAAAATATTAGAAAAAATGGTTTAACATAAGTTGATGTATTTGGTGTAAATTTTGAACAAAATACATTAATTTTTATTGATCAACTTTTACTTATATTTTAGAACGTGTCTTCTAAAACATTGCAAAGTTACACACTTGATCTTCTATATCTTATTTTTTCCTTTCACTTAGTTTATATTTTTGTATCAAGTTAATCATGTATATGTGTAAACGTTTACACATGGTTATCTAGCCGAATCAAACACAAAGCCTTGGGGGATGTTTAGGGGTGTTCATATTGAATGTAACATGGCCCTAAGAGAGGTGGATGACTCTTTCCAATGGTCCTAGCCTATGGAATTAGCTCCTTGTCACGAGGGTATAACAACCAGGTCTCATTTTCTCTGCTTAGAATTCGCCATTCAACATCTTATTGTTGGAAAAAACTGGAATAGAGAAAATATTTGTTTATAATATTCTTAGGCTTTGTTTGCGAGTTTTGAGGGGAGAGGAAGGAAAGGCTTAAGAGGGGAAGGGAAGGGAGAAAGGAGAGAAAACCTTCCCCTTGTTTGCGAGTTAAAGAAACCAACAAGGAAAGGAGATGGAGAGCTTATGTGATAATTTTACTATTTTACTTTTTTCTTTTCTTCTTAAAATCAATATATTGTGTTATACTTTGTAATTTATCCTGTAAATTATTTTTGTCCTTAATTAAAAAATTGAATTATTACGAGGGCAAATTATTTTTGTCCTTAATTAAAAAATTTGAATTATTATGATGGCAAAATTGTCAATTTGTATGTTTAATGTAACACCCCAATTTCCCGTCTTAAAAATTTCATTAAATAAATCATATAAATCAGAGTACTTCTCAAAAGGAGTGTCACATTTCATCTTAAAAACAACTTAGATAATAATTTATCAAATTACAAAAATATTCAATTAAGCAGCGGAATTAAAAGGTCTCATCTCATAATAGTCTTGGCTTAAAAGCCAACAAAAACTTCTCAAAATATTAATGGTTCAACATCACTGAAAGTCAAACTTATTCTAACAAGATACATAATGGAATAGACTCTACAAAAGACCCCATCCCGTTACGTATCAGAGCAACCCTACTTCACACAGACTCCTCGCATCATCGCATCTAAGACTGGGTACCTGCACTTGCCCACGAGGCGGCAATTCCAGCAGAAGGGGTGAGATTCACAACAATAATATTAATATATAAATCAAACGTCAAGATTAACAATCATAAATCCAACTCATAACATATACATTGTAGCACATCATAACATCATCATAAACAACATCACATCATACATCAACGTCTCAAACATCATCACATATATGTCACAATTGACTCGACTAAATGCAACACCTAACGTCTCAACATCATACATGTGGTACCATATGATTATAGCATTAATATGCTTCACCGTCGCTTTGAGCAAATGCTCCACCGTCGCTTTGAGCAAATGCTCCACCGTCGCTTTGAGCATAAAGCTCCACCGTCTCATAAATATGCAAATGCATGGACTCGTCATTTAACAACTTAATACACCGTCTCAAACATCATTACATTTTCAAGACTGACACATGCAGTTAGAATAGTTACAGGGCAGAACATCATCTTGTTTTTCATACACATTGCAACACTTAGCATCATACATACATCATCATACTCATACATCACTTATACACAACAATATATCATTTATCAACAGCTCAAGAGAAACATCATCAATCATCTTTACAGAATACATTAAAGGGTATAAAACCTCATTAACACTACCTAAAGGGTTCCTCTCAAGTCCCATGTGAAACAGATCACAAAACGAACAATCAGTCCTGAACCATCTAACTCGCCACGGCGAGTGATCTGCTCGCCACAGGCGAGTACTCACAACAGCTTACTCGCCAAAGGCGAGTTGGGGGCGAGCTGCAGGCGAGAAATCCTGGGTGCTCTCGGCCTTTTTGACATTTTCCACCAAAAAATCTTCATTACAAGTTCCCTAAATCCAATTTGGCTAAACCAACTTCACAGGTCATCTCTATAAATATTAAGGCACTCAAAACCATCTTCAATTGGGCCAAAATCCTAAAATTAAGGGACAAGCTCGCCACGGCGAGCTATACTGCTCGCCTCGCGAGCAACTAAGGGGTACTCGCCACGGCGAGTGGTCACTCGCCACAGGCGAGCGATCTCAGAACCCACACGGGTTCAGACCAAAACTCACCAAAACCTGCCAATTCTCTCCAATCAAACCTCTAATTCATCTGCAATGTCGTCCTAGGGAATAATCTAGGTTCTGTATCCAGTTCTATAGCCTTATAACTCAATCTATCATCAATCCATCACAAATTCATCATAAACCCTAATTCTCAAACCCATCCCAATCCTCACCAAACTCTATGCCAATCAAGAACAGGTGATTTACAATTAAAATTACTGAAGTTAGGCTCACCCTTACCTTAGAATTGCAGAAAAACGCAGCCCTCTATGCTCTTCTCCCTTCACGTGACTTTTCCTCTTTTTTTCTCCAAAACTCAGTAACGCGTACTGACTCTCTTGACCTAATTTTCCCTTTATATACTCCCAACCAATCTTATCTTATCCTATATCAGCCCTCAAAACTCTTCTTATTTATAAATATAACCCCACTTCTCAAAATAATATATTTTTCCAACAAATCTCTATATTTACCAAATAAATATTCATATAAACATCACTTATATTATTTTATTAAACAATAAAATAATAACACGTCACACGTCACAAATACGTCACATAATCATCAAAATCATATAATATATAATTATATACTATATCCTCTAATAAAATAATTAAATAATTAGAGAGGGCGTTACATTTAACCCCCCCAAAACCCCCCAATTTGGGGGAACTTTAAAATTGGACAAATGAAGCCCTTCAAAATCCCCCAAAACCTTTCCCTGTTTTTTTAAAACTCTTAAACAAGGGTTTACCTCTTCATAAGCCTTTCCTTCCCCTGCTATCCCCTCCAAAATCCATCTCCCAAACAAAGCCTTAATGTTTATAATACTAAGTGTTTTGTTCCTTTGGAGTTGATTCTCTCCACAAACGTGGTATTTTAGTGGTTTGACATTCAATGGTGCAGTCGATATGGAAGTCGCGTAACAATGGTATCTTCTCCCATAAGATAGTGTGTGTTGAGTAATTGGTGGATCATATATCAAATTCTTCTCTTGAAAATGGTATATGGATAAGAGATTAAAGTCTTCTTGTATATTTTATATGAGTGGGTTGCGGAACCATCCTCTATATGTATAGTAGTTAATGTAACACCCCGTTTTCCCGAATTAAAAATTTCTAAAATAAAATCAGAGTTTAACAACTTTAAACGGAATGCCACACTTCTAGAAATTCGCAACTGAATAAATAACAATTTATCCTTCAAAAATCATGCATCATAAGTATTTTCAAAACCCTCGCAGCGGAATTAGTTAATTAACATAAAAGCATTTGACATGCAGGCCCCATCTTAAAATTCTTAGTTCAACATTTAATCAAAAAGGTTCTCAAACAAATACGTAAGGAATAGAAGTAAAATCAAGGTCCCATCCCGTTACGTATCAGAGCACCTAGACACAATGTGAGGAGTCCACTCACTACAGCACCTAATCATGGTGACCTGCACTTGCCCACAAGACGGCAATTCCAACAGAAGGGGTGAGATTCATAATCAATAACATTAAGCATGTAAATCAAATAATTATGTTTAACAACATCAAATCATCACATAAACATGTCATAATAAATATCATTGCTTAATCAACCGTCTTAGATCAACTCAACACTGGACTCGACAATGCGACTCAATCGACTATGCAACTCTTAACTTCTAAAATCATCTCAAATCACCTTAAACATCTTGACAAATGCAAATGCATGTGGTACCATTCAGGGCATCAAGCCCCCAACATATATGAGCGTAAAAAGGCTCTTCAGGGCATCAAGCCCCCAACAAGGTTGAGCAAAAGCTGCCGGGCGTCAAGCCCCCAACGTAGTTTGAGCAAAAGCTGCCGGGCATCAAGCCCCCATCTATAATGAGTATGCAATGGACTCAACTTCTACAACCTTAGACAACATCATGAACATCTCTTATGATTCCATTAACATGGACAACCTCTTAAATCCTTTACGACTTAGACCAACTTATGCAATTTCCATGTTATTAAAAGGTCATCAGCATCAAACAACAACAACATTGCAACATGTAACAGTATTTAAACATCACAACATCATTAAGGAATGAATTGCATCAACGTAACATCATACATCAAAATTCATCGTTTAGACATCACATATAATCCACATAAAGTTCAACAACGTCAATCATCACAAGGTATCATTACAGATTGCACTTTATATCATAACTCACTTCTAATACTACCCAAAGGTCTACTCCTAAAACCTCATCCAAAACAGATTCCGAAAACTCAAGGTATAGCAGTATGTACTGCACTTACTCGCTATGGCGAGTGGATCTGCTCGCCTCGCGAGCTCATCAGGATTACTCGCTATGGCGAGTGGGTCTGCTCGCCTCGCGCGCCACTAGGGTTTACTCGCTATGGCGAGTGGGTCTGCTCGCCTTGCGAGCGATAACGGGTTACTCGCCCTGGCGAGTTGGTCTGCTCGCCGCGGCGAGCTATTGCAGAACAGGCACGGGTTCGCAAAATTCTTCACTCAGGATTCCGATTTCTACCATGTTAAGCCTCTAAACTATCTGAAACATCAGTATAACGATTAATCTAGGTTCTGTATCTAATTTCTATGTCAGTTCCATGGTTCCACATCACTTAATCATCAATTCTATCATTAAACCTAATTCTCAAACTCTCTCAAAACTCATCTCACCTCTTGTTAATCATGATTAGATGAATTACAGTTTAATGAAATTGAAAACTAGGCTCACCCTTACCTGATAACAGATGAAATCGCTGCTCTCCAGGTTTCTCCTTCTCTCTGCCTCTTTTCTCCCTTTTTCTTCACAAACAGAAAACGTACGTACTGTGTTTCTGTTAACCTAATTCCCTTATTTATACTCCCAACAAAACTTATCTTATTTACTCTTTCTCCCACAAAACTCTCTAAAATCTCAAAACTAACCCACATCTCTATATTTATTTTATTTTCAAATCTTATTTTATTAAACCATAAAATAAGTCACCACATCATATAAAAATCATATAAAATCTCAATCTCCACATCTCATAATATATTAATAATTATATCTAGACTCCTCAAATAATTCAAACAATTAAATAATTAAAATAATCTAAAGTGGGCGTTACAACTCTCCCCAACTTAAAAGATTTTCGTCCTCGAAAATTACCTCAAGCAAACAACTCTGGATATGATTCCAGCATCATACTCTCTAACTCCCACGTCAAGCTTTCACCAGTCGCTCCCGTCCAAACGACTCTAACGAGAGGTATCTCCTTGCCTCTCAACGTCTTCACTTTCCGATCATCAATCCTTACCGGTAAAGTTTCCACCGTAAGGTTGTCTCTAACTTGCACATCATCACTCTGGATCACATGAGATGGATCCGAAACATGAAAAACATCATGCAAATTCGATAAATGTGGTGGTAATCCAACACGATATGCCACCGCCCCAATCCTCTCTGATATCTGATACGGACCAATAAATTTCGGGGTTAACTTCTTTGACTTCAACGCACGGCCAACACCGGTCATAGGAGTAACTCTTAGGAACACATGATCTCCCTCTTGGAACTCAAGGTCCTTCCTATGCTTGTCATGATAACTCTTTTGTCGACTCTGCGACGCTTTCATCTTCTCTTGGATCATTCTTACTTTCTCGGTAGTCTGCTGAACAATCTCCGGTCCTAACATCACATTTTCGCCTGACTCAAACCAACACAACGGAGTTCTGCATCTCCGACCATACAAAGCCTCAAAAGGTGCCATTCCAATACTCGAATGATAACTGTTATTGTAGGTGAACTCGATCAACGGAAGATGACTATCCCAAGTTCCTCCTTGCTCAAGTACACAAACTCTCAACAAATCCTCCAACGACTGAATCGTCCTATCCGACTGACCATCTGTCTGCGGATGATAAGCCGAACTCAACCTCAATTTCGAACCCAATGCATCTTGCAAGCTCTTCCAAAACCTCGAAGTGAACCTCGGATCTCTATCTGACACAATACTCGACGGTACACCATGTAGCTTCACAATGTCCCGAATATAAATCTCCGCCAACTGAGCTACCGGATAACTAATGTTGATCGGAATAAAGTGCGCCGACTTAGTTTACCTATCAACAACAACCCAAATGGCATCATGCCCTCTTGGGGTATTCGGTAAACTAGTCACAAAATCCATGGAAATGCTATCCCACTTCCACTCAGGCACATCTAACGGAGTCAACAACCCTGCCGGCTTCTGATGTTCAACCTTAGACTTCTGGCAAGTCAAACATGCATAAACAAATTAAGCAACATCTCTTTTCAATCCGGACCACCAAAACAATTTCTTCAAATCATGATACATCTTCGTAGCTCCCGGATGAATACTCAAGCTACTTTTGTGACTCTCTTCAAGAAGCATCTTCTTAATTTCCTCATTGTTAGGAATGCAAATTCTACCTCAGAATCTTAACACTCCTTGATCATCAACTTTAAAGTCTCTATCTTCGGTCTGATTACTAGCAACCAATAAGTCCACAAACTTAACATCTTCTTTCTGCGCCTCTTTAATACTCTTCAGGAAATCACTATCAATTCTCAACATTCCCAGCTTTACACTCTGAGGTGTCCTTTCACAAACTAAGCTCAAATCTCTAAACTGTTCCAACAACTCGAATTCTTTCACCATCATAGCAGAATATGCAAAGTCTTCCTACTTAAGGCATCTGCAACCACAAACTAATATAATATTGGCATTGCCATCAAGTCAGCAATATTTCATGAATGAAAGCAGATTAAACATCAAATTATACTCAATTCACCATGATATATTGGCATTATTGGTATTATTTGTACACTACACAATTATATATATACCAGCATATATGGCTAGAGTAAAATATAGGCTAAAGTGCATTTTTCCCCCTATGTTTCAAAAACTTGCAATTTTGGCCCCTAAGATTTATCCCCTTTGCATATTTGGTCCTTTTGGTCAATTTTGACCAAGTCAACGATGATTTGGCACACGCTGGCAGGCCACGTCGGTATATGTTGCTTTTTTATTTAATTTTACGCCACACTAGAAATTAGTTGAATTAAAAAAAATAATATAAAAGGCTTTGACACGTGAGAGAGCTTCTCAGATGTTTCTAATTTAGGGTTAAGTTTGGGATAGCGATTTTGCCCCCCTAAATTCGATATATCTTTCTCAATCCAAATTTCCAGCAAATCGAAATCTTAATCAAGATTAAATCGTAACCAAGTTTGATTGTTCATACCAAAAACGAAATCCAGAATCTAGGTTTTAACTGTTCGTTGGAAATGAAGTGGGTCGATACTGGAAAGTCGAAGGCGAGTATGAGTTCGGAGAAGACGAGTTCAAAGAAGGCAATAGCAACGACGGCGAAGAAGGGTAGGGACTCAACAAGAACTGAAGGAAACCTACCAGATAGGGTTGGTGGTGACAATAATGTATCAAAGTAAGTGACCTTTTGTTTCTTTTGGTTTGTTTTATAGCTAGAAAGCACATGCATGTTGTTTATTTGTGAATAAAAAAGGGTCGGTGGATGTATTCAAGAGTGTGTTAAATTTGAAACCTAATTCCTAAAATGGAAAACGACAACTGTATATTCTTTTGTATGTGTAAAATCGTATGACCAAATGAATGTATGTGTGTGCTTTATGAATAGCCAGTATGTATAGAGTATGAGTATAACGTATGTATACTGTATGTATATGCATTATTTATACAGTTACATACAGTATTACAATACAATATAATATACATAATAATAATGTAGCATATATTCATTCTTTTTTAGGGCTATTGAAAACCACTATTTGAAGATAAGGTTTCACTACAAGGGTTACTTCATTTGTGACCCTGTGGTAGCTTATAAGAAGGGTGAAATCTATGAATATGGGGGTGAGTGGGACACTGATGAGGTGAACTTAATAGATTTAGACAAACTGATCAGAGAGATTGGGGTGGTAGGAGACTAAAAGTTGTGGTATATATGTCCAAGTTTTGATATAGTTGATGGTTTAAGGTTGTTGAAAACTGATAGGGATGTGATTAGGTTCATAAATGAACATAAGAATGCAGTAGGAGCTGAGTTTTATGTTGAAGCCAAGGATGTTGAAGTTGAAGATTGCAGGTATGAGAGTGAGGTTGAAGAGGTTGTTGTAGTTGACAAAGGGAAGTAACCAGTTGGGAGTGATGAAGAGGATGAGTCTGATCCTGATTATAATGGTATTGAGGAGGGAGAGGTTCCTGAGTATGAATTAGAAGATGAGGATGGAAGTGTAGATGGGGTATCTGTTGATGATAGTGATTTTGATGAAAACTAGGATTGGACCACTGTTTTGCCTAGCCAGACTTTGAACCCAACCCTTGGTAGTCATTCAGTTAACCATAATCAAACTCTAGTTGGTGTTGAGGTATCTAGGAACCCTGAAGTGACTGCTTTAGAAGACTTTGAAGATGAGAAGGAAGACTCAGATATACTAGAAAGTCCTGATGCATCTGAGGAAGAAGAGGGATCAAGAAGGAAGAAATTGAATAGGTTTAAGTTGGGTACTAACAATGAACCTGTAGTATTTGAGGAGGGTCGGATTTTTGCAAGTGGTGTTTTAGTTAAAACTGTTGTGAAAGAGTATGGTTTGCAGAACAAGAAGAATGTATACCTAGAGAAGAATGAGCAGAAAAGAATTGTGGTGAAGTGCTCTCCAGGTTGTCCATATCATATTAGATTTAGTAGGGTTCCTCCTCAAACTCATTATGTCCTTTCTAGTTTGAAGTCTCTTCATGATTGCTATCCAACTAGTAAAATTAGAGTTTTAAAAGGGAAGTTGCTGGCAAAAAAACTGGTTCCAATACTTAAGCACACACCTATTATGACCCTTAATGCTCTGAAAGAAGAGTGTAAGAATAGGTGGAATGTGATGTTGAGCTCTTTCCAGGTCTATAGGGCAAAATTAAGTGCTTTAGAAATGATTCATGGTGCAAGTGAAGAACAATATGCTCGTCTAAGAAACTATGCTGAAGAGTTGCTCAGAAGCAATCTTGGGAGTACTGTTAAGATTCAAACCAGGCCTGGTGTTGGGGGTTTGTTTTTCCAGAGAATGTATGTTTGTTTCAATGCTTGCAAGAGGGCATTTGTGAGTAATTGTAGGCCATCGATAGGACTTGATGGATGTTTTCTGAAAGGGGGGTGTGCTCGTGATTTTTGGGTATCAATCCATTAATTGGTTTTGAACCTTCAATCTTTGAAATCTCAACTTTTATTCGGTGGAAGGGAAAAAGTGAGTAAAAACCCTTATGAGATCAAGGTTCGGGGGTTGGTTTTGAATAGGGAAGGTGTTAAGCACCCTAAACGACTTCGGTACTCCGAAGGAGCCTCTTCCCTAAATTATCTTGTGCTAATTGTTTGCTTATTTATTTGTAAAATATTGCCAAAAGTCTAAGTGAAAGAATGAAAGTATGTTTTTTTGTTGATTTTATTGATTTGGAAAGACATAAGTCTTTTGCCTACATACCCACAAGTGGGATCAAAATCATGTAGTTCACCTCAAAAATTTCGTTTGGTGAGTTGGATTGATTTTACAAGTTTGAAAAATAAAATTTAGAAGGGATGAGAGACCTCAAGGTATAGAAGAATAAATTGGAGTGAAGTTGGTTGATTTTATTTACAAGAAAGTAAGTCTAAATGTAAATTAAAATTGATTAAAATTTTGATTAAGAAAATAAAGGAAAAAGATCACCTGGGTTAAAATCCAAGGTTTCTTAAGAAAATATTTTTGGTGTTTTGATTAGTTGATTTTTTTTGGAAATTTGATTTTTTAGCTAACGGTAAAAAACTATACGTAAAAACGTAACAGAAAGGCGTAAAGATTAATGCCGGGGATATTGGATCCCATAGTAAAATCTCAAACCTAAAATTACTAATTGTTCAATTTTTTAAGGTACTCATATTAGTCAAGTTTTTATCCTAGTTTGTCCCTAATTCATTTTTCATCCTCGATTGCGGTTATGGCATGAACGGTAAACAAGTGTGTGATGGTGTCAGTGTATGTGTCGGTGCATATTCTTATTATTTGGGTATTTACATAGGACCTAGATACATACTAAAGTCTCAAGCAAAATGTAAATGACAAGAAAAATAAAATGCGGAAAAATTAAATTACATCAAGTCCTAAATACACACTAAAAATAATGACAATTAAAAATAAATGACAAGGAAATAAAATATGCATGAGATGATTAAGAGTAATACAGCGCAAATGTAAAATGAAAATAATAAAAAAACAGTAAATAAAAATTAAAACAAATCACAATATTTTTGTAAGTTTTTTGGAGGAAATTTTTTAAGTAAGAGAGGTGTAGAAGATGAAAACAGTGGTAAAAATAGTACAACAGTAGAGAAAAATCAAAAGAAAAATGGGCTTAGACTGGATAGATCTGAGCCATCTGATGAATCAGAAGGTTTAGATCAAATCACAGTGAAACTCATCACAGCCACTAGATCAAAAATCAAATGGTTTTAAAAAAAGGAAACACAGTAGGACTTCGAACAACAGGCGCATAGGATAAGCAGGAACAAACAGTGAAATAACAGTGCTTGTTAGATCCGAGATCTAAATGGTCTAAAACTAAAATCCAGTTCAAGAGAGAGTGAGCCGGTTTACTTAGAAAAAACCGGTTCAGAGAGAGAGTATAAAAAGGTGTCTTATGGTTTTTCTTTCATTTTCTTCTTCACTCCTTCTCTCTAAAACAAACACAAATCAAATTCTCTCCTCTCTCTCTAACATTTTCTAGAAAACGAAGAACAGAAGATGATCTTCATCTTCCTCGTTGAGTTTCGTCGCTCCGGCGCGGTGGCATATCGGCCCAACAGGGAGGCGCCGCCGCACCGGAGACACCAAACATCTCCGTTTTCAAAAGTAAACACACATTTCAAATTCCTTTTTCATGTAGATGACAGATCCGGACTTAGATTTTCAAAATAAGTTCTCAAACTCTCTAGATATGAAGTTTTATGTTCGAAAATATTTGTTGACAAAAAAGGACGAAAAAGGATCCGAACCACTACCTTCTCTATTGAATCGCTTCGGCTTTGTTCTTGTGGTTTACGTTCGGATTTCAACGGTGTTGATACAGCTTTGAACCGGTTCGTATTTGCCTTCTTCTTCCTTGCGATCCGTTTCAGCTTCTGGACATGGTTGTGATTCGGTTTGAGTTCGGTTTGTGAAAATTTGGCATGGTTTATGTGTGTTTGTGGATTTCCAAAAATGATAGTAGTTTGTGTTGTTGGAGAAAATCGAAAATGAGCTTGATGATTTTGTGATTTAGCAGTTCCTGGAAATTTTTGAGTTCATGATGTTGTTCATGAGTTTTTGATATTTCTTTTGTGTTTGATTCTCAAATCGGGGAAAAAGAAGAGAATTAGGGTTTGCGTGTGAAATGTTGCGGCTGTCAGTCAGTGTCAATCCCCTCCTTGTGAGCCAATGACTGAATGGTTAAATAGTGACAAGTTAGGGTTGAGGTGAAAGATTGTGGACACAAATGCCCCTGACTTGAGCTCTAATTAAGGATAGCTGGTCAATGGACCAAATGAGGAATAAAGGACTAAAGATAATAACACACCTTTAAAAAACTGAGAAAAAAGAAAAGCATTAATAACCAAGAATGAAGTAAAGAAACGAAAATTTTAAAAGAAAACATGAAATAAAAAAAAAAGAAAGAAATAAAAGTTATAATAATAGCTAAAAGAATAATTAAAATTGTCCCTTCGGAACAAAATGAGGTATTTTAAAATACCTTTCTGTCGAAATTTCGTCTGAGGCGACGAAAACTCTCGGTCTTTAAAAGACGAGTAAAAAGTTCAGAAGCGAATAACAAATGTGAAATAAAATTCACATGCGAATATAAACGAGAAATATAACGTGAGAAATAAAATACACGTAAAATGAGTTTAAAAACGCAAATGAACATGAGAATTAAAGAATGAATAAAACACGAATTAAAATGTAAATAACGAGAATTAAAATACGAAATGAAAATGAGAATTAAAAAGTGAATGAAGAGATTTTTAAAATGCGAATAAAATGAGTTTTAAAAAGGTGAACAAAATGAAAGATAAAATGCGAATAAAATGAAAATAAAATATGCAAATAAAAATGTGAATAAAATGAGCAAAAAACGGGAATCTTGGTCAAAATTTGGGGTATGACAGGAGGTATGGTGGACATTTTTTAACATCTGTTGGTAAAGATGGTAACAATCAAATGATCCCCATTGCTTTTGCTGTTGTGGAGGCTGAGACTAAAGTAAGTTGGGATTGGTTTATGGAACTGCTTCTGTCAGATTTGAATGGAATTGAATTCAAAAGATGGTCTTTCATATCAGACCAACAAAAGGTAACATTTAATTCATTTATTTTAATTTTAATTTTAATTTAAATTGCAATCTTTATTTACAGTAATTAATTGTAATTTCTGTATGTTTTTCAAGGGTTTGGTGAATACAATAGCTACTATTGGTGAGCATGTTGAGCACAAACTTTGTGTCAGACATTTGTATGGAAACTTTAGGAAAAGGCATGCTGGAGAGAAGTTGAAAGAAGCTTTGTGGAGAGCAGCAAGGGCCAACACATTGCCTGAGTTTAACAAAGCTATGGAAAGTCTGAAAGTGTTAAGTGTGCCAGCTTGGGAGGAAATGAGACAATATGCACCATGTATGTGGTCTAGGACAGGATATAGCACTCACACCAACTGTGACTTGCAAGTAAATAATATGTGTGAGGCATTTAACTCTGCAATACTTGATTTAAGGGATTTACCAATAATTTAACTTGTGGAGGGTTTGAAGTTCTATACCACAAATAGAATAGTTAAGTTAAGAGATTACATGCTGAGGTATCAAGGGAAAATTTGTCCAATGATAAGAAAGATAGTGGAAAAGGCCAAGAAGGATGCAGTTGGTTGGACACCAATATGGCATGGTGATAGTGAGTATTCACAGTTTTCTATAACTGATGGAACTGACACTTATGCTGTCAATCTCATAGCCAGATCATGTGCATGCAGAAAATGGGATTTAAGTGGTATCCCTTGTGCTCATGCCATTACTGTTATTTTTTACAATCAAGCGAACCCTGATGATTATGTGGCACACTGGTACAGGTTAGTGTATAATGTATATTTTTTTGTTTTTTTTTTGTTTTATGAAATGAACATAATGATTATGCTTGCTGAGTTCTCTGTTTCTATTCAATTGGTAGGAAACAAAAGTTCCTGGATACATATGATAATCTGATCCTTCCTTCAAATGGCCCAAAACTATGGCCAGAAGTGAATGCTGAACCAATACTCCCACCTACGGCAAGAAGGGCACCTGGAAGGCCTAAGAAGGCTAAAAGGAAGGAGAATGATGAACCCAAATCAAAAAGCAAGAAGGGCAAGAAAATCAGGAAACCGTGAGGTGTGCAAGGTGTAAAGAGCTTGGACATAATCAAAGGACATGTTGGTGAGGTTTCATTGTTTGTGCCAAGAAAGTCTAGAACCACAGGGGTTAAGAGGTCAATTCATGAGGTTGGAAATGTTGGGACTCAACAGTCAGTGAACAAGACTTAAGCTATGAAGGATCATGATGAGACTGATGTTACTCTTAATTATATTTTGGTGATCTAATGTACTGTCATGTACTCTTAATTATATTTTGCTTATGTTTAGGTTAAGTACTATAAAGTACTCTTAATTATCTTTTGGTGATGTACTCTAAATTTAAGTACTCTAAAGTACTATTGATTATCTTTTGGTAATGTCAAGTACTCTGTAATGTTAAGCACTCTAATTATCTAGTATTTTACTATGTGAATGTCAAGTTCTTTTTCTGGTTACATTATGGCAAGCTCTTTCATTTCAACATCTTTCATTACATTCAACTCATACTACACAGGAAACATACCAATTACAACATATGTTTACATCATTCCAACATCAAACATCATAACAACATACACAACTTTAATAGGACAATAATCAAACATCATTCATTTCATTTCTTACATCATAACAACATTACATCAGTTTTCATTACATAATAGTACTACATAACTTAACCAAGCTTAATGAAAATCACCAACAGACTAACAAATAACAACATTCCTAAAACTACATTTGTATACACAAGCACTTTCTCCTTATTTTCCAATGCATCATTCTTCTTTAACAGGCCTCTAATTATTTTCTTCTGCCTTTGAGGAACTTCTGGATCGAACCAATGAAAAAAACTACACTTTCTTCTCTGCCAATACTTCCCACATCCATGGAACCTCCTTCCTGGGTTTTCATCAGTCCAAGCTGTTACTAGGGGTGACTCAACACCACAATAACAAACCAAATTCGTATTGCCCAGACAAGATGACCCACTCACGGTTGACCTTGATGAATATGGTTCAACCTTTTTTTCCTGCAAATCGAAAGAAGAAGAAAGGGTGATGAATAAAAATTCGAAGGAAAAGGAACACGAAAGGAAGGAAGGAACAAGAAAGAATGAATCGAAACAATAAAGGAAGAAGAAAGGATGAAGAACGATGGAAGAAAAATGGAGATTGGGGAAATTGAGGATTTTTAAAACCCTAGATTATTACCGTTGGAGCATCTCACGTGCCAAAGCCTTTTTTTTATTTTTTTTATTTTTAATTCAACTGATTTCTGGTGTGGCATTAAAATTAAATAAAAAATCAACATATACCGACGTGGCCTGCTAGCGTGTGCCAAATCATCGTTGACTTGGTTAAAATTGACTAAAAGGACCAAATATGCAAAGGGGCTAAATCTTAGGGGACCAAAATTATAGTTTTGATACATAAGGGGCTAAAATTGTAAGTTTTTGAAACATAGGAAGAAAAGTGCACTTTAGCCTAAAATATATTGCTAGCCTAGAATATATTGCTGTAGTGAGTGGGAGATTCATTTCATTTGGAATTGGAATCTACGGGAAGAACACTGATTTCGTCTTATCTTACTAACTATTAAATAAATCTGACAAAATTAGACCCTTTACCTGAATAAACCATTTTGTCTTCCTTTGTATTTTAGGGCACCATATACAGGACAATATTTTGTCAGAAGTAAATCATCTTTCCAAGATGCAGCGACGGTGGTCCAACGATATATTCAACGTGTACCATACATAATTAAACAACCAGCTATTTTCTCATTGAGTCAATGATTTTAAGTTGGAGGCATGGTTTGGTTTCATCATTATAATCATACTTTAATTTCTACCTATAAAGTGTTAAGCTTAACGCTGCTCTGTTTGTATAACTCTTTATTTTTATAATCAAAATTCATTAAAAGAGAGTATGAGTGTGTTTGATCTCTTAAAAAGAGTATGTACGTGACAACAATACAAGACAAAACAACGCTGTATAAGGGAGAACAACACACGACAAACTTTTATGACATTGAATAATTTTTTGTCTTATACGTTTTTCTGTGGACAAAGACTATTTTAGTATTTTAGACAACTTGTACGCGAAACAAAAAGTTGTGTTGTGATTTAGTGAGGGACAAGAATTTCAATTTTTATCTTGTCTTATGCCTTCAGTTTGTCCCGTCTTTAAAATAGTTTTATAAATCAAACAGTATACAATTGATGTTGTTATGTTCTATGTTTCATTTTTAAACAGATCAAACACACCTTATACGAAGTATTTCTGCACACCATACAAGCAGTGGCGGAGCCAGGATTATTGTAAAGTCTGGGCAAAAAAATTTACAACACATTTATAGGGGTTTATATAAGAAATTGCAAGCAAATAATCAAAAAATCTAAAGAAATTGTCCAATTTATAGTGGTTTATATAAGAAATTCATAGAAATTTACATAAGAAACTGAAAAAAATTTGGCCCGAAGCCCGGGCGAGTGCCTGGGGTCGCCGGGCCTTAGAACCACCCTTGCATACAAGTGAAACTGCAGTGATCGAGTGCAACCTATTGGACATGTGCCCAATGAGAAAATATAACACCAAGCCAATTTTACCTGGATTTTACTTGGGTGACATAGTTTTTTGGTGACATTAGTGCAATTTAGATGAGGAAGAATGATGGATGGATGAATGATTAAAATAAATTATTTAAATAAGAGAGATAGAAACAATGTCACCAATATTACTAAAAGTTGTTTACCTAAAAGTTGTTTACCTACCCCTTCTAGGTAATAAACCAAACCAACTATAGGAAAAAACCTTTTATGTTTTCTTACAAGGGCAAAATCATACCATTTCATTAATAATAATATGTTGAATACAATAAGAAATGTCGATGAAAATATGAAAGCGAGATAAATATATAGTTATACTTGTTAACATATTTGTTTGTCTTCTAACAAACTCTACAGTTTTAAAAATTAATGAAAACATGTTTAATTAATTTCCGAATTCAAAGTCAGAAATGTTTACATTTGTCATTTAAATTATTTAATTGTAATAAATTAATCCTTTAAGTTTTTCTTTGAGGGTCCCGTTTACGGTATATAGAAACTCCTCAGCGGTATAAGCTAACAATAAAGGATTAAATTAGCTTATACCGTTGAGGAGTTTCTACCCCTCATTTGATGAAATTGCAGCCTTTTTTTTGTTGGCTTTGACCCTCAATATATCCATAAAATATGTTCATAATTTTTTAAAATTATTTTATACTTACATTAATAAATAAAGAATGGTTGATCTGATAGTGTAGGCTTCAGACCAGAAGTGTGTTCTTCTTTAGGTTTCATGTTTGAGGCCAACAATTCATGTGTTGGAACTATTCATATGTAGTTTTACCGAGTCTAACTTCAATTGGGCTCTGGTAATGGACAATGATATATTGATATATTGAATTAGTCGATCCTTGAATCAGATATTTGTTTTCACAAAAAAATAAGAGATTGGTATGTAGAGTGCAAATGAAAGGTAAATGTATATTTGAAACTAATTAAAAACGAACTTATAATAAGTGCCGATTTTCTTTAAGGAAAATGTTAATAAGTTTTCTAAGGACACTTCTTAAGCACTTTAGATGGTAAGTTTTTATAGACACTTCTTAAGCATTTTAGATAGTAAGTTTTTATAAAAACTTGTACATTCGATGCATCGAAAATTCAAATATTAAGTTTTTCTAACGAATAATTTTTTAAATTAAGTATCCTTAAAGAGTGCTCTTAGAACATTCGTTAGGAAGACCCTTTGATTAAAACCTAAAAATTGTAAAAAAATAAAAAATAGTACATCTTTATTAGTAATTTAATCATCTGTATAATTTTGTACTGTCCAAAGTATTTAACCTTCCAAGGAATAATATAATTATAATCAGTAGAAAAGGTGTCGGAACCCTAGTTAGCTTTGACTTGATTTTTGGACTTTGAACCCCTCTATAAAACTCATGTTTTGCTAGTTAACTTCTCTCTCTTTCGGTTGTTAATTAAACAAAAGAAAATACACTCACATAAGAAAAAGAAACACTGAAATGAAGTTCATCTTCATATTGCTCTCAAGCCTTTTACTAGGTGGTCTCTTGGTCCTTACTTTCCAAAGGGACTCATTAACAAGAGTTGTTTCAGGTAAAATATTTTTGTCTATTTATTTATTTGGTTTCCAAATTATCAAAAGAAAGATTGCATGATCTTTGTACCCAAAAAAAAAAAAAAGATTGCATGATCTGATTAATTACCACAACTGTAACTGCAGGTCAAGAATGGAACAAAAACAAGCTTGAAGTTGCTGAAATTACAGCCATATTATCTCCAAAGGTAATTCTTCAGGTCTCCAATATATGCAACAAAAAATTCATATTTTGTCATATTAATATATAAGAAAAACTTGATTAAATCTACTAAATAAAGTGCTATTATTTCCAAAGTATCTTTTGATTAATTTAGATTTTATTTTCCAACTTTTTTTTATTCTTATGAAACAAGTTTGTACCCTGGACTACTTAGAGTGTAGTTTCTTAGACAAAATAAAATAAGATTAACTAATTTTCTTAAAGAATGTGAACTAATTTATTTTTGCTTATAAATAAAATCAGAAGTTCGCATTACAGTGGTTTTACTTTGAAAATATTTTATGTGGGATTCTAGGTCTTCAAACTCTCCTTGTTTTAATTTTATTTTAATAAAAAAAAATATGTATGTTTATTTGAGTATGTATTGGTCACTAGGTCAATAGAGAATAGAAATAAAAAAATAAAAAAATCAGAGAGAGCATATATTTATATGTTATCAAGTGTAGTATCTTTTTTATTAGTTTAATATCTGATACGTGGTCCAACGGGTCACACGATATTAAATTACTTTTTTGAAGGGGAGAGGTTACTTCAATAGTTTGATATTTGACATCTCATGTGTCGCCTATGCTTTGCATTATTGCATAGACTTGATGCACCAAAAAAAAATATAGTCATGGCCCAATAGTAAACCTCATGGACATGCATGATATAACAAGTTTCATTTGTGTTGTAATTTCCAATAATATTAATTTTCCTTGGTAAAAGAAAAAATATTAATATGTTATTCGTAATTAACTTCAACGATTCACCTTTAAATTATTTTCTAAAAATTATTAATTGAATTCGTGTTTTGATGATGATTGTATCTATGATCAGGAACCTTTTGAGAGAATTACTGGATTTTTTCATATGAGGAAGCTAGGATTTGGAACCATAATGCATCATGAAGAAACAAGTGATGATTCTAAGAATGGAAAAGGAGAGACTTCAAAGATTTCAGGTGCAACTTATTGTGATGGAATATGTGACTTTGAAAGGGAGGGATCCAATTATAAAATTGTAAAATGTTGTAGTAAAGAGAAGAAAAGTAAACCAACAAGAAAGCTGAAAATGGATTTTGGTTCAGTAGATTTCACTGATGATTATCATGGACCAAGGCACCACCTTCCAAAACATAACTGAGTGAGAAAAAAAAAGCATTTGTGAGTGAATCTCCTAGCTAGCTATAGCTTCATCAGTGTAGGAATGGAAATTAAACTTTTTTGTACATCACAAGTATATAATTTTCTAGACTATGAAAAGTTCCATTAATATTCTATTATATTGTGAAGGAAATCTGAATTAAAACATAACCCTAACTTGCATATTCTAGTAATTAAAATCTTATATTATCAAATGGTGCTTATATATCACTCTTTGTACTATGTTGCTTCCATTCCACAGGTAATGAGAATGATGGTCTGAGGAAGTCATTTAGAAGCTTATTCCAAGTACAAACGAACGATGCACAGGTAATTTATCGTAGGTTTAAATATGCATTTGGTCTCTGCAATATATAATTTTATGGTTTTGCGTCCTTACAAATATACAACTTTTTACTTTTTATTTTAGTCCCTGCAAAATTTGTTCATATTGAAATCGGTCTTTATTAATTTGTGTATTATTTACTAAAATTACTTGTGTTTATTATTTCTAACCATGTTAATATTCAATTAAACACAGAAGCATGGAACAATGAAGGCAAAGGCATATTTGAAAGTCACCAAGTTTGCACTTACAAGGAATAGCCTCACCAACACAAACACAAAGTGTTCACAAAATTGTGATGCTGTGCCAGTTAAGAGTAGCCCAGAGAGATCAACAAGGTCTATACAAATTTCTGAAGAAGCTCAAAGTATTGATGCTGCTAAAGAGATTGGAAGCCTCATGTATAAAGATTATAGTCATAAGGGAAAGCCATCCCATAGGCCACCCATCAATAACCACCAACCTAATAATCCATAGTGTATAATATTTCAGGTTCACATTCAATTTTGTACTAAGTTGCTAGCAACTTATAGTAATCACTTAGATATATAATATAGTATAGGTTAGCTATATATAGTATAGTCGTTTCTTTTTTCATGTTCCAAAAAGTTTGTTTGTTTGTTTCCAAATATTATAGAGATATATGTAGACTGCTTGCATTTTCAGTATTGTTTATTGACTATATTATACCTTCAAAGTATCTTTATTACAAATAGGTGAAATACCACTTTGAAATTTCAGATACTTTTTTTTAAAAAGTCAAATTCTTAGAACAACAACCAATAACAAAAGATTAATGTAAATGAAAGTAAAAGATAATGGACACGATTGATCTTTGCTAACGCAGTTCGACCAATTATGCCTACCTCTGCGACTATAAAGCAACTATAGTTCCGTTTTAATTTTGTGATGAATTAGGGTTTACACTGTCGTTCAGTATTGTTTGTGATGAATTAGGGTTTGCGACACTCCACTAGCTCAGCTCCTTCTCTGCCCCTTGCCCCTCTTATGTGTATATATGAGCCATAATCAACACAAACAATCATATTCTTCTAGTATATTCTTGTTTTGGTAAATAACATTCTTCTATTTTTATTTTTTATTGTCTACAAACGAAGTAGTAAGTACCACTTGAAACTCACACAAACAATTGCAAAGTCCTAGTTTCGAACCCGGATGAAGGTGTTCAACCTAACAATATTGACAATTTGGCAATGCCATTGAGCTAGGGTGCCAATTGGTGAAATTGAGTATGTCACTTCCACTCAAAGATTACTGGAACAACAGCTTGAAGATAGAATAAACATTAGACCAAAGGCTACTGCGTCCTTGAGGAACAAATTTAAGTGCACAGAACCAAAACCCGCTAGCATGCATCTCGAATCATTGGTCAGCTTCTGAATCGTGAAACGTGTCTAGAGATATATACTTGAGCTCATCATTCGATTGAGATACGTTTCAGAGGGAATTTCAACACTTCCATCAGCAAAAGATAATTTGTTCTTGCCACCAAGAGCTTTTCGCATTGCACACGCCCAAGTATGATAGTTGTCTTTTGACTGTTTTGGAGTAACAAAAACTGTGTGGTCCATCACTTGGAAGAATATATAGTTATATAGAATTAGACATCAGTATCAGTAGGAGGATTCAACGAAGAAGCTGTATTTTGAACCACTGTGAGCAGGAAAAAAAAAGTATACAACCAAAGAGTATGCTAGAAACTTGTCAGTCTGTTATATGCAAAATTTGAGCAATTGTTTTCAATTTATTAGCCAATAGGTCAGAGAAAATTTGAAGTGTTTCTCGAAAATTCACACTTGAAATAAGAGTGATGTCTTAATTCAACATGAGCACTCGAAAAGTTCCTTCGAAGATCATCAAGATGGACTTCGATAAAGGCATTTCTAATAAGGTTCGAAGACTTAAAAGCCATTTAAATTCCAAGTAACTAGCTACCATGTCAAAAGTGTACAAGAGAAGTTTATGAGTTTGTTACAACAAAGAGAACTTCATTTCAGAAGTTAACAAAGACTAGAATTTGAAGATCAGAAGAAACTTGCAACGGAAGTTTTTAAGTAGTTAAGAAGACATGTTTCATTCATACAAAACCTAAAGTTAGTTTCTTCTCTTTTTCTATAAAGGCTTTAATATGTGTTTCGTCCTTGCAATTAGGCGTCATTTAAAAATTGATCCCTGTAATTGTTAATCCTAGCAATTTACCCTTGCATTGTTTAATCATTTAAAATTTCGTCCTTTGACCAACTTAATCACTGCCACGTCACTAATTTGATGACGTTGCAATCACTGCCACACATAAAATTCCAATTTTGCCCTTAAGAAGGGGAAAGAAGATGGAAGAAAGAATTGGAAACCCAGGGGTAAAATTGGAATTTCATGTGTGGCAGTGATTGCCACGTCATCAAATTAGTGACATAGCAATGATTAAGTGGGGAGAGGGACGGAATTATAAATGATTAAACAATGCAAGGGTAAATTGCTAGGATTAACAATTACAGGGATCAATTTTTAAATGACGCCTAATTGCAAGGACGAAACCACATATTAAAGCCTTCTATAAATAGTATAATTGCTCTCCATGCAAAGGAATTCAATTTTGTTCGATAAATTAGCCTACAAGAATACACATCCAATTTTTTGATCGAATGGTGTATCATGTAACTCAATCTTGTTTATAATAACATCGTTTTCTTTTACTTCTGTTCTTACTCTTCTGTACTTTTATGATTTAATGTTCTTATTCTTGCATTTTTACAACGTTTTTTCCATCATTATATGTTTCTTGCACACCAAACAAATACTTGAGACAATAAACCTGTCAACTAAGAACCCAACATGATATAACTTGAATCCTAGATTGATCATAAAGTTCATTTGTCGAAGAAATATTTTTCTTCGTCAACACGGACAAATCATGAAAAAGTTAAAAAACAGTTATGGTTGTAAAATTGTACCTCATTTGAATCAAAATGAGATTTAGAGCAACAGGATGGCCACGTTCAATCATTGTAGTCCGACCATAGTCCTTACCAACCGCTTTAGTGGCATTGTATTTTCTTTTGTCACTTGATTGTAATTTAGTATTCATCTGTTCCATTTTGAGTTGTCCTAAGTATTTAACATACCAATTGGAATAACAAAATTATAATCATTAAAAAAAGTGTGGGAACGCTAGGTAGCTTTGACTAGGTTTTTGACTTTGAACTCTTCTATAAAACTCTAGTTTTGCTAGTTAATTTCTCATTCTTAGAAAACACACTCTTGAGTAAAAGAAACACCGAGATGAAGCTCATCTTCATATTGCTTTCAAGCCTTTTACTAGGATGTCTCTTGGTCAGAGTTGCTTCAGGTAAAATAGTATGTACAATATTTGTTTATTAAGGTTGCATGATCTTGTTAATTTCTAGGGTTGTTAAAAAACCATTGCAAGGAATTTCTATAACATTTTGGTTAGGTTCAATTTATTTAATTGAACTATGATAACGGTTCAGTTCAATTTTCTTCTTGAACCGAATCATAAACAATTCTAATTATCAGAACGGTTACTATAGGTCAAGAATGGAACAAAAACAAGCTTGAGGGAGATGAAATTACAGCTAAGTTTGCTCATAAGGTATATATTTATTGGCTTCAGGCTACCTAATGTCATCATTGATTTTGATTTTTAGACAACTAGTTGGTATTTTAAAAATGTTGATATTTTTTAAAATTATTAAAATGTTTTTTTGACAAGTATTCATTGATATAAATCAAAACAACATTTTGTATATTAACATTTGTTTTTATATACCATTCCCTAAAAGAAAAAAATCTGTTTTATAATACCATTAAAAGAAAACATGTGGGTGGGGCCTTTGACCTTCTTTTGCGCTAAAAAAAACATGAGTCTTTGTATAGTAGAAAAAATATATGGTTAAAGTAGGTTATTTTTTATTTATTGTTAACCTCCGGTTGTCATGGAAAAGAGGCGCCGTTAATTTAGAGTTCGATCGGATGTAAATAAAGTTTAACTAAAAATTATTTCGCTCAAAAATCGAACTCAGGTTCTTCTGAATAATTTATTCTTTAGCGGTGCTTATTAATCACTTAAGTTCAATTTTCGGTTAGTATAAAAGTAGGTTATGTGAATAATGCTTATGGTCAAACTATTGACTTATATTTGAAAATAGCTTGAGTGTTCTTTTAGAATATGTGTGAAATAAACAAATGCCACACTCATTATAAGTACGACGGAGAGAGTATTTGAGACCCTACATTCTTTAATACCTCAAGAAAAAAATAAGTTCAAAATCACATTTCTCTTTCCAATATGCAATACTTCGTGATCTCGTTATCTCATATTCTAATTCATTTATGATTTTGACATATGAATTAAGAAATTTATCATTAAGTCTTTGTGTTGTACCTCTCAATAATTAACCAATCAATTGAGCTCAAGTGGTTAATGAGGTCCATCAAAAGACGAATTGTTCGGGACAACGCGAGTTTGATTTATAGGTTGAACATTTCTTGGCTAGGTTGTACTTACATCACAGCTAAACTCCGAATTACAAGGGGTCTTTCCCCTGAGAATATAAGGTTAACGCTAGAAACCAAGTGATTGACTCAAGTGGTTAATGAGCTCCTTCAAAGGACGGATCGTTCGAAAGAACCCGAGTTCGATTTATGGATGAAACAATTCATGGTTATGTTTTACTTACTCGCAGCCAAAATCTGAATTACTACGACCCCTTTCCCTAAAAACCGAAAGGTTAATACCAAAAACATCCACACAAAAGTAGAGCGTATTTTTATTTTTATTTTGATCAAGTAGCCTAGTGGCTAGATTCACACACATAATGTATGTGTGGAGAAGTGGGGAATCTAGGGTTCGAACCTCGGCCCCTACACAAATGATCTCTGGTAGCTATCAACTGAGGTACACTTACGAAACAAAGTAGAGTGTATTTATCACAACTCACAAAGTGCAATCTTGTAGACAATAAAATTCGGTTTTACATAATACAATAGTTACTAGTCTAACAATTGAAAATAGATAACAAAATAAACTATAAGATAGTTTTTTTTTTAGGTAAGTCCCTTGAACACTTATTTTTTAAACTTATTTTTTAGTATTTTTAATGGGCCGGCCCGTAAGTCCAGTGACTCAGCCCAGACCGTCCATGTAAAATACAAGTTCGATGGACTAGCTGAAAAAGATAGGGTTTTTTTCCATGTTTTTTTAATGGTCCGACCCACACTAAAATAGAGGGTCAATGGATTGGCCCGATGGGATCTGACTCATTTTTGCAGCTCTATTTGTAACCACCTTCATGTATGGTTAGTGGGAGGTTTTCAATACCCGTTTCCTTTTCGTGATCCATTCACGAGGTGTAGTGTTTTGTCGCGATATATAACATCACTGGCTCAGGGACAAAAGGATAGGTAGAGAAAATAGAGAAACTCTCTAATATTCTCAAAGAAAAAGATTATATTATTTGAATTCTCCAATGCTTGATGATATGAATGTGCGAAAACACATGGTGATGAGCCTTATTTATACTACTCTAGGAAGGCTCTCCATTACAAACTAGAAATATCTAGAAACAAAGAAAAGTCTAGAGATATGGATACTCTAGTACATAAGACTAGAAGGATCTAGAAAAGTTAAGACGTCCCTAGTACTTATTTAGTAGTGTCTAGTAGCTTCCTAATTACTCCCAAGTATTCTAGAGATTTCTATATTATTCTTTAGAATTCTAGAGTCTTCCATATTATTCTTCATCATTCTCTATCATTCTCCCCGGGTTGGAGACGACTCGTCCTCGAGTCGAAAGTCTTCTTCATTGCCAAAGGATGGTGAAAGATCAGCAACATTAAAGGTAGCAGAGACTCCATGGTAATCCAAGGGAAAAATCCATACTAACAACTTCCCAAGGTGGCTTAGGAATTGGACGGGACATGCATAACTTTGTTGTATCCTTCAATGGTTCCTTCGTGAGTAAAATTTCTAGCGAATTGCATTCATCTTTTCCTTCATTGAATTCATCGAGTGGTAGATGTGTCAACTTGATTGTAATCCCATCTTTCACAAAAGTGTAGATGTTGGCATAATCATCATATAAGGTATGACGATCATATTGCCAAGGCCTTCGAAGATGAATGTGGCAAGTATCCATTAGAATAACATCACACCATACATTTTCTTTATAATTCTTGTCAATGGAAAATGAAACAATGCATGGTTGAGATATTTTTACCTCATTATCCTCGTTCTTCCCTAGTACTTATAAAGTAGTGTCTAGTAGCTTCCTAATTACTCCCAAGTATTCTAGAGATTTCTATATTATTCTTTAGAATTCTAGAGTCTTCCATATTATTCTTCATCATTCTCTATCAATCACCTTAATTATAAGTAATGCAAAATGAGTCACTAATAAAGATTAAACATATAAGGGTCATGTTAATAAGTTAGTGGCCTTAAATCACTTGTTAAGAAAACTAAAAGTAGTAGGTTTACATTAAAAATTACAATTTTTAAAGTTTTATAAGTTTGAATTCATTACTTTTAACTTAATGTTCTATTTTTGTTTCCTTAAAGAGTGTCAATGACTTTTTTTTTTTGTTACATCCAGGACACTTTTTAACATTTTCCAAAATATAATACGAAAAAGGTAATTAGTAATTTATTTGTATAGTAAAAACACTTGTTTAACATTTCTGACCTGCTTTATAAATTCAAACAAACAGAAGTATATGGCAAAGGGACGTTTGAAAATCAACAAGTTTATAAGTCCAAGGAAGAATCTCACCACCAACACAAACACAAAGTGTTCAAAAGATTGTGATGATGCTGCGCCAGTCCATAAGGGTAATTCAAAGAGATCTTTTAGGTCTAAACAACATGTTTTTAAAGAATCTCAAGGTAATGATCATACTGCCAAGGAGATGAACAGCCTGTTTTTTATGGATTATTCACCTGCCCGCAAGCGACCCACTCATGGATAGTGAGCCTAGCAATTTGAGATCGATCCATAGAAGAATAATTTAAGCTCACATGCAATTTAGTAGTATTTTTTTAATTTTTTTTAATCCAAATATCATCTATGCAGAATAATTATTTCTCCTTAAGAATTTTATCACTACTAGTGTGAAAACTTAGGTTGGAATCCCAGACTTTGGCCTATAATGGAGTAATATATAGGGAAATGTTAAGGACTATAAATGGTAACTTTCAATGAAAGTTTGTGTGATAAAGTGCATTGAAAATTGAAAACTTTGACATTATTCACAGTCTATTTTTACCATTAAATCGGTAAATTCCATATTTTTTCTTTCTAAAAATATACTCATTTCAAGTGATTTTTTAGAGAACAATGAGAGAGAAGAAAGCTCCCAAACTTTTTACAACACTAACATGGAGCTCTTCAATGTTTGAAAAACTTTGTTAATGACAAAAAAAATTAAAGAACTAATGTGAAAACACACTAATCTATTGTTTTATCATATTGAAGATTTATTCATTTCAACTTTGCAAGTATATACATGGATAAAGTGACAATTCATCAAAAGAGGAAAAAGTGGAAAAGAGAAGAATTTAAAGCCAACAAACGAACCGCACATAAAATATCATATAAATCTGCAGAAAAACATTGGTATACACACTTTTATTATGGCATGTAACCTCAATTATTCAACATTCACACTTTCACTTACCAACTGAAATAATATTAAGCGAAACAAATGGTATGCAAATGCATCACAATATAGGAAGGCATCACAATCATTTGCACAATACCATCATATATACTATTAAAAAAAAATGAAGAAGAAGAATACAAAAGTTTTGGGAGCAAAAAAACCAAACCCATGAGAAAGCAAATCAGGATAACCTAGCTACCTGTAAATATAATCGTTAGTTTATCACTAAATTAGACCAAAGGCTGCTGCTTCCTTGAGGAACAAATTTAAGTGCACAGAACCAAAACCCGCTAGCATGCTTCTCGTATCATGCTCAGCTTCTGAATCGCGAAATGTGTCTAGAGATATATCTTTGAGTTCATCATCCGAGAAAGGATTCCAAAGCACTTCCATCTGCAAGAGCTCTTCACATTGCACACGCCCAAATATGATAGTTGTCTATTGACAATTTTGGAGTAACAAAACTGTGTTAGCTAGGTCCATCCCTTAGTTATATAGAATCAGACATCAGTATCAGTAGGAGGAGGATTCGACGAAGAAGCTGTATTTCGAACCACTGTGAACGGAAAAAAAAAATCAAGAATTTGAGATTTGAAGATGAATGCAAAGGTACGAAAGCAATATGGAGCAGGATCAACCTGCTATGACATCATAATAGGAAAAGAATTTCGTAAAGAATAATCTAAACAAACTCCATGATAGGAGAGGAAACATTGAGAAACTAGAATTCGTTATTGCATCAATTGATTAATGAATACATCAAGTACAAGATTTGTATACACCTATGTGGGTGCACTATAAGTCACATGTGACTTGAAGTCTTGAACATGATATCATAACCACTTTAACTGTAATCCAACTAACTTGGAGCAGTCATAACCCTTCTATATATCGTTGCCTCGGATTACTGAGTTGGCATAGGTGTGGATTCATAAATTGGCACTGGTTTATCAGTTTGTAGTTCCTTCAATAACACTCAACGAAGGACTCTGGCATAGTAGTCCATTTCGAATAGCACTCCAATCACAAACAATGATAGAGCCCAACAGGGGCGGATACACATAGGGGCAATGTGTGGCTAAAGCCCCACATGCCTTTGCCCTATTTTTTATTTTTTATAATATATATAACGCAAAGTTAGCTCTTCGGATAATCAAGAACCATCAAATACTTGACATCCAAGTGAGCCACAACATGAAGTTATATCCAACTCAACCAATGATGGCATTAAAGTTGTTGAATACGAATTGTTGGAAACGGATCCGGGACTTATAATTATATAGAAAGAGATGTTCTTTTAACAATTAACAATGATGTCATTTTAAACAAACGGATAGGAGACAATTATCATTGTAATGTATTGTATCAAACAATGTTATTTCTTATTTTTAATATAGTTTGCATTATTGTTACTTTGAAAATTTAGCCCCACATATACAAAAAGTCTGGATCCGCCCCTGGAGCCCATGCAACGGTGAGAACACTAGCAGCAAGCATGTAACCATTTTCATCACACTCTTTGTATGCAACAGGTAGCCAAAAGAAGTATACAACCAAAGCAATGCATTTCATATATCCATGTCTTAGCATTTCATGTAATTATCCAATAAAACTAAAAGCATTACTAGAAATTCCTGCTACAACTAAGAAATTATTCAACTTATTATGCCTAAAATTTGTCGGTCTGTTATATGCAAAATTTGAACAATTGTTTTCGAGTTAGCTGATAGGTCAGAGAACGTTTAAATTCAACAGGAGCGCTCGAAGTTGAAAAGTTCCTTCGTAGATATTCAAAAGGGATTTCTTGTAACTGCCATATCAGAAGGGTACACTAGAAGTTTATGAGCTGGTTACAACAAAGATTACTTCATTTCAGATGTTAGCAAAGACCACAAGAAACTTGCAAAGGAAGTTGTTAAGTAGTTAATTATAAGACATTTGTCATTCATGCAAAATCTAAAGTTAGTTTCTTCTCTTTTCTATAAATTGAAGAATTGCTCTCCATGCAAAGGAGCTCATGTTTTGTTCGAAAAATTAACCTGCTAGAAAACACATCTTCCCACATAGGATAAAACATCTTATTGATTGTTTGATTGAACGATGTATGTAACTCAATCTTGTTTATAATAACACCATTTTCTTTCACTTTTGTTCTTAATTTTCTGTACTTTTATGTTTTAATGTTCTTATTCTTGCATTTTTACAACGTTTGTCCATCATTATATGTTTCTTGCATAACAAACAATGACTTGAGACAATAAACCTATCAACTATAAGAACCCAACATGATCTAACTTGAATCGTAGATTGATCATAAAGTTCAATTGTTTAAGAGATATTTTTCTTCGTCAACACGGTCAAACATTCGCGAAATGTTAAAAACCAGTTTTGGTAGTAAAATTGTACCTCATTTGAATCAAAATGAGATTTAGTGCAACAGGATGGCCACGTTCAATCATTGTAGTCAGACCATAGTCCATACCAACCGCTTTACTGGCATTGTTTTTTCTTTAGTCACTTGATTGTAATTTAGTATATTCATTTGTATTAATTTGGTATTTAACATACCAATTGGAATAATGCCAGGCTAGTTTTGACTAGGTTTTGGACTTTGAACTCTTCTATAAAACTCTAGTTTTTTGCTAGTTAATTTCTCATCCTCAGAAAACAAACTTATAAGAAAAAGAAACACTGAGATGAAGCTCATTTTCATATTGCTCTCAAGCCTTTTACTAGGATGTCACTTGGTCAGAGTTGTTTCAGGTAAAATAATATGCACAATATTTGTTTATTTAGTTTCCAAAATATATCAAACTAATAAAAATTGCATGATCTGCTGGTTAATTTCCAGGGTTGTTTTAAAAAATCAAGCCAAACCGCTAAACCTAATTGAACCGCACTGAAAAATACCAAACTATGACTAATCGTTCAGCTCAGTTCGTGAACTTGGTGCGGTTTAAGTTTTGGTTTTTCTTAATGTCACTTCGGGTCGAAAAAGTATATTTCAATTTTTTGTAAAGGTAGTTTTGGTTCGTTTCCGAGCCACAGAACTGGTGCAACATACCAAAACATTTCCATTCAGTTCAATGCAAACCATTAGTAGTTTGGTTCAGTTTTTTTGAACTGTAGTAACGGTACAGTTTCGTTCAATTTTCTTCTTGAACCGAACCATAAACAGTCTTAATTACCACAATTGTTACTACAGGTCAGGAATGGAACAAAAACAAGCTAGAGGGAGATGAAATTACAGCAAAATTTACTCAAAAGGTATATATTTACTGGCTTCAGTCTAGGATGACTTTCATTTTCCCCCTTGTTGTATTTAGAATATGATTAACATTTATATAATTAACTGGGTTTGAGTAAAAAACATATATGTTTTTCTATAAAAAAAAAGTATATTTTTATAGGAGAACACTTATTTATCTAAAAATAAAATAAGTCATCCTAGACCTATAATAAAGCAAAGTTTAATATAAAAGATATAAATTACTTAAAAGAATGCTGACAAGTGTTTTTTAGACACTTCATATATAATAAAATTATCATAAAACTTGTGTAGTCAATCTTTTAAAAGTATAACAAATATTCTTTTTTAATATAAAATATATTTATTTTTTGTTTCTTTAACAAATATCCTAGAGGTTAGCATAACAAACACATAAAATTTAAATATAAAAAGTGACGTGGCTTCCAATGATTGATTATTAGGTATTATAGAAACTAATAGGGTATATGGAAGTCTCTCTAATATAGTCCTGGTCCAATGCACGGTGAACCTAATGTGCTAACATGTTAAATACAATAAATAAGGGTATGTGAGTGTTAAAAATAATCAATCCTTAATTGGTATTATAATTGATAATGGATTTGAGAAAGAAAATAAGACAATATTTTGTATTAATCTTTTCGTTTTTAGGGGAAAGAGGTCGTAGTTGTCTATAGTTCAATCGAAATGTAAGTCAAGTTTAGATTGGAAGGGAAGAGAGGCCTCTGGAAAACGGAATGAGTAAATGAAAGAAATATAAGAATTTGAGAGGGGATGACGTTGGGGGTCATTTTTTTTTTTTGTAATACAAAATTCTCATAATTTGAGATAACTCAAAACCTGTATTAGATGAGAATTTATATGAATTCTTTAAAAAAAAAACTCTTTCAACAATGTAAAAGATTTCTCAATTTTTTCCCATATATATCCACCCCAAAAGTCCTCCTCCCCCTCCCCTCAAAAAAATGCCTTATGTTACAATCCATAGGATCTACATCATTCATAGAAGAGATTGTGGCCAAGTTAATGACAACCAAAGAAAACAAATAAATAGAGCCAACTGCACAACACTCCCAAATGCATATCAAAGTACCAATAAATAACTAAAAAATAAATCAACATCAACACAAATTACTATGAAGCAAGAGGTTGTAAACATGGTAGCCAATTTAAGATTGTGGCAGAAATATAAAATATTAAAACTTGCAAAGATATAACATACCACATTGGTTTAAAGAGCCCATAAAAAACTAAAATAACAAATAAATTGTATACTTACTAAACTATCACATTTTTTTTAAGGATAACACATATTCTCTATAACCAAAATTATACATATTTTCACATGAAGCATAAACAATGAAAGAAAGACATTAATAAGGATTAAAGATATAATACAAAAATTAAGTGATTAGACTCAAATGATTAATGAACTTTATCAGATAACGAATCATTTGAGAGAACCCGATTTCTATCATAAATGAAACAATTTTTTGTTTGACGTTATTTACCTTCTAAAAATGTAATTAGTAATTTGTTGAGTTTGTAAAACGACTTGGTTAATATTTCTGCCCTGGTTTATGAATTCAAACAAACAGAAGCTTATGGCAACCCAGGGAAAGGCACATTTGAAAACCAACAAGTTTGCAAGTCCAAGGAAGAGTCTCACCACCAACACAAACACACAGTGTTCAAAAGATTGTGATGATGATGTGCCAGTTTACAAGGGTAGCTCAGAGAGAACACAAGTTTTTAAAGAACCTCAAGGTATTGATCATACCGCCAAAGAGATGGAAAACATGTTTTATAAGGATTATTACAAGAGGCGACCCATTCATAATTGAGATCAATTCAATTCATACAGTATATTTCAAACTCACATGCAATTACGTACTTTGTTGTTAGCAACTCGTAATGGCCTATAATTTATTTTTGGTGTAAGCGGAAAACACTCTGCGCACAACTACAAAGACTATTTCATCGAGTTTTGTAGAATACGGTAAATATTTTTTAAGGATTTTAATGTTGTTGCATGCGAAAATTTAGCCTTGAATCCAAAACTTTGGCCTACAATAATAATAATAATATAATGGAGTATGACATAATTAACATAGAGCACTTGGATGTTTGAAAAACTATTTTAATGACAAAAAAAAATTAAAGAACTAATGTGAAAACACACTAATATATTGTTTTATCATACTGAAGATTGATTCATTTCAACTTGCAAGTCTATACAAGGATAAAATGACAATTCATCAAAAGAGGGAAAAGTGGAAAAGAGAAGAATTTAAAGCCAACAAACGAACCACATATAAAATATCATTTAAATCTCCAGAAAAACATTGGTATACACACTTTTATTATGGCATGTAACCTCAATTATTCAACCTTCACACTTTCACTCACCAACTATATATCTATATATAATTCAAGGTATCCTGCGTGACACATTGCACAAGCCTCTAAAACTTTATTGTTTCACACAATATTACTTTATAATGCCTCTAAAACTGGCATGATCTTCCAAGTCTTTGTCTATGCCTCTTTCCCACATTCCTTTCTTTGCAATTAACAAAAGCTGGGACCAATAACCTTTGAAAATTCTCAAGAAACTGGTTCCATTTCTCTTCATCCATATCTGTCAGCTTCACAAAACTTGAACTAGTAATCAACTCATTCACACTAGTATTTCCAGATGATGTTCCGACTAATGATCCACTCCTTTGCTTCACACCCGAGTTCTGCAGACTTATCCCATCGATCGTCGTGTTTTTCACTGACTCGGATAGCTTTGAAATACTAGGCACCAATTTTCCCATGGAATTAGTATATGCACCACATTCTTCTTCCTCCTCCTCCTCCTCCTCTATCACACTATCCTCCAGTTTAGAAAGCTTGAGTCTGGAGTTTCCGTTTTTTGTTCTGAATTGAGGAGGTAGCGCTACTGTTGGCTTCACTTCTATATTTGCAGCGAAATCTGAATCCTGATCATGCTCACAATCTAACTGAAAAACGGTCACATCTTTGTGTCCAAATTTCGACTCAAAATAGGAGAAATCTTCGTGATCAAACAGTTTCTTTGCCTCAATACATATTAGCTCAAGCTCACTGGGCTCTTCACCATGACAGTGAAATTCCCTACTCATCATATCGCCGATTTCTGCTAGACAAAGACCAAAGGCCGCTGCTTCCTTGAGGAACAAAGTGCAAAGAACCAAAACCCGCAAGCATGCTTCACGAATCATGGGAAGCTCCATTCTAAGCATTTCTGAATCACGAAACGGGTCTAGATGGGATATATATTTGAGTTCATCGTCAGAGAAAGGGATTGAAGCCTGAGGCCAATGGATCCATTCAAAATAAGGATCTTCCAAATTTTCAGGTAGACAAAGACCATGATCGATAGGAAAAAGCTCGACCTGATCAAACCTTCCAGGCCCATCAAGCTTCCTGACAAGAAGATTTCCTGCATGTCTGTCTGTGTTTAAGATTCGTACATCTAAAATTCCGATCCTGTGAACAGCAGCAACAGGGAAACTAGAAGTTCCATGATCACTTGCATCATAATCATGAGGAATGTACTGCTGCAGCGATGCAATCTTGCTTATTTGCTTCTTGTTTGGATGCATATTACCATTGACCCTATCATTGACATTGAAAATAGTGTGTGTAACCTTCACGAGAGCAGTAGAAGGCACGTTTGCAAAATGATCATGGTCCAGAAGGTAAGCTGCAACTTCTCTGAAACCCGTCTCTCCAACCCTCACTGACCTTTTCAGTCCTGGTTGCCCAAGAGCTTTACCGACAAAACCTTTCGGATTGTTTGGTGCATAAGGTTCCTCATCAGTTGGTTTCACAATAGCGACATTTTCCCTGTAGCAGTTTCTAAAATAATATGCACCTCCTAACCCACTCTGAACAGGGATCGGTTCGACGCCGCCTTTAATTGCCATGATAATATCCTTAACCAGTTGTTTAGTTCCAGATAACATATCCGAGCAACCAATAATCTCAATCGGTCCACTCTGATCCCTATGCTGAATATCCCTACCAGTCGGAGAAAGGCAAGGTGTAGATGAACTCCTGTGCAAAAAGTTCCTGGTGAGAAGAAGTGGAGAATCATTTCGAACCACACTTAGATCATTTTTCAAGACCGTGTCGCCGCAAATAAGTGAACTTTCCTCAGTTGGGACATGGAATGCTACCTGTAATTTCCTCTTCACAGTATGTGCATTGTCACTTCTTTCTAATTCCATGCCTAGAACACACCCGGTTTCAGTCTGTACAAATACACGTCTTCTACCAGAAGGCTTTCTTTCCATTTTCTTACTCCCAAAACATTCACTAGGATGCCCTTTGAAGGTTGCAGCCGCCATCTCGTGATGTAAACAGGTGTCGGAATCAGGATACGTGTAAGGAAAAAGAGAAGAGGCAAACTTGAATACCAGCGGCAGAGAGTTTCTTTCTCAAGCAAACGCCCAACTCAGATGCTGGCACTACTTGAGAAGAGTTTTTTCCATGAACAATCATAGTCCTCTACAAAATTGAAAATACTCCAAAGGATCTTACATATGAGCTGGTTACTCGATAAAACAGATGTCACTCGATAAAACCACTACATTGGAGATGCCACCTGACAACAGAACCTAACCAAAGTAAGAAGAAAAACAAATCACTATATGGTTCCAAATAGAGATTGACAAATAAAGGCAAACTTATATAGAAACTCATATGCAGTCATTTGAATTAGTAACTAAAGGATTAAAGGTATCAACCCAATTGATGTAATAGAAAGAAAAGAATTTGATGTATATTACCTTCATCAGTCAAATATGTAAAATGAGTGACATCTTACCTTAGTTACTCCTAAGAAATGAAATCAGTGTTGACTAGAGACAGTGGATATCAGATTAGTGTTAGCTTGTTGAAAAAAAGAAAAAGATGCAAATGATATTTCAAATACAAATCAGAGGTAAATGATTGAATTCGACGTCTAGGAAACCATACCCTGATTGGATCGACCGAGTTCATCAGCTTCCAAAGGGGTATAAGGTGCCTGAGTTTGTTCTATTGTATAACTGTTGATGAGAAAGCATGATGTAATTTGTGTTTCATAACATTGTTTAGAAAGGGGTCCAATAATTTCTTTCATTTTTCTCACTCAACCTAATCACAACCACGTCATGAAATGTGTATTTATTCTAGCTAACCTTTCCTATATGAAATAATCACCTAGAAATAAACGGTTTTTAAACCATTATTCCAACCCATAATGAATTAATTAATAACTAAAATTCCATCTTCCCTAACTACTCAACTAAAGACAAACCGACCATCACTATATAGTGACAATAAATCCTTAGCAAAGGAATCATTTCATCTCAAGATTCAAGTCCTAAATAAATTGATGTGAAAAAAATAGACTTTAATCCCTTGGTTCCTTTTTAAGGTTTTTTATAAAAATAAAAAATTGTTCATTTTCTATATCGTTTTCAAAGTTCAAAGTAATATTTATCATTGTTTTGCCAAAATTATTTTTAACAACGGAGTTCAAATCCCTTTAGATATAGTTGTAAAATTGTCATTAATATCACTTTTAATAGGAATAATAATAATAATAATTTTCCATTCCTCAGATTGTTTTTAACAAATAGTTAAAGATATTAGAAAAATAGATTAGTTAGTTACATCATGATTCATTTCGGGGTAGGTTTGAATAACCTTAAAAACAAGTAACAACCACTAAAATAGATAAGATCTAGTATCATGCAAATTGGTACTATATCCATATGCCAACAAACAAAACTACATAATAATGGATTTGGACCGTCCTTATCTTCATAATAATAATATGGTCCTAACAAACCCGACAACAATAACTGGCTAGGACACAAAAATGAAATCCACAAAAAAATACTAATAGTATTATATTATTGTTAACTATGTAACCAAAAATATATTATTAACTATTACAAAATGCATAAAATAAAAAAGAATTATAAAATTCAGAGATCCACATAACAAAAACAAAGACTTTGCATATATCCCTTAAAAGAAAAAAGACTTTGAATATATATTAAATTAAAATAAAAAATTGTTACTCATATTTTAAAAAATTGAGATATATTGTATGACAAAAGGATTAAATATGTTTTTGGTTCCTATAAATATTTAAAATTTCATTTTTAGTCCTACAAAATAAAATCACATTTTTTCGTCCTATAACATTTTCCTTCAGGATTTATAGGGACAAAAAAACGTTGGCGGAGAATGTTAAAGGGATTAAAAACATTGACATAAAATTTTACAAGACTAAAAAATGCGATTTTAGTTTATAAGGACTAAAAACAAAATTTTAAACTTTTAAAGGGACCAAAATCATATTCTTTTTGTTACTACCAAAAAGATAATAACGTTAATTAAGTAAATAGTCGACATAAATATAAAAAAAAAAAAATTTAGTCTCTACGAAAATAATTTGTAACTGCAACATTGTCCTTTAGCATTTTTAAGGATCAAAGATTCCGACGGAAAATTTTAGAGATTAAAAAGTATGATTTTTTAGTGAATGAAATTCTAAATATTTATGGGAAATTTTACAAATAATATTATTTTCACTTCCCGTAAATAATACAATAATCTATCAAAAAATAAACAATAATACTAATATTCTACTATTTATTAAAAAAATATTAATAATTAATTGAATAATTGAAATGAGATAGAATTCTCGCCTGCTTCATCCTCGTGAATGATCAAACATACAGCAAACTACGCTCCTAGCGGCTCCGCCCATCGTCAACTTTACCTTCTCAATAATATCTATCTGCAAAAAACCAACCTTCAATTCCAATTCAATAAAATACAAACAAATGAAGAAAAAAAATCAAATCAAATCGTTCGATTCGTAAAACAAAACAAAAAATCGATCTGGTGTTCAAATAGTTCTGGAAATCACATGAAATGAATCAAAGATTGAAAATAAAAACCTCGTCGGAGAGAAGTTACGGCGGCGCGTAGAGCGGCGTCTCCGCCGTGAGAGGCGGAGGAGCAGTTCCACTTAGTTAATTCTTGACAGATTATTTTTTGTAATTGTTTTCTTACTATGCGAAAAGGTTTAACTGATTCCTGTATTCTTATAGATTTTAAATTTTAACTATGCTATCAATTATTTCATGACTAAATTATTTTTGTTGAAAAAATATAAAAAATATACTGATACACTGTGGTTCAACAAAGTTAGGACACGTGGGGAAGAAGGGCCCACCCGTGGCAGTATTTGAGATGGATATGTCATTTCATCTTTTCATTTTCCTTCACATTATGTTAAGTCAAAGTTTTTTGATACCGACATGGTAATAGTAATGGGCTATTGGCAATGCCAATGTCAAATGAAAATTGCTTTTTTGACATCAAAGTTTTGCTTAAAAACACATGGAATATATTGAAATATTTCTAATGGTAGTTAATTATTCCTGAACAAAATTGGTGGTAGTTAATTACCGTTGACATCAAAATCGGCTGTAGTTAATTACTGTTGCGACTTTCCCTCTTAATTCAGTACAGTTCACACCCTATTTTCTATTCATCAATCACCTTATATTATCATACTTAAAAAATCTTCTCGAAAATATTTTTTTCCCCTAAATATTGGTTTCAAATCATTAGAGAATGATTGCTAGAAGGTTTCTACACAAATTTGACGTCAAGAAACAGGTAACGTATCTTTTAACCTGTTTACATTGATTGATATTTCTGCAATTTCCTCTTTATGACATGCAGTGCAGCGGTAGTTAACTACCGCTGGGATTTGAATTCAGCTGCAATTAACTACCGCTGGGGACTTTAAACTTTCAAACTTTGAAAATTTGGCAGTGCCACTGCCTATAATTTTTTAATTTTTTTACTTTATATTAGATAGATGTTAATTGAATGTTTTTGCAATTATATGTTGTTTATTTATAGTTATGATTGAGAATGTAGATGATGATTTGATTGAGACAAAATCTAGTTTTTGTCGATTATTCTGTCGAGATCAAAACGCTTAAGGTTGAAGTTTCCGCAAATCTTGAGGCAAGATGAATTGCTCGGTTGGGTACATCGACAAGCAAATAGGGTTTGATTTACAGTTTGTCATAAAAAGATCTTGTGCAATAAGGAATCCAATGTTGGAGTTGGTTTGTGAAAGGAGAGGCGAGAATAAAGTACCGAAGAAAAAATTGAAGCATGAAGCAACGGGATCAAGAAAATGTGGGTGTTTGTTCAAGGTGTGTGGATATGTTAGTAAATAATTGAATGCTTGGAAGTTGGCTATTCTTGATGGAATTCACCACCATGAGATGTTGTCATATTTAGAAGGGCACCTTCTTGCAAGAAGATTAATGGAGGACGACAAAAAGATTGTACGTGACTGATTACTTTTACTCTTTAGTATTGAATAAAATGTCTTAACTTTGCTTTTTGCTCAAAAAAAGAGTTAAAATCACCAAACCAAAATTATTAAATTAAAGGGTTAAATGTGTTTTTGGTCTTTTATTTATATGTCAAATTTCTGTTTTAGTCCCTCTAAAAAATTTCTTCAACTTTTAGTCCTCCAAGTTTTTCATCATTACTTTTGGTCCCTCCTTCAAAGTAAACTCATATGTAGAATTCATATTTTTTAATACAATTTTGCAGAAAAATTTATAATATTATAAGAATCTCTAAAAAAAAAATTATAATTTTTAACAATAATTAAATATGAATTTTTATATTTTTGGCGTTTAAAAATTCATATTTAATTTATGTTTTGTTAAAAAAAATTATTTTATTGGAGTGATTTTTACAATATTATATATATTTCTTCACAATTTCATTAAAATAATACAAAAAATTACTCAAAAATAGGGACCAAAAGTAGTGACTGAAAATTTTGTGGGAACAAAAAGTTGAAGAAATTTTTTAGAGGGACTAAACCGAAAAGTTGGTATATTTATAGGGACCAAAAATATATTTAACCCTAAATTAAATTATTTTCTTCTCTCTACTTTATGGGTCAAATATAGGAGAAAACAAGAAAATGAGTTGCGACTTAAAGAAGTGAAAAGTATTTTATTTTATTTTGGTCTTGAGGGAACCTACATCGTCGTCATCTCCTTTTTTTTAGCAATAATTAGACAAGGCGGCAAATGAATAATGATGAGTTTAAAATCTTAAATCTTTCAGATAAAAAATACGGGTTAAACGAACCGACCCAATAAATACAACTCGTTTAGTCATCACTAATCTAACGAGGTTTTCTTTATAAACCCTAAATATGATTCTATGAAAAAGAATATGATAATTATGATGCAGACAAATGCATTGGTCCAACAAAATAAAGGATTTCTAACCTTTCCTCAAATAAAAGAGAATAATTCTCAATAAATTAAAACGTTGTTTTCATTTCATTTCTCATACAACATTGCTTTGTTTGCATATAAGAAAATAGTATAGCATTCAAATCAATTTCCAATATCTCCATGTAGAAAAAAAGTCTCTCCTATAGTAGAGTTGCTAAAAAGAAACATCTCTTCCATCTATAGTATAGAAAGCCTACAAAGAAAAACCGTTGCTTAAAATATGAAACCTTTCAAAATGAGCAATAAATAACATCCTTGTTAGTCTTTTATCAATTTGTCACAGAATCTCTTTTAAGTTTTTTCAGGTCCCACCCACATAAGCCACAGATTACATATTTAGAAATTGGCTATTTTTCAACCCTTTTGTCTTAATTAATGTTGAATATCGTGTAGTATATACTTTTTCCATTGCAAAAAAGGTTCCTTTCATTAATCATATCATCAGATCTCAAAAACCCTACTTTTCATCAACCTTTATTTGATCACGCATTTGATCATCTTACAAATTCCTAAGACATCCATTTTTAGAAGACCCTACACACATATAATTAATCCCAAATGCCAAAGCAAGTAATGCTACGGTGCTACTTATGTTTGATCGAAAAAGGGTGCTACTTATGTCTTATAAATACTACTAGTATTAGTATATCTTTTAGTATTTTATATTATAAAAAGTAATAAATAAAACGAAATAAGTACATCTGTAAATATAATAAAATGTATTCATAACAAAAGAAAGACAAATGTTTTTTTGGGTAAAAGTATATTGGATACGAGTAAAGAGATATTGGATTTAAAAGTATTTGTTTAATGGTAAACCAAAGATGAGGTTGAATTGAAATAATTCCAACAGTTGATTTTTTTTTTTTTTACGGTAAATATCAATAATGGATATGTCTATCTATTTTTTTAAGTTCTTTTTGACTCAACTATATTTTAAAGATAAATTCTATATAACAAAAAAAAAACCATTTTAAACTTCAAACCTTCAAAAAATAAAAATAAAAACTTCAAAGACTTAGTTTAGTTGTAAAAGATAGATCTTGAATCCGAGAGATGTCGGGTTCGAGTCACATTACTATCTTTAAAGAAAGATAAATGTAAATAGTTTTTTAAGTGTTATTTGAATTCAAATGTCTTTTTTGCCTTAGAGTGAGGTACCATCCGTGACTCCTTAACCTTAAATTTTTATTAGAATGCAAAACATGATTGTGAATAAGTTATCTTTTTAGAGAAATAAACTTATGCCATGTCAATAGCAATAATTTGTTCAATACAATAAGGAATACACATCAAAATCACGAGCATTAACCGTATATTAGTTGATGAAGTTGGCCAATGAGCCACTATATTAGCGTTGTCTCTCAATGAACTCAGCAAAATAGTTAGGACTAAAAATAGACAACGAAAAACTACAACCAAGAACAATAAAACCAAAATAAGATTTTTTTTTTAATTCAAATGAAACCATCGACTACAACCATAACATCTAACTCAAAGATTTCGTTGTTGAAGTCGAACCAACACCAAGAAGGCCCCCTGTAATCGTCAAAGATGGCACGAATAAAACTCCCTTCATCATCACACAAATAATTTTTTAGTGTGCGCTTGAAATGATCTATTTTCACAGTGAATACTAGCTGCATCTAATAGCTTCAGACTTGCCGTGTGTTTGGCTTTCCCCATTGTTTATTCAAACATGGTATTAATTTAAGGTTTTGTATTCTAAGTGTACACGTTAAGACACTCAATTACGATTTTTTTTCATTGAAAACGACAATTTTTCTATTTTTAAAATTTTGAAAACACCACTTTTAAAATAAAATATGCATATGTAATGCTCTACCTTATGCCAACATTTTCCAAAATTTAAATTCTAAACCGCATGGGGATGCACTCAAGCAACAATCTCTACACAAAATTACCATTAACAATGTGAGGAAAAAATTATATAAAAAAAATCCGCATTTTGAAAATTGCGCACAATTATCAGTCCTAGAAAAACTAAAAAACAAAGAAAAATCTCAATTATACATCTGCCTGCTTCTTGCACATTGGTTCGTATCAACAACAACCATTATTAACACAGGGAGCACACCTTCACCTTCCAAGATGCTATTCAATCTGACAAAATTTTCCTGGGATGCAAAACTGAAAAATAGTAAATATTGTACTCCATCCATTTCATATAAATAAATAGTAGGCTTAATTACTCTTTTGGTCCCTTAACTTATTTTTTAGTTTCGTTTTAGTTCCTTAACTATTAAAAGTTTCGTTTTGGTTCCTTAACTTATTTTTTGGTTTCGTTTTGGTCCCTTAATTATTAAAAGTTTTATTTTGGTCCCTTAACTTATTTTTTGGTTTCATTTTGGTCCCTTAACTAATTTTTTGGTTTTGTTTTGATCCCTTAACTCTAATACATTCATCCTAATATAAAGGACCAAAGTGGTTGACGGAGGAAGAGTTAAGGGACCAAAACTAAACCAAAAAATAAGTTAATGAACCAAAACGAAACTTTTAATAGTTAAGAGACCAAAACGAAACCAAAAAGTAAGTTAAGGGACTAAAACGAAACTTTTAATAGTCAAGAGACCAAAACTAAACCAAAAAATAAATTAAGGGACCAAAAGAGTAATTAAGTCTAAATAGTACTACTAGTACTCCCTTATAAAAAAAAAGTACTACTAGTACCGTCATAATATTATTTTTTAAAGAAATTTTAGAGAATGAGTTAGTATTATAAGAAATTTTTTAATTTTTTTTCTTCATGTTTATAAGAAAATATCACAACTTTTAAGATGTAGTTATTATTTAAAAGACTTTTATATCCTTTATTTAATGTTTGTCTTTTTAATATTAGTGAGTGTATTTAATGTTTCACAATTTTTTGAGGATATATTTGTAAAAGTGTTCAAAAAAAATTACACTAAGTGTATTTTTTTTGAAGAATAATTAATAAGTGTATTAGTTTTAATGTTTTTTGTTTTTTTTTCTTATAATAAAGACTGAAGAAAGTATAATTGTTCGATTATTGATTATAGTGTATGGTGAAAACTTGATTAAAAAAAAAGAACTCATCTTATATTCCACATAAATTTTTCGACAAGTGTTAATTATTATTAAACGACAGTAAAAACTTTGTAAAAACATAATGAGCAGAGAAGTAATTTTTTATCATAAAAAATTCATACATTCAATAACTTTATTTTTTTAACATCCCAATAACTTTTTATTGAACAAGTGTGTAAACTATAAATGTATATTTTTTTTTACATAAAACAAACGATATTTATTCATTCAAATTGATATAGTATATTGATGCAATACAAACTCGTTAAAAACAAAAATGATGAATCTATGAACAAACTCACAACATCCATGTTAATAACATAAAACGACAAAGTACATAAGCCTACAAATATGACTATATTAAAATCTCCGGAATAACCATGCCTTCAGATCTACAACGTTGATGACACAAAAGTCATTGGTTGAATCTGCACTAGATCGAAGCTAATCTGACAACCTGAACCGAACAAACAACTGAACAAGAGGGAAAAGACAAACCACGTCGCACAAAGACGACAAACAAAACAGCGTCGCACTAAGACGACGAAATCACAAAAGAAAAACCTAATTCGATGTGAAAATTACTTATTTAAATGAAAGGGAAGGAGAAAAAAGATTTATAGGGTGATTTGGGGTCAAAAATTTATAAATGTATTATTATTATCAAATAATAAAAATTGTATACCAAAAAAACAAATTAAAATGTAAAATAAAAAGATAGTACAAAGATATAGGGTGTGGTCCTTCTTCTAAATCTTGATCCAACTCACAAAAAACAGTACAACTCTCTCTCTCTAAATTGTCTTTGTAGTGTATCTATCTATGAATTGAAAACCAAAGACATGCTTTAACACGTGCTCTCTCTTTCTCTCTCATTCATTATACTTTCAAAGACTTTTCTCTTGACTCAGTTACACTTCTCAAGAGGGAAGAGAGAGAAAGAGAGTTTTAGTTTCTGTAACATTTTTAGTTTTGTTACTACAATGAAAGGGGAAATAAAAATGAAGTCAAAAATCAAATGGGTTGGTTTAGTTGGGATTGTACTTTCAGCTTTTTCAATCTTCATTCACTTTCTATTAGCTAGATTCACTCAACTTAGTGTTTCTGATTATCAATCTTCAATCACTATCTTCTCTTGGAGACCCATCTTTGATAAACCAGATTTTCCTACTAATGTAAACTTTTTTATTACTTTTTGTACCCCCATTTTTTGTTTTTGATTTTGTCATGTCTTATGTTTCTTAAAGTTTTGATTTTTACGAAAAACATATCCCTTTTTTTAAGGGGTTCAGTTTTTTTTTTTTTTGGACTTTTTATTGTACCTTAGAAAATGACAAAGTTGTTGCATTCAGTGTGTAGTTTGAGTATTGGTCATATGAATGTTTTTGTTTCTGTTTTGTTTTTCTGTTTGTTGTTGGAAATTAACACATCACTGTCTTTCTTCATTGGTTTGGATCTGTTGTTTTTTTTTGAGTTTATAAGCTTATGAGATTTTATTCAATGTTTTAATGCTTGTGTGTTATTGTTTTTTGTTTTGTGTATTTTAAGGTTGTTTTTTTGTTGTTGTGTTTTTAAGGTTGTTTTTTTTTTTTTTATTGTTTGTGATGCAGAGTGGTTCATATAGAAGATTATGGGGACAAGTAAAGCGTCTTGAATCTTTGTATCCAGATTCAAATCCAAGAGGGTATTATCCAGGTTAGTTCAACTTTTCATCTTGGTGCTTTTCCTTTTATTCTACTATTCAAATTTAGGATTTTTATGCTGTTTTATTGACCATTGATATATCTTTTGACCAAATTTGTGAACTTTTGGTGGGGGTTTAAGGAGAGGGTTGACTATTTATTTTTCTATTTTTGTCGAATTGAGTCGAGTGTTTGATTCTCATCTGTTTCATGAATGTTTGGAATCACAGTGGCATTGTGATTTTGTTGAAGTTGCAAAGTGTAGCTTTTGCCAAAAGCATTATAGCACATTGTGATTCCGTTCAAACTCCAATATGTAGCAATTTCCGGGAAGATTTTTTTTTTTTTTTTCTAGATTCTTTTGAATCACTGTAAGGATGAATATTGGATTATCCGGTTATGATGCTTTTTATATTAAATTCATGATTAGAGATAAGGACTTAGTTTGATACGTGCGGTTAGCTCTTGCCTCTGTATAGTAAGGAAAAGCCTTTGACCGAATCACCAATTTAATCTTTGAAATTTAGGGGTCAGCCAATTTGATCATTGAAATTAACGAAATTCCATCGTTAGTCCCTGAAATTAATAGCATTCCACCACATTAGTTCCTTCAGATAATAGTAGCGACTAAATGTGATCAATGTTTTTAATTTTAAAAGATAATTTTGGAAATTTGTTAATTTTGCTGATGATGCTTTTTATAATAAAGCAACTATTATGTAAGCATATGCAATGTCATATGAAGCAGTCACACAACACAGACAACAGTAATAATTTGTGAAAATAGAAGCGATCGAATGCGAGCAAATGTGCCGGTGTCGGTGTTTGGTGCCGTACACCGGACATGCTTTCAATCTATAGTGTCAGTGCTTCATAGGCATTGCCTCTATCACACTTATATGCAGTGTCCTCTGAATGAAACTTTGATCAGTATGATTATTTGTTGCCCTGATTTTAGCTTGTCTCAACACTTTTTCAATTAAAATGGGAAAGGGGATATTGTTATACGTTAAGTGACTCTAATAGTCATTTTACCACCGTCCGATTGGAACTACATCCCTTGAGATTATAAGGTCAAACTCTTATCAGAGTTCGTGCCTCATGGACCAACACTTGCATGGGTATTTTATGTCATTTTGTGATGTTTTATATATACGATGTATAATAGTAATGCCAGATCTTTCTTGCTCATAAAATTCTCACTATAAGAATAGTCGGATCTTCACATTTGCTCACCATTCAGTATATGCATTCGGTCTTTTTTCTTGATACAATTTTATCTATGATTTAGCATAATTTAAAACCAGTCAAAGTCCTCGCATATGTCTCTTTCTAATATCTATCTAAAAGGGACAAAAAACTCTTATCTTTCCTGACAGATCCTGGTTCACAATCAAATGGATTTATTTTTGTTCGGATACAAGGTGGTTTTCATGAGATCAGGAATTCGGTGAGGTTATTTATTGTTTAAGGTTCTGTAACATTATATGTTTAAATGACATTCAACTCAATGTGTTTTATCATCTGTTCTTTTTCAGATAAGTGACGTGGTTGTTGTTGCTCGACTTCTCAATGCTACATTAGCAATGCCTGAAATCCAATCAACAACCAGCAGCAAGGGAATAAGGTTCATCATACTTTCTTACAAACAGAACCTTACATTTAACTCTGGCCCTGTTTGGATAAACAATTTAATTAACCACTTATGGCATAAGCACCTATCATATAAGTGTTTATGCATATATAAACTATTTCTGCAACTAAAGATAAAACAAAGGCAAAATATTGTCATATGAGCTATAAGTTCTTTTTATTAACTATCATAGTGAGCTTATGGAAATAAGCTAAAACTAGGTTATAGACATAACATGTCATATGGTGTTTTCATAAGCTTTCTCAAACAGTCTCAGAAGTCCTTATGCCAGTAGATAAACTCAATTAAATCAATCCAAACATGCCCTTAGTCTCATATGCTTTATATTTACTTGCTCTTTTTATAATCATTTTATCCAGCTCGCAGTTCAAGAGTTTTGCGTACCTATATAACGAGGACCAATTTATATTCTCATTAGCAAAAGATGTCAGAGTTATAAGAACTCTTCCAAAATATCTAAAGGGTGCAAGGAGAAAGAAGGAGATTCCATCGTTTAAAGTGCCGTATTCGGCATCACCTTTTTATTACTTGCATCATGTTCTCCCTGTATTAAAGAAGCATTCAGTGGTTGAACTAGTTGTTTCCAATGGTGGATGCTTGCAGGTAAAGACAACATATGGTTCATGTATTAGGTCCATAATTTTTATTTTCATTTTTCCTACCAGTATTCAGATTTTATATCCGCTTGTTAGACACAATGCAGATTTTAAAACTGGTTCGTACTGTGCCTTTATTATATGTACCTATTAATTATTGTTTCTTTTCGCTTGCCCTTTTCTTTCTTCTTTTCAGGCTACTCTTCCTCCCTCTTTCGAAGAATATCAAAGGCTGAGATGTCGAGTTTCTTTTCATGCTCTCCAGTTCCGGCAGGAAGTTCACGAACTTTCTGCTAAAATTTTGCAGAGGCAAGGAAAACTTATTTGTCACATCTTATGATTTTTTCTTCTTCACTTCCATAATATTTTATCCCTACTTTTGGTTTCTGAATGTTTCATGATATAATTACAGGTTACGAGCTCCTAGTCGTCCATTCATTGCGTTTGATCCTGGCATGACTAGAGAGTCTTTAGCTTATCACGGCTGTGCTGAACTTTTCCAGGTATGCAACTCTATTGGTTATAATTATCTCTCTTAAACTCCTCAGCTTTTCGTATCCGAGCTTCAATAATGGTCTTTGAATCTTTGCTAGGATGTGCATACTGAACTAATTCAACATAAAAGATCATGGATGATAAAACGTGGGATTGTCCAAGGGAAGCTTAGAGTCAACTCAGCTGAAGCAAGACTGAACGGATCCTGTCCTTTAATGCCTGAGGAGGTGATGCAAATGGGCCCTAATTTTTCGGTGTCTGTGAATTGGTCGGAGATCGACTCTTCAAACTTCAGTAATTAACGGTTATTATATAATCCACAATTTTGATTTCTTGCAGATTGGTATACTTCTGCGTGCCTATGGATATTCGAAGGATGCAATTATATATGTATCTGGAGGAGAAGTCTTTGGTGGTCAAAGAACATTGATTCCTCTTCATGCGATGTTTGAAAATGTTGTCGATAGAACTTCTCTTAGTACACCTTGGGAGATGATTAAGATCTATGGACAAGAGGTTAACCTCGTTAATCCTCCTCCTGGACCACCACCTTTCGAGGAAGTTAAAAAACTCGCAGCTTGGAAGAATGCAGGACCACGTCCTCGTCCACTTCCTCCTCCTCCAGCGAGACCGAAATCGTACAACATAGAGGGTTGGTGGGGTTGGGTAGCCGAAAGTGATAATGAACCTGATAGCACAGTAATGGAACTGAGGACCAATGCTCATAAGTTACTGTGGGAGGCTATTGATTATGCGGTTTGTGTTGATGCCGATGTGTTCATTCCTGGATTTGACCGTGATGGGAAGGGGCATTCGAATTTTGCTAGCTTGGTGATGGGACACAGGCTATATCAATCAGCTGCGTCGAAGACATTTAGACCTGACAGGTAAATAACTCTATCTTGATTCGATTGATGTTTCTATGCATGTTTTCAATGCATTGAAGCTCAATTTTTATTTTAATACTACTTTAAACATGAAGAAGATTTGTTATTTTAATAGCTTGTAACCATATACTTCTGCTGATGCAGAAAGGAAGCTGCTAAATTTGTAGACGAGATTCGCGACCACATGTATCAAGCAAATCGTACGTGGCTAAAATCAGTTCGCAGGCATTTGAGAAAAACATTAATCGATGGAATAATTGAAGCATCAAGTAAATCAAAACCGTTATCCTTTCTCTCTCATCCAGTCCCTGAATGTTCATGTTTTCGGCATGACTCCTTAGAAGCATCAAAGAATTCTTCCATTCCTTTATCTCTCGGTGTTACTCACCAGTGTCCTGCATGGATGGTCATTAGTCCAGTTTCTCAATCAAAAGATAAGGAAAACGAAGACGATGGTGATGACGATGATTCTGTATCCGGTTTATTCTTTAAACAAAGTGGTGGAAATAATGAAGGTGAAGCAGAAGTAAACACTAAAGAAGAAAATCAATTTGAGGATCAAGAAGAGCTCGAGAGTGGCGACAGATGACATCCAAGGTATTGTGTTTTTGACGGTTCATCGAATAGTCGATAATGGTCACATCCCGGATTCATGTACATAATTGGTTGTTGCTTCCAACCACTGCATACCGGATTTACTTTCAGATGAAGAAAGGAGTAAAGCCTATCCGGTCTTACTATGGAACATGGTTTTCAATTGTGGTTGCAGCTGTGGTTATGCCGCAAATTTTTAAAATGCGGCAAGATGTGGCACTCGTCGAAATTGTGGTAGTGGTGCGTTGTTGCAAAGACTTCAAAATCCTTTATATTGCACCCACAATTGCGGTTGTACACCGCAGTTCAAAATCATTTACTACTAGTAGAGAATAATCTATGTAACATAAAGTCCTTAAATATAAGTTACCTGCTAATTTATTGATAACATATCAGTTTTGGTGTAACCTTGCATGATCCTCCTAGTTAATATATTAGGGTTAAGTTCACTTTGGCTGTATTTTACTGATGTAGCAATGAGAACTTAGCTCCATTTTTGTATCTGATAAGATTAGTAATTCATCCTTTTCATATATTGAATGAAAAGAATTAAAAAATGGCAATGTGGTGTTATAAACTTTCTTTTATCTTTCCTTTTTTACATGTATGAGGGAGCTAGGAATAATGCTTATTTATAATAATACTTGTACCTTTTCATCATGAACATTGATTCTTTTTGAGTGTCTTATGTTCTTCTGGTGGATTCCTTGGTAGCAATCATGAAAAAAGTCATATTTGCTGATGTAAAATGTTGAATAGTATGAAAAGCAATTTGAACCTTTCTCACTAAAATTATAAATGTATGTTTTATTTTTTACTTTTCTCTTCAGTTTCCTTACTTTGATGATTTGATTTTGTTATGGAAGTTTTTAAATCAATCTCCATATTATGAATATCACCATACATGCCTTAAAGTTTTGGTATTTTTTTAAATACCAAAAACATGTATCAAAATCTCACTAACCAAAAGAATTATTTCCTTGGTATCATGCATTCTTGCTACAACAAACCTTGTTGAGGAGCTCAAATGGAAACATTTAGAGAGGCTAATTAAGTAGCAGATGCTTTGGTACATGAATGATGAATCTGTCTAAAATCACCAATTTTGTGATTCATGTATCAAGTAGCAGATTCATGTACACACCATGGGCTCAAAATTCACAAATTTTAAGGCTAAAAATTAAGATTAGGGGCAAAATTGCAGCAATATGTGAAGTTAGATGATAAAAAATTAAAATTTTGACCAAAAATACATGTAAGCCTTTTTGTTTTTTTTTTGTTTTGCCCCTTTGTAAAAAAATAAATAGATATGACTAGGAAATAAAAAAGTATATCCTGGTTTGTACAAAAAAAAAAAAGGTACATCATGAAGAAGTGCATAATTTACATCACAGAAAAAAACAAATCCGCCCATGCCTAAGGGACACTGTCAATACACCATAAAGCTTTATAATATCAAGCATACTTTTAGCCATTAAAATAAAAAAAATACAAGTAGAAGCACAAAACCATTTAAAGTTTGTTTAATAATAAATAGTAATATTAAGCTATTTCCATATATGTTATAGGTTTACTTACCGTCCATTTGTGACAGATTACTTAAATGTGTGTTTGGATTGAAGGTTTAAAAGAGGAAGCGTTTACTTTTCTTTGTTAAATTACGGACTATATAACATGTTTTACTAAAATAAATTAGGTGTGATTGAAGTATTATATAATCATTTATTATGTTAATATGTTAACATTTTAAAAAAACATTTCATAGTGTTTGAAATTTAAAAATGAAAAGTAAATCCTCCCCTCCCTTCCCCTCCTAAACCATTCATTCAAACACACCCTAAGAAAATAATCACTTTTCGCAACAATTTTTTTTATTTAGTAGTAATAGAAATGAAAAGTTTTATAATTTCTGAAAAAACAAATCTGATTTTCATAAAAATAAATAGATGAGGGGGAAAAGTAAATAAGTGATTTTCCCTTATTATACACAAACATAAACAAGTTTTTATTTCAAATAAAAATCTCTGTAAATGATCTAGAGATTATTATTTCTCATAATCACTTTTATTTTAATCTTAGACAAATTGGCCCTTAATATACTATCAAGGACGGCTAATCAGAATAAGCTAAAACTATTATAAACATGATAAATTCTCCCAATACTTACACAAGTGAAGGTGTCATATAACTCCAAACAGGTTATAAATAAGCTCTTCCAAATGCTTATTCTAAAATGTCCTTGTTTCAAAACCAGAATCATGAAATATACATTTAAATCTAGATCTACTCAGCATGAAAAATATAACCTGACCTACCCAATCCCACTTTCCCTTAGCTCAATATCAAAAAATAATAACATTTAAACAGAACAAAATGAACATGAGGAGAATCACTAGCTTGCTTCTCTTCTGAACTTCTTTGGACTCTGTTCAGAATCCTCACTGAAGTAATCCATTCCTGAACATGCCATTGCTTGATTGCTCACAAATTGATTTTCATTACTCTGTAAAACAAAAAAAAAAAAAGATTTAGTATAAGATGATTTTTAAGGAGAAATGAAACAATATGAGACCATGCCAAGTCTGCATCCTTAGAACTGGTAAAGATCAAACCGGTGAGACTTTTGAGTCATAGTTCAACTGGTTAAATTTGTTTAACTACTGTTGAACTAGATGACAAATAAATCAATAAAAAGTATTAAAAAAGTAAAATAATGAATAAAAATTGCAAAAAGTAAAAACCGATTGAACCAACTGCTGTTGAACTGTAGTTTTAACCGCTTCAACCCCGGTTCAATCCAACAAACAGTATAACTGATCAAAACAACTGTGAAATGGCCGTTTCCAGTTAAATTGGTTGAACCGGCCAGTTCAGCTCAGTTTTTAAAACATTGGGTAGGGGTGTTCGGTTAAGTAGCATAATTAAGCGTTTATTATGAGTTTATGTGATAATCACTTAAATACAATAAGCTATTTGTATTTCGATAAATACGTTGAAAAGTAATTTGCATTCTCAGACATTAGTTCATTATATGAGAGTTCATGTGATGATCACTTAAATTCAATAAGCTATTTGTATTTGGATATACATGTTGCAGAATAATTTGCATTCTGACATTTGTTTTCATTGAAAATAAAATTTGAGACAGATGGAAAACAATGAGGGAATGCATACACTATTTCCATATGCTATCTTGAAAAAGTTACAAAAATATACTAAAAACATCTAACCAAGTATCATAAATTATTTTGATAAGTTATTCCAAAAACTTATATAAGTACTTATATCATGTGGTAAACTCAATAAACTCAACAAGGTTTTTCAAACACCACCATCACCTACTAGTTCTAAACTGACCAAATATAAAGCTTAGACATTGGCAATTTCTTCTTCCTTCATCCTTTTTAATGCCTTCGGGTAACACTAGATCATCTAATTCAATCTCTTCAGTATAATAAAAAATCCTCTTAAATAAAAAAAAAACTTTGCAGGGCCATAGAATTAAGAAAAATAACGCATAAACAAACCTTTGAGCTATATTGGCAGGGGGTAAATCCAGTATTTGTTCGTTTACCAACATCGATTTCCACTGAGACATTGGTCTGGGACAAATCTACACCTGAAGATTGTAGCGCTTGGGTGAGAGTACCCAATATTCTGTTTAAACACGAAACCAGTCAACATCAATATTGACATGAATATTATAAAATGTACTCATATTCATTCATGTGTTGAAAAATTAATTTTCTGGAAAATGTATTGTTGCACCACTTATTTTGAAAATTATATGATACATGAAGATGTTAAAAGAAACCAATGTCAAGTTGTCAACTGCAATAAGACATTCTGAAACGAACCCTTGAACATTTTCTTATGTCAAATGTATTTCCTTTTTGTCAAGAACCGAATCGCATGCACAATTGTAAACCAAGTGGCACTCTAATAATTTTGTCGGATGAGTCATATAATTTTTTTTTGGATCAGCGATCATGTCCTAACAAATTGTAAAGAGTAGTTCACAAGACTCAAGCGGGTAAAATGGTGATCGACAAAGCATATGAATGTGGAATGGAAAATTTCAGCAGATTTTCAACAGAAGAAACCTTCTGTCAGATTTAAATAATAAATTTCTTACAACAAATAATACATAGCGCTATGTTGTTAATCTCAAATAGTGGCGTAGAGTGACAAACCCCGAAACTCCTATAGCAGATAGCCGCTATTGTGAAGACTAAACAACAGTGTGCAAACACAGGATACATAAATACTCAAATTAAAGGAGTATCATAGATTCATGCTTAATAGTTAATAATTAAAGAGGCAACAATTTGTTTGTTGTTAATGTCCTTCAAAGAATTCCATTCCCAAGCTACTTCAAAGTTGTCACCAGTCGGCTTAAATTAACCTTTATTCTTGGAGGTTGGTGTTTCAGATGAGTAGGATGCCATGGTTCTGATCAATGTTCTCACAGGAAACTCAAAGATCAGAGAAAAGGAAGCCAAAACACAGAGAATGAATAGAGGAGAAACAGGAGAAATATAGGCTTTCTCAGTTCGCAGGAAGAAGAATGGCTTCCCTTTGCAGTTTGCACACGGAAGAATGGAGCTTCGCAGAAGAAGAGTCGCACGAAGCAGGGGGAGAAAGAGCCACACAAAGCAAGCACAAAATGAGAAGAAGACGTGAAGAATAATAAAATATAGGTCACTTAAAATGACCTGTATACCCTTAAAAAATAAAACAGTTAAGACCATTGGGTATTCGAGGGATTTCACCCGTTAAATCCTAATTGCAGATGCGCAGGAGCGATGGGGATGCAATAATGATGTGATAAAGGCGCGATTTGTGGCCACGACCGACACACCTAGTGAACGCGTCACAATGGACCACATTGCTGCCCTCGAGTCTGTGATAGCGCACTATAGCGCTGCAATTGACAACATAGACATACGGTATACCAATGTTGTCAATCGCGGAAAACAGATTTGTTCAAATTCCACAATGTTACAATGCTATAGCCTCTATTTGACAACACTGCAATATACAACAATGAAGAGACAATCCTACTGGCTACTACTGCTGCTGTTAACCATTCCAACATTATGATTGAATGGCTTAAAAACTCACAAACATAACTGAAAAATAGAATTATGATAATCTAAAAATGAAGACAAGAACATTAGCATTTCCTGTTGCAACACACACAAAATGTGTTCACACTCTCTCAATAAAGTAGTTTCAAGCACATAGTTAACATGAAATCAGGCAAGAAATACTGCTCTAAATTTATCAAAGAAACTCACCTTTGAGAGTAGGCACTTGAGATGCTATCTGATTCTGATCCACTATCAATTTTCACCTCCTCTTGTTCCTTCAATGTATTATCTGAAACAATATGACTGTCCTTGTTTGGTTTGCTAAGCCATACTTGAGGCTGGAGATTGGAAGCCATGTCAGGATTAGATACAGGCAACTCCAGCATCTGTTGAGTCACCATACCACCGCTAACAACCGGATCAAACATGTCCAATCGCATTTGCATGGTCAGGGGAACTACTTCTGTGGATGAACCAGGGGTGCAACCCTTCTGAATAGTTGTGGTGGGGTCAGACACTATTGGGTTCTGTACATTTTTAGGAAATGACGGAGAGACGTTATTTTTTCCATCAACAGACCCATTTTGAATAGCTCGAGAAGGATCTGTAGTATTTTCGGAAGGTCCGTGATGATTTCTCTGAACAAAAAAAGTTGAAGACAATAAAATTTAGATGAAGAGCCAGTGCTATTATTTCAAGGCTTGACGTTGCAACTAATCATTGTGAGAACTATATCATTGAGGTTGCCAAATGCCATAAAAAGGCAACCCGGTGCACTAAAGCTCCCGCATACGCAGGGTCCGGGAAGGGGTCCCACCATTTTTGGTGTATTGTACGCAACCTTACCTTATTTTTTACACAAGAGGCTGTTTCCAGGACTTGAACCCGTGACCTTTCAGTCACATGACAACAACTTTACCAGTTGCGCCAAGGTTACCCCTCAGGTTGCCAAATGCCATAAAATGGTAAAATCTTATGCACCACGGAACTTAAATTCAATGATAAATTTTATGCACTTGACATCATGAAACATGGCATACAATCGAATATATTGGCATGATGGTGACAATATATGCAGCCTTGCTTAGTAGGAATAGAGGTTGGTATTGTTTCTTTTGCATTTAAATCAGGAATAAAAAGAGTATATAAACATAAATTCTCATACAATTAGACAATCACAAGTTTCATAATGTCATACAACTTAGCGTTTCAAGTTAGAGTGTCATGACAAGATCAAATTTTAGATAAGTTTTGTCAAAGGCAAATCGTAAAAAATAGCGATATGTTCAAATTCCACTACGCTACAATGCTATAGCACCATTATAACTGCTAACTGACAACACTATATGAAAGCTCATATCACAGAACAGTAGTTTGTTAAAATTCTGCTACGCTATATCGCCACTCTAGCCGTTATTTGACAACATTTTTTAGATATGAGGCTGCATCATTTGAATCCGAACAGTTCCTCATATAGGAGCAAGTTGAGCTGGATTCTAGCTTATAGGAGCTTCTCTACTAAAATAAGTTCTTCACTTACATAAATGCCCATATAATCTTACATATGATTATGTAAAACTTAAATGAGTAATTCACTTTACAGGGTAAAATAACTAATCTCAACCCATATACTAATCAATCAACGGTTGATATTCCAATGCATTCATAATTTGTTATGCACGCACACATAATATCATCCATTGCTTTATTCATCAACAATTGCATTTATAAATGTACTTCACTCACAAATGCATAATTCTATGGTCATGCATTGGCAATCAAAGTAAAAATTGAACACAGACACAGATCCAAACAACTTTACCCATGGAATTAATTTAGTTGGCTCCTGATTCCATCCTTCATAAGAATGTTCATAAATTTGTAACTTTTCCTGTAAGAAATGAATATACTCAATAACCTGTACATAAGACAAAAACAAAGGACAATAAAAATCAAAATTCCCAATTTAATTTACAAGAATATAATTAATCATTAAGATGTATACATGAAGCAAATGATTGAATCAAGTACCTCCAACAAAAATGAAGCTTTATCTCTTTTTGAATCATTTTCAGGAATGAGATCTCTCAAAGCCTGAAATCTGTCACACAAAATATATATTTATTCAAACATCCAATCATTACCTATGAAGCACAAACACAGACATCAGTCACGACACTGACACGTAGAGACTGATAGTAATTTAAGTGTATATTTGGTTTCACATCTAGATGGGCCAATCATTACCTATGAAGCACGAACACAGACACCAGTCACAACACTGACACGTCGACGCTGATAGTGATTTAAGTGTATGTTTGGTTTCACATCTAAAGGGGCCAAAATTGATTCTAGAAGTTTATAATTGATTCTAACATATGTTTGGTTGCTCTTAAGTATAATTAATTTTGCCTCCAGAATTGATTCTATTAGAAGCTAAAAATTGAAGCTTTTGATTATATAATTGATTTTAACGCTTTTTGTTCAACTATCCAAACATAAATAACTTTACCTTCAACTCACTTTTAGCTGGAATCAATTTTACACAATCAATTCACTCAAAACCAATTTTTGTCAACACAAAACCAAACATATACTAAGAAAATGACATAATTGAATGTAATTACATGTGTCAGCGTCAGACAAAGACAAGTGTCAGACACCGGACCATGCCAAAGTGTCGGTGCTACAGAGATCATTGCTAAATTACTAAATATTAATATTAATATAAGAAAAACATAAAAGTTTCACTCAAAATATAAACATAACACAACAATTAATTTAAAAAAATAATCTTATTTCTTATAACATTTCAACATGAAAATTAACCTTTCATTGATTTTACTTCTTCTACGCTGCTCAGTTTCTGAATGCTTAGAACGATGAGGGTTAGCCCTTTTCCCTCTGATGGGTTCATCCACCTTCACTGCCAAGTCACAACACAAAAATTGCATTTTTTTTACATAAAATTGAATTGCAGAACACAATTAAAATGGAAAAAGATAAGAAATTTGAAACACCCATTAATCAAGGAATTGTGAATCATTGTTGGGTATTGTAGAGAGAGAAAAAGAAGAGAGAGTACCATTGTTGTTGTTGTTGATAGAGGAAGATGTGTTTGGTGTGAATATGTCTTGATCGTCATCATCATCAACCAATTCTTCATCTTGATGGCCTTTAGCAGACCTAGCCATTTTCCTTTTCTTGAACAAATTTTCTCGAGAAAATCCAAAGTTAGAGAAAAAAAAAAAAAAAGCGTTAGCTTAGTAATGTGTGCATTTGGTTATTTTTATTTATTTTATGATTTTTACAAAAGTTATTATTCATTTTTGTATGTTAAGCCTCCGATTTCCGGTTAAAAGGGGAAAAAGTTACATCATTTCTTTCATTAAGAAAGTAAAAAAACGTAAAAAAAAAGTTTGAAAATAATTATAAAATAATGATAGTGGTGGAACTTATTTAGTGGTAGGATTTATTGTTTATTTTTGATAAACGAAGATCCTAACTTGAGGTGAAAAAAATATGAACGTTTGGTCCTAAGGTAAGTATAGTATGAAAAAATTGTTTTAATCAGAAATCGACTTCTAGTTCTTTCTAAACAATTTGTCTTTTGTTAGAATTTACTAATCGTCCAATCACTTTGTTACAAAATTACACTATGATGACTATAAAAAGAATTACATTTTAATGGAACTAGACTCAAGATTATAGAGTTTTTTTATACGAAAATCATAGGGTTAACCTTAAAAAAAAATATAAATGCTTTAATGAGATTTAAAAAGAGAGGTCTTGGATCCTGATGTTACGGAATTGAAGTTCGTACGTCTTTGAAGAAAGATAAATATAAATATATTTGTAAGTGTTTTTGGGTTCGAAGCTTTTTTGTACTTTAGAATGTAAAATTTTTCTCTCAAACTTAAATTTTTGTTATGTAAAAAAAAAGTGAGTAGTTTTTGGAATAATTTGCATTACAATCCCATTCATATTGTGGAAGCTACTGGCTATGTTTGGGCGGTTTTTTTTTACTCGGATCAGATTGTCCATCAGATCTCTATCCCTTATTTGATTACTTTTGGTGTTGGAATTAGCAACACTAGATGGTCTTGTCCTGCATGCAAGTCCTACTCATACATACAATTAGCAGCATTGAGTTTGGGAGCATTTGTGCAGCTTGAATTCCCTTATCAGCATCCCATGGGATGTGAGAGGTAGCATTTTCTCTTACTCTAACCATAATCCATTGCTTCTTAGGATGAATGGCAAACCTAATAGAAGGACACATCCTTATCCTTTTTGCTTTGAAACTTCCTGGATTGTGCACGAAAATTACCAACAAAATGTGTAAGATGCTTGGATGTTAAGGCATCTTCAGGCTCGTTTGTATGTGTTCAAAAAGCTTTGGAGAATGGTTCTAGTAGCATTAATGGGATTTTTTGTCTAACTAGTTATTTCCTACCCAATGTAAGAGTTGTATTGTGGAATCCAGCTACAGAAGAATTCAAGGTTGTTCCTACCAGTCCAATTGAGTCTGTACCATATATAAATGTTGATATCGCTAAACATGGTTTTGATTATGATTGTGTTATAAATGACTATAAAGTGATTCAACATGTATTCTGTTTTCCGAAAAATGATATTGATGTGATGTTGCTAGAGGATGCAACTTACGACTCTTTTTGGGAGATATACAGCTTAAAAAGTAACTCATGGAGGGAACTTGAAGTTGATTTCCCTGTCGGTATTGAAGAAAAAGGAGTGTGTCTAGATGGAGTGTTTCACTGGTGGGGTCAAAATGAATTTATTGATGATAAAGATGATAAAGCATATCTTTTGTCCTTTAAACTAAGCACTGAGGAATTCGTTGTAACACCCATACTCTTAGGAGAAGATAGTTTAGACTTTGAATATTTTTGGAGAGACTTGATGGTGTTAAATGGATCAATTGCTTTGATTTAAAACTATTCAAATGTGGATACTTTCCATATATGTTCGACCATTGTCTTGTATTTAGTGTCCTACTTACAGGAGATGGATTTTGGGACAAGTCTATAATTTACAAAGAAAGTCTTCTTTCAATTAGAGAAATAAATATGTAATTCTTTTCTTGTTTCCACCCGAATCATATGATAGTGGTTATTATGAATTTACCTTGTACTCAAAGAGGTTGGTCTTTCAGTTGTGCATGTCATAATATATATATTTTTTAAACAAATCAAAATGGAACAAATTGTTCAAAGGCTAGGTGATTCACCCCGCACAAGGTGTCCTAAAAGTGATGAAACACCCAAAGTCAAATACAAACCACAGACACCTAAAAATGATGCCCCCTTCACAGGTAAATAAAAAATTACATGATGTCCATACAAAGAAGTGGGTGTCTCCACCAATCATGAAATCCAAACGTAATAGGAACAAAAGTCGAAGGAAGAACCCATTTATTGCAGTGGATGTTGCTTTATCTATTTTGTTTAGATGGTCACTCTCTTCATACTTTCTAGAATCGCTATTATATTTCAATTCATAAAAAGCAACGCATGCTAGAACAAAAAACATATAGCATTTGAAATGTACCAAAGATCATGGACAATTATTTGAATAAAAGGACTTGTTGAATCTAACTTGCAGAAACTTAGTATCAACACGAAATACAACATTTTTTAAGTGGTTCCTTTTAGTGCAATAATCCATGGAGATAGCCTTATAGGAAAACTTTGCTCATTCTTGGTTTATTTTTATTTTTTGTATGAATGAAAATCTAAAATGGTTTTGTGGATTTATTTATATTTTATGTAATTTAGGATGTGCTTTTATTAATATAATTATTTGCAATCTTGTATTACAAGAGTAAGTAAAGTGATCATTATTTGTTATAGGGTTTACATATTTTGAATTTTATAATCCGAAAACCCCTTTTTAAGTTGGCCTTTAAATTTTAGAAACCGAAGAAAGAATAGAGTGGAAGGCTAGCCTCTGCATCAATAATTTTTTTTGTTAATTCTTAATCCCCTCTTTAAGTGTGGCCTTTAAATTCTTATGTCCATCACCATCAATATTAAATCAAAATTAAACATTGATAGAGACAAATTTTTGGGTTACGAAAATACTATTTGTTCAGATTATAAAATTCAAAATATGTAAACCTTATAATCAAAATGCTGAGACAATACAATCTAAACCGTTTTCCCCTAAATTCTTGGCACATGAGGAGTTATAAGATAATTCAGGTTTTATAATCTTAAAAATAGGAACACACCCTACTATTTAGGGTGTTTAGATTATAAAATCTGAACTATTTATTTGTTCAGATTTTATCTGAATCGGTGAAAATCTTTTTTTTTTTTCATCAAAAAATAGGAGAAAAACTTTTTTTGGATTTTAAAATCCAACAATCTCCAAGAGCATATAGAAAAGAAAAAAAAAAGATGCACGAGAAATGGATAAAGTGTGAAAAGTAATATCCAAACAAAAACAACACTTGATTGTAGCCCATAAAATATTAGAAACAAATATCTAACATATTTTACGTTGTCGGATGAGTCAAAACTGAAAAAGATTATGTAGCTAGTTATTCCAGAAACATTTACTTTTGTTAAAGTATATTGTAATCAAATGTCTGATAAACTCGCAGGACGGGATTTATAGTTTAACATCTAATGGTAAACGAAATAACACCTATGACATTTTTCTAGGGTAAAATAATATAACATCTACAAGTTTATCCGAGAGCTTATGAACAAATGGTGAATTTGGATAGAAAAATGCTCTTATCCTATTGAGCTTTGCTCACTCTCACATGAAAAGATAAAACTATCCTTGTGTAACTTAAGTCACGTTCGATACATACAACGTGAGTTAAGTCACGTTGAATTCAGTGTGAGTTAAGTTTCACATTATCAGAAACATAAAGTCACTTTGTTTCAAATATTGTGTGGGGTCCACTATGTGGGACGTAGCCGCCTGGAACGTCATCGCATCCACATCATCACTATTCCTGATCCTCGTGCCCCTATCACCGTCTACTATGATGAGGGAGCTCAGCGGCCTTTTCGGCGCGTGCACTTCTGGTACTCGTCTCCCTGCCTCCTTTAAGTCTGTTTGGTCTCTTAGACATATCTACACAATATTTTTAAAAGTAACAAATAAATGATTTTATTCATAGGGATACTGTGTCATTTCTAAATATTCAACAATAACAGTTAAATTTCAGCAGTGTCCTTTCAATCTTTAAACAACCACAGTGCACTCAAACTCACAATTATCAACATTAACAATCCAATTTATAACCAATTACATCATTAACAATGCAAAAAACAAACAAATTTACATTGAGACATTTTATCAAACATCTAGAGTTCAACATTCAATCAACGTAAAATCTAACAATTTCTAAACCCTAAACTATCACATTGGAGTGAAACTTACTCTAAACAACATATAAACTACAATTTCTAACATATTTGACTATTAACAATAAAAAAATATAACATGCAAATCAACCCTAAAAATCTAAAATTTAACAATTTCCTCCAAAAACTCTAACATTTAAACAAAAAAAAAGCCAATGCAAAATCATCATAAACACTTACTTGATGTGGGGTAGAAGTTGACGTTAATTAATTTGCTCAAGATTGATGAAAATCGCACAATTTGATCCCAAAATCTTATGGCTTGGTTTGAAACAAAGTGACTCTCTGTTTCTGACAATGTTGTTTAGAGTAAGTTTCACTCCAATGTGGTAGCTAGCTTAGGGTTTAGAAATGGTTAGATTTTACGTTGATTGAATGTTGAACTCTAGGTGTTTGATAAAATGATTCAATGAAAATTTGTTTGTTTTATGCATTGTTAATGATGAAATTAGTTAGAAATTGAATTGTTAATGTTGATTATAGTGAGTTTGAGTGCAATGTGGTAGTTTAGAGATTGAAACGACACTACTGAAATTGAACTGTTGTTGCTATAGTTAGAAATAACACAATGTCCCTATGAATAGATATGTCCGAGAGACTGGACTGACTTAGAGGAGGGGGAGACGAATACCAGAAGTGTACTGGCCGAAAAGGACGATGCACACCCTCATCATGGTAGACGGAGATAGGGGGCATGAGGATCAGGATGAATGATGATGCGGATGTGACGATGTCCCATGAGGCTACGTCCGAGATAGTGGCCTCCACGCAACATCAACATCAACATGATGTGTATTAGCTTCAATATGAGCAGGCTCAACTGCAGGAGGGCGAGGCTCAACAACAGGCTCAGAAGGAGGAGGCCGGACCAGAGAGTTTTTTCGGGGGCCCTACTGACTTGTCGCTTCTACCGAGATTCAGTAGCCACATGGTATGTAGACTATGGAGCGACACCGAAGTAAGTATAATTGTTTAATTTTATTTTAATGATATGACAACTTATATGTTAATTGCTAAGATTTAAATTTTTATGTTAAAACATTTAAATTACGCATCAATTTTGTCAATTTAAATCACGCGTCAATTTGATTACTTGTTAATTTAAAGTACGCGCCAATTTAAATTATGCGTCAATTTACTTTTATGATTAAATATTTATGTTAAAATGTTTAATGTTTATTTTAAATAATTTTTTTTATGATTAAATTGTTATGTCTTTATTAGTTATTCAAAAGTTTATATTTTTAAAGGTTTGTTGTTTGTTTACTTATTTTGTATTTCAATTTCAGATGACGCATAAGGTGACCATTTCCTCGAATGGGAAAAATCTTAAGGCTAAGAGCCTGACAGTCCCGGGACAGGGATAAGGACATACATGGTTCTGGCAGCGGGTGAATGCATTCGGTCTTACCTCGTCCTTCAGACTGGGTACGAGAACATCAGTCATGGCCTAATCATCGCCCTGTCATATAGATGGCATGCAGAGATCAGCAACTTCCATCTGCCCGTTGGGGAGATGACCGTCACACTAGATGATGTGGCGTGTCTTCTAGACATCCCCATCATTGGGAGGATCATTGGTGAGGAGGATATTATCTACAAGGATGGTATCAAGTTGCTGTAGTTTGAGCTGGATTTTACAGAGGCAGAGGCTCAAGATGAGGTGACTAAACATTGGGGTGGGTATGTCAACATAACTCACCCGAAGGAGTCGTATGACAAAGTCCTCAATATGTGTAATCAGTTGGAGGACCCTGGTGATGAGGAGGAGGCGGAGGAGCGGGAGATTGTTAGGACCATGTGCATTAAGGCATTTTTTTTGCTCTTGGCTGGCCTTACCATTTTTGCCAACAAGAATAGCAAAAACGTTCAACTGATATGGCTGACGGCGTTGCAGGACTTGGACACAGTGCGTGAGTGGTCCTGGGGCGGGATGACACTTAATTTTCTCTACTCCCAAATTTCTCTTACTACATACCGAAGATTAGCTCCGTTGGTGGTTACATGACCTTAACTGAGGTAATTTTTTTCTCTATTTTCTATGGCATATCATAAATGACTTACGATATTATTGTGGATGTATATGTGTCTGTATTTGTTTGTATGATACTTGTGATGATATTATTATGTCTCTTTGTGTTTGTAGGGATGAGTTTTGGAGCACTTCCTGAAGCAGTTTCCGAGGAAGCTTGTGAATGACTACGATCGTGCTCAGCCACTTGCTGCCATATGGAAACCCATGGGGTTTTTATGATCCTAGACATTACCGAGGCCTCGTTGATCTGATGGTGAATACTGGTGTCATCTGGAGGCCATACGAGGATCGATGAGACATCACGCCTTTACACGACATCTGCTTGTACTCCAGTTAGATCATGGTTGGCAAAGACAAGATGTGCCTTCACTTGCCTGAGCGGGTTCTTAGGCAGTACGACTATTATCGGACCATTCCTAGATCTCCTACGACGGTTGGGGCTCTTGAGTCAGGGGATGTGGTTGTGGCTTTTCAAGATTTTATGGTCCATGTCCTTACCCAGGCGCAGAGGGGTCGACAGACAAGGGAGAGGAAGCCATGGAAGTATGAGGAGTGTAACACCCTAAGACCCCGACTTCGAAATTTTAAATATAAAGTAAATTTATTAAATAAAAATAGGTGTTACACATGCTCAACATCAATGCAATCTTGTAATATAAACATCTCAAAATAGCAGCGGAAATAGTTTTTCAAACCTAACGGAATAAAATAGGTTTTCAACATTCAAAACCAAGTCACAATTATAATACTTCAAACTCCAAGAAAAATGTGTAACCAATTGACCACCCCGACCCTACATATTTATTCGCTAATAAAATAAATATGACGGAAGAAGCTTACATTGCCACCTCCTAAATCACCCCGCAAATTATTACTCTTCAACCTAAGTATATGTACCCCATGAGTATAGACACCATAAAACACAACAACAACAACAAGGGGCGAGAAATATAATTCATAACATCAGGCTATAGAAAACACAAACATCATTAAATACTAATGGTATTCAAATCATCAATGGATACAATCGTCATCTTAGTTTCATTATTATATACGTTGTCACGTACACTTCATTCCACAATATACACACCAAGTTCAGACATCATCGTTTATATGCAGATGTACTTCATTCCTAAGACCTATATGCATGTGGTACCACACCTACTCATCGTTTATTGTATGTCAGAGTTGTGTTACTGAACTTACTCTCATCGTTCCCTAATAATGATTCTATATGCATGCATAAAGACAGACCCACCAAGTAATGCACATTAACACATCATCAATAACTCACGTCATAACGAAAAAATCCATATCATCATACACATCATCATAACAAGGTATATTTCGTCGTTACTCATCGTTAAAAAAACAAGGTATTATCTCATCGTTACTCATCATTATAAACAAGGTATTTCTCATCGTTACTCATCATCATAAACAATATATAACTCCTCGTTATTCAACATCATAAAACAATTATTAACTCATCATTATCGACATCATAAATAAGTATTATCTCATCTTTATATAGCACATCTTCAATTATCACATCTTTATATAACACATAGTCAATTATTTTATTATTTACACATCGTTAAATAACACATCAATTACACATCATTAATCAACACATCTTTATATAATACAAAATCCTACATCTATAGACAATAGTACACGTGACATCTTTATTTTCTTTCTAGCATTTATTACACATCTAACAAAAATGTTGCACTGGAATTTGAAGGTGAGAAAAACACAAGAAGGGGGGTTGAATTGTGTTGGATTTTTCTTCTTTTTCTCCTACTGAAGTCACTGGTCAGAAGCAGTTAGATTCCAGCTTATGAAGTGATGTTCATATTCTAAATGCAGCGGATAAACACAGAGAAAGAGAAGAGAGACACAAAGCAATTATACAGGTTCCTTCCACAAACCGGAAGTAGTCATGTCCCCCTTGCACTTCCAAGGAAAGTTTACTAAAATGTAATATCTGATTACAAATGCTCACTGCTAAAACTAGCAAGAGACTTCAAATGCTCAAGCACAACTGCAAGAGACTTCCTGTGCTCCTGAACACAATCAAGAGACTTCTATGCTCAAGCACACCTGCAAGAGACTTCTAATCAAACAGAATTACAAAGAAAAATGTTTGAAGTTGAACACTTGATATAAAATCAGCGGTGTTCACAATACAAATCAAATACAGACTCTTAAGACTCTAGAATTTCTAAAATATGAACTTTGATAAGAAATTATAAGTGAACTTTTGATGCAGAACAATTTCAGCAGAGGTTTGACGCTTTTAAATTGTTGTTGAGTCTCTCACAATTCTCAAAGTCTTCACTCCTTTATATAGAGGTGTGAGAGAGACGTTGTGAATTGCGAGCACATCAAAAAGAGTCGTTTGAAGCTTTGATCAATCACCAATGATCTTTTGCCTGATATGGTTATTGTCCTATGAAGGATCAATTTCAAATGCATTCCAAGTCTGAAGGAACATTGTTGCAGGCGTAGCTGTTATTCTTGTCTTGTAGCAGAGACATACTCTGTGTAGTGGAGGTAGTAGTTGTACACTTCGTAGAATTGTACTTTGTCAACGCTCTTCAAAGAACAAGCATCAAATGCCTTCAAATCCATTTGAATTAGCCGTTGCTTCACTTCTTCTAGTCTTCTGCAATGCTAGGCATGATTAAAATCCATGAACAACCTTAGAAGCTTTAAATTTCTCATCTTCTGATGAACTTCAGCTTCTGGTGATCTTGTTTCTAATGAACTTGCTTCTGATGACACGTCATCACTTCAGGAGCACTTAGACTTCAGGAGCACTTTACTTCAGATGCGTAAAGCTTCATATACTTTCTGATTCCATTGTTCTCATTTGTTCTTCCAGTACCTAAGCTTTAAGTAGACACAAAATTTTGTCTATGGTCCTGTACACTTGAACAAATATTAGCATATCCAATTGACAATTTTTAATACCTTGTTATCATCAAAACTTTAAAGAGGTAGTGTTAAACACATTTTGTTCCAATAATCTCCCCCTTTTTGATGATGACAAACATTAGTATTTAAAAATATTCAATTGTTGTTAATCTAATTAACAAGTTGACTATTAGGGTATGAGATTTGTAAGCTCCCCCTGAGTCCAATAATACTATAAGGTGAGGTTTGTAAGCTCCCCCTGAGTTCTATTTTTGTTAATTAAATTCGTAAAAAAACGTAATAACTCTCAAAATAATCTCACATTAAAAAAGACTAAGAGATGAGAAGAAGGTCTTATTAATTTAAATTTCTTGAAGTTAAATTAATGGGGCTCAGAGCCTTTAAATACTATACATCTACTTCCCTTTTTGTCATTAACAAAAAGTAAATAAATAAAGACAAAAAGAAGAGATGAGAAAAACAAAGTGAGAAAATATAATAAGTAAACATAAAGTTCAGAAGCAGTTTTGTATTTGGAAGCACATGAAATGTTCAGAAGCATGAGTCAAAAGAAGTAGTTCAGAAGTAAACATAAACAAAGATACAAACAACATAAATAAAACAAGCTTTAGGTGTGCAACTAAGGTTGGGCTTGTTTTTGGAACATCTCCATCATCTGTTTCATCATCCTATTTGTTTCTTCTGCTTGTTCCTTCATTTCGTTTTTGAATTCATCATTGCTCTTGATGAGATTCTCTCCTCTAATTCTGGCTTCTTCCAGCTTAGCTTTAGTAGCAGTCTTGTATTCCAACAGTAGTAGTTTCTGCTCCAGAAGCTCTTTCTTTAGTCGTTTGTTCTCTTTTTCCAGAAGAGTGTTCTTTTGCATAAGTTCCAGTTCAGTAGAGGCTTCCTTGAGATTGATCTTGTTTAACTAGTTTAAATCCAGCTCTCTTGGGTTTATACTTGATGGAATGAAATTAGTAGCATTCCTTGCTCTTAAGCACAAAGGAGTTCGCACCCAAGTTTTCAGAACTTTTACTTCTTGCAGATTACAAACAACTCCTTTCAGCCATTCTTGAAGTTTGGTCTGAGTAATGTCTTGAGCATCAAGGCATGTTCTCTGAAGTTCAGTCAAGACATAAATTACTCTTTCTTGTAATCTCTTCCATTGCTTCTCATAGCTGTCTTCATGAGTCAGATTGTTCATTGCTTGAACCAGATTGTTCAGCTCCTAAAAGATATTTTCACACACATTTGCTAGAATAGTTAAATCTAGAAACAAGGTGGGTGGAGAAGGGACATTTGTCTTGGCAGGAGCAACATATTGAATGGCCAGGTTAGAGTATGAGGGTTGATCATTTATTGAGGTTTCAGGTTCAGTAGAAGTGTTGGTTGTTGATTGTTGGTCAAGTATGACTTGTTCAGGGACACTTAGTTCATGAACAAGTTGTTCAGGAACAACTAGTTCAGGAACAGGTTCAGAGATGAGAACAAAATCTAGGTTGGTTGAAGAGGCCATTTCTTGGTTACGTTCATGTTGTTGGGGGCTTTCTGTCATAACTTCATTAGAAGCTATGTGAGAGGTTTTTTCTAAGTTTGACACATAACCAGGTAATTCACCTGAGTAATGAATTATCAGGTCTGGAATGATTGAAGTTTCATGTGTTTCAGCTGTTTGGGTTGGAAAGTTGGGTTCAGATGATGATACATCAATGTTAGCAATATCTGTCCCTGTGTGATCATCAGTACTCTCTGTATCAGCAGGAATAGATTGACTAGGCTCAATCATAGGTGGTTGTAGGGGATGATCAGCAGGTAGATTTTTGCAAGCATCGATTCTCCTTTGTTGCATATCCTGTAACCTTGCTTCAACAGAAGGATACATAGGCACAAAGGTATCGCTTATTGGCTTTTTATGAGTTTTGGATGATGGTGATGGGGATAAAGCTTTGTTGAGGTTGGTGTAGACTCTTTTTAGAGGTATATCATTTGTATCAGATGAGATTGATAAAGATGATGAGAGGGAGGCTGGACTAGACCTAGTTTCAGAGGATATACTAGATTCTATTGTAACTATTTCAGCAGCAGTGTGAGAATTAGAATTACCTTCAGGAGCTTCTGAGCATCCAGCTTCCTCTTGTGCAACCTCAGTAGCTTCCATCATATTTCTACCCGCACCTCTTGAATTTGTTACTATTACTTAAATCATTAAACACTACTCATCTCACTAACTACACCTCTCATATTCTTAACCTAACAAATTCTCCTTATTCCAAAATTGCCTTTGCTGCCTCAATATTCTATTTTAATTTTATTCCTTCACTAATAATATTTTAATAAACTACTAATATATACTAAGACAACAAAAAAACCCACACACCGCAATTATTCAAATAAAATATACCAAAAAGACACTAAACTCGATAAAATAAATAGATAATAAAAATAGGGCATTACATCAAGTCAAGTTCCATTTGAGAAATTTGAAGTGAAATGTGGTAATCTTGTTGAGAAAGCATACGAGTCTCAACAAAAGTTGGTTGAGATGGAGAGTGAGTGTCAAGCTAATGTGGTGGAGGAGAATCCCCTAGTGATGAGTGTTGGTCTCTACCTGAAGTCTCAACAAATGGGGTCTGAAGAACTCACTCATGTGCAAATAAATACATATCCTTCTTTTAGGTGGGAGAGCTTAAATTCCAAAGGTTTAACTGTGAGCGCATGGGAGTATCTGATTCTTTATGCCAAATTCATGGAATTCCTACCAAACAAGAGGAAGAAGAAGGATGACATATTTTTTCTATCATTTTGGCCACCTTAACAGTGGTTGAAGCGTCAAGCTTGATGACGTAAAAAGAAGCGCTTGATGGGAGGCAACCCGTCCTTTTTCCTGTTTTGTTATTTGTTTCTGTTATTTCTTTTTGTATGGAGTCAAACTTGAGAAGTGTCTGATTATGATTTTATGATTCCCTTGTTTTGTAATGCATCTGAGCTTGTTTATTATTAATAAATTGACTTTTCTTGAAATTTACCAGTTTAGTAACAAAGATTTCATCAAAGGTTTGTCAAAAGTTCAAAGGAGGTAGTGCTTGCATGATTCTATAAGGGAAGTGTACGGCAGGAAAAATGCTTAGGTAGCCACAACTTCTAGAAACCTCATCTTGTAAGGTTATGGCCTAAATTTATTTTACAATTTTTACAAATATGAGTGTTTCCATGTGGATGCTATTTCTAGGATTTGCGATTTTTCTTTGTAATTGATTGGTCATATATTGTACACACTAAGGCAAATTGCTTGTACCTTGAGCCTTTGTAGCCTACCTTTGTTTATATTGAATTATCCTTTGTTTAAACCAAGTTGAGCCACTAGGATTTAGACCCCTTGTTTCGGTGACAAACCCACATTATAAGCCTAGAGACCTTAAGAATACAACCCAAAATTTTGTTGGAGTTAGGCATGTGATTGTGTGTTGATATGAAAAAGTTCAAGTTTGGGGTTGCTCATGGAACTAGCAACATTCTAAGTTTGGGGTTGGGGTACTAGAGAAGGAAAAAGAAAAAGAAAGTCACTTTGTGCTAAAAAAAATAGAGAAAAAAAATAAGCATGATAAAATAAGCTGGATTGTTTGCAGCTCAAAAAAAATAAAATGATATAACATGCTTAAAGTAAATAAAGAAAAAAGTGATCAGTTGTTCCATTCAGTTAAAAATTCTCTAGTCCCCTGATGAAAAATTGTGGTGTGTGGTGTACTATTACTTAGTAGGATGATGCTTAACTCCGTTGTTTTCTTAAACCTACTTTCCAAATGATCCCACCCCTAACCTAAGCCCCTTTATAACCTAAAAAGTCCTTGAAAGTGTGTGCATAATATAGTAGTCCTACATGTCGACTGAGTGAACCCTGTTATATTTCAATATTGTTGCTAGAAGTTGTGGGATGAATGTGTTACCAAGAAGGTTGGCTCATCATTTGCCAGCTAGGGAGATGAACTTTTGACATGACCATTGGTGGGGTAAGTGTTATTTTACTGTTATTTCTCATTTTAAGTTTGTTCCTTGAGGACAAGTAACGATGCAAGTTTGGGGTTGTGATGACACTCTGTCATTACTAGTTTAGTAGGCACTTTTCATATAATTTTAAGGGTTATTCATTGTGATTCATGGAGTTGCAAGCCACAAAAAGGAAGAAAAATTGAATTTTGAAGACTGGAATTTGGCCACCGAATGCTCTAATTCAGCCACCGAATTTGCTGCCAGTTTCACCATTTTTGCTTTGTGAAACATCGGCCACCGAATGAGCACATTCGGCCATCGAATTTATCAGACTGGGTACGCGTTTTAATGCATTCAGCCACCGAATTTTGGGCTCAGTGGCCGATTTTGATAGGCTTATAAATAGAAAAGTCCGTTTTCAGAATAAGGGTTGACGATTTTAGAGAGAAGAAGGCATATTTTGGAGTGGAGGCTTTGTAGATCTGGTGGGAAACCATTAAAACTCATAGTCAATCATCCAATATTCGTATGAATATTTACTTTTGCATTAGTTATCTTTTCTTTAGCTATGAGTAACTAATCTCTTTGTGATTGAGACTTAGATGAATCTGATGTAACCCTATGGGAATATCAATTTGTTTGAAACTCCTTTGAATATCAATGAAAGTCTAGTTTTAATTCATATTACTTTATGTTTAATGCTTTTTGTATGTTTATCATTGACTACTAACCCCAGCTTTATGAATATGCAAATTGATCTTAGGGATTGAATGACCACTAACCCTGGCTTTTGACTCTGATCTAGGTAATAGGTTTAACCTAAGCAATCAAGCTAGAGATAGATCATTATTAGGTTATGACATGGGATTAACGTTCTATTAATACCTCCAATGGTTTCGAATTCACTTAAGAGATTAAAGGGTTGTCACTTGCGGGGAGAATTCTAGGTCAAGAGATTGGGTAGAATTACTTTGTTAATTCGTCGTTAGGCTAGATAATCATTGATTGGACTAGGAGTGCAAGTTACCATAGGGGAACGTTAGAGGATTCAAAAGTCTTGATCATATTTCTCTCTAAACTTCTAAAACCAACTTTTAATTGCTTTTATCCCGTTTATTTTATAAAAACCAATCCAATTGCCAAGGGCAAATATAAATTTAATACATCCTTTTTGATAAAGAAATTGCTAAGTAGAAATTAACAACGGTCCTCGTGGATTCGATCTTATTTATTACTTCGATAGTTTTGGTTCACTTGCCAATACCATCTATCATCAGGATATAAAAAGCATTAAGAACAATTGAATTGAATAAAAACTAGATTGTCATTCACAATAAATAGAGTTTCACAGCAACATTGATCAATTAGGGTTACATAGAATCATCTCAGACCTAATCTCTAAGAGATTTAGCTATTCATAATTGAGTTTACAAATAGCATAATCAATGAAAGAATTAAAGCATACACAAACTGATAAAAGGATGAAGAAATCGCCGTCCTAGCCGTCTCTAGATGTGAAAATCGCACTTTGCTCTCCAAGATTCGTAACCCTTGTTTTCAGAATGGTCTTCAGCTTAAATAGGCACATAAATTCCCTTAAATCGTCTCACGTTTTAAGTAAATCGTGACACGTTTTTACCTTGTGTACAAAGAAAATGAATTAAGGTTTCACCAAATCGTGTCACGTTTTCCTCAATGTCGAAACAATGCATTTTGTTTTGTGGAATCTTGGCACGTTTTAACAAATCATGACACGTTTTGAATCTTTGCATTTTCTTCAGTTTTCCTGCTTTCTTGTTGCTTAAGTTGCCTTGTGAACTCCAAAATGTGATGAAAATGACACTAAAAATAGCGAATAATTGACTGTCATCACAGCCGCAAACTTGAACCATTCCTTGTCCTCAAGGAATATACTTGCAATATTGACAATCTACAGTAAAATAACAATTACCTGATCAAGCAATAGTACCCAAAAGTTCATCTCCCGACTAGCTAAGAGTGAGCTAGTTTGACTTGAATGCACCCACTAATTCACAACTCCACGCAACAATATGATAAGGGTTCACACTCAATCAACATGCAGGTCTACATATTACCATACACTTGAAAAGTTTCTAAACGTCAATCAAAATCAATGTCATTACACACTTTGAGGTCTTTAATGGTAATAACGGGGCTTAGGTAAAGGTGGGATATTATTTGGATAAGTAGGCTACGCAAAATTTGAGTTAGGTACTCCTACGGAAATTAAAGCATGGATTCAATCCCTCATTCACACCTTGAAACGACAATTTGTAAAGGTACTAGAGAACATTTGTAACTTATTGGGACAATCGAGATTAAAGTTACTCGGAGTTTTCATTGTTTGTCCCTTTTTCTTTCTTTTCTTTCTTTCTTTGATACACCATGATAATATTCTTTGTTAGTGATTTTTGCGTATATTTTTCATGATAATGTTCTTTGTTCTCTAGTACCCTCAGCCCCAAACTTGGTTGCAAATTCCAATAGCAATCCAATACTTATTATTTAGCAACATTCTACAATGCCTAACTCAGAAATACAATTTGGGATAAATCCTAAAAGTCTCTAAGCTTATAATGTAGTTTGTCACCGAACAAAAACTTTTAAAGCTACCGGCTCAATTTGGCAAAAAAAAAGAGGATAATATTTCAAATATAATCAGGGTAGGCTTCAAAAAGGCTCATAGGACCAAGCACTTTAGCCTCAGTGTGCTAATGACAAAGATCAATCGACAGTAAAGAAACAATGCAAGTTCTAGAAATGTAGATGCATGGAACACTCTATATAAGTAAATTGGAAAAATAAAATTTTGCCATGAACCTTATAGTGTTAGATTTCTGGGAGTTGTGACTACCCATCTTGCACTGCCGTACACTTCGCCTTTGAAATATCAAGTCACTCCTCCTTATGAACTTTTGGAATACCAATTGAACAAATATTTGTTACTAAACTAAAAAAAGTCAACAAACAAGCAAATTCATCAATAATAAACAACTTAAGATTCAATCACATAACATTGGGATACAACTGAGTTAAACCAAAATGAAAATTTAAAGACAAATTGTTTGACTCAACAATAGAAATAAAATACTGAAAATAAAGACATAATAAAAAGGATAGGTTGCCTCCCACCAAGCGCTTTCTTTTACGTCATTTAGCTTGACGCTTCAACCACTGTTAGGGTGGAAAATATGATAGAAATAATATATCATCCTTCTTCTTCCTCTTGATTGGTAGGAATTCCATGAATTTGGTACAAAGAATCAGATACTCTCATGCACCCACTGTTAAACCTTTAGAATTTGAACTCTCCTACCTTAGAGAAGGAGATGCATCTTTCTGCACACAAGTGATTTCCTTAACCCCCGTTGGTTCATACTTCGGGAAAATATCAACACTCCTCACTTTGGGTTTTTCTTCCACCATAACCTTGTGACACTCAATCTCCATCTGAACCAATTTCCTCTGAGACTCATGTGCTTTCTCAACAAGATCACCACACTGAAGATCAAACTTCTCAAATGAAAATTGATTTGACACCAAGAAATCATCTAAAATATTTTGAAGTTGAGTATTGTAATCTATGTTGATCGCCTCTTTCTTCCCTTCACAATTACTACCTGGTTGATTCGCCTTATAACGACCACATATCTTATTTAATCTCGAGATTGTATTGTCCAAATATTCTATCTTCAAAGATAACATATATTTTTCATACTGCAACATACAAATCTCTTTTGTGTCATGGAGGTATAACCTGTCTATCATAGCTGCAAAACTTGGATAAACTTTTTAGTAGCATAGTACAATGAGAAGAAAAAGAAAATCATAAATCATTTTTTTCTTTTTATAAATATATATACAAAAATATAAACGACATAAATTCTAAATAAAAACAAAATTACCAAATTAAAATGATTTAACAGTCCTTGACAACGGCGGCAAAAACTTGATAGACTTTTAGCAAGTGTACTAAAAATGCATCGAAGTAATAAAATAAGTTCGTATTCACGAAGACTGTGTTAATCTCAATTTGGCAATAAAGTAAATATTTAGGATGTATAAATTATTTTGTAAAAGTATATTTGATTTGATTGCATAAAATTAAATATCATAAAATATAGATTCAATCAGAAAATATAGATTCGGTTAGAAAATATATATTCGGTTAGAAAAAATATAGATTATGTTAGAAAATATAGATTCAGTTAGAAAATATGAAAAGAGAGATGAGATCAGGTCTTTCGAATCCTCTAATGTTCCCCTAATTGGTATACTGCACCCTATTCTTATGAATGATTCTCTAGTTTCACTATAGTTAACAAAATAGTCCTAATCAATCCCTTGAATTAGGACCCTCTTCTTAAACTACAGCCCCTAATTCCTTAGGTGGTCTAATAATCTTCAAAGGTTTAAGCACATTAACCTAATATCACTAACAAACGATTATCCATTCCTAGACTAACCATGTTTATTAGAACAATTCAATGAGGTCTAAATTGAAAGCTAGGGTCAGTAGTCATTCATTCTCACTAAATCATGTTTATATTTGATCAGGTTATAAAAAGCATTAAGAACAATTGAATTGAATAAAAACTAGATTGTCATTCACAATAAATAGAGTTTCACAACAACATTGATCAATTAGGGTTACATAGAATCATATCATACCTACTCTCTAAGAGATTTAGCTACTCATAATTGAGTTTAAAAATACATTAATCAATGAAAGAATTAAAACATACATAAACTGATAAAAGGATGAAGAAGTCGCCCTCCTAGCCGTCTCTGGATGTCAAAATCGCATTTTTCTCTCCAAGATTTGTAATCCTTGTTTTCAGAATAGTCTTTAGCTTAAATAGGCACAAAAATTCCCCTAAATCGTGTCACGTTTTAAGTAAATCGTGACACGTTTTTACCTTGTGTAGCAAGAAACTGAATTAAGGTTTCACCAAATCGTGTCACGTTTTAGCCATCGTGACACGTTTTCCTCAATGTCGAAACAATGCATTCTGTTTTGTGGAATCGTGACACGTTTTTAACAAATCGTGACACGTTTTGAATCTTTGCATTTTCTTCAGTTTTCCTGCTTTCTTGCTGCTTAAGTTGCCTTGTGAACTCCAAAATGTGATGAAAATGACACTAAAAATAGCGAATAATTGACTGTCATCAGGATCTATGAATGAATGAAGGAAAATATGGAAAAAAAGTCAATTATGTTGTTCTGCTACTTGACACAGGCAGAAAAAGACTTAACTCACGTTGTCCTATAACCTACGTGAGTTAAGTCACGTTGACCTGAAATGAGCGTGAGTTAACTCACGTTGGCATCAATGTGACTTAAGTTATGTTGATATAAGGCCAACGTGACTTAAGCCACATGGGGGGGGGGGGGGGGGGTATTTTCTCGAGTTTGTATGGGAGTGAGCAGTTTTGTATGTGAGAAGAGCATTTTTTACTTCGATAAGTCTGAAGGTTTGGATCTCATTCTAAAAGCTAGCTCAAAAGACGAGGACACTCATACATATTTATACACTTAACAACCCGGGAATCTGAGCAATATAAGACAAATAAGAAACTAGAAACAACTTCAAAACCCACCTCCACGCCTAGCATGGACATGGGTCTAATTCCCACATTACAATCCTTAAGTCGACTCTGATACCATGTTAAATAGGAAATCCAACTTATTTAGAGCTGGTAAAGAAACTCCCATCAAGTTAGTCGCATAAGCCATCTCAAATTATATTATGAGTTGCGACAAGATTCTGAAGGTTATTGTAATGATATTGAGTCCATGGTCGCGGAATTCTGGTAGGGTTCCTCTAACTCTAGTAGGAAAATCCATTGGATGAGTTGAAATAAAATGGGAAAGGCAAAAAACAAAGGTGGTATGGGGTTGAGAGGGTTATCTGAGTTCAACAAGGCTCTACTTGAAAAACAATGTTGGAGGCTCCTCACAATTGATGATACACTGATGGCAATAATGTTTAAAAGTAGATATTTCTCAAGATGTAATTTCATGGAAGCGAAAATAGGGTACTAACCTAGTTATGCATGGAAGAGTTTGTTGTAGGCAAAAGAAGTGATAGAGTTGGGATCTATGTGGCAAATTGAAAATGGACAACAAATGTCAATTATGAATGATAGATGGCTCCCTGAATAAACAAATTTCAAAGTCTGGATCAGCAACACTGGTTTCACTCACGAGAATAAAGTGTGTGAGCTGATAGTGGATGACACAAAATATACCTTAGAGACTTAAAGTGTGGAGAGACTCCTCCCCTTGTCTTCCTCTTGAACTGCTTTGTTCTGAATTAATAATTATGAATAAGAGAAATTGTATTTATAAGCTATGTTTCCACCAGGGTTTGGGCCTTAAAACCGTTTTTTTCAACCAAAAAATAGTTATTCCCAAAATATCACATCGTGGGGCTCGTAGACCACATCCGGGGGGGCAAACAAGTGTTTTTTTGTGCACCATGGGGAGCACAGGTGTATTTTTGTGCACCTGAGGGCGCATGGCTCACACCCGGGGGCACATCAATGCTTTTTTTGCGCGTAATCGCCTGTTTCTTCGTCCCTTGAATGTTTTCTTCCATATAACTTGTCTTGGGACTTGGAATAGAATTTCCCCTTCTTGTAATTTTTTTCAGAGGCCTCGTAAATCTTCATTTAGTGTGTTCCTAAATCTCACAAGATGCTCTGCTTTGCCAATTTTTCCTTGACTTACATCAAAAACACCCTAAAATTGCTTGGTTTCGAGAAAATTACAATTACATGACTCAAAATGAAAACATTACAAAATGTCCCAAAAGCTATAGACAATTGTTCTAAAAGTCCTATAACTTGGATCAAAACTAACACAACCAAAAAAGAAAATATTAGTGAGGGAAATTTAGAGAGGAAAAACGTGAAATCCCTCTATAATTTCATAACTAAATTTTACGACCACGTAATTTGTGAGTTTTTTTTTTGTCACTAATTTTCCTCCCAAATTTTTCTTTTTCTAGCAGTGTAAATAAAAATGACTGAAAAATATGCTAAAAATAACGTAAAATGATATGTCATAAATACCTATAATATGTGATAATACTAGTGCCCTAAATTTAACAAAAAATACAGTCATGCATTCAAGAATAGAACACATAGATATTAGACAAGTTTTTTTTTGGGATCATGTACTTAAAGGAGATGTAGAAGTCACTTTTGTCGATACTTGTACTTGCAAAAGTACAATATTTGATATTAGGGTTAATATGTATTCGTCATACCTTGAGAATGCTCTCAAGGGTTGTATTTATAGCCCTCTATGGGCTTGATTTATGGTTACTTAGGCAGTAGGTAACAAGGGTATTTAGGTATTTAAGGCGCGTTCTAGAGGCTTCTAGAAGCAGATAGAGGCGATGCCCTGGGGAGGGCGAGCCTTGGGCCTTAGGGCCATTATGGAGGGCGATGAAGCCTCTGAGAGAGGGTATAAAATCTCGTCTGAAGGTCTTTTAGGTCCCTAAAAATATATTGACGGTCCAATACTCATTCTTGACATTTTGGATGAGAATGATATATGATGCATGCTCAACAATAGCATGTACATACTTTTAATATTTTATATGTTTGTATATATTTTTTGATCAATTGGTATATGTTTAATTATATGTGCCTATATGCCTATATTTTTATATGACTATATATGATTAAAATTGTGGTTTTTTCCAATATCTTATATGGTTTTCCTATATGTTAAAAAAAAAAGAAGTTATTTTGTTTATATAAATCCAAGGACTAAAACAATTTTCTCACCCTCAAAATTGAAAACAATGTTTAGTTTGAGCAGTCTTATTTTCACTGCATTGGCTATAATTGCAAGCCAAACTTTAAAGTCTTTGAACATGGAGAAATTTGTGTTTGTGAGAAATAAAAAGGTTAGCAATTGTATACTCGCTGTTCTTTCATGGTTTTGTTTACTTTTTATTTATTTAATTTTTTAATTTTAGATTGATTGCATTTTTTTTTGTTGTAAATGAGTTATATAAAAAATATTACTTTTATATATGTATTGATTTTTTTCTTCTATACCACCATAGTTTAGTCCTTATTTCGACTATAGTTTATCAATTTTTATTACTTAAGACGGCCCAACCGAGTCCAGTCCAACCCACTATTACAAACGCTAAGTTTTTACCCAACTTTCTTTCTTCTTGTTCCATCAGCCGCCTCCTTATTTTCTCATCTTTCTCCTTTTATTATTCCCACATGCGCCTCTTTATTTCAGTGTGTAGATGGATAAATTTTTGATTGCAAGAAATAAAAAGGTTATTAATTCTATACGTGATCATTTTGCCCCATCAATTTTAGAGAATTGATTTTCTAACATTCAGAAGTTCTATATAACACAAGTAAATTACTAAAATACCCCCAACAGTAGTTAACAACCGTTGAGTTATAACTAAAAAACCGGCGGCAGTTAACTGCCGCTGGGTTTTTTAGTCTTTTACTTGTGTTCCTAGGACATTTCTCTTGTCAAAAAAGCAACTGTCTCAATTTTATATGTTTGTATATCAGTCCAAATTGTAAAAATAGAAAGAAAAAGAAGGCCCAACTAAAGAGAAAAAAAGAAGATTGCTTTATAGGCCCCCTCGTATCTCTTTAGGCCTCCTAAAGTTACAAAAATACCCGTAATAACACATGGGGTTTATGTTTTTTCTTCTTCTTATTATTCTAATTCTCTTTGATAATGATTGTTTTAATTCTTTAATGGATTCGGGTGTTGAATTCTAATTGAATTGATTGATGCCTTTTCCAATTGAATCCATTATTAAATTCGTTGATTCTCACCATTATTAAATTCTAATTGAATTGATTTTTGCTTTTTACAATTTAAGCATGTACTGTACACACGTGAATAATATTAATGAAATGTTGCCTTTTTTCAATTGAAGTATTGGACACCACACGTGAATAATGTATATAACTTGTACGAGTTAAGATCCTCTCTATTTTTTTTCTTTCCATTTCTACCATTTGGAGAGATATAGACATATAAAATAGGTGGTGGGTCATATAATTAAATAGGTCTCACTATCATTAAATATTTTCAAGAATATTTGTGTCTATATCTCTCCAAATGGTAGAAATGGAAAAAAAATTAAATGGAGAGAATCTTAACTCAACTTGTACTATATTGAATCGATTCTTGATTTTTGCTTAAAGAAATATAGTACAAGAAAAAAAAATAAAGTACAAGAAGGTTTTGGGATATTTTGTGAAACTATTGTATATTATTAATGATGGTCTATATCTATGTGTCATAGTTTTATTAGAGTTGATTTCTCTAGAGATAGGTTGGTATACATACCTATAATTTTACTTAACTTTATTGGGTTAGGTTTGACCCCCAACGTTTTTTGTTTTGTTTTTCCTTTTTGTTAATAATATATAGGATAAGGTGTATTTGACACACAATATTTTAGCTGCGATGTCAATCGCCATAACTAACGTATGTCTCATTTATCATCGTCAAAAGAATTTTTATGTAATGACCCTTTTTCATACTATGCCTAAGACCCCTAAAATTCTAGGAACGGCCCTGAGTTTGAGCAGTCTTATTTTCACTGCGTTGGCTATAATTGCAAGCCAAACTTTAAAATCTTTGAACATGGAGAAATTTGTTGTTGCGAGAAATAAAAAGGTTAGAAATTGTATACTCGATGTTCTTTCCTTGTTTTGTTTATTTATTTTTAATATTAGATTGATCGCATATATTTTTTTTTGTTGTAAATGAGTTATATAAAAAATATTACTTTTATATATGTATTTATTTCTTCTTCTTCTGTACCACCATAGTTTAGTCGTTATTTCGACTATAGTTTATCAATTTTTATTACTTAAGACGGCCCAACCGAGTCTAGTCCAACCCATTATTACAAACCCTAAGTTTTTACCTAATTCCTTTCTTCTTGTTCCATCAGCCGCCTCCTTATTTTCTCATATTTCTCCTCTTATTATTTCCACAGGCGCCTCCTTATTCCAGTGTGTAGATGGATAAAATTTTGATCACAAGAAAGAAAAAGGTTAGTAATTCTATACCTGATCATCTTGCCCCGTCAATTTTGTCAAATCTATCAATGAAATCTTTAAAGCGTTTTGAGTGTGTGTGTAAATCATGGGCCCTTTTGTTTCAAACCCCCTATTTCATAAGCTTGTTCCATAGAAGATTCTTTTCCAATAATCATTCTTATCATGATGATACATCTATCCTCCTATATCAAGCTATAAATGATAATGAACCTGTTTTGTATTCTCTTTCTGGTGAGAGATTTGAGAATAGGGCCAAAATCGATTGGCCAAATCCACTTCACGAGGATAATCCTAAATTTCAAATTTCGGGTTCTAGTAGCATCAATGGGATTTTTTGTCTAATTAGTTACTTCCAACCCAATATAAGAGTTGTATTGTGGAATCCAGCTACACAAGAATTAAAGGTTGTTCCTACCAGCCCTATTGAGTTTGAATCATATATGAATGTTGAAATCTCTAAACATGGTTTTGGTTATGATTGTGTTAGAGATGACTATAAAGTGATTCGACGTGTATTATGTTCTCCAAAAAGCGATATTAATGTGATGTTGCCAGAAGATACAACTTACGACCCTTTTTGGGAGATATACAACTTAAGAAGTAACTCATGGAGGAAACTTAAATTTGATTTCCCAGTTGATTGTGAAGAAAAAGGAGTTTGCCTAAATGGAGTGTTTCACTGGTGGGGTTTAAATGTAATTATTGATGATGAAGATGATGAAGCATATCTTTTGTCATTTGACCTAAGCATTGAGGTATTCTATGTAACACCTATACTCTTAGGAGAAGATAGTTTTGATTCTGGATATGTGTGGAGAGACTTGATGGTATTAAATGGATCAATTGCTTTGATTTCAAATTATTCAAATCTGGATACTTTCCATATATCTATTTTAGGGGAACTTGGTGTTAAAGAATCATGGTTTAAACTCTTTATAGTTCGACCATTAGCTTGCATTGAGTGTCCTATTGGTGTAGGAAAGAACGCAAGTATATTTTTTACAAAAGAAGATGGAAAACTAGTTTATTTTGATTTAAGCACTGAGGTGATTGAGGAGCTCAATTTTACAGGAGATGAATTTTGGGACAAGCCTATAATTTACAAAGAAAGTCTTCTTTCAATTGAAGAAATGAATATGTAATTATTTTCTTGTTTCCACCCATTATTTGTCTCTCCAATTGGAAATATGGAGAAATCATATCACATGCATGTGTATATTACCAATATCTTGTGCTATATTTTACCATTGTTGGATGAGTCAACTGAAAAAAGATTATGTAACTAGTTAGTTAGACTATAAACTTTTACTTTAGTTTATGTATATTGCAGTGAAATATTATATCGTTCAATGTTTTTTCTGATTGTAAGTTAACTTTTTGATGAAAGGATGAGGAACGTTGATAGTTATTAATTTCTTAATGTATTTTGTGTTGTAATGTATTTTATTTTATTTTTTATGAAAGGGAGGGTCGAAGCCCGGAAAAAGAAATTACATCTTAATCAAGCGCGGAATAGTAAACATTCGCTTGATCAGCAACTAACAAATGGTTAATTTGAGTCGGACACGACTCATAATACATCATATCATTTTCCATGATACATCCAATATTAGCTAACTCATCAGCGCACCTATTTGTTTTACGATACCCGTGTTTAACCTTCACTTCCCATTCCATTTGAAGAAGTTGTCTAATTTTTTGAACAAGACTCCTATCGCTCGCATAGCTTTCCTTCCCACTCGTAATAATATTCATAACTACCAAAGAATCCAAATTTAATTCTACTGTAGTGAACCCAATACGTTTCGCACACCAGAGACCTTTCAAAACTCCCTATAGCTCTGCAACAAAAGCATTACACTTCCCCAAAAATTTGGAGAACCCCCACTAACCACTCGCCTTCCGAACCTCTAATAAGTCCTCCACACCCTATGATTTTACCAATATTGATCTTGACCCACCCAATTGGTGGTTCCTTCCATCCCACTTCCTCCAAATGTCTTGGCTGAGATGTCACAATAACAGACTTTGCTATTGCATTGTGATAATCATTAACATAACTCATAATAATATTTTTAGCATGTAAAGGTCTTTGGTAATTATCATTATGAATTTCCTTGTTTCTCCAATTCCAAATAGCGTGGCAAGCAGGGGCCCAAAAGTTTCTCCACTCTACATTATACTACCAATAGACATTAGTAAACAGTTAAATTTAATCTAATGAGATAAATCACCTTAAAAAACTTGTTCTTGCAGCAAAGTCCATTGAACACAACCAAAGTGCCATTGATTTAGACAGTCCCTCAATACATGAATTTTAGACTCAATCTCATCAAGATAGAACCTACACATGGGATTACCAATCCCCATCTTATGCTTCCTCAAATTTGTTAACAATCTTCTATGATAGAGCATCCACATAAAATGTTTTATACGTTAAGGTGGTCTAATATTCCACAACTTTAACCAAGTCTCATCTTGTGCAACATTGTCAAAATTTGAGAACATATGATAAGCTGATGCAATTGTGAATTTCTCATTAGAAGAAACCGACCACATTTGCTTATCATTACCATCATTATCATCAGGCACTACAATGGTCATGATCCTCTAAACAACATCATAAGGCAGCCTTTGGTTCAACACTTCAAAATTCCAATTACCATTAAAATCAACCAGATCTGCAACCTTCATCTCTTTACACTGTTGTGGAATATCAATTTCTTATTGGAAAAAACCTATGTCCCACATCGGATAGATAAGACTCTTGGTAAGAGTTTATATAGAGGAGACAATCCTCACATTATGAACTGGTTTTTAAGGATGAGTTAGACCTCCAATTTCATTATGGTATCAGATACAAGACGGGAGTGTATTGGGAAAAACTCGTGTCGACCTCGATCCACATTTGACTCCAAGCTCCAACAATTTTTCCATCACCTATCGGCCAAATATTTCGCTCTAACGCAGGCCAAAGCTTTACTAAAGCCTTCCGGAGGTTTGAATCCGACGGTTTTGCTATAAATAACTCAGCAGGAATATCACTTCGCTGATATTTACCCCCCATAACCTTAACCCAAAGAGAAGTTGATCCATAATATATAATCCAACCCAGTTTCATTACAAACGCCGTATTCATTACGTTGAGTCTCCTTAATGCGTCGTTGAGGTCTAAAATACTCCGTCCTCGCTCCATTCCATTTAACATTTGTTTCAACACTTGTAACACCATGCTTGATTAAATCAATCAAAACATCCAGAAAACCAATCTCCTTCAAGGTCCTCCAAATAAAATCCCAGTTAAGCATGTCGTATGATTTTGCTAAATCAACTTTAATTACAAAATAACATGTCCTTCCTCTCATCCGATTCATGCTATGCGCCAACTCTTGAGCCACAACGATATACTCATGTATACTACGTCCTGGAACAAAACCAGTCAGATGCGGTGACAAAATATGAGGAATATATTCTTTAAGCCTCTCAACAACAACCTGACTAACTATCTTGTAAGTAGTGTTGCAAAGCGATATCAGACGAAATTGATTCACAAATTCCGGTTGATTGATCTTCGGAATCAAGAAAATATTTGTTCTGTTTACCATGCTTATTTTATCTGGCTCTCTCCTTACATCTCTAACAAACTCACAAATATTCTTTCCTACAATATCCCAAGATTGTTGAAAGAAACCAGCTGGAAAACCATCGGGGACCGATGCCTCCCAAGGGTTCATACTAAAAAGCGCTCTTTTGACTTCCTCGTCACCAATTGACAGCACAAGTTTCTCTATAGCAGCAACATCAATTTGAGGATAGGTAACATCTGTTTGAAACCATCGACCTCCTATATTATTATTAGTAAATAAATTCTTATAGAAATCATTTACCAATTTTTGCAGAATAGTCATATTATCAATCCATTCCCCTTCACTGTTTTGAAGCATAACAACATTCCTCCTCCTCCTCCTCCTCCTCCTCCTCCTCCTTCTTCTTCTTCTTCTTCTTCTTCCTCCTCCTCCTCCTCCTCCTCCTAATTATAATAGTGAAACGTTCAAAAATAGTGTCTCAATGTATTTGTTTGATATATGAAATGTTTAGGCATCTTATTTTTCTTTTATTACAAGGCTAATTAAAACAAACAAAACAGAAAGAAAAACAAAAAGAACAAAAACTACTTTTTAGAAGAGGAAGTGTCGACCGTGTTAATCTTTAGGAGTCTCAAAAGATCTGTTGCGGAGAGTCATGGAGAAGGAGTTCTATGTCTGATGAAACACTAAGTTTAGCCATAAAATCTGCACGTTGGTTAAGGCGTGTTTGTGTGCAGATGTGTTTCATTTTGAATCTTACAGAATCACAATTCCTCAATATGTGAAATATTTGGCTTGAGACTCTCAAATGCCAATCTGAACATTTTAAATCCAATTTGCCATCACACCCGGGGGCACATCAATGCTTTTTTTTTCTCGCGTAATCGTCAGTTTCTTCGTCCTTTAAAAGTTTTCTTCCATATAACTTGTATTGGGACTTGGAATAGAATTTCTCCTTCTTATAATGTTTTTCAGAGGCCACTTAAATCTTCATTCAATGTCTTCCTAAATATTCACAAGATGCTCTGCTTTACCTATTTCGCCTTTAATTACACTAAAAACACCCTAAAATTGCATCCTCACAAGATGCTTTGCTTTGCCGATTTCACCTTTAATTACATTAAAAACACCCTAAAATTGCTTCGTCTCGAGAAAATTAGAATTACATGACTCGAAATGAAAATATTTCAAAATGTCCCAAAAACTATAGACAATTGTTCTAAAACTTTTATAACTTGGATCAAAACTAAATAAAAATAACTGAAAAATATGCTAAAAATAACGTAAAATAATATGTCATCAATACATATAAGATGTGATAAAACTAGTGCCATAAATTTTAAAAAAAAATCCAGTCATGCATTCAAGAACTAGACAACTTGGCATTTTGGATGAGAATGATATCTGATGCATGCTCAACAATAACATGTACATACTTTTAATATTTTATATGTGTGTATATATTTTTTGATTAATTGGTATATGTTTAATTATATGTGACTATATGCCTATATTTTTATATGACTATATATGATTAAAATTGTGGCTTATTCCAATATTTTATATGGTTTTCCTGTATTAAAAAAAAATTCAGAAATTATTTTGTTTATATAAATTCAATGACTAAAACAGTTTTCTCACCCTTAAAATTGAAAACAATGCTTAGTTTGAGCAGTCTTATTTTAGCTGCTCGGCTATAATTGCAAGCCAAATTTTAAAGTTTTTGAACATGGAGAAATTTGTGGTTGCGGGAAATAAAAAGGTTTGCAATTGTATAATCGATGTTGTTTCCTGGTTTTGTTTACTTTTTATTTTAATTTTTTTTTAGATTGATTGCATATATATATTTTTATTGTAAATGAGTTATATAAAAAATATTACTTTTATGGGAAATGTTAACAAGTGCCCTAAGGACACTTGATAAGAGGTTTAAAATAAAAACTGTCTTGGAATTTGTGTATTCAACATTAAAACATCAAAAAGTAACTTTTTCTACTTAAAAATTATCAATTGTTTCTACTTTTTGAATCCTTAACAAGTGTCCTTATTAATAATAATAAAATAACTTGTTGGATAGAGCTTCAACATAGAACTAAGAATATTACACAATTAAGGATCCCAAAGAGAATCGAAGTCACAAATGTTGAAATCCCAAAAGTCATCAACAATTGAAAACTCCATATAGTTCTCCACTCGTAATGAAGAGCATGAGCCAATTATCTCACTATCTACTTGCTCCCCCAAGTTCCATAAACTGTCTGACCACATTGTACACGGTATTGGGACATTACCTAGAATTGGTTGTGAAGAAGAAGCACAATCTTTACCAATTTGGTTAGGAACCATCATTGTCTCCTTAGGAAAACTTATTGTGCCACCATTGTTTGTCTTTTTGTCGTCACGATCTCTAGGAAAACTACCATCATTGCTTGAAGCCAATACTGGTTGTGTCATAAAATTATTGTGTTTCACATTCAACCAAGATGAATGAGTTGAAAACGTTATAGGTCGAGGTTTAATAACTTGATGAGCTTTCATTGTCTCCATAGGTTTCTCTTTTTCTTTCTCTTCTTTTTCTGAAACCACCTTCTTCAACAAGTGTGTGTTCCAATAGTTTTTCACACCATTAGCTGTTCTACCCGGAAGCCTTGCAGCAATCAATGACCATCTAAATATACATATATGATTAAATACATGGCTAAAAATTTGTATATTCCATCAATAAAATATAATTTTGCTTAAAAAAGTAAGGGATGATTTTTTGTAAAATAACTCAATTTATTTTTCTCATACAAAAATAAATGGATATATTAATTTATGTGATATTGACAAAATGATTTATAAATTGAGATCCATGGAGTAAATTCAAAACCATGTATAATATGAAAACAAAATGGTTGAAATCTGTAAAAGGAGTCATTCTGATACTCAGATAGAATACTTAAAATAAGGTATAGAATATGATCCCTACTCGAATATGATCGTATCCGATGAAAAATATCATAAGTAATTCTAGCTGGAATGCACAGCAAGTTGATCAACAACATACATATAAACACAAACAGAAATTGAATTTTAATTTGGCCTTGGAAGCTTACCTATTGCCTAAGAGTTTGTGTAACCTTAGGATCATATCAACTTCATCCTCAGAAAAGCTTTTTCTATTGATGTTGGGCTTTAAATAATTTATCCACCTCAATCTACAACTTTTTCGGCATCTATTCAATCCTATAAGTGTAACAAGACATAGTTTGACAAGGATAGTAGATTCTTTAAATAGTAGCAACATAGTTGGATGAAAGATTTCTTACTTCATCCTTTGCATATCAATTTTACGTAAAATAAAATAAAAAATAATGTGTGACATGGTTGATTAACATTTGCTTCTATATTGCTAAAAAAAAAAACGTTTGTTTGATTTATATAGTTGTTCTATTTAATTAATTAGTCTTTCTATTTTATTTGAACATCTAGGTAGTTCCCGTGAATTTATCTCAATTGCTAAGGACAATGCATAATATATGTAAGACCCGGGGTTCGAATCTCAGACACTAAAAAAAAACTTCTAGGGTAAATCGTGGCTCTCATCCATGATGATTTCGTTTTGATTTATATTGGCACAAACAACTTTTCTTTTATTGTGTTCTATATATGTTTTTTTTATTTGTTTTCTATATATGTTTTTTTGTTAAGTAGTTCGGTAGATAGAAATTCATTTTTTTTCAACGTGAACAAGTAGGGTGTCTGAGATTTGAACAACAACCTTTATATATATATATATATATATATATATATATATATGAGGTTTGCTATGATACATCCGTTAGTTTTTATTAAGGTGTGTTTTAGCAAAGATATAACTAAAAAGTTGTTAAATACACCTTAAGGTGAATGTTGCTAAAACAAACCTTCTAAAAAAATAAGTGGGTGTATGTTAGCAACTCCTAAATGCATTTGCTATGATACACCCACTTATTTTTTAGAAGGTGTGTTTTACCAAGTTATAACTAAAAAGTAGTTAAATATACCTTAAGGTGTAGTTTGCTAAAACACTCCCACATAAAAACTAGTGGGTGTGTTCTAGAAAATCCCTATATATATATATATATATATATATATATATATATATATATATATATATATACACACACACACACACACACACAAGAGGATATATTAAAAATCAGTAAATAATAGATTAATACAATATCTCATTTATTAATCAAAATAATAAATAAGCATTGATTTATATACATGGTTCTGTTTTTAAATAAAATCTATAATTCACTATAATGCGATAAATTTAAATATAAACACCACTAACCCCGAGTGCAACGGTGGATCCAAACATAATATTTTGTTGTTGCTAAATTATGGGGAAAAAAAAACTTGAAGTAAATTATACTAAAAACAAGAAATAACATTGGTTTCTCTCAAGAAAGCATAGGAAAGTATTTCTTTATTTATACTATAAAGAAAGAAAGAAAAAAGACTTCGTTAGCACAATAACTAATAAGCATTCTAAAAAAAATCAAAATTCAAAATCAAAATTGGAGATTCAACAAAGAAAATCATCATAATCGGGCATTAACAATTGAGATACATACTAATGATGTGACATTTGATACATCAAACATTATATCTTAGAGTTAGATGCTTATATTTTCACTTATTTGTCATATGTTTGATTCTCACATGTGAAATATGTTTATTAATTGAGGTATGGTAAATATATAATCAATTATTGAAGCCTTGTAAAATTATATATATATATATATATATATATATATATATATATATATATATATATATATATATATATATATATATATATATTGGATAATACTCTAGTGTCGCTATAGTCATACTAAGCCATACGGTGGATCCATCCCTACTGGAGTGGTTTGACATTGATTACTTTTCAGCTTTTATTTGTCTGTTTTGGATATAAGCATAATGCTAGCAAAGATTTTTCAAAGAAATAACATTTTAACAAGACATGCATGTAGAAATGAAAATTAAACATGGTTAATTTACATTTGGTTCTATATGTGTTTAATTTATCATTTGGTAGAAGAAGTGGCATTCAATTCATTATACCTGAACCTGCTCTTTGAGGAATTAAATGCCATTTTCCTTCACCATACTTGTTAATGTAAGCCTTGAGTAAGTTGTCTTCCTCGTACGACCATGCACCTTTTTTCACGCCTATGGTATTATCCATATCCATACCCACACCTTTAATTTCCTCGTATACCCTTTCCTTAATCAACTTCATACACAAATATATATAGGCATGGTGTTTCGTGTGTATCACACACACTTACACCCACCTAAAAAAAGAACAAATATTAATAATTTAACGATCTACATTCACTTGTTTTTGAAAAAAAAAATAAAAAATTCCATTATTTTATACTAGCATTCAGATGACACGATTCTTTTTATTGCGATAATGCGTGTAAATTTTGAACAATATTTTTTATGAAACTAGTTAGAGATCTTGATTAAAATTATGCACGTATAGGTGTTTGTGATTTCAAATTGTAATAACATACTTATCTTTTTAAATTACACCAACAATATAATATAAGATCTTATCATTTTCAATGACACCAATAATATAGCATTATTGTAGAAAAATTTATCTACATGTATGGTTGGAATAATAAATAATTTAACCCAAATTCTTCTATTTTCTGTATACATTGTTATAGATGATATAATATTGTTCTTGTTGTATGTAGTGAAGTTGTTCATATTTTAATTAGATTTAACTATTTTTTTAATTAATAATTGAAGTAATATTATAAACAGGAACATGTAGGTTATTATTGTAATACTAAAGAATAGTTTTATCAATTTCTCTTTATCCTTGTAACCAAAATGGTTATTATTATTGTAAACAGGAGCATGAAAGTATTACTTTTCTCTTATTTTCAATATATATGTATCAAAAATTAAAATATATAAGTTATTATTTATGCAATACTTGACAAAAAAATACTTATACAATAAGTGCTTTAAAAAAAAGATGCATAAAAGACAAAAGTACTATTTTGGTGACAAAAGAGTAGGACACCACTTTCCCTTTCAAAACAATTTTAGGCCCTTTTCATTTTTTTTCCTTTCCTTTCTTTTCATTTCCTTATTGATACATCCTTTTCTTTCATTTTCAAAAGTACATTTATTTTTGACAATCACTTTCAAAAGTACTAAGCATTATTTTAGTAATATTTTATTTTTATTTTTGAGATATGAATTGTGGCAAGTATCAGATATTTATCCTTAATAGAGTAAACAAGCATTTATTAACGATGGATTGCTTTAAGTGATAAATGACTTGAACCTCTTAAGCATATAATAAAGGGTTTGGTTCATGCGTATGGAAAATCCGATAGTGAGTAAACAAATATATATATATATATATATATATATATATATATATATATATATTTTGATGTGTTTGGATGCAGTTTCGAATTAATTACTTTTTTTTATGAGTTTGGCCGCAAGATGTAAAAAAGTAAATATGAACAAACATTTTATGATAAAGGAGTGCAATTTCACAAATATGACCCGTATGTATAAATAGTGCAAAACCTTGCGCTCAAAACAAAATATTATCTATTTTATTTTGCTACAGTTATAATTTTTTTTATTGGAATATTAGAGGAATAGGCATTACTCTTAAAAACCTCTATGATACTCATAAGCCTTATCTCATTTTTCTTGCTGAAGCGATGATTGCTTTTGATAATGTTACCCATTTATTTTGGAGGAGCATAAATGTTACTAAGCTTGCATGTCACGGTTATGCTATCTCAGATTTGGCTTGGTGGGATGTTTTGTCCGAGTTTGTTCGGGAAGACTTTTTTAGGAACCGGTTTAGATTACCTAATTTCCGTTTTTCATAATTTTTGTTTTCTTTTGAGGGTTTTGGTTTAGTTCCCCCTCTTGTACTTATTATTATTATTTTTTGTTATATATATTATGAGTTAGCGACAGAGAATTGGAGTCCCCTGGGGTGAGATGCTTAACGGCTCCTTGATGTCTTCCTCACTCTTGATTCAGTAAAAAAAAATTAATTAATTATTTTAAAATATTTGAAGAGTGGCTCTAAGAGTAAATCCTCTCGTTCAAACTAAATTTAATTGGAATAACAACATTAATATGTGTCCTCTCGTTCTCAAATTTGTATTGAGAGTTATATTTTAGTTGATAGTGACAAAAACAATGTAAAAAACAACTAGTTTTGGTTTGTAAATCATGTTGAGTTATGTATATGTAACAACGAATGATCCTATAAGTGACTTAGCACAAAATTATAGTAGATAGGAACATTCTATGCGATGAATTCTAATTCCAACTTCGGATTTTTTTTTTCTTTCTAAACTAACATGTTTCTTGTCAACTGATATTGGAGATTGATTTTCAGGAATGTTTGGTCTCGTGTTGCAAAATTGAGTTGCAGTCTTTAAAAACATTTTTCCATCTGGTTATGATCAATGTAGCCAAGATCGAGACCCAGGTCGTAGGATCGCACGATCTTACGAGCTACATCACCTCGACCGTGCTTTGACTTTGCTCTGATTCAGTTTTACTTTGTTTTATGTTTTTTTTTGTTGCCATTTTTCCTATGTTTCTCCTGTATTTTGCCGTTTTCCCTCTGTTTCCTCTGTTTTTCTCTATTTTACTCCTTGGTTCCTCTATTTTTCCTCTATTATTTATGTTTTAATGCTTGGCTCTTCTGTTTTCCCTCTATTTTCACTATCTATTTCTCTCAACTCTATCAGCAACCTACCGATTTACAAACTGTGTTACGTTCTTTCACCGGCCGAACGATCCTACGTAGGATCTCGATCCTGACTACATTGGTTATGATAACTCCTTGTCAAATGAAATTGCTTTCCCTATAAGAACCAATTTATGCAGCACAATGTTGAAACTTCTCTTTTGGTTGATTAGTGTTTTGACCATAATTGATATTTTAGTGTTAAAAAATTCATATTGTGTTTATTGTCATTCAAATGAGAGAATGTTAGAGTAATTTTTTAATTGATTAAATATTTTTTTTGGTACAAAATTTAATTAATTAAATATGAATTGACATAATCAGTTATTTATTAATTATTTTTAATATTTTTAAGGAATAAATTATTATTAATATAAAATAGGTTTAAATATGTAAATCGTCCCTGTATGTTCGCGTGTTTTTGCTTTTCGTCCCTGTATCTTTTTTTGTTCTAAAACAAACCCTGTAAGTTACAAACGTTTTGATTTTCGTCCCTCCCGTCAGCATCTGTTACAAAAACGCTGATGTGTCTAACGGTGGTTGACGTGGCGTTGTTTGACGTGGCAAAATAGGCTTATGTGTCCTTCCATGCAAGATTACAGGGACTAAAATCAAAAACGAAAAATTACAGAGGGACGAAATTAAAAATCAATAAGTTACAAAATTTAAAATTAAAAATCTTTGATGTTTCCATCTTCTTCCTCTACAAAATTTGAAATTAAAAATCCTTGATGTATACAACTATGGTTTGAAGGTCTTCAATTATTTTATATACAAATAACTACAATTTCATAAGTCAAGATTACACTTCAATTTGTACAACTGCATAACTCTATCAATGAACTTCTAAGAAACACATATTATATTACACCATCAAATATTCATTTGTTAAATTCCTTCACATGACTAAATTAAATTGTTGAGTACTTGTTAATTTTAAGTGAAGTTAACTAAAAAAAGGATGGAAAAAGCATATTAAGATTTACCAATTCCAGAATTGACCTAATGTATATAAAGACCTCCGTTGGATTATAAAATGATGATGCTACACTATATATGAACACAACTACCCCATCCTTCATAAAACTACTTACTGATAAACAAAGGAAAATATTTTATTTCCTTATATTATACCTGATCAGTACACAAAAACCAATAACCTGTGTTGATTTATGTTGTTAGGTACTAGATTTTTATTATCCTACAAAGTTCACTATACAAGGATGGAACAGGGTTCCCACAACAACATTTGGTTATTTGTTGTGGCTGGCAATTTGTGTTTGTTCCTTTTATTGAGAGAAATCATATTTCTTAAAGACTGTTTGAAATTTTGAATTGCCAACCGAGAAGAAAATGAAAATTCAAAGCCAACTTATCACCTTTTTCTAAATTTTCTCCTATAAACATGTACTCATTCATGTGATGTAGGACAAAAAATGGGACAAGTTTTGGCCTCAAAATGATAAAGTATATATTTGGTGAATGGAGAAATCACGATACAAAGTCAAGAGAAGTTACAAATGGTTTCTTTATAATTTCACAATGAAGAGAGTCTGAGCAGAAGAAGAATAATAATATGGATGATAGAGGAAGAAGATGGAAACATCAAGGATTTTTAATTTTAAATTTGTAACTTATTGATTTTTAATTTCGTCCCTATGTAATTTTTTGTTTTTGATATTGGTCCCTGTAATCTTGCATGGAAGGACACATAAGCCTGTTTTGCCACGTCAAACAACGCCACGTCAGCCACCGTTAGACACATCAGCGTTTTTGTAACAGATGCTGACGGGAGGGACGAAAATCAAAACGTTTGTAACTTACAGGGTTTGTTTTAGAACAAAAAAAGATACAGGGACGAAAAGCAAAAACACGCGAACTTACAGGGATGATTTACATATTTAAGCCTATAAAATATGGTATAATATTATTAACCACTAATTATGGTGCGAAAGGGTACTTCCTCTATTTTGTTTGTTACATGAGTATGGTATGCTTGGTGTTGGAGAAACGATACTATTTTTGAGGATCAATATTGGCGTATTTAGGATGTGGTGCGAAAGATCTTTTTATTACATGACGAAAGCTTTTCTCACTATCCCAATCTTGGTTTGAACCCACGCTGATCACACCTCTTAGCTCATTGGATCCCCCTCCAGAAGGTACACTCAAACTCAATAATGATGGTAGCTTTCTAGAAGATTTTGGTTGTTTAGGTGCTGGTGGTGTTGTTCGCAACCACGATGGAGATTGGATAGCTGGTTTATCTCACTATGAAATTGGGGGTGATGTGTTATTAGCTGAGTTACGTGCTATCCAGATATGCCTTGATTTTTGTAGTAAAAAAGACTATGTCAAAATTATTTGTGAAAGTGATTTTTTGGAAGCAGTTGACCTTATTATTGTTGGTTGTGATCATACCTTGCACACTTATGCTACTGTCATCTTTCATATTAGAGATGCTTTACATGAAAATGGAATTAGAACATTGGTGCATGTTCTTAGGGAACAAAATACGTGTGCAGATTTTATGACTAAGGAAGGATCACATGCAAGGTGCTCTGGTAACTGGAAGTGTTCTCCACCTGACATGGAATCTCTCATCCTGAGAGAGAAGTTTGAAACTTAATTTTATCATTTCCCTCTTTTATCTTTTTGCCTCGTTACATTGTAACACAACCAAAAAAAATTAACCACTAATTATTTATGAATAGTTTAATTTGGTTGTTGTTTCTTAATGAATTGTGATGGGTCAGGTCAATTACTTAAGTCTAACTAGAGGTCTCTACCCTCATCCCATTCTAACTTTATCCCATTCTAACTTTACATGTATGTTTCTATCAACATAGTTAAGCTCACGGAGATATTTTTTCTCGAATTTTTTGTAAAATATTTGTGTCAAAAATATTATTTCACTAATATAATTTGGTGAAATATAATTAAAGTGTAATACTTCAAGAAATTATATTATTACACATGACTGTTTGCGGGAAAAATCATCACTATTGTATGACAGTTTTACGTGAAAAAAAATAGCGACTTCATGTCGGTTACATGAAGAAAAAAAATGGCAGTAAGAGTAAGACGGTTCAAATGTGTACGCTTGGGTATCTGTTGTTTAATAATATAGGCCATACATTCAATACCGTTAGAAACTAAAAAATGTCAGTAAGAGTAAGACGATTCAAATGTGTACGTTGGAGTTAATAATTCACATAATTTGAGAAATAATTCATGGCTTATGATAACTTGCGCCTTAAAAATGGGAGTATAAGTTAAAAAGCCAAACAGGGAAGTAAAAAATTATTTTTGTATTGAGAAGGTAAAGTTTAAACTTTTATCAAGAATGCTACGGGTGTTGACGACTCTACGAGAAATGCTACTCTCTTAATCCTTTAATTATAAGATTATTTACAAAAATAATCTTCCCTAAATATAAGACTCTTTAGAAATTTTTAGACCAATTTATTATTATTTTTTCAAATATAACACTTATTAATCTATCAATTTGTCTTGAACATAAAATGTAACGTAGAGTGCATTTACATATTTAGAGTAATTTCCTTTTAAAAATTAATACTAAGAGTAATTTAATAATAGTCACACAACTGTCAGACAATTTATTACTCGAACAATTTTGTACATGAATTTTGTTTATGTCGCGGAGGAAGTAGTAAACAAAAGTACGAAGAGAAAGGGATCATAGGAAGTGTTTCTATATATAGTCCAAATTATGAGATTTCTTTATGATGTAGGTCACACATTACGACATTATATGTTTTATAGAAATGATATATGTAAAACCAATTGTGATAACTTTCTTTCTTATACTCACGTTATATTTTTTACTTTCTATCTCTATTGTCTTGGTTTTTCGTGTCAATATTTACTTTTCTTTGTAAATTATTATTGTCCCATGAATTATAATGCAAATAGTTGTTCAAATATCAAACATCTATATTTTATAGCGAGGCCTTGTGTGAAATAATGAGATAATTCGGCAAAGGTAATATGATGAAGGAGGTTTATGTTCAATGAGGCTCCAAGCTTAACCATAAAATTCGTACATTGGTTTCCTTTATGAAGAGTGTGGCAAACTATGACGTTGCTTTGCTCAATTAAATCTTTTATATCTTGAATCAAAACCGCATAGAAATGAAATATAATGGGGGGTTTATGAATGAGGTTGATACAATGTAAGGAGTCTGAATAACAAACTATCACAGCGATATCCATCTCCTTGTCCAACAATAGGCCATGGTAAATAGCAAATAACTCAGCATGAAGAATGTCAGAAGAATCTTGAATATAGCAGAAAAGCCTGATAAATAAAAATTTGCATTATTTCTTAAGACACCGTCGTAACCACCTCTAATAGGGGAGCCTAGACAACTCCCATCTACATTAAAGATGATGTTGTAATGATTGTTATTGTTCCACCACTTAATAAGACTATCAACAGATGCGCCGCTCGAGATTGCAGGAAAGCAAATGAAGAAAGTTTCAACCATACTCCGGATGTTTGAGGTGATGCAAGTGATGAACAAATTTTCATTATTCAAACACATAAGATTTCATTGACACCAAGTCCACCAAACAGTGGAAGCGAAAATGAAGGAATGGGAACCCTTCACACGAGTTTTAAGCCAATCATACTCATTCATGTTAGAGAAAAAAATCTAAGAAAATCTAAGAAAGTGATGGTCTTGAATGTTATATATTTTTTTCGTTTCAAATTATTAATCGTTTTAAACATTTTATACAAATTAAAAAATATAATCAATTTTGTATGAGAAAAGAAATCATGAACGTTTTATAAAATTATCTTTCATTAATAGTAAATTAAAGAATTAAAAAAGATATATCATGAAATAAGCAAACATATAATTAAAAAAAATGATATTAATAGTTCATTAGTATTATAAAATGACTTATAATTTAAAATAATATTTTTCCCAAAACTATTTATAATTTAAAACGGATGTATTAGAGTGAGAAGGTAGAGGTGGAAGAGTAGCGGTTCATAATCATTGGTGTGTCTCTATCAAACATACCACAAATAATTTTTCTTTAAGTCATATTCATGCGGTGGTTGAGGATTGTTTAAGGTAACTGGAGGTTGGTCTTCAAGATAACTGGAGGTTAGTTGGATTCTATGGTTGTTTTGACTCTTGAGGGCAATAAAAACTTGTTGAGACACTACAAAAAGGTCCAATGGCCGATTTATACCAGTTAGAAACTCACTTAGCGATCGAATTATATTATACAACTCAATCTTTTTAACAAAAACAAAATTAATTGTTTCATTAACAATATTTGTCTTAATGTAAGATGACAAATGATCATGAATTTGGGAAATTTGTGTAACTATTTCCATGTCAACCCAAAACTTGTGGTTTGTTTTCAAACTTCAAAACTTGAGTAATTGGAGTTCAGTTAAGGTGTTTAAGAATATTTAACCTATGTCTTGTTGAATCAAACTTAGTTTTCTTTTGAAAATGTATTGGTTTTGCAAAAATGTTAAAATGAGACGAATTTTATGATTTTTATGATTTCGTCGTATTTGGCCGGTGAAAGCAAATGTATGCACAACTACACTCATATGTGATTAATGTGTATACATAGTTGAGACAATTGAGTTTGTTTGTTTAGTTTTGATTCGATTGTAATAGTTGCTTTAAAGTTGTGAAATATGAGACGAACTTGGTTGAATTTAATCTTTAAGCTCGATTACCTTGCAAATCTTTTATGAATATTGATATCATTATATGTAGATGTGTGAATAATTGATGGGTGTTGAATATGATGTTTATCATAGTATGATGTATTTTCTCCTTTACTTGAATTGTGAGAATTTTATGAAGTTGTTGAACTATTATGGTGATGTTGTTGGCGATTAAATATGTTTGTGTGTGTGTGTGTGTGTGTGTGTGTGTGTGTGTGTGTGTGTGTGTGTGTATATATATATATATTGTTGGTGAATTTTCATACATGCTGAATAGACGTTTGACAAGTGTACCAGAAACTATCGAAGTAGTAAAAATATCGTTCCCACGAGGACTGTTTTTAATCTCAATAAACTAATTTTGTTAAGCAATAGGATGTATAAAAGTTATTATGGTTTTGCCACTAGGCAGTTGATTTGGTTTGATTTTATAGAATCAAATAACAGAAAATAAAAGTTGTTAAGAAATAAGAGAGAGATGAGATCGGGTCTTTCGAATCATCTATGTTCCCCTAATTGGTTACTGCACTCTATTCTTGTGAATGATTCTTTAGTTCCATGATAGTTAACAAATTAGCCCTAATCAATCCCTTGAGTTAGGACCCTCCTCTTAAACTACAACCCCTAATTCCTTAGACGGTCTAATAATCCTTGAAGGTTTAAGCATGTTAACCTAATATCACTAACAAACAATTATCCATTCATAGACTAACCATGTTTATTAGAACAATTCAATGGGTCTAAGTTGAAAGCTAGGGTCAGTAGTCATTCATACTCACGAGTTTATATGTGATCAAGATATAAAATAATTAAAACAATTGAATTGAATAAAAACTAAATTGTCATTCACAATAAATAGAGTTTCATCACAACAACATGTATCAATTAGGGTTACATAAAATCATCTCATACCTAATCTCTAAGAGATTTAACTACTCATAATAAAACTTACAAATAGCATAATCAATAGTGGAATCAAAACATACATGAACTGAAAGAAGGTTGACGAAATCGCCCTCTTACCCGTCCTTAGGTCTCAAAATTGCACTTTGCTCTTCCCAAATCGTAACCCTTGTTTCTGAAACCAACTTCTGTTTAAATAGGAAATATTTTCTGAAGCCAAAATCGCGCCACGGTTGGAATGAATCGCGCCACGATTTGTCTTAAACCCTAATTCGTGTTCCAGATCCTTCTCAAAATCGCGCCACGATACAGGAAATCGTGTCACGATTTGGTCTTCTCAAAAACATGCCTCTCTGCCAAGAAAATCGTGTCACGGCACCAAGGAATCGCGCCACGATTTGTTCAATTCAGCTCTTCATAATTTCTTGCGTTTAACACACCTGGGCACTTCAAATTGCTTGTGAACTTTATCAAAATGTCAAAATAAGTCTAGAAAATTGCGTAATGACAACATGTCATCACATGCAATGGTGTTGAATTGTTGGTGTGAGCATGTCATGAAAAATGTTGATGTCGATTGTTGAAGTTGTGTGAACATGTGTATTGTTGTTGTGTCATATGTTCATGCATCATAACATGTTGTTGTAGAATACGTTGTATTCAATTATGCGGGTTGTTTATGATGTTCAGTTGGCATCAGGGGTGACGACCTCGGAGGTGATTTGGTACCACGTGCATATAGGTGTCGTGTCTAGGCGCATTGCATGAAGTCGATATGAGTCATAATTTCCTATGTTCTTGGTCTGAATTATGTGTTTGGTGTTGTGGTGTACTTGGTGAATAATTGTGTTTGATCATATACTTGTCGAAATTAGTTGGTGATAATTCGGTGAACATGTGAGGATGTGTACTTGTTTATGTTTATTGTGAAACATGTAATCTTATATCTATTGATCATTCCAAATATATTATTTGATTATGTTTGATGTGAAGCTAACCCCTAGTGATCGTTCGGTTGACCGCCTACCTATTTGTATGAATCGGTAGACGGCGTGCAGGATTAGATTGTTTGCTTGCTTGGTGAGTTGCTTGTGGATAGCGGGAGCTTCCTCTATTTATCAATTAGAGTCTTAGATCAGGCTCTAATTAGGTGTCAGTCGTTATGATTTCTGGATTTATTTATGTTATGGAGATTTTGCCCATATGTCGGGTCTTTGAATATTTTATTTATGGATGTATTTATTAGTTGATGACATGGCTATTTGAGGTGTATGCTATATTTCCGCTCTGATATTTTATTGTTGAAATTTTTATGCATGTCGATTGGGAATTATTTGAACATGTGACGTCTATTTCTTGAATATTTGTTATATTCGCGTGATTTATCGCTTTAATATAAGTAGGGCGTTACATGTGGGACTTTATGGGTGATTTTAACTCGAGTTTGGATAGTTAGGAGAGATATTATATGTCGTTTGTGAGGAGGAGGGTGAAGGGGAAGAAATTATAAAGTTTGGAAATCTTATGAGTCAAATGGGGTTAGTTGATCTTCCCCTCCTTGGTTGGAGTTTTACCTAATTTCAACAGTATGGAAGTGTTATGAGTCTTCTTCATCGAGTTTTTATCCCAGAGGGTTGGCGGGATAGGTATGGAGATGCGACTCAGCCGGTCCTTCCATGTGATGTCTCAGAGGGTTGAAGAGAGGCGATGGCGGGTGTGATCTTGGTGATCTATTTTTGGTTAAAATTTTGAGAACTATTGTCAATAGTGGAGGGAACTTCTAATATGTTGGCCACTGCATCAGTAATTCTACGGTTTGCTCTTATCTAAACCTGGTTCTTTATTATTCAAAGGCCTATGTCAACACCATAACTAAATCAAGATTAAATAAACCAACTAATTCCGCACAGTTCCACACCAATTTTAAGCTTGTTGGTCCCAATTTTTGGGTTTTGTAGCGATTATATGCCAATTTTGCCGGCATCAAAGTAATTTCGACATTACTAAAAAAAAATCGATTGGTTGCAACTGTAGCAAATAAACTAAAGGATTGTTTGACAAGGTTCAAAAATTAAATCAGCCACAATTTTGAAGAATTGTTTGAAGAATATGAGACAAAATTTTGATTGCAAAGGGAGTTTTCCTCACACTTAATCTTAGATAATGGACATTTTGACCTTCTCTTGCTCTGCTCAAGGTTTTGACAGAGAAAAATATAAAGAGAAAGAACTCATAAGAAAGAAATATTCAATGTCTCATATTAATATGCACAAAATTTGGTGCATTTCAGATAGTTTGGTGCAACTCACATAAAAAACTACATCTGGAAATCGGAGGGTCAAAGCTTACCCATGGTAAGAAAAAATAAAAGTAGGAAAACAAAGCTAAAGGAAAATCTAAAAAAAGACGATATCATTTCTAAAGATGAAATGGTGCACTCCTAGAGCGCGTGTTGTGGTTATTATTTACGCTTCTTAATTAAGTCTTATTTCTTTGATTCTTTAAAATATAAGTCACGAATGGAACTTCCTTATCAACATCAATACATGCGGCACATGTGTTACTTTGCTCAAAATAGGCTGAGAATTTTGAGTTTGCGCATCCTTAATTGCCTATGGAATGGCTTGATCCCCTTTAGGTGGTACCCAACTCTGATCGTTGATCGTAAGTAAACATTGTCTCAAATAATAGTATAAAAGGATTGAACCCACAAGGATAGTCGAGATCTACTTTATGCAGTTTTTCAATTCAAAAACTTGTTTGTGCAAAAACAAAATAAATCATTCAAGATTCAACAATTAACATAAATTCTAAAGACAACAAAATACTTAAAAATCTTAGATTACAAGCAAAGGTTAAGAAATATCAATGCGTTATAAACTTATTCAAAAATACCCATAACATCATCATAACTTAACCACAAAGTGGGTTAGCTCTTGATGAGCTTAAACACAAAATAGAAATAATAGGATGAGGAGGAGGAATCATAAGATCTAGGTATTCAATGTTTGATATTAATATGCACAAAGTTTAGTGCATTTCACATTAATTTTTTTCCGCTAGTTTGAGTTGATATTTATCAGTATAAATAGTTGCAATGTGAAAATAGAAATAGAATCAACCATCAAAATAAAATTATCGAAGCAAGATTTATAGTATCAAATTATTTCTTGATTTGACTTATACATAATAATGAAGACATTCCCCGGCACAAGGCCAAATTGAGTACAAGGTAAAATCATAACAATCACAATCATTTAACTCTTGGGCAGAAGCAACAAAAAACTTATTGCTTTATTCCTCCAATTGGAAGACTACTTCCTTTATAAAGTATTGGCTTACCCCAAGATCTATGTCCTATAAAACCGAGCTCCTCCACCATCAGGGTGCATAAATCAATACAAACAAGCATGTCATTCCTTACACCAATGGGTAAATATCTCTTATTTTCGGTTTTATTGGACGTTGAATGCAGGGTAACAGACAAACAATGTAGAGTTTCATCCATGATTCCTTCACGCCAAGTTCACCCAAAACTGATATATGGTAAGTATCATTTTTTTTATAGACAATATGATATTAAAGCAATGAAACCATTTAACACAACCAAGTCTTTCCATACGATTTCAAAATTACGACTATCACACTCTGAGGGTATGGGTGTTATAAGGAATGCCTCATTACTTGGGTCAAATGACAATATGTATACTTTATCATCTTTGTTAATGTCATAGCCATCTTCGCCCAACCAACGACGCACTCCATCCAGATAAATTCCATCTTCTCTATAATTATAAGGGACATTATAATCAAGTTTCCTCCAGGAGTTACTTCGTAGGCTATATATCTCACAAAAGAGTTCATAAGATACATCTTCTAATGATTGATCGTCACTGTCAATATTAACCTCTATTGAAGTAATAATCAAAAAGTTCTTTTCCACAGGGACCATGTTAATTTTAACAAGATAATAGCGTTATTTTAAAGGGTGTATAAAAGTTATTTGTTTGCCCTAGGCAGTAGATGTGGTTTAATTCCATAAGATTTAAAGACATAATATAAAAGATTTCTTAAGAAAATATAGAGAGATGATACCAGGTCTTTCGAATCCTCTGGTTCCCCTAATTCTTATAAATGATTCTTTAGTTTCATGATAGTTAACAAAATAGCCCTAATCAATCCCTTGACTTAGGACCCTCTTCTCAGATTACAGTCCCTAATTCCTTAGGTGATCTAATATTCATTGAAGGTTTTACGAACGTTAACCTAATATCACAAACAAACGATTATCCATTCCTAGACTAACCCTGTTTATTTGAACAATTCAATTAGGTCTAAGTTGAAAGCTATGGCCAGTAGTCATTCATTCTCATGAAATCATGTTTATATTTGATCAGGATATAAAAAACATTAAGAGCAATTGAATTGAATAAAAACTAGATTGTCATTCACAATAAATAGAGTTTCACAGCAACATGTTTCAATTAGGGTTACACAGATTCATCTCGAACTTAATCACTAAGAGATTTAGCTACTCATAATTGAGTTTACAAATAACATAATCAATGGAAGAATTAAAACATACATAAACTGGTTAAAGGATGAAGAAATTGTTCTCCTTGCAGTCTTGTGGCTTCAAAATCGCACTTTTCTCTCTAAAAATCGTAACCCCTATTTCTGGAACTAGCTTCAGCTTAAATAGGAAAATTTTACTGAAGCCAAAATCGCGCCACGCCCGTAAAAAAATGGTGCCACGCTTTCTTTTGAAACCCATGATTCCTTTCAGATCCTTCTCAAAATCGTGCCACGCCACCAGACACTGTACCACAATTTCAGTGGCAGAACCAACCTTCCATTCTGTCAAGAAAATCGTGTCACGCCACATAAAATCGTGCTAAGATTTTCCACTTTCAGCACCTCCAAATTTTCAGCTTTTCATACCCTGGATACCTCATATTGCCTCAGAACTCTATCAAAATGTCAAAATAAGTCCTAAAAATTACGTAATGACAACATGTCATCAGTTGTCTTTGAAATTGCTTGATCCCCTTTAGGTGGTGGTACCCACCCTTCACCGTTTATCGCAAGTATACATTGTCTCAAATAATAGTATAAAAAGATTGAACTCAAAGGGATAGTCGAGATGTACATTTATGCAGCTTTTTTAATTCAAAAACTTGTTTGTGTTAAAAAAAAAAATCATTCAACAATTAAAATAAATTTAGAAGACAATAAAATACTTAAAGATCCTAGATGATAAGTCATGGTTAAGAACAATCAAATACGTTATAAAAAAAGATTTGCAAAGATGTGGATAGTTGTAACATCGTACAACTTCTTGGAGACCAAGTGGTCATAACACAACCATCATGGTTAACTTAGGGGTACTACTTCTCAAGGTTCGCGACTGCCAAGTTAGCCATGCAAAATTATTAAGGACAAATATTAAACATTCCCCCATTGGAAAGGTTAAGTCTTTTTTCCTATGACAAGAAAACTAGATAAACTTTCTAGTAGTTTTTCTAGGACTTTATCCCTACAAATCATAAAAAAGTTACTAATACTAAACAAGTAGTTCCATTCCCATACTCTCTCAAGCTCAAGGAATTTGGTAGTAAATATGAAATTGATCTTTAAATATTAAAGTTTTTACAACTTATTTAAAAGAAGCCTGAGTACGCAACCAACCAAACTTATAAGATCTAGGTTTTCAATGTCTCATATTAATATGCACAAAGTTTGATGCATTTAACATTAAATATTTTAGTTCTAGTTTGAGTTTATATTTATGAGTATAAATATAGTTGCAATTTGAAAATAGAAATAGAATCAACCACCAAAATAAAATTGATGAAGCAAGATTTATAGTATCAAATGATTTCTTGATTTGACTTATACATAACAATTAGGATATGTCCCAATAGAAGGCCAAATTGAGTACAAGGTAAAATCATAACAACCACAATTGTATAACTCTTGGGCAAAAGTAAAAAAAAAAATTATTGCTTTATTCCTCCAATTGGAAGACTACTTTCTTTATAAAATATTGTCTTACCCCAAGATCTATGTCCTACAAACCCGAACTCCTCAACCACCAGGGTGCTTAAATCAATACAAACAAGCATGCCATTCTTTACACTAATGGGTATATATCTCTTATCTCCAGCTTTTATAGGACGTTGAATGCAAGGTAAGGGACAAACAATGTAGAGTTTAATCCATGATTCCTTCACACCAAGTTCACCCAAAACTGATATATGAAAATTATCATTTTTTATACAATCTGATATTAAACCAATGAATCCATTTAACACCACCAAGTCTTTCCATACGATTTCAAAATAACGACTATCACACTCTGAGGGTATGGGTGTTATAATGAATGCCTCATTGCTTAGGTCAAATGACAATAGGTATACTTCATCATCTTTATCAATGTCATAGCCATCTTCACCCAACCAATGACACACTCCATCCAGACAAATTCCATCTTCACAATAATTATTAGGGACATTAGAATCAAGTTTCCTCCACGAGTTACTTTGTAGGCTATATATCTCCCAAAAGAGTTCGTAAGATACATCTTCTAATAATTGATCATCAATGTCACTTTCATTGTCAATGTCCCTGTTTGGGTCATACATTACTTGTCGAATCACTTTATAATCATTACTAATAGAATCATAACCAAAACCATGTCGAGTAATTTCAACATGCACATAGGGTGCAGACTCACGATGGCTTGTAGGAACAACCTTAAATTCCTTGGTAGTTGGATTCCATAATAAAATTCTATTATATGGTTCTGAGTGATTTAGAAGACAAAGAATCCCATTAATACTACCAGATCCGACAACATCAAATTCAGGGTCATCCACTTTAAATGGATTTGGCCAATCTAATTTAATAATATTCTCAAATCTCTCTCCAGAAAGAGAATGCAACACAAATTTATCTTCAGTATTGATAGTGATTGTTTTAAGGTAGAGGAAAGAGGTATCATCATGATAAGAATGATTTTGACATAAGAAATTTGTGCGAAACAAGCTCATGAAATAAGGGTTTGTAAATAATACTGACCATGATTTGCGTATGCATCCAAAACGATTCAACGATTTTACAGGCAATTTGGACAAAATGGAGAAGGCAAGATCATTAGGTATATCTTTGCTAACCATTTTCTTTCTTTCCGCCGGTGATTTCTCCATCTCCATGAACTTTAGGGTTTGGCTTGTGTATCTAAACGGCGATCTGAAGTCACGCGTTGTTTTTATTTTATTTTCAAGAGTGATCAAACCCTTTGGAAGTTTGATTTATATATTAAAAAAAAAACACTTCTTATTGATATTTTTTTTAAGTTAACTTCTATAATATTATACGGTAAGATATTTCTTTACGAGATATATTAATGTAATTGAGAAGTACTCTAAACGATATTTTTTTCTAAATAAAATGAGATCACAAATATATTATATTTAATTTTTAGATTTTTTAATAAGCTAAAAGTATTAGCATGCACACAAATGTTTGATAGACATGCTAACTAGATTGGCACCCCTATGAAATAAGAATAATTGCATTCATACTCATAATATTATATATAAAAAAAAAAAAAAGGAAGAGCAAAATTACATAATGGGAGGGTCAAACCTTACCATTTCGGCAAGTAAATCAAGCTACTATACTAAATGGCCAATATAATTTTTTTTCGTATGGTCAATTTTGGTGGTAACCTTTTCAACAACAACTTTATTGACTATCTTTTTTACAATGATCAAAAGAATGGCAAATAGAAATGCAAGTGAAACAAAAGTACAGTGGTCGTTCATACTCAATCTCAATGTCAAAAGAAAACTTTTCTCTTTCAACCCACAATGTGTCAGGAAGAAAGACAACCATATTAACATCAACTAGCACACGTGCATAATGACCAAATGGATGGTTTTTAATGTTCTCATCAATCGTTATAGGCGTACCAATATCCCCAACAATATCAAATAAAGATATAGGTTGCCAATACTCCATAGGGAGATAATGAAAACGCACTCATACCTAACTATAAGTTTGTTTTTTACTAGTAAGGTTAAAATCTGAAGACCAACGACAAAGACTTAACAATCATGGTTTCAAATTCCAAGCACCATTTGACCAAACATTTCTCAAATAATCATCCGCACAAGAGAAACAAAATTTAAAAAATCCACGACCCAGGGGAATCATCTTCCACTGATCGATGGGATTCCGTAAACGCAAGAGTTTCTCCTACAAATCTGTAGACGATAAGGGTTTATCACCACGATACAACACCAATCTTCCATGAAGATAATGATTGCAATTAGCAAGACCAAATTGATAAACATCTTTCGAAATTTTGATTTAAAGAGAATTACCTTTCAAATAAAGTTTTGGGAGATGATTATATATATGTACAGATTTTTAAATTATTATTGAAATTGATTATATGTACATAAATTTTGTTTTTTAATGTAATCCTACATTTCAATTCTAACTAGTTATTCATTTTTTAGATTTATCCTTCATTAAACTTATGTTTAAATTTTATCAAACTCAACATAACTTTTATGAAATTTAATAGATAATTACACGCAAGGTTGTAGGTTCAATTGTCGTTGTCGATGTGGGAACATCTTTGGTGGGTAATCTGTAATTATCTCCATAAACGTTTTTTGAGCTTGAGATATGCCCTGACCCTTGTGAGTACCTGAGTTCACCTAAACTTTTTATAACAAATTTTTCTTAATAGATAATTCATTTTTAAAATAATAAATCGATAGAAAATAATTTTAAATAACTATTTGATTAAAATTATATTGTTCATTTATTTTAATCAATTTTATATATAAAGAAATTTTTTCATACATGTGTCCATTCTATTCATCCTAAACACCTATTTTTTATTATTATTTCAACTTACAGTACTATGATTTATTTATTTTCTATTTTACGAAGATGTTAATAGTTCATTTAATAAATTGTAGGTTAATATAAGAGTAATCTTTTTTCTTTTATTAGTCATGAAATATATGAAATTTTAATGAACATTATACATTTAACCCGAACAATAATATTGTATATGTAACCAGCAGTCTTCCAATTGGAGGAATAGATAAATAATTTTTTCATGTTTGGCTAAAAAATTTATGAGTTCGGTTATTTGGATTTATCTTGTAGCCAAAGTGCCACTCCTATTGTGCATTTCATAGTTATTAGTTATTATTATTATGTATCTGATTTGTTAATTTTATTCGATGGTTTACTTGCAGAATTGCTATTATATTTCCATAGATGATAAAAAGCAATGCCTACTAGAACAAAAAGAATACAGAGTTTGAAATGTGCCAAATATCATGCACAATTATTTGAATAAAAGACTTTGTTAATATATCTTTCCATTTTTCAAATAACAGGTCCTATTGGTAGCATATTCGTTTATGGAGTAAAATTCAGCCTCTATTACAAACAGGTCAGACTGTGAGCTCAATTGGAGGAATGAGACGTAGTCGGGATCAGCAATATGCGAAAGGGGTTGAAATGTGCATACATGTCGCAATAATGCGGCGGAACAATAACAAAAAGTTGTCAGTCACAGATGGAAGAAACCGAATGCAGTCACAAAAAGTTCTCCAGGTGAAGTAACGGAGTGGGCATTGGTATGTGTGTATCAGAGACGATCATGGAAGTTTTGTTTTAGCGAAAAACAGAACGGATTTCACCCATCCTAAAAGTTGATGAAGGAGAGGCTTTAGGTCTATTTTTTGCTAATTGCTATCACATAGTTGATGGATTTGCATATTAATAATGTGACTTTGGAGTTAGACTCTAAGAGAGTTGTTGATAGTTTCTATAACAGTCCTATAGATGAATATGAACTTGGAGCTATTATAAGAGAATGTAAAAATTCATTAGCACTTTTTCACAAGCTCACAGGTTGAGTTTATTACCGAGACAAGCAAATAAGGTTATTCATAACCTTGTCAGTACGACCATATCTATACCTAGTTTTCATTTGATCATTCATATGCCTCTGTGAATTCAAACTATTATTGCTAATGAAATGAGATAGTTATATATTGTAAAAAAAATCATTTTACATTTATTATCAAATATTAAATATCATGTTTTCTTGTCGGTAAAATGCTAGCATGACAACATATTGTTGCTATATTGATTGATGTGATTTTTTGGTTTGTTAGAACTTTGTTAGAGGTATTTACTTTTGAAACAAAACATTTTCTTCTCTTCTTTTCAAACCCTAGGTGTCAAATTTTACCCAAATTATACTCTTGAAATTTCGACCCAAATTATCCTCTCCAAGTTGTCAATTTCATATATTTTCTGTAATTTTTCTTTTGTTTTTGTGATTTCGTCATCTTAACACGACTTTGTTTGCTTGAATTTTCCAGCCTTTATGCGGTGTGTTTTTATTTCTCATTGATTTCCCATTTTTGTGTGATCTGTTTTTTATTTCTCGTCTTAATGCGGTGTTTATAATATTTAGGTTGCAAAATTAATTTTGATCAATTGTAAATTTAATCAATGACTCGGTGTCGTCAACGTTGCATGCATATGTACTCTATTGATTTATGTTATGAACATGGATGATGTGAGTTTCCTCACATATTCATGCATGCATATGTAGCCAAAATAGAAATCAATGGATAAAAAAAATAGCTGTGATGGATATATAGCATCAGTTGTCGAAAAATTGTTAAAACCTTGTGTTCCTTAATTAGGATGGGATTTTCATTCTCGTGATAAATAGGAAGAGGTCTTGAAGCACCACGGGCTTACACAATCACAAGATTAAGAAAGAGGTGAATTAGTTTGTGAAATTTATTTTGAATTATTTCTGAGATTAGTTATTAAAGATTGTAGTTCGTGAACAAGTATTTTGTTCTATACTTTATGTTCTTCAACAATTGTGCTCATCTTGTGAGCATTGTGAACTTTTTTTGTTCTCAGGTAAGCGTTTTGCAACTTCGAATTAATTTTTTAACACAACTTGTATATCATTGTAATTGACAGATGAGGTTCAAATACACGATTGATAGAAGAGGTTCAAATATTAAATATATCACCACCTTAGGTGAAGAAAAGAATTGAACAAAGATTAACCTTTTGTGGTTGGTGAAACAAAAGGTGGTACAATACAAACAAATTAAAGAGGTATTGTATGTCTCATATGCACAAAGTTTAGTGCTATTCAAATTCAATTTTTTTTTTCTAGTATGAGTTGATTTTTATCAATATAAAATTATGAAGCAAGATTTAAAGTATCAAATGCTTTCTTATTTTAACTTGTACATAATGATGAAGTTATGCCCCAACAGAAGGCCATTTTTTTTAATGGGGTGCAAATGAATCTGTAACAACCTAAGTAGATTACATAAAAAAAAAGAGAAATTACAAGAAAATCGGGGGAACATGAAGCCTAACCCAGTATAAGCAAAAAACAACAAATTAAATAAAATTCAGTCCAAAAGGGTTTTGTTACACAGAACTTAATTCAAAGTGAATCAACCACTACACACCCAATGCACAATTAAGTGTGTCCACGTACAAGCACAAAATCTAATTGCAAAATAAAGAGGTGAATAGGTTGACCAGTATCAGACCAAGACTCTTGAGAGCGTGGAGTGAATTCAACAGCCAACATGGTAAATATCGAATCCACAACAAATTAACAGCCATTTTTGGCCCAACAGTCTGAATTCAATCACTATGGACTGAATTGGATTTCACGTCCAGGACGACCACCAAACACTAGCACTTTGTCGACAAACCAAACCAAGAAAACTACATATCTTAGCAAATCTGGAAGAATCAGAAATCACAGGTGGTGAATCAACACGACGACGTGTTTGCAGCGGGATAACAACACACATTCACATCATATATGACAACTGCGACACAAGATAAAATCATAACCACCACCACAATCATATTACTCTTGGATGGGCGAAAGTAAGAAAGCAATTATTGGTTTATTCCTCAAATTGGAAGACTGCTTCGTTTATAAATTATTGTCTTACCCCAAAATCTATATCCAACAAAATTGAGCTCCTCTACCATCAAGGTACTCAAGTCAATACAAACCAGTACACCACCCTTTACATGAGAGAATATATATCTCTTATTTCCATATGTGATAGGACGCCCAATGCAGGGTAGGGGCAAACAAGGTAGAGTTTAGTCCATGATTCTTTCACACCAATTTCACCCAAAACTGATATATGAAAAGTATCATTTTGTTTACAATATGATATTAAAGCAATGAATCCACTTAACACCAGCAAGTCTTTCCATATGATTTGAAAATTATGACTATCACACTCTAAGGGTATGGGTGTTATCAGGAAGGCCTCTTTGCTTAGATCAAATGATAATAGATATACGTCATCATCTTTATCATTGTCATAGCCATCTTCGCCCAACCAATGACAAGCCCCATCCAAGCAAATTCCATCTTCTCTATAATCATGAGGGGCAGCATAACATTGAAGTTTCCTCCAAGAGTTACTTCGTAGGCTATATATCTCCCAAAAGAGATCATAAGATACATCTTCTAATGATAAATCATCAATGTCATTATCAATGTCACTTTTTGGATAATGCATTACCTGTCTAATCAGCTTATATTCATCTCCAATAGAAACATAGCCAAAACCATGTCTAGTAATTTCAACATCCATATAGCGTGCAGACTCACGAAGGCTAATAGGAACAACCTTAAATTCATTTGTAGTTGGATTCCACAATACAACTCTATTATTTAGTTGTGATTTACTAACTACACAAAGAATCCCATTAATACTACCAGATCCCACCACATCAAATTCTTGGTCAGCCTCTTCAAATGCATTTGGCCAATCTAATTTAGTTTTATTCTGACACCGCTCGCCAGAAAGAGAATATAACACAAATTTAAGTTCAGAACCAATAGTCACAATTTCATGTTGGAGTAAAGAGGTATCATTGTAATAAGAATGATTATCCCATAATAAATTTTTGTGAAACATGCTCATGAAATAAGGGTTTTTAAATAAGCCCGACCACGATTTGCGTACGCATCCAAAACGATTCAATGATTTCACTGACAATTTTGACAAAATAGAGAAGACAAGATCATCAGGTATATCATTTCTAACCTTTTAATTTTTGCTGCAACAGATTTCTTCATCTCCGTCAACTTTAGGGTTTGGCTTGCGGTTGTAAACGGCGGCATAAAGTTAAGGGTTGTTTTGTTTTCAAGAGTGATCAAATCAATAAAAATATTAGGTTTATATAAAAAAAGAAAATATCTTCTTATTTATAGATGGAGAAAATTTATGTGCGGTACCCTACATCCGGTTAGTACTATTCTCTGGTCAACATATGACACGTCCATTATTTTATCCACTATAAACGTTTCGCTTCCTCCTTAACTGCAATAAGGATCATCTTCTCTCTAAAGGCCCAAACATATTAATGGATTATAGATAACAAAAAAAAAAGTGACAACAAATTCTCATATAATCAAACAAAATTCCACGGAAGATTCAATTTCTACCTCAATTTCTAACGTTTAGAGTTTCTTAATTTATTGTCTCTTTTCCTTTTCAAATTTTATGCATATGAGGCTCCACGACACTAAATAGTCGTTGGAGGATTTTTATTTTATTTTTATGTTAAAGTAGGTATGAATGTAGAATAGCAGTTAACTATCGTTAGCGTAAGTAGCAAATGACAATTAAATAATGTTAAGAGTATTTGAGTCTCTTTCTGGTGTTGGAGAACAATTTTGTAATTAAGAAAAGTAATTGTCAAAATATAATATGGTAAGATATTTGTTATGCGAGATATGTTAATGTAATTGAGAAGCAACTTTAAAAAATATTTATATCTTAATAAAATAAGATCACGAAAATATGACATTAATTTTTTTATATTTTTATTCAAAGGTCTCTTAAATTATGTTGCAACTCAATTACAAATGTATTAACCAGTGAAAAAAAAGAAGTGGATGTAGAAATGTTTTTTCTTTAAAAGGCAAAGAAAAATTTATTAAAACTATAGCATATGATCTGCACAAACAACAAGCACAAAACTAATACAACCGTACAACACACAACGTTTGCACTATATTAACTAATGAAAAGACCGGTATTTTTTTTTATTGCGTCTACGTTTAAAAAGTATGAACGATGTTTATTTGGTTTAAATGTGTCATTAGTCCCTACAATTTCATCATTTTTTGGTTTTGGTCCCTGCAGTTTTTTTTGTTTGTTTTAGTCCTTGCACTTTGTTAAAAATTTGCCATTAGTCCTTATGTTAACTTCAAGTTAAAAAAAAATGTTAAAACCAACAGTGTGCCACGTGGATCAATTATTTCACACCACGTGGCACAGTAAAAGACAAAAAAATTAGAATTAAAATAAATAAAATAAGATAATTGATTTTTTAATAGTTTTTATATTACTATTATTATTTAATTAGAAATAAAAAATTAAAAAGAAAAGATATGAGAAAGAAAGAAGAAATGAAGCGCAGAAGCCATTTTCTGTTGGCTTGAAGCACTGGTTGTTCCGTTGCAACACAAATGAAACGCAACGGAAAAGTTAGGAAAAATTAGAAGCCAGTTGGAACACTACCAGAAACTATTAAAAGACAAATGAAACGCAACTTGAACCACTACCAGTTCCGTTGTAACACTACCAGTTGGAAACAATACAAGCCATTTTCCACCCAAAGCTTCTGCGCTTCATTTCTTCTTTCTTTCTCATATCTTTTCTTTTTAATTTTAAATTTCTAATTAAATAATAATAGTAATATAAAAACTATTAAAAAATCAATTATCTTATTTTATTTATTTTAATTCTAAATTTTTTGTCTTTTACTGTGTCATGTGGCGTGAAATAACTGGTCCACGTGGCACACCGTTAGTTTTAACATTTTTTTTTTACTTGAAGTTAACGGAAGGACTAATTGCAAATTTTTAACAAAGTGCAGGGACTAAAACCAAACAAAAAAAACTGCAGGGACCAAAGCCAAAAATTGATGAAACTGCACGGACTAATGACATATTTAAACAAAAAAATATCGTTCATATTTTTCAAACGTAGGCGCAATAAAAAAAAGCATACTCGTCTTTGCACCAGTTAATATAGTGCAAGCGTTGTGTGTGTTCTACTGATGTACTCCCTCCGTTCCTTTTTAAGTGTCTTTTTAGCGTGTATTTTCCGTTCCTATTTAACTGTCCTTTTTGTATTTTTAGGGTATGATTTGTCAATTATACCCTTTTTCAATTACTCTTAACTTTTTCAATAAATCTAATTAATGTTATCTATTTGGAAAACTAAGGTTTGTTTTTTTTAAACAAAGTTTGTTTGTTTTTTTTTAAACAAAGTTTGTTTCTTATTATCTTCAAATTTAAACAAAATTTTGTTACAAACAATGGTTCAAAAAAGAGTTAAAATTCTATAAATAAGATGAATAACAATTCTATAAATTTAAAAATTCTATAAATAAGATGTCGCACAATGCGAATCTAGCATTGGTTGAAGCCATAGTTGAAGTCTTAACTTTGATTAAAGGAGTTGGAAGGAAGTAAAGTTTTTCTTAGTTTTTGATTAATGTGAAGTTGGAATAATTTTTATATTGACTTATAATAATTTAAAAGATGTGCGGAATATTTAAAAAATTGACAATTGTTTATTTTGGGAGAGAGAGCGCGTAAAAAAATAGGAATTTGTTGGAGAAAAAGATAATAACTAACAACTGTTTGTTACGAGAAAAAGATAACATATTAAATTTATTGGAAATATATAGTGTGTGCAAAAAAATATGAATTTATTGTTGAATTAAAAGGAGGGTATAATTGGAAGAAAACGTGAAAAAATACACTTTACTATTTTGATGGAAATTTTCTAAAAAGACACTTAAAAAGGAACGGAGGGAGTATTAGTTTTGTGCTTGTTGTTTGTGCAGATCATATGCTATAGTTTTAATAAATTTTTCTTTGCCTTTTAAAGAAAAAACATTTCTACATCCACTTCTTTTTTTTCACTGGTTAATACATTTGTAATTGAGTTGCAACATAATTTAAGAGACCTTTGAATAAAAATATAAAAAAATTAATGTCATATTTTCGTGATCTTATTTTATTAAGATATAAATATTTTTTAAAGTTGCTCAAAAAAGAAATTTAAAGTTGCTTCACAATTACAGTAGGAACTCTTTAAATTAATACTCGGTAAATTAATAAACTCTCTAAAATAATAAATTTGTCCGGTTCCGACTTGAGCCAGTGTAAAAAATTGAATAATTTGATAAAATAATAAGATAATAATTTTTTGGGAGATCCCTTTATAATTTTCGGTCCCAAGAAAATCATAAATTAATAATTCATAGAAACTGAAGAAAAAAAATATTACACTTTGTTGAAATATGATTCAATAGTTGTTTGTTTTCCTTTAAAGTTCAAGTCTGTTTGAAGCTCATCTCTAACTTTTCTTATTGCATCCAATAGCTGAGGTGTTGTATTTTTGTATTGTATCATAAAGTTGTGAAGAGTGTTCGACGCCATAAGTGCTTCCTTTCGCGTAACAGGCTCCAAAGACACCGTATCATCTTCGTCGTCATCCTCTGCATTGTTCTCAATGATAGTACGCACAATATCTTCTAAACTCTGAACCTCCGAACATGCTTCATTTTCACCTGGGTAGTTCATTAGATTGTCGATATCCATCTTATTACGATAGCCACATTGATTGATCATAGTCTGGAGGTCTTGAGTTTCTTCATCAAAAGTGGATTCATCAAGAAGAACAACTCAACGTTTCTTAGCCCTTCAATATTTCTTGGATGTGCTGGACAATTATCCACCACAAGTAGAACTCTTCTACCATGCATCATTTGGTCAAATGAACGAACATATTCATCAAAAAGCACACTAGTCATCCATGCTTTTTTGTTAGCTCGATACTGACAATCCAAGCTATTCATGTTGACATTCTTGAAGCAACGAGGCTTTGCATATTTCCCAATAATCCATAGAGGGATTTTTTCAGAGCCATCTTCATTGCAACAAATAACTACCGTCAGCCTTTCTTTATCTTGTTTTCTTCCTTCAAGTTGTTTTGTTGCCAGTGAATGATCAGCTTGTAGCCTATAAAACAACCCAGTTTCATCCATATTGAAAACATCTTTCATAGGGAACTGATCAATTTTCTCTCGAATCGATACCAATTTCTGCTCCATGTCTTGTACATCAATAGACCCACTCTCGCCAAAACGACGAAATGACTTTATGCCATGTCGGTGCTTGAATTTCCCAAGCCATCCTGTAGAGAAGTTAAAATCTGAATCATCATAAGGGTACAAGAGTTTCATTGTATCTCTTGCCTTCTGCAAAATTAATTCTCCTGTGATATTCACACGTTCTTGATGCTGTAGAAACCACTCATAAACAACCTTCTCCATGTCAGGATATTTTGCTGGTTTGTGTCTTTTGATCTCCACTCTTCCCTTTTCTATTTCAGCAGAGAGATAGTCATTTGACCGCTTAAGTGTGTTTGATATTGTTCCTTGACTAACTTTCAACTAAAATTTTCCCTCAAGCCATCTCTGCAAGTCTTTTTGTGTGCTTGCAGGATTATCTCTCTTGTACTCGCACAACTCCTTACGTATTTGATCTGACATAGTTGATTTTGCAACACCTTTTAGATGAGAAGTCATCTCGTGAGTGAGATATGGTTTGAATACTTTTAACACATTCATGTAATTTATATATGCCAAACTTGCTTAAGAATACATTGAACATTCCACTTGTTTACATTTACTATACACTTCAAAAGTCAAAAGTCATATTTCCAATGGATATGAATACAATATTTATTAATTTACATTGAGTCCCAAGATTTGCTACAACGTAATTCTAAGAGACATAGACTAATTTGCCTTTTTGTTTGGTATATACAGTATAATTACTTAAAAACTCTTTAAATTAATAATTATTAATTTATCGATAAATTAATAACTCTTTAAATTAATAAATTTCTCCAGTCCCGACATTATTAATTTATAGAGTTTCTACTGTACATTAACATATCTCGCGTAACAAATATCTTACCATATTATATTTTGACAATTACTTTTCTTAATTACAAAATTGTTCTCCAACACTAGAAAAAGACTCAAATACCCTTAACATTATTTAATTGTCATTTGCTACTTACGCTAACGATAGTTAACTGTCATTCTACATTCATACCTACTTTAACATAAAAATAAAATAAAAACCCTCCAACGACTATTTAGTGTCGTGGAGCCTCATATGCATAAAATTTGAAAAGGAAAAGAGACAATAAATTAAGAAACTCTAAACATTAGAAATTGAGGTAGAAATTGAATCTTCCGTGGAATTTTGTTTGATTATATGAGAATTTGTTGTCATTTTTTTTGTTATCGATAATCCATTAAAGTGTTTGGGCCTTTAGAGAGAAGATGATCCTTATTGCAGTTAAGGAGGAAGCGAAACGTTTATAGTGGATAAAATAATGGACGTGTCATATGTTGACTAGAGAATAGTACTAACCGGATGTAGGGTACCGCACATAAATTTTCTCCATCTATAAATAAGAAGATTTTTTTTTATATAAACCTAATATTTTTATTGATTTGATCACTCTGGAAAACAAAACAAACCTTAACTTTACGTCGCCGTTTACAACCGCAAGCCAAACCCTAAAGTTGACGGAGATGAAGAAATCTGTTGCAGCAAAAACTAAAAAGGTTAGAAATGATATACCTGATGATCTTGTCTTCTCTATTTTGTCAAAATTGTCAGTGAAATCATTGAATCGTTTTGGATGCGTACGCAAATCGTGGTCGGGCTTATTTAAAAACCCTTATTTCATGAGCATGTTTCACAAAAATTTATTATGGGATAATCATTCTTATTACAATGATACCTCTTTACTCCAACTTGAAACTGTGACTATTGGTTCTGAACCTAAATTTGTGTTATATTCTCTTTCTGGCGAGAAGTGTCAGAATAAAACTAAATTAGATTGGCCAAATGCATTTGAGGAGGCTGACCCAGAATTTGATGTGGTGGGATCTGGTAGTATTAATGGGATTCTTTGTCTGGTTAGTAAATCACAACTAAATAATTGAGTTGTATTGTGGAATCCAACTACAAATGAATTTAAGGTTGTTCCTATTAGCCTTCGTGAGTCTGCACGCTATATGGATGTTGAAATTACTAGACATGGTTTTGGCTATGTTTCAATTGGAGATGAATATAAGCTGATTAGACAGGTAATGCATTATCCAAAAAGTGACATTGATAATGACATTGATGATTTATCATTAGAAGATATATCTTATGATCTCTTTTGGGAGATATATAGCCTACGAAGTAACTCTTGGAGGGAACTTCAATGTTATGATGGCCCTCATGATTATAGAGAAGATGGAATTTTCTTGGATGGAGCTTGTCATTGGTTGGGCGAAGATGGCTATGACAATGATAAAGATGATGACGTATATCTATTATCATTTGATCTAAGCAAAGAGGCCTTCCTGATAACACCCATACCCTTAGAGTGTGATAGTCATAATTTTCAAATCATATGGAAAGACTTGCGGGTGTTAAGTGGATTCATTGCTTTAATATCATATGGTAAACAAAATGATACTTTTCATATATCAGTTTTGGGTGAAATTGGTGTGAAAGAATCATGGACTAAACTCTACCTTGTTTGCCCCCTACCCTGCATTGGGCGTCCTATCACATATGGAAATAAGAGATATATATTCTCTCATGTAAAGGGTGGTGTACTGGTTTGTATTGACTTGAGTACCTTGATGGTAGAGGAGCTCAATTTTGTTGGATATAGATTTTGGGGTAAGACAATAATTTATAAACAAAGCAGTCTTCCAATTTGAGGAATAAACCAATAATTGCTTTCTTACTTTCACCCATCCAAGAGTAATATGATTGTGGTGGTGGTTATGATTTTATCTTGTATCGCAGTTGTCATATTTGATGTGAATGTGTGTTGTTATCCCGCTGCAAACACGTCGTCGTGTTGATTCACCACCTGTGATTTCTGATTCTTCCAGATTTGCTAAGATATGTAGTTTTCTTGGTTTGGTTTGTCGACAACGCGCTAGTGTTTGGTGGTCGTCCTGGACGTGAAATCCAATTCAGTCCAAAGTGATTGAATTCGGACTGTTGGGCCAAAAATGGTTGTTAATTTGTTGTGGATTCGATATTTACCATGTTGGCTGTTGAATTCACTCCACGCTCTCAAGAATCTTGGTCTGATACTGGTCAACCTATGCACCTCTTTCTTTTGCAATTAGATTTTGTGCTTGTACGTGGACACACTTAATTGTGCATTGGGTGTGTAGTGGTTGATTCACTTTGGATTAAGTTTTGTGTTAGCAAAACCCTTTTGGACTAAATTTTATTTAATTTGTTGTTTTTTGCTTATACTGGGTTAGACTTCATGTTCTCCCGATTTTCTTGTAATTTCTCTTTTTTTTTATGTAATCTACTTAGGTTGTTGCAGATTCATTTGCACTCCATTAAAAAAAAAATGGCCTTCTGTTGGGGCATAACTTCATCATTATGTACAAGTTAAAATAAGAAACCATTTGATACTTTAAATCTTGCTTCATAATTTTATATTGATAAAAATCAACTCATACTAGAAAAAAAATTGAACTTGAACGGCACTAAACTTTGTGCACATTAATATGAGACATACAATACCTCTTTAATTTGTTTGTATTGTACCACCTTTTGTTTCACCAACCACAAAAGGTTAATCTTTGTTCAATTCTTTTCTTCACCTAAGGTGGTGATATATTTAGTGTGTGTTTGGTTCTGTGGTGACCAAAATTGAGTTTAATAGAATTGAGTTTGATAGAATTGAGTTTTGTTAAAAGTGAGTTGAGGTAAATTGATTTATGTTTAGATATGTTTACTTAAAAGTGATTTTCACCAATTCATTGTGTTTGGATAGTTTAGATTAGAATTGCTTTTAGACATACAATTACTAAAATGGGTTTTAATTTACTTTCAAATCTATATATTTTGTTTATATTATAGATTATCATTTAAATTTATTTGGCATTATAATTTTTTTTCTTTCAAAAGGACTACATTTAATTATTTATATCATTTTTTTACATTATTATTTATGGTATATTAATTTTTCAGTATATATTTGTAACATTTTTCGGTTATCTTTGATTTTTCTATGAAATTTATTAAACAAAATTATGTGAACAAAGTTTTTTTTTTTTTGTGGTGAAACAAAGTTTATTAATCTAACACCAAAAATCTAAGTCTAATAATAACGATAGATAATAGAAAGAAAGCTTAAAAACAAAAGATAAATAAGAAGCAGCTGACTCAAACCATGAGCCTTCAGAAAAGTCCAAATTCTTTTTCTCTTCTCTAACTTCTACAAATGGAAACTGTAGCATACAACACAACGGCACAAATGACACAGCAGATCCTTAAAAAAAAAAAAAACGACACTGCAGAAAGAAGAGGGTAAAGATGGAAACTATCTTGTGAAATCACTAAACTTGATTCTGGACAACGCAAAAGCTACAATATGTAGCTTCGATTAAAATCGATTTTAAAAAGATAAATCACGTTCATAATTGAATGCCAAATATCCTTCAAATTTTAAAAAACCACGTTTGTAGGTGCTGAACGTGCGTCCAGAGCTTTTAAATGTGAAACCAAACAGGGGCTTAGTATTTGAACCTCTTCTATCAATCGTGTATTTGCACCTCATCTGTCAATCACAGTGATATACAAGTTGTGTTAAAAAATTAATTCGAAGTTGCAAAACGCTTACATGAGAACAAAAAAAGTTCACAAGGCTCACAAGATGAGCACAATTGTTGAAGAACATAAAGTATAGAAAAAAAAAAAACTTGTTCAAGAACTACAATCTATAATAACTAATCTTAGAAATAATTCAAAATAAATTTCACAAACTAATTCACCTCTTTCTTAATCTTGTGATTGTGTCAGCCCGTGGTGCTTCAAGACCTCTTCCTATTTATCACGAGAATGAAAATCCCATCCTAATTAAGGAACACAAAGTTTTAACAATTTTTCGACAACTGATGCTATATATCCATCACAGCTCTTTTTCTTATCAATTAATTTTTTTGTCTTTTACTGTGCCACGTGGCGTGAAATAATTGGTCCACGTGGCACACCATTAGTTTTAACATTTTTTTTTAATTTGAAGTTAACAGAAGGACTAATGACAAATTTTTAACAAAGTGCAGGGATTAAAACCAAACAAAAAAAACTGCAGGGACCAAAGCCAAAAAATGGTGAAATTGTAGGGACTAATGACACATTTAAACCTTTTTTTTTTTATGAAATTTTGGTTTTGTTAAAAATTAAAAACAAAAATGATTTTTTCTTTCAAATTATAACAAATAAACTAATCATGATCAATTATTTCAATGACACCAATAATATAAAAAAAATATAATCTAAATTCTTATTTTTTTTATGACACCAACAACAATTTTTATTATAGAAAAATGTTGTTTAAGGATATAATTAGGATAATGAAAAAGTAAGTATAAACATACTGATCTAGTTTGTTACACTTTTTAAGTGATAAAGGAATAAAAATTGGACAAATATATATATATATATATATATATATATATATATATATATATATATAGACACACACACATATTGTGCTTATTACATTTTTTAATTTTTAAATTTATTTTTATCTATTTGGTATATATGTTATTTGTATTTAAAATTAAGGGCATCTTTGAAAAGAGAAAAAGTCAACTCAAAAGAACTGAAATGAATTATTTTCTTTGTATATAGTATAGATTATACAAATACTTCTATGCTAGATATTTTGTTGAACAACCTTACAATCTTCATTAAGCAATCTTCCTTGATCTCCAATATCCTTCACCATAATTTGAACAATTCCTAATTCCACCTCTAAAAACCCCAATTTGCCAAGGCAATATGCTGATAAGTCATCACCAACCTCCAACAACATATATACTCTTGCCTTTTAAACACTTTGTAGAAAAATTCACTTGTAGACTGCAAAATTTTGTTGTTGCAAATAGGAATCCAACAGATAATATTGTCCAATATGATCACCAAAAGCTAATGATATCCAAGAACTAAACACACTTGCTTTCACTAAAGAAAACATCTAACATTAAGATAAAATCTCCGGTTCATTATATAATAAATATTATTGTATCATTCCATCCCAATAAAATGTCATGAAACCATATTCAAATATTGTCAACCTTATACTCAAGTTATACCAAATGGATCTACTAAAATAATCACCGGGGCACAATGATTCCAATGTCAAGTATTAGAGAAAGATTTAAAATATTTACAATAGAACAAGTGTTAGCATAATAATCTATAGGTTAAATACTTTTGAGGTCATTTAAGTTTGATGTTTATAACAAGTTAGTTCTTTAAGTTTCTTCTATTACAAATTGGTCCTTTAAGTTTCTTTTGGTTACAAATTGAGCCTTTAAGTCATAGAATATTTACACCGTTAACCATACTTTTAGACTCCTTCATTAAAATGTGTTTGTGAGTGATTTAACATTGAGATGGTAGGTCCAAAAATGCTCATGACTTCCACCATGATTGCATACGCACATTTTTTTTATTCAAGTCTAATTGTACAGATAAATAAATATTTTATCATTGACGTTATAAATGAAGAAATTGTTCAGTTTTATTTGAAATAAAGATAGAATAATACACCTATGAACTCTACTTTTAAGAGCGATGAATTTATTCCTGCCAAAGTAACATTAAACGTCCACATAAACAATGATGAAGATATTTTATGATTTAACGGATCAATTTTTAACAAAAAATTTAAAAGACTAACTCGTTGTAAACATCTAACTTAAAGAATTGTTGATGATATTTAACCTAATCTATAAGTCTTAATAATATATTTCTTAAAAAAAAAGTCTTAATAATATATAAAATAATATTTTGGGCTGGATTTTTATTTCCCTGATTGTACTTTTGAATAAATTTGCCTATTTGTCTATAAAAATGCTATTTTGTTCGTGTCAATGAAAATGATAAGATTTTTTTTTCTTTTCAAACAATAAGAATTTATATTATATTTTCTATATTTGCTTATTTCTCTGTAAGAATATGAGCATTGCTATACGGTTTGACGTGTGCACCAACGAAATTTGACAAACAAAGGAACCACTTACCAAACATGGGTAAGGTGGTAATAAAGAAAATAGGTGAAGGTTAAAATAGTATTCACCCAAATACTAACGGCTAAATCACATTCTTCGTCGTTTTTCGTGGGTATATTTTTGCACTACAGAACAATTTCCTAAGCGTGTGTGTTTATATATATATATATATATATATATATATATATATATATATATATACATATATATATATATATATATATATATATATATATTTTGTTGACAACAAATAGGCAGCTATCATTTTAAACCAAACAAACTAATTTTAATTAAAATCAAAATTTTAAAAAGATACCGTCCATATTTTACACCAATAATTAGTGCAATGAAATGTATGGTCAGACGAAAACGAAACGCTTGTTATAAATAAAAAAAAAAAAAAAAGTATTTCCATACTTACACGATGAAAGAGACACTTATTGATAGCAGAATGCTTCAATGTAACAAAAAAAAAAAAACAGAATGCTTCATTATAGTGACATTGAAAAAATAGGATGGCACGCCATTAAATGGAATCCACAATTCATCAATAAAAAACTAAATTAAGTAAACGAAACTTATCAAATTTCTTTAAAATCTTTTTTTTTTTTAATTTAATTTCCGGCTAGACGATTGAGCTTCTTGGCCCTTTGGCCGACCACCACGACCATACCCTCCAAAATTTCCTGCCCAGGCTGCTAGTAAACTACACTCAGTGTGTTCATACATGGAATTTATCATTGATGATGAAAACCATTGCTACTACTTCAAATAAGAATTTGAAGAAGCCCTTGTGCTTGGAGTCTGTGTCCAGTGTCAGGAATGGTGGATTAGGTGTCCTTTCACCTTAGAGCCGGTACGAGTCAAGTGGCCCATGGACCATTAGCTGCATGCAAAACCCTCCAATATGTCTTCTATGTAGTTATATATTGATTGTTGTGTTAAGGGTAGTGTACTTGTCCCCCTCCTTGTGTGTGCATGTTTATTTCAGGGGGTTGACATTTCCCTTCGGCAGTTTCTTTTTAGGATTGGTTATTCTTTTGAAGTGTGTAGGTTAGCTTCTTGTGAGGTGGAGGATTACAAGGTTAGAAATCATAAGGAGTTTGATGATAAGTTTTAATGATTACAGCTTCCTTTTATATTAGAGTTTTGGGAGGGAGAGTGAAAAAAGGGAAACTGATGGATTTATTTTAGGTAACCATCTTGATTTTGTTGATATTCAACAAACTAAGTTTATGGATGTTTAGAAGTCTCTCTGCCATTAACTATAGGGAGAACTCCTTTTGTGATTGGAGCTTCCATCCCTCGATTGTCAATAGTGGAGGGATCATATCGATTGGTGTAAATCCAAAGGGGTACCAATATTTGAGTGTTCTTAATAATATGTGTTACGTGGTAAATCATTGATGAGTTAATATTTAGTTGTTATAATATAATATTTAGTTTCGTTTTATTTAGATTTAAGTTTGTTTTATTTAAAATATTTTTTTTTTAGATATATTTTACTTCAATTGCATATTTATATTTCAGGAACGAATATTTGATAGATTCAGTCTTGGAGCAAAAGAAAGAGAATTAGGAGCTGATTCGGGGTGGAAAAATACAAGATTCAGCACAAAAATATACACTCCCCAAGTTAGAAGCTTGGCACGGCCCGTGCCATATCTCACACAGCCGTGCCAAGTCCCATGATTGCTCTTTTGCTGCTTTTGCTTCTTGTACAAGCTACCTATTAGTTTATTTCTGACCAAAAAGCCTGTGGTTTCTTATGGAACATTCTAGTAATGTATTTCTTAGGGCTTAAGGCATTGTAAACTATAAATAAAGTAGCTAGCTATCACAACAATTCATCTTTTGTTCTCTCAAATAATAAGTGACAATTGTTTCTTTGGACATTAGTAGTTTCAATCCTTAAAAGCTTCTTCTAGTAATCAAATTAGTGAAATAGGTTTGATTGCTAGAAGAAAACTCTCACTGGACTGAAAGGAAAAGTGATGGGCTAAAGGGAAACCGGTCATTAGAAACTAAGTCTAACATAAGGTTCTAGGTTTAAAGTTTCGGTTTGTGAAGGATTTGTCGTTATGATGAACCAATAAATCCCAAGGCTCTTTTATTATTTTTGTTATTTTATTTTAATTAAAAATCCAAACCTTTCAATTAAAACTTTTTTCTAATCATTATTGAAAGTTAATTAAATTCATAACTCCCTGTCAGAACGATACTCTTTTATTACTACTTCAATAAGACCGTGCACTTGCGGTATTATCCCATCAATCATGTGTGTTCTAAATTTTTGATAAAAGGGAGATGTGGACGGACTTGGTAGATGGATTAGTTGTGGATAATGAAATAATTGATCTATCTAAAAAGGTTAGGTAGGATTGTTTGATCTTTAAGGTAGATTTTGAAAAAGATTATGATTCGTTGTGTTAAGAGTTTTGTGGATTATATGATGTCAAGGTGGTGTTTAATTTTGATGATGAATGGAGGTCTTGGATTTGTGCTCAAGTGTTTTTAGGGAGGCTCTTATTTTTGGTTAATGGTTGCAGGCTGAGAAATCCATTATGATCTCCTCAAATATTTGTGATATTTTTTTTATCTAAGATCATGGTCAATAATCTCATAAGTAACATCATGCAACACATCTTCTTAAAAAAAAAAACATCATGCAACACATAGTGAAAAGAAGTACTTGCCATATTGATGTATATAGGCTCCTTGATGAAAAGAGGCTTATTGTCTTTCTTGTGATAAATATATTTTGCTTGCAAAGATTTGTTCACAGGTTATTCAGATTTCGTACCTTTATACACTTTCATTTTTTCCAGAGGTTTTTCCACAACATTATTCTTTTTTTTTTCTCAACTATAGCCGGTTCAATAATGTCATCGTAAATATTGAAGTATCATTGTATTTAATTTCATTAAGTACTTTATTACTTTCCTCCGGTTCTATTTATATAAAACAATTGACTTTTTAAATTCATTGTTTAATTGATGTATCAGTCTGAAATATACGAGATACATCAATGAATCTAAAAACTCAATTGTTTCTTATAAAATATAGAATCGGAGGGAGTATACCAGCGTTTAGTCGGGCACTCCGTGTCCGTTTGTCCGCTCTTCATATTGCATTAATATGTATAAATTACGAACATTAGTTTTTATAAAATTTTGATTAAAATTATAGGCATAAATGATAGATATTTTGCACTTTTAAGAAACTGCATGTATTGTTTTGTAAGCATTTGGTGTAGGATATGTTCAAGAGAGGTGAAGGCGAGTGTGATCATGGTGATCTAGTATTAGGAGAAGTGGGTGTTGGATCATTGTCAGTGTTGGATCATCTCAAGAAGACTTCAGGAACTAAATAAAATTGATGCACCACTTGTGAGTAATGGAATACCTACTGAAATTTAAAAGTTATGATTCCGCGTTAATTTTAATGTTCGAAAGTTTACTTCCCAGATTGAAGATTACGGTATAAGAGATGAAATTTTGATAGCAATGTTTTGAAATATACAATGTCTCATAATAATATGTACAAAGATTGGTGCAAGGCCAATTTCAAGTTCAAAATTATTTCAAAGGTTTTAGCAGATAGATTAGCTAGCATAATGCATGAGATAGTTTCACCTGAGCAAAAAGGATTTATTCAAGGCAGGAACATCAAAGATTGTATTTGTTTGGCTTCTGAAGCAACAAATCGTCTTCACAACAGATCTTTTGGTGGAAACTTGGCCCTAAAGATTGACATTTCAAAGGCATTTGACATTTTAGACTGAAGATTTTTGCTGTCAGTGCCTAAGAGTTTTGGTTTTAATGAGAAATTATGCAAGTGGATAGAGGTAACTCTTCAATCTGCAGCTTTATATATCAACATAAATGGCAGTCAGCAAGGTTACTTTCATTGTAATAGAGGAGTGAGGTAAGGGGACCCTCTATCCCCTCTCCTCTTTTGTTTGGCTGAAGATGTCTTAAGCAAGAGTATAACAAAATTGGTGGAGGAGGGAAAAGTTGAATTAATTAAAGCTTCTAAAAGAGTCAACGTTCCTTCCCATAGCCTTTATGTTGATGATATAATGATTTACTGTAAGGGTAAATAATCTTGCTTGTTGGCCCTCAAAGATCTTTTTACTAGATATGCACTTGCATCTGGTCAGATAGTTAATTCTAGAAAATCAACCATTTTCTCAGGATCCATTCCTAATGTTAGGCTTTTACAGTTGGCTACTCTCATTGGTTTCAATATTGGTCAGCTTCCATTTTTTTACTTAGGTGTTCCCATTTTCAAAGGGAAACCTAAACCAGTCTATTTCTATCCCTTAGCTGACAAAATTAAAATAAAGCCTGGAGCTTGGAAGGTCTCTTTGCTTTCAATAACTGGGAAAGTCCAGTTAGTTAAATCTGGTGTGCAAGGCATGCTCATTCATAGCATTACCACATACTCTTGGCCAATTTCACTACTCAAAGATCTTGAAAGATGCATAAAAAATTTCATTTGGAGTGGAGATATCAATCAAAGGAAGCTCATAACTGTTGCATGGAAAAAGCTTTATAAAACTTATGATGAAGGTGGACTGGGAGTCAGGTCTCTAATCAAACTCAATGAATCCTCTAGCTTGAAACTATGTTGGAATTTAATCAACTCAGAGGAGCAATGGGAAGTCATTCTTAGGACCAGAGTCTTTAGAGAAAGGAAGCACATCAACCACCACAATTTTTCTTCTCTTTGGAGCAGTGTGAAGTTTGAATACTCAACCATTCTGGATAATTCTAGCTTTATTATTGGTGATGGAGAAAGTATCAAGTTCTGGACTGACATATGGTGTGGGTCATCTTTTTGTGAAGTTTTCCAAATCCCACCTCATCTTAATAACTCTCTTAGCTCAAGAGTCAGTGATTATATCCATAATTTCCAATGGAGCATTCCTTGGCAGTTGCAATTACAGTTCCTCAATCTAAAACAGATAGTGGAATCAGTTATCATACTTGCATAGAAAAGAATAGATAAGCTCAATTGGATCAATGCTTCTTCTGGTGACATCACTCTCAAAGATGCATATTTTTTCAAAGATCTACACTTTCAAAAATTGCATTGGGCAAAGAATATATGGAGTATGGACATACCTCCCCCTAGATCATTTATTGCTTGGATGGTTATGCATGATAAGACGCCTACATGTGAAAGACTAAAGGAGAGAGGTTGTAATATCCCTCTAGATCATTCCACCTGTTTTTTGATTGTCCATATGCTATCAAATTGTGGAATTGGCTTGCATTTCAATGACGTATATGAGATTTGGCACACTTGTGACATGAGGTGGAGTCCTCAACGCAAATTTGTAATCAAAGCTGCTATTGTCAATCTCTTAGCTACAATTTGGTATGCTAGAAACACTACAAGATTCAAAGGAGAAGATATCCATTGGAAATCTGCCATCTCTTTAATCTCCTCTAATGCAACTCTTTCTGGTAACAATTCTCAGACTTTCTCTAACTCATCCATGACTGACTTTGTCATTATCAAGAAGTTTAAGGTTCATATTCATCTACCTGGTGCCCCTCATATTAAAGAAGTATCTTGGCAACCTCCTCTTAGAAACTGGATAAAGGGGAACTCAAATGGATATGCATCATCCTTTTCATCAGCTTGTGGTATCATATTCAGAAATTGTGATTCAGATTGCCTGCATTGCATCTTTGGAAATCTTGGTATGGTTTCTGCCTTTCATGCTGAGCTAATTGGAGCAATGAGGGCTATTGAAACAACTTATCAAAGAAATTGGATAAACTTCCGGTTAGAATCAGACTTAATCCTAGTGGTTATGAAATTTTCCAATGACTCCCTAGTGTCATGGCAACTAAGAAACAAGTGGTTCAATTGTAAAAAGATTTTGTCTAGTATGAATTTTATGGTTTCTCACATTTTTAGGGAAGGAAATCAACGTACTGGGAGGTTCATACCTTACCCATAGAAAGAGAAAGAAAAACAAGGAAAAAAAGAAATAAAAAAATACAAGTAGGAAAACGAAACTAAAGAAAAATCTAATAAAAACGATATCATTTGCAATGATGAAATGGTGCTACCCTTGAGAGGGTGTTGTGGATGTTATTTACGCAATGCAACTTGCTTATCAACATCAATACATGTGGCCTTAGCTCCAAAAAGTTTTCATATCACCTCAAGATCCACATGTGTCGCTTTCCTCAGAATAGGTTGGGAATTTTGAGTTTGTGCGTTCTCGGTTGTCTCTGGAATGGCTTAATCCCCTTTAGGTGGTACCCACCCTTGACCGTTGATCGCAAGTACACATTGTCTCAAATAATAGTATAAAAAGATGGAACCCACAGGGATAGTCGAGATGCACCTTTATGTAGCTTTTTTAATTCAAAAACTTGTTTGTGTTAAAACAAAATAAATCATTCAACAATTAAAATAAATTTACATGACAACAAAATACTTACAGATCCTAGATAACATGGCATGGCTAAAAACAATCAAATATGTTATAAACAAATATTTGCAAAGATGTGGAGAGTTGCAACATCGTACAACTTCTTGCAGACCAAGTGGTCATAACATAACCATCATGGTTAACTTAGGGGTACTACTTCTTAAGGTTCGCGACTACCAAGTTAGCCATGCAAAATTATTAAGGACACATCTTAACCATTTCCCCCATTGGAAAGGTTAAGTCTTTTTTCCTATGACAAGAAAACTAGATAAAATTTCTAGTTGTTTTTCTAGCACTTTATCCCTATCAATCATTAAAACTTTACTAATATTAAACAAGTAGTTCCATTCCCATACTCTCTCAAACTCAAGGAATTTGGAATTAAAGATAAAACTGATCTGATTTTACTTTAAAGATTAAAGTTTATACAACTTGTTTAAAAGAAGCTCGAGAATGCAACTAACCAAACTAATTCAGAAATATCCATATCATCATCATGACTTAACCAGAAAGTGATTTAGCTAATGATGAGCTTAAACACAAAATATAAATAACAGGAGTAGAAGTAGGAGTAGGAACTCAGAAGATCTAGGTATTCAATGTCTCATATTAATATGCACAAAGTTTGGTGCATTTCACATTAAATATTTTTGTTCTAGTTTGAGTTTATATTTATCGGTATAAATATTGTTGCAATTTGAAAATAGAAATAGAATCAACTACCAAAATAAAATTGATGAAGAAAGATTTATAGCATCAAATGATTTCTTGACTTGACTTATACATAATAATTAAGATATGTCCCAACAGAAGGCCAAATTGAGTACAAGGTAAAATCATAACAACCACAATTGTATAACTCTTGGGCAGAAGTACGAAAAAATTTATTGCTTTATTCCTCCAATTGGAAAACTACTTTCTTTATAAAATATTGTCTTACCCCAAGATCTATGACCTACAAACCCGAGCTCCCCAAACATCAGGGTGCTTAAATCAATACAAACAAGCAAGCCGTTCTTTACACTAATGGGTATATATCTCTTATCTCCAGTTTTTATAGGACGGTGAATGCAAGGTAAGGGACAAACAATGTAGAGTTTAATCCATGATTCCTTCACGCCAAGTTCACCCAAAACTGATATATGAAAATTATCATTTTTTATACAATCTGATATTAAACCAATGAATCCGTTTAATACCACCAAGTCTTTCCATGAGATTTCAAAATAACGACTATCACACTCTGAGGGTATGGGTGTTATAATGAATGACTCAATGCTTAGGTCAAATGACAATAGGTGTACTTCATCATCTTTATCAATGTCATAGCCATCTTCACCCAACCAATGACACACTCCATCCAGACAAATTCCCTCTTCACTATAATTATTAGGGACATTAGAATCACATTTCCTCCACGAATTACTTCGTAGGCTATATATCTCCCAAAAGAGTTCATAAGATACATCTTCTAATAATTGATCATCTATGTCACTTTCATTGTCAATGTCCCTGTTTGGGTCATACATTACCTGCCGAATCACTTTATAATCATCACTAAGAGAATCATAACCAAAACCATGTCGAGTAATTTCAACATGCACATAGGGTGCAGACTCACGATGGCTTGTAGGAACAACCTTATATTCCTTTGTAGTTGGATTCCATAATAAAATTCTATTATATGGTTCTGAGTGATTAAGAAGACAAAGAATCCCGTTAATACTACCAGATCTGACAACATCAAATTCAGGGTCATCCACTTTAAATGGATTGGGCCAATCTAATTTAATGATATTCTCAAATCTCTCTCAAGAAAGAGAATGCAACACAAATTTATCTTCAGTATTGATAGTGATTGTTTTAAGGTAGAGGAAAGAGGTATCATCGTAATAAGAAGGATTTTGACATAAGAAATTTTTGCGAAACAAGCTCATGAAATAAGGGTTTGTAAATAGTACTGGCCATGATTTGCGTACGCATCCAAAACGATTCAATGATTTCACAGGCAATTTGGACAGAATGGAGAAGGCAAGATCATCAGGTATATCTTTGCTAACCGTTTTCTTTCTTTCCGCTGGTGATTTCTCCATCTCCATGAACTTTAGGGTTTGGTTTGTGTATCCAAACAGCGATCTGAAGTTACGCGTTGTTTTAATTTTATTTTCAAGAGTGATCAAACCCTTTGGAAGTTTAATTTATATATTAAAAAAAAAATTTCTCATTTATAATTTTTTTTAAGTTAACTTATATAATATTATACGGTAAGATATTTCATTTATGAGATATATTAATGTAATTGAGAAGCACTCTAAATGATATTTTTTCTTAATAAAATGAGATCACAAATATATTATATTTAATTTTTATATTTTTTTAATAGAGTTAAGATCCTCTCCATTTAATTTTTTTCTCCATTTGTACCATTGAGAGTGATATACACATAAAATGGGTGGTGGGTCATATCATTAAATAGGTCTCACTATCATTAATTATTTCCAAGAATTTTTATGTATATATATCTCCAAATGGTACAAATGGAAAAATAAATAAGTATTAACATGCACACAATGTTTGATAGACATGCTAACTAGTTTGGCACCCTATGAAATAAGAATAATTGCTATCATACTCATAATATTATTATTTTTTAAGCAAAAAAACTGATGCAGATAGCATCAACCACAATTCATTAAAAAGAAAAGAAAAGGAGTACAAATAAGAAAAGGGGGACTAGACCAAAACCTTTTTCAGAAATTTACAAACCTATAACTAGGTAAACCCAACCTATTCTTGATGTACTCCTCCCTAATCCCATTAGGGATGGAAGTATGCCAATCAAAAGTGTTAGGAGGTAAAGTTAACCCTAGGTTTGCCATACCATCAGCACAAGCATTACCCTCCATATATACATGAGAAAAAGTGAAGTGAATACTCCTAACAAAAGCTAAACATATGCCATCTATTTCTAAGAGACCAAGGCACATTATAAGAAGACTTGAGGGCCAAGTAAACTAGTTGAGAATTAGTTTCCAACCAAAGATAGTTGAATCCCTTACTTAGAGCAACCTCCATTGCAAGAATGGCAGCCATCAGTTCAGCATGAAATGCATTCCCATTACCAAATCCTGAGCAAAGCAACCTATGCAATTTCCATCTTTATCTCTAAATATATCTCCTGCAGAAGCATTTATAGGCTTTTTGTTGCAGCACCATTTGTGTTTACCTTGATCTAATTAAAAATTGGAGGAAATCAGATAACTTCTATAACTTTAGGAGCATTGGGAGGTTTGATTGGGACTCTAAAGTACTTCAAAATTCTAAACTCCCTCATATCAGGTGATGATACCTTTTCATTGTTGCTACCAGACATATAAACAGATGATATAATGTTGTTGATGGTGATCTTCCAATGAATGAACTTATCTTGGAATCTTGCTTGGTTTCTTCTATACCAAATAGTATTGATAACATTAACTATGCAGGCTTGCACCACTATCTTACACTGAGGAGACCATCTTCAATCACATAATTTCCAGATGTCGTCTAATTTGGAGACTTGAATAGGTAAATTGAGAATGCTTACAAACCAGTTCCAGATTTTTTCTGCAAAGGTGCATTCAAAAAAGAGATGGAATGATGTATCTGCTTCTTTATTACAATTTGAGCACATAGATGCAATAGAACAACCTCTAAGCATGAGATTATCATCAGTTGGAACTCTTTTATGCATGAGTCTCCAGCATAGTAAAAACTTTGATGGAGGAATATGTTTGTTCCAGATTTTCTTAGCCCAATGAATGTTCTGACCACTTTGAGATTTTAAAGTATAAGCCTCTTTAAAAAGTTAAATCTCCATTTGGGGTGTTCTTCCAAACCAGTTTGTCCTCCACTTCATCAGTAGAGATAATTACTTATTGAACAAGTAAATTGATCCCAGGAAAAGCTAAATGCACTATTTGAGGCATTCTTTAATTCCCTTCCACAATAAAAATCTGCCACTGATGCTTGGAGATTATGATAGAGGCACACCACACAAGTCATCATTCTAAAAGCTCATATTTTCTCCATTTCCTATCAACCATCCAACCTGATCATAAACATTATCAAATTCACTCTTTATGCTGCTCCAAATTGATGAGTAGATATCATAAGAAATAGGGTTTCTATTTCTTATAACTCTCTTTGCAGAAGAGTGGCCCAAGGTTGATTAGAATTTTTGGTGTCCCAGCATAGTTTGAGATTGGAAGCTTCATTTAAGGATGTTAAAGATCGTATTCCCAACCCCCTTGAGAAATTGGTTTACAACATTTATTCCAAGAAACTGTAACTAGCTTTCTCTTTTCAACATCCCCACTCTATATGAAATTCCTTATCCACTTCTCTAAGTCTTTAAGAAGAGATTTTGGCCGGAAATAAACTGATATGTTATGAATCAACATACCTTGAATCACTGGTTTTACTAGCGGCACTCTACCTGCAATGGACAATAAAGATGCTTTCCATGCCCCCGGTTTGCTTTTGATTTTGTCAGCTATTGGAAGAAGATGACTTGCCTTTGGTTTACCTCTGAAAATAAGTACACCTCCAAAATGTTTGAAAGAATATTGCTCCAAAGTCATCTTGTCCTAGGGCACCATCCTTGTTAAGTTCAAAAACTGCTTTTTTATTTTCCTCATGAGAAGGTATCAAAGTCAGTAAGTTATTGGTGTTGTCTGATATCAATGTTAAAGTTGCTTCTTCCACCAAGCTATCTACCTACAAAACAATGTTAGAAGAAAATAAATTTTGAAAATGATTTTTAAAAAGTGTAGCAATTTGCTCTGGATTATCAATAATGTCATCTTCAACTTTGATAGCAGTGATAGGTTTGGTTTTTGATTTGATCTTTGCAAGTCTGTGGAAGCAGTTAGTGTTTCTATCTCCTTCCAAATGCCAATTGGTTTTATCTCTTTCTTGCCATAATGCTTCTTCTTTATCCAAGGCTTTTTCTAAGTTGATTTGGGCCAGCTTTTGCTGATCTAGCAAGTTATCTGACATATCTTGATTATCAATTTCTTTTTGAATTGCTGCAAGTTTAGTCTCAGCTTCTTTCACAAGTGCATGAACATTACCAAATAAATTGTAATTCCAATCTTTAAGCCTTTGGTTAAGTGTTTTTATCTTGTTGGAAAGCACAAACATGGATTGCCAACCATCTAATTGTTCCAAGTATTAGTTACAATTCTCTTGCAGTCATCATGCAGAATCGACATTTTCATAAATCTGAATTGGGTAATATTTGAAACAGTTGATGTTTTGAAATCTAGAAGAATGGTAAAATGATATGACCTAAGTTTTGTGAGAGCGGTTACTGCTAGAGAAGCACAACTATCCAACCATAGTTGTTCTCTATTATATGCTTGATTAAAATTATATTATTCATTTATTTTAATCAATTTTATATATAAACAAAAAAAATTCATACATGTGTCCATTCTATTCATCCTAAACACCTATTTTTTATTAATATTTCAACTTACAGTACTATGATTTATTTATTTTCTATTTTACGTAGATGTTAATAGTTCATTTAATAAATTGTAGGTTAATATAAGAGTAATCTTTCTTCTTTTATTAGTCATGAAATATATGAAATTTTAATGAATAATATTATATATGTAACCAGCAGTCTTCCAATTGGAGGAACAGATAAATAATTTTTTCATGTTTCGCTAAAAAATTTAGGATTTCAGTTATTTGGATTTATCTTGTAGCCAAAGTGCCACTCCTATTGTGCATTTCATAGTTATTACTTATTATTATTATGTATCTGATTTGTTAATTTTATTTCGATGGTTTACTTGCAGAATTGCTATTATATTTCCATAGATGATAAAAAGCAATGCCTACTAGAACAAAAAGAATACAGAGTTTGAAATGTGCCAAATATCATGCACAATTATTTGAATAAAAGACTTTGTTAATATATCTTTCCATTTTTCAAATAACAGGTCCAATTAGCAGCATATCAAATATTAAATATCATGTTTTCTTGTCGGTAAAATGCTAGCATGACAACATATTGTTGCTATATTGATTAATGTGCTTGTTTGGTTTCTTAGAACTTTGTTAGAGGTATTTACTTTTGAGACAAAACATTTTCTCCTCATCTTTTCAAACCCTAGGTGTCAAATTTGACCCAAAATTATACTCTTGAAATTTTGACCCAAATTATCCTCTCAAAGTTGACAATTTCATATATTTTCGATATTTTTTCTTTTGTTTTTATGATTTCGTCATCTTAGCACAACTTTGTTTTTGGGTTGTTAAGGTGTTTAAGGTGTTTGAAGGGTGCATGTCTCGTTGAGCTGAGCCTTTTCTTTTTGATTTGTTTTTTGTATGCACCATCGTTTATCATGTCGTTTGTCTTACTTATTGTGTGCTGAGTTCCGGTGGGCCGGTTACTTTTGCTTCGAGATCGGGAGTCGGTGTCTAGTTGCAATTTTGTTTGGCTTGGTATGGTGATTCTCTGGTTTACCGGGGGTGAGGGTGCCCTTATGTTTTGGTCTTAAAGTCTGGTGGGCCGATCACTTTTGATTCGAGATCGGGAGTCAGTTATTTGGATCAAGTTTGGCTTTGGGTTTTTTTATGGTGTTTCTTTCGGTGGGTCAGAGGTCGAGAGGTTGTGGAAGCTGCATGATCTTCTGGATAGGAGCTCTTCGAATGTTGCTCAACTTGGGTGTTGAAGTCTGGGAGTTTAATTGAGGGGTGTTCTTTGGGGGTGAGTAGTGACGATGGGTGGTTGGGGATCCTGTGTTTACGGTGTTTGTTTTTGTCTTAGGTGGTGATGTGTGTTGGTGAGTTTATCTTTAGGGGCTTTGTTTGGTGGTTATGGTGTACCGTCTATATGCGGCACCATTTGTATCTTGTTTTGTCCATACCTTGCGTCTTGCGGGGACGACGTTTAATAATATTTGCTGATTAAAAAAAAAACAACTTTGTTTGCTTTAATTTCCCGACATTTATGCGGTGTGTTTTTACTTCTCACTGATTTCCCATTTTTGTGTGATCTGTTCTTTATTTCTCGTCTTAATGCGGTGTTCATAATATTCAAGTTGCAAAATTAGTTTTGATCAATTGTAAATTTAATCAATGACTTCGGTGTCGTTAAAGTTGCATGCATATGTACTCTATCAATTTATGTTAGCCAAAGTAGGAATTAATGGATAAGAAAGAGAGCTATGATGGATATATAGCATCAGTTGTCGGAAAATTGTTAAAACCTTGTGTTCCTTAATTAGGATGGGATTTTCATTCTCGTGATAAATAGGAAGAGGTCTTGAAGCACCATGGGCTGACACAATCACAAGATTAAGAAAGAGGTGAATTAGTTTGTGAAATTTATTTTGAATTATTTCTGAGATTAGTTATTAAAGATTGTAGTTCTTGAACAAGTTTTTTGTTCTATACTTTATGTTCTTTAACAATTGTGCTCTTCTTATGAGCTTTCAAATACAATCGATACAATTAATCAATTAATTAAATTTCTTTATATTTGAACTTTTTTTGTTCTTAGGTAAGCGTTTTACAACTTTGCGTTAATAATATTTTAACACGACTTATATATCATTGTAATTGTAATTGACAGACGAGGTTCAAATATTAAATCAATGACCACCTTAGGTGAAGAAAAGAATTGAACAAAGATTAACCTTTTGTTGTTGGTGAAACAAAAGGTGGTACAATACAAAAAAAAAAGAGGTATTGTATGTCTAATATTAAAGTGCACGAAGTTTAGTGCTTTTCAAATTCAATTTTTTTTCTAGTATGAGTTGATTTTTATCAATATAATTATAGTAGCAATTTTGAAAATAGAAATAAAATCAACCACCAAAATAAGATGTATGAAGCAAGATTTGAAGTATCAAATGATTTCTTATTTTAACTTGTATATAATACTGAAGTTATGCCCCAATAGATTAGATAAAAAAAATTATAAGAAAATTGGGGGGACATGAAGCCTAACCCAGTATAATCAAAACACAACAAATTAAAATTGAGACCAAAAGGGTTTGCTAACACACAACTTAATCCAAAGTGAATCAATCACTACACACCCACTGCACAATCCAGTGTGTCCACATACAAGCACAAAACCAAACTGCAAAAGAAAGAGGTGCATAGGTTGACCAACATCAGACCAAGATTCTTGAGAGCGGGGAGTGAATCTGACCGCTAACACGTAAATATCGAATCTACTCGTACCAACCATTTACTATGATAATCCACAACAAATTAAAAGCCATTTTTGGCCCAACAGTCCGAATTCAATCACTATGGACTGAACTGGATTTCACAACGAGAACAACCATCAAACACCAGTGCTTTGTCGACAAACCAATTCAGGAAAACTACAGATCTCAGCAGATCTGGAAGAATCATAAATCACAGGTGGTGAATCAACACGACGACCAGACAACGTGGCGGGATAACAGCAGACATTCACACCATATCTGATAGCTGTGATACAAGATAAAATCATAGCAACAACCACAATCATATTACTCTTGGATGGGCGAAAGTAAGAAAAAAAATTATTAGTCTATTCCTCCAATTGGAAGACTACCTTGTTTATAAATTATTGTCTTACCCCGAAATCTATATCCTGCAAAATTAAGCTCCTCGACCATCAAGGTACTCAAGTCAATACAAACCAGTATGCCACCCTTTACACGAGAGAATATATATCTCTTATTTCCAGATGTGATAGGACGCTCAATGCAGGGTATGGGACAAACAAGGTAAAGTTTAGTCCATGATTCTTTCACACCAATTTCACCCAAAACTGATATATGAAATGTATCATTTTTTTTACATTCTGATATAAAAGCAATGAATCCATTTAACACCACCAAGTCTCTCCATACGATTTCAATATTACCACGATCACACTCTAAGGGTATGGGTGTTATCAGGAAGGTCTCTTTGCTTAGATCAAATGATAATAGATATATGTCATCATCTTCATCACTGTCATAACCATCTTCACCCAACCAATGACACACTCCATCCAAGAAAATTCCATCTTCTCTATAATCATAAGGGACGAAATTAGCATGAAGTTTCCTCCATGAGTTGCTGCGTATGCTATATATTTCCCAAAAGAGATCATAAGATACATCTTCTAATGATAAATCATCAATGTCATTATCTATGTCACTTTTTGGATCATACATTACCTGTCTAATCAGCTTATATTCATCTCCAAAAGAAACATAGCCAAAACCATGTATAGTAATTTCAACATCCACATAACGTGCAGACTCACAAAGACTAATAGGAACAACCTTAAATTCATCAGTAGTTGGATTCCATAATACAACTCTATTATTTGGTTGTGATTTACTAACTAGACAAAGAATTCCATTAATACTACCGGATCCCACCACATCAAATTCAGGTTCAGCCTCTTCAAATGGATTTGGCCAATCTAATTTAGTTTTATTCTGACACCTCTCGCAAGGAAGAGAATATAACACAAATTTCAATTCAGAACCGATGGTCACAGTTTCAAGTTGGAGTAAAGAGGTATCATTGTAATAAGAATGATTATGACATAATAAATTTTCTCGAAACATGCTCATGAAATAAGGGTTTTTAAATAAGCTCGACCACGATTTGTGTATGCATCCAAAACGATTCAATGATTTCACAGACAATTTTGACAAAATAGAAAAGACAAGATCATCAGGTATATCATTTCTAACCTTTTTAATTTTTGTTGAAATAGATTTATCCATCTCTGTCGACTTTAGGGTTTGGCTTGCGGTTAAACGGCGGTGTGAAGTTAAGGGATGTTTCTTACTACCAGAGTGAACAAATCAATATGAATATTTGGTTTATATAAAAAATAATAATCTTATTTAAAGATGGAGAAAACTTATGTGTGGTACCCTACATCCGGTTAGCGTTGTTCTCTAATCAACATATGACACGTCAATTATTTTATCCACCGTAAATGTTTTGTTTCCTCCTCAACTGAAATAGGGATCATCTTCTCTCTAAGGGTCCAAAAGCTTTAATAGATTATAGAACTCCAAATTGACAACAAATTCTCATATAATCAAATAAAATCCCACGGAAGATTCAATTTCTACCATTTAGAGTTTCTTAATTTATTGTCTCTTTTCCTTTTCAAATTTTATGCATATGAGGCTCCACGACACTTAATAGTTGTTGGAGGTTTTTTATTTTATTTTTTACTAGCGTCTAAACGGACACGGCGTCACTCGTGCCGGTCTGTCCGCTTTTTCTACTATGCAAACACACATATCTATACAAAAGTGATAGGTTGAAAAAGAAAATTTTACTTTTGAGTAGTAGTAATTCCATGAATGAAATTATATAAATGAATATCGATTTATTAATACAAACTTTTTTAAACATAAGATAATTGACATATCTCTCACTTAACACACTTCATACTATCCAAGACGCTCACAATAATTAGACATAAAATATTGATATATCTTTTCAACTTTCTCCTAATCCCATTAAAAAAAAAAAAAAACATTTCTCCTAATCCTTGTGTTTCCTTTTCTCTATTCTATGCTTGTTCTCAAGTTCCTACATCAGTGCACACAAAAAAAAAAAAAAATTTAAAAAAAGTCAAAGGTGTTGAAAATTATGTTCGATCGTAGTAGCTTGATGCACTTTCTTCTTGATTAAGAGAAATCAGATCTGTAGAGAAATAGATTTTGAGCATTATAATGGTAAAACCTTGATGCACTATGTTTTTCTTCGATCATAGTAGAACCTCACTGATTTAATATTCATGTGTACTACTACTTCACAAACTTCCTCAACATGACTACCCAATCTCAATATGAATGCATAATATTTCAACCAAGTACTAATAACATGTACAAAAGAAGAGATTAATGAACCAAGGAACGAACAAAGAGTGAAATACATTTAGTCTTTAATTCCAATCTATATGTAAGGTCTATAATTTTGAGCCATCTGATATAGATGAAACACAAAATCAGAGAAAAATTTGATAAGAAATGATAAGCATGAAATAGAAACAAACAATAAAAGTATAAAAATTGAACAATATATTGTTATAATTAAAAATAAATAAAAAACGTTGTTGCCATGCTACTCAAATGGTTTTCTTCTTCATACCCTTGCCTATGTACCTCTGTTAAATTAAGCTTATTTCAATCTTTTTAATAGCAAACCATTTGAGTAGCATATCAAAATCAAAGTAGATATTAAAAGCATGAAAATATGAGTATTTTTTAATAGATGAAAAAGGCAAATGAATCGAACATTACATGTGTGGATAGAAAACTCGGCAAACTGTCATGCCTCCAATGGTTAAGGGTGTCTCTTTCCCCATATCCCTGCTTATAGCTCTTCTCTCTCCCTCTTTCTCAAACACCCTTTGTTCATCAAGCGGTATTTAATTTTAGAGAGATATTTGTTACAGTTTGTATTTGTTTGGAAGAAAGGTGAAAAATAAACCGCCTTGCTTTACGTGGGAATGAAGGTTTCGGGAACATTAAGTAGCAATTGTGTAATGAAGTTAACTTCTGCGGTGAAAAATAAAATGTTGCTTTTATTATATGGTATGGTATAGATTTTTTGTCAAAAAAAAAAAAGATATGGTATAGATTTATTTTATTTTTATGTATACGTAGGTATGGATGTGGAAAGATAGTTAACTATTGTCGGCATAAGTAACGAACAACGGTTAATTGTCGTTAAGGGTATTTTGAGTCTTAATAATATAAGAGACAAAATTTTGATGGCAAAGGGGAGTTTTCCTCGTACTTAATCTTAGATAAAGGACATTTTTACCTTCTCTTGCTCTGCTCAAGGTTTTTGACAGAGAAAAGGAGAAAGAGGAAGAACGAGATATTCAATGTCTCATATTAATAAGCACAAAGTTTGGTGCATTTCACATAGTTTGATGCAATTCACATAAAAAACTACATCTAGAAATGGGAGGGTTAATCCTTACCCACAGAAAAAGAAAAAAAACAGGGAAATATAAAAAATAAAAGTAGGAAGGCAAAACTAAAGAAAAATCTAAGAAAAACAATATCATTTGTAATGATGAAATGGTGCACCCCCAATAGCAGGTATTGTGGTTGTTATTTGCGCTTCTTAAATTAGTCTTATTTCTGAGATACTTTAAAATATAAGGCATGAGTGGAACCTCCTTATAAAATCAATACATGTGGCTTTAGCTTCAAAAAGTTTTCGTATCACCTCAAGATCCACATGTGTCATTTTGCTTAGAGTAGGCTGGGAATTTTGAGTTTGCACATCCTTAGTTGTCTCTGGAACGGCTTGATCCCCTTTAAGTGGAACCCACCCCTGATCGTTGATCACAAGTATACATTGTCTCAAAAAATAGTATAATAAGATCGAACCCACAGAGATTGTCCAGATGTACCTTTATGGAGCTTTTCAATTCAAAAACTTGTTTGTGCAAAAACAAAATAAATCATTCAAGCTTAAACAATTAAAATAAATTTTGAAGAAAACAAAATACATAAAGATAATAGATGACAAGGCATGGTTAAGAACAAATACAGAAATTTGCAAAGATATGGAGAGTTGCAACACCACACAACTTCTTGGAGGCCAAGTGGTCATAGCGGTTTTTGATGAGTCAATAATTAGTCGTTTTTAGGTGTTAATTTTAATCTATTTTATTTAGATTCTAATCGTTTTTATTTATTATTTGGAACTATTTTACTACAATTGCGTATTATTATATTTCATGAACGAATTTATGAAAAGATTGATTATTGCGGAAAAAGAAAGGGTTTTGAGCTTGATTCAAGGAGAAAAGGATCTAAAATATTATTTGGAGCAAAAATTATAAAGATCCGGTGAAAAAATATTCAAGCCAACAAAGTTTCAAGTCATTTGCCAACATTAGAAGCTTGGCACGGCCCGTGCCACCACAGGCACGGTCGTGCTCGATGATTGTGCACCTTTTGCTGCTTTTTCTAGAGTGTTGGCACGGCCCGTGCCGTGCCACCACAGGCACGGGCCGTGCCAAGTTTCCAGCTGCCTTTTTAGTGTATTATTTGACCTAAAGCCCATGGATTTTCTAGTGTAACACTCCAATGATACATTGCTTAGGTTTTAAGTCAGTAATTAGACTATAAATAGAGCAGCTAGCAGACATAACAATTCATCTTTTGTTCTTGGAAATAATAAGTGACAATTGTTTCTTTGAATAAAAGTTCATCTTTATTTTCTTGTTATTTACTTTTATGTTCTTCTTCTTCTTCTTCTCCATGTCTACTATGATCATGAGTGAGTAGACTTCTCTTGTCTTGGGATTGTTGGATAAGTCTAATGACTTAATCCTAATCAACCCAAACCTAAAAAACTAATTTTATGTAACCGTATTTTCTAATCTAATTTCACCGTTTTTATAATGAATTAACAAGTACCAAATTCAATACGAGACTGGAGAGTTAATACTTGTTAATTCATAATCACAAATATCAAAGTGATGGATCGAAAGATGAAGTTTTGATATTGGAACAAGTGAAATTAGACAAGGATTGTGAAACATGAGAATAGTCTAGCAAACCTTGAGACATATAAAGTTTCGAGCTTCAAGGATTTCAATAGCAATCAACTATGAGAATAGGCGTGATTGCTAGAGAAACACACTCACTGAGCCCGAAGGAGATGTGATAGGCTAAAGAGAAACTTGTCTTTAGAAAATAGGTCTAACATAAGATTATAGGTTAAGGGTTTGGTTTGTGAAGGGTTTGTCACCAAGATGGACCCATAATCCCAAGGCTCTCTTTTATTATTATTTCCTTAAAACTAAATCAATTCTCAACTTTTGAACTTTCCTTCTAACCATTGTTTAAGAGTAAATTAAATTCAAACTCCCTGTCGGAACAATACTCTTTTTACTACTTCGGTAAACCGTGCACTTGCGGATTTACACCATCAAGTTTTACAACACAACCATCATGGTTAACTTAGGGGTACTACTTCTCAATGTTCGTGACCGGCAAGTTAACCATGCAACATTGTTGAGGTCATATCTTAACCATTTCCCCGGCCCATTGGAAAGGTTAAGTCTTTTTCCTATGACAAGAAAGCTAGATAAACTTTCTAGTAGCCTTTCAAGGACTTTATCCCCATCAATCATAGAAAAGTTACTAACATTAAACAATCAGTTTCATTCTCATACTCTTTCAAGCTCAAAGAATTTGGCAAAAATGATATAATTTTACTTTAAAGTTTAAAGTTTATACAACTTGTTCAAAAGAAGCTTGAGTACACAACTACCACAAAGTGGTTTAGCTAATGATGAGCTTAAACACAAAATAGAAATAAAAGGAGGAGGAGGAGGAGTAGGAACTCAAAAGATCTAGGTATTCAATGTCTCATATTAAAATGCACAAAGTTTGGTGCATTTCACATTAAATATTTTTGTTCTAGTTTGAGTTGATATTTGTCGGTATAAATATAGTTGCAATTTGAAAAGAGAAATAAAATCAACCTCCAAAATAAAATTGATGAAGCAAGACTTATAGTGTCAAATGATTTCTTGATTTGACTTATACATAAATTAAGATATGCCCCAACAGAAGGCCAAATTGAGTACTAAGGTAAAATCATAACAACCACAATCATATAACTCTTAGGTAAAAGTAAGATAAAATCTATTGCTTTATTCATTCAATTGAAAGACTACTTTCTTTATAAAATATTGTCTTGCCCCAAGATCTATGTCCTACAAAACCGAGCTCCTTAAATCAATAGCCATCTTCATCAAAATTATAGCCATCTTCATCAAAACTATTTATGGTTTGAACCTGTGTATAATTTTTAAAGGTCAAATACCTCACTGGGTCCTTTAAGTTTCACGTTTGTTTCAGATAGGTTCTTTAAGTTTCTAAGGTTTCAGATAGGTTATTTAAGTTTCGAGTTTGTTTCGGATAGGTCATTTTTGTCAACCTCCGTTAAGCTAAAGTTGTTATGTCCGTTAAACCAAAGATGATATGTTCGTTAAGTGGGTGAGGTGGTTCTCTCTGACACTTGACATCAATTTTTTCCCCAACCAGCTCAACTTTGGCTTAATGGACATATCAACTTTGGCTTAACGGATGTTGATATAAATGACCTATCTGAAACAAACTCGAAACTTAAAGGACCTATCAGAAACAAACTCAAAACTTAAAAGACCTATCTCAAACCTTAGAAATTTAAAGGATCTATCTAAAAAGACATGAAACTTAAAGGACCCAGGGAGGTATTTGGCCATTTTTAAATTATCTAACGTTGTTTCATTCTCTTAAAATTCATTCTGAAAATGGGAAACTAACTACTAGACGATCATGCTCGTTTATTCAGAATGGTAGTAGTTATTATAGCTTTGATTAAAACATGTTTGTTTTCATATTCATCACAATAACCCCTTTTCATTTTATATCATCTTTATGCTTTGAAAATAACATAGTATGAGCGTTTTACATTCTCAGAATATAATATGTTGTTAATATTTGTATAAATGAAAAGAGAAAGCTGTATTGTTTCAGCTTTTCCCTGCACTGATTGCAGCTTGCACAAAGTCTTCACACCGGGTGATCCCACCGGACAAAACCTCCGGCAGTACCCCAACAATATCAAAGGCCTCCTGCAAATCACTAGCAGAATTAATCTCATCAAGCCAGGAAATCATTTCTTTCGGGAATCCGAGAAGCTCTTTTACATTCAAGAGTCGCTCTTTCATTACCAACTCCCATCCTTCCAAGTTCCCACTTTCGTCCTCCCCTTCTGCTGCAGACGAAGCCCCATCAATACTTGCCGGTGTTGCACTAGGCAATTTCTTGACCTTGAAGAAATGCTGTAACTGCTCAATCAAACCTGTGTAGACAAGCATCGGACGAATGATAGACAAAAGCTCATCATTCTGCCCTGCTTCTGTTGTAGAACTTTGGCTTGTACTTCCAGATTCCACACCTTGTACAGAAGCTGAAACGGACGATGAGCGAGCAGTAGTACGACCATGTGTGTGCTGCATGTATGCATGGTAAATTCCACGCTGCAGAAAAGCACGGCGGTGCTGCAGCCAGGACTCATAAGACTCTGAGAGAAGTGAGTTCACCATCATAAATTGGACGGTTTCTTCTGTTCCCAATGTAAGTTGGGTGCCGGACGGAGAAGAGGGTCTGACATCTGATGTAGAAGAGGATATATATGCTGATACAGCCCTGGCCATGGTTCGACGCTGCAAGGGGCTTCCTAGATCAAGGAGATGGCGTGCCATTTGGAACATAAATGGGAGGAACCGAGAATTACTGTCTCGTCCCCCACCTCGGCAATCTGCACTGAACGATGCTCCTGTTGCAAAGCGAGCCAACATCTACAAACAAGTAAATAATGCTTAAGCACCAAGGTGAGGCAAATTCACTTAATTCAAGCAGTGTATAAATAACTGTAGGGACATCCTTTTATAGATAATATTTAAACCCAGTGAAGTGAGTTATCTCAAAGATCTAATCATTTATATATGTTGTCATAAACAAGATTCCTTCAGTTTCTCCTTTAATTATCTTGTCTTATCAATCCAATTCACCATTAAAAAAACATAAAAATATAACATGTTGAGGTTGAATAACATACCAAAACAATGTCATAAGTCAGAAGGCGGAGCCTGCTTCCATCAGCTCGTCCAAGACCATTAAGGTTGTCCCAGTGTTGGTCAACAAAGCGGATATACTGTGCCAGAGGAACAGATGGACCTCTGACAGGGAATAAAGAATTACAGAGAGATTCATTGTTTCTAAGTGTTGCTCCATCCCACTCTTTCTTGGGATTCTTCAAGGCAGCATCAGCTCTTTTGGCCTCTTGATGGCACTGGAAATGAATAATGTTAAAGTAGCTTACGGTAGTGTAAACACACTCTCCACGACCACTTCCTGAAGTGCCTACGCCTAGATTCACACGCTTACTATAAGAGTAAGCACCCAGTAAATCAGTAGGTCTTAAACTGTATCCTTCCCGGCACACCATGCATGCCAACCCATCCTCCTCCTCCTGCACATCTTCTAAACCTTCAAGGACAGGCCGGGAAACAACAATGCGTTCACCTCCATCTGAAGACAGTTCTTGCCGCATTCCTAGCCCCTGCATCATACACAACAGACAAGGCAAAATATAACAAGAAATCAGTTTCTAATACATTTCAAGTAAAACAAGTAATACAATGCCATATATATTGTCCAAGCCAAATGAAAATATTCTGAGTACAATCTCCAACATAACATCAAACATTATATTAAGAGTTGAAACAAAATGGGCCTCTAGTCCCCAATTTATTTTATTGTCATGGAAAATGCCGACTTATGAAAATCTAAATAGATAGAATGTAAATTAAGGTCTTCTATATAACATACCTGAAGCAGCTCCTCTCTTTTACGCAAAGCCCGGCGCCTCATTTCATTTCTAGTTGCATGCCGCAACTTACTCACCTCCTCCACCAGGAATCCATCTCCTTTTCCTTCCTTGTTAGATAGTGTGTCCAACAAATTTTCAGCCCTTGCCCCAATTTCATTTTCTCCTGAAACTCCTTCCAAGGCATGCAACAAGGGTAAGATACCTTCCTCTTCAATACACTTTTGAGTAAGGAGATGTCCCATTGACAAACCTCTCAGCATCGACAATATAAGAGGGACGGAAGGCAGTGTTAAACCCTGTACCCATTCAGCACTGGTCTTGTAGCCTGTCTGCCCAGCATTGGCAAAACTATCCTTCAAATGTTTCATTGCAAGTTTAGTTATACCCTTTTCTAGGATAATGTCCTTTAATCTCTCACCACAGGAACTTGTCTTAAGGGACTCCGAAACTCTAACAAAGTTTTCCAGAGTGAACCTCTGCTTCGCAGCTAGCTGAGCAACATTATCATCCTTTGGATTGTCCAAATGTTTTTTCTGCAAACTGTCAAATGCATCCCAATCTTGCAGGTATGGGCTAAAATGCTGGATTAGAGCGTCCATTGCAGCAGGTTCACCATATGTCAAATAAGGTAGTATTCGAGCAACCATCTCTGTGTTCCTCTGCTGTTTGTTTGATTTCTTAAGTCCCAATGGATGAGATAATCTGTCCAAAAACATAAGAACTATCTTCTTGGCTTGTTCACCTGTCCCAGCTTCTTCACTAGTGACAGTAAAGGCACCTTGTGTGATGTTTATACTGTCACTTTCATTTGCTTCTAAAGTCAAACTTTCAACAATCAAAAGTATGCCTTCCGCTGGCTCCATGGCATCAACTGAGAAAGCCCGCCTTGCAGTTTCAAGAAGCAAACCTAAAGCTCCTAGCTTCAACAACGCTCGTCTATTTTCTCTAATTTTGCAACAGTACATAAGAAGATTAAGAACTGCAACCAATTGCTCTTGATTGGACTTGAAATCATCTCTCAAACGCTGCAAATTAAATCGAGAAAAGTGAGAACTATATTAGCACTTTCAATTTGCAAGCAGTAGAATAAATAATTTTTAATAAAAATCGTCGAAGATGCAGAGTAGCTGTGCATGAGAATGTCTGTAGAAATAAATATATTAAGCATTCCACAATTTCTTTTGAAGTAGATACATTAAACAATAGAGGTCAAAGACATAATCAAGGCAATCACAAAAGATGAATGCTAGATACAAATTTGTTTTTGACTTTGTAATGTATTAACAAACTTATAACAACTACAAAAATCATATTACTAGCAATGTGGAACAGCCCCTTATTGGCTTGACTTGTGTGTGTGTGTGCACACACGCGGAAACCAAGCCCACGGATATAAAAGATACTCCTGTGTACCTGAATCATGCCCAACAGTATCTCCAGTCCACCACAATCACGAACAGCACCTGCTATGGCAAACTCAACCTCTGGATCCTGAGACTCCTCTCTATCTTCCTCCAATTCTTTAATCATAGGCTCAGTTGCCTCACCATCCAATCCCTGGAAATTGTATACATATATAACAGATAAATTCAAAACAAAGTGTTTTAAATAAATGAGCTGGCTCACAAGGTCACTGATAGAGAAACACACCTGGAGTCGATAAGTCACTGTCATAGGTGGGCAATATCTAGATGAGGTGACAGCATTTGAGGATACCAAGTTGGAATTAGTCACGTTGGAAGATTGATTTGATTTCTTCCACACAAGCTCATAAACGTGGGCAATGCTCAAATCAAGAGAAATGATATTACCGGCAACCAACAATTCCATTCCATAGTCATCCTCAAGAAGACCTAACAAATCCAACTGATGACAGATCTTATTCTTCACATCACGCATCAATGGGCCAATCTCAGTACTTGAATATGGATTCTTGGTCATTGATCCCCTGATGAACTCTTCCTGAGTATGTGCCTTGTTTAGGACCAACAAATATACAGGCTCGGGTTTTGAGGGGCATACTAGATTGCAGAGTTGCTCTAAGATAAACTGCAAATGAAGGTGCAGATCGCATCAAAGTTTAAAATGACCCTTAGTTAAAAGGTTACTATAAATTTGAAATAAAAAAACAGGGTTACTATAAATTCAATATCTAATATCTCTGTTAGTTCCAATCCTATATAACCCAACTGACACTCTGTTCAATAGAAAATTGGCACAACTAATTTAGTGAAAAGAACAAGTTATAAACGAAAAATGAAAAAATTAATACATACCAAACAAGCACGCCCTTTCTTCTCCTTTCCATGTATTTGCAAACCATTGATACAGGCCCTAATGAATTGCCGCTTATTATCAGTGCTTTCTAGTAGTAGACTATCCAAAAGATCTTTAAGGAGACGATTGCAGTCACTTATCAACTTAGTCTTTTGAACAATCAAGCCACGAATTACAATAAGGGCTTCAAGAATTTCAGAAAGTAAGTCCTCTCGCATGAATCTGGAATTAAAAATTTACTTCAATGAGATGATGTAAATCAAAAAACTAACCTCAAAAGTAAAACTATTCAAGCAACAATCATACCTGGATCTTACATTTGGAACCTCAAGAAATTTACCAAGAAGCTCTATCATTTTGTGAAGGATAAATCCCTGAGTTATATCAATGTGTAGACTCCTTTCCAAAGACTCAACATTATTTACTTCTTGGGTAATTAAAGTACAAATTGTCCGTAGACACCCCCGAACAGTCAAAAATAAAAGAGCATCCTCCGAATCTACCATCTTGAATAACAATTCAAAATATTCCGCAGCACTTTCACCAGAAGAAAGTGTTGCAGGCAACAAAGAAACCACTAGATTCAGCAGCCGAAATCGTTTGGACGAACTTTGACCACAAAGCAAGCTTATGAGTGAGCACATCTCTGATCTGATAGATTGCGAACATGCACTCAGAACAAGTTCTTTAACCCATGATCCCAACTCAAAAACGGATAACTCACTTTTAGCTGCTTTACCAACACAACGCTTCCATCTTAGAGCATACTTAAGTGCCAAGTAATCATGGCGTTGGGGTCTTGACCTCTGGCCTGTAGCTTTGACCACCTGAGACACTTTGTATTGCCTTCTAACAAAATCAAGATAAGTAGCTCCACTCTCCCATTCTGAATAGCTCAATAACTGAATATCTTGAGTCTTCGGTGTGGCATCCCAATTTCTTTCTGACGAGTCTGGAAATGACTTTGTTCCACCGACACTGACAGCACCTGTCAAGGACCCGGGTACAATTTGAGATTTCTCATCCTTCGCCTTTGCAGAAGACTTTCCAAGGCCTTGCTCTTTGTCTGGTGTCTCAGGTTTTGGAGGTGTGCATGCCTGAGAAATAATTCTCAGACAAGGAAGAATGACATGCTCAGATATGGCAGGATGTTTGGCACCCAACTTAATGGAAGAAAACAATAACTGAAATACGAGACGTAATCTTGATTCCCAGTATTCATCAGCCAAAGAACACACCTCAGAAAGTAATAGCAACTCCTCGCGTGTAGTAACTGCAATGTCCATGGAGCGATGATGCTCAAGGCAGTACAAAACTTTCTTTTGTATCAAACTGTTCAGCTCAGTAACTGCATTTACATCACCTTCAGATAAAGAACAAAGTACTATTCTTGCTTGAACCCGGGCAGCTTTTGGACCTTGATGAATGTTATTCTCAAATAGCTCAGACAAAATGCCAGCTGAAACAAGTTGCTTCTTAGAATTTGGATGCCTTGCAAGCACCTGTAAAAGTTCTAGACACTGGGTTGCAAATGTAGTTGCACAGCCATAACAGTTATTTGGTGATCTGGACACCACAAATCTTGAAGCCACGCTATTATCAGCATTCTTCTGGTGCAGATAATTCATCAGCACCTTGCGTAGCCCTTGCAGTGTCTGGACACTTTTGGTGACAGAATCAAAAGCTGCTTTGCACTTCTCACCATAGAGGACTCCAAGAAGAGCAATTTTCCGATTAATTTTACATGAGGGGCCAGGTAACGAAACCATCATTTGCTGCACTGAATCCTTCTGCTGTGAGTCTATTTCACTGTCACCAATGCTTGAAACAATTTTAAGCAAGGGCTTTTTGAAGCCCAAAAGTTGCTGATACCGCCGATGAGCATTCTCTGACTCAGACTCTATGGCTGCTAATCCCTTCTTCATGTCTTCATCATTCTCCATATTATCGAATGTAAAACTTGGCTTCGCCATGAAATTAAACTCAAACCGCCCATATTTGCTGTACCCGCACTCATTACACAGAAAAGAGTCCAAATTCTCATAATTGATGTTGCGACATTGCCTGCATTGATATGCATTTTCATGACAATTGCTACATATACCATGCTTATCTGTGACTGGACGACTACAGCGTGGGCATTGCAATGGTTCGAGAGACAATGCCTGAAGATTTTCATAGAACGAATCCAGTTCAATCATGAAGTTACAAGCTGTAATTGGAATAGGAAATTCAACTTTAAGCTCTGTCTGATCAAATGCAAGATGACAACTTTTTGCACGCTTCCATAAAGACCAGTTGTTTTTCAACTCTGATAAGTCAGTAACTGGTCTGTTATTATAGTATAGGTTTAAAACCTTCACTGATTTTGACTTCCTGGTATCGTGAACATTCATGGTCACAGTCTGGATTGTGTAACTTCCGGTGCATTTCACTATGATGCGATTGTCAGTGAATTTTGTTTCGGATTTCAGGGATTCTAGCTTCATCCTGCTGTAAGGTACTTCTGGAGAGCTGCAGGCAACGCAGGGTTCACTTTCAAGATAGTATCCATCAAATTCCACTAAGCCACTCAAAGTATTATATATGCGAGAATTTGGATGGTTAGCTAACAGCTCATTCTGTGAATGAAGTGTCTCAAAGATGCACCTAATTACATCAGGAGTCAAGCATCGGTCTACAAGGTCAGAAATCTTGTGTTTTGAACTAGAATCAGGGGATCTTCCAAGCAAGCAAGTAAGAAGTTCTGTATACTCCACAATATTCTGGCCAAACATAGGGAGGCACTTGACTTTCTGCAAGAGAGCCATTAGCATAGTTTCCTTAAACATTGGTTTGGCATGATGCCAGACACCATATAAAACCAATTTAGCCTCTGCACGCACAGTAACTGAACTCCACTCTAGAAGGAAACTATCTATGAACTGCTTTAAGGTATTGCCACTCTTGTCAGTGAAGACATCTACTGCTCCCTCCATATCCAAATAGGACTTCTCCAAACCAGAATCAGCTCCGTCTTCACCTTTCTTTTTCTTCTTTGAATCTTGAGATGCAATACTTGATTTGGTTGAACTTGAGTCTCCTGACTCTGTTTTTTGTGAAGTCTGACCAACATCTTTTCCTGTATAGAAGGCAAAATTGAGAAGTTTAAGAGTCTGAATAACAGACTCTTCACCGAAATAAAATATTCCATTCATCAGGAACGACAAAATATCCCCATGCCTTAAACAGTATTTCTGCCAGTTCCGAGGACGTGCAGCTGCTACTTCTGCCATAGTGGAAAGGCACTTCACAATCTTCACACTTCTTTCATATGGAATGGGATTATTTTGAAAACCACCAGACTTAGTTATGTGTTTATGAAGTCTCTTGACTTCACTAGCGTACTGCCAAGAGTCTCGTACACTGTAATAGTGAGACTTGCTCCCACATAGATGCAGAAAAAGTCTCCTGGCATATCTTCTTACAAAGTTGGTATGAGGATTGTTGATGTAACTGCAGAGAACATCTTGATATCCATCTAATTTCAAATCCTTACCATAAGACAACTTGTAGACCTTTTCCTTTTCTCCAGTCTTGTCATGTTTTTCTGGCCGAACAAGTGTGTACACCAGACGAAAAGCATTCTCTAGTAGAAGCCTGGGGTAGTCCATAAAGATGTCTGTTCGATGCACTTTCACATACGAATCAGAAAAGAAAGGTGAAAAATTACCAGCTGGCAAATCTCTACGTACTGTAAGCAAAGCCCCACACCCAGGTCCAGCATTACTCTGCCCACCTTCATTGTTAATTGGAGATTTGAAAACATGAACTAGCTGCTGCAGTATATCCATCAAATAATTAACAAAAGATTGCTGCCTGAGAGAATCACAAGCTTGAAGCAGCTGCAATGCAAAGTCATTCTTCTCTTGGTCATCAACTGAAGTCTTCGAAGTGGACGAAGAAAGTTGGATTACATTTTTATCATGAACATCGGCAGCTCCGCTGTGTCTTGGCATGGAACCATCACTACCAGGCTGATGCCAATTTCTAAGCATCAATGTGAAAAACATGAAGACCAGAATTGCAACTTCCCCAAATGATGACCGGGCTCTGGCTACAAATGGTCTGTTGAGATTAATCTCATCCAAAAACCATTTGATTAGTTTCTCTAAATCTAAACTGTCAGGCTTTGAGCTGTCTATGAAAGGTCCCCCCACGGCAGATGACAGCCTGTAGAAAAGCTGCATAACAGGGATTGCTCGGACTCCAGAAGTTGTAACCATCCATCCTTTCAATTGTTCAAGAAGCTCATAAAGTAGTAAGGAATTTATTTCCCGTTTTGAAGCAGAAATTGAAACAGGATCAGTCAATGCAGAAGCAAACTCTTCAGAATCATTGGGCTCCAAAATATGAATTGATGGAGAAGAATTCTGCGTGTTGCTACCAGCCGATAAAGGCAGCGAGTCACTAACGTCATCAGGTGTGTAGTGAAATTCATTGCCATCTCCCACAGAGTCCACTTCAATTGGAATTGCTGTCATAGGATGATCTCTAGAGTGTGGTGGAGGAAGTCGGTCTGCATCTAGTACTTCAAAGCAAGCCTCACACAAATCAAAATCAGGACAAACAGTGCAATGCCACCTTCGCCTGAGTATAGGTACAGTAGAACAACCATCACAACAATATTGAACAGATGAAGTGATGGTGTCATCTTCAATCATGACTTGGCTATTTCTAGCACTTGTGTCTGCTGAGCCAGGAACTGGCACTGCACTCTCAACAGCATCATCCGGAGCTAACAATGTCTGCTTTGGGAAAGGGACCTGAAGCAATCTCGAAGATATGGCCAAACTGAAAAGAAAGAAAAAAAAAAGTGTAAAAACCTGATCATCAAAGTTAGAATAAAAAAATAACACAGAATGAGAAAACACACCTGCTAGAAGTCTGAACAGCTTCATCAGACGAAAAAAGAAGTTTCTTCAGTAATACAACAGCAGGTGCTACACAGTGCACTCCTGAATCTTTTACATGCAGGGCCAAGCATTCAGCATAACAATAAATAAGTTCAACTGCAGACATAACAATGTTGTTCATGGTTTGCGTGTCGGGCTGCTCGAAGTCCAAAATTCCCCATAAAACTTGCATCAGTGCATCCACCACTTCTGAGCCTACACCAGCAAAGTTAGTTTAAATCATGTAAAATGTGTTGCAAGTATATCCACATTTGACAGATGACTTCAATATTTATTCATTCTATTCTTGGTTCATAATAACAGTACCTCAGTCACTTAAAATTACAATAATCTAATAAGCAGTATACAAAAAGAATGTAGTAAAAAACAGCCATGAATAAAATATAAAACCTTAGAAACCCATTCTTACAGCAGATATGATCAGTGCAGATATCAAGTCAGAAATTTCAAGAATCACTGTTGAAGTTTAGTTTAGACCCTTAAACCAAATTTCAGTATAGGAGAATACTAAACTTCACAAAATTACTACATAAAGAAATAGAAAAGCATCTCAATAAATATGAGCACGCAAAGGATTGTTTAAATTTACTAAGTGTGTGTGTACTTATCATTTATATATTTAAGATTCAATCAGCGAGAACAAAACAATACCATTTGTCTCCAGAAATGTTGCTAAATTTGAACGGCGTTGCAATGCAATCCTACAAACGGCGCGCATCTGAGCAGTAAACTCTTCAATGATCCAACTTCCTGCAGTACCACCTATCCCAAGCCTTGACAACAGTAGTGACGATGATTTAACCACTCCAAGGAGCCGCATGGTATCCTTAATCTAATGTAAGAAGAATCCAGATGAAATAATTAGCATAACATTGACATAAAGTAGAAATAACGAAGTAGAAATCCAAGTGATACTATATATAGATTACCTGATGGTATATCTCTTTCTTGGGAAAAACTGCTTGTAAAACACAACTAGCAGAAGCCTGTAGGATAGGTTCCCTATCACTCTCAAATATTGTTTCTAGTAATTGCTTGCACTTGAGTTTTCCCAGCTCTGTTCTTGCTTCTTCAAGCCTTGTGCAATCTTGTTGCCTACATGATGAATAAAACTTGGTAATAAGCTTAAGCCCATCTGCTATTACTTGCTCCTGAATAGGAGCAGATTGCATTGATCGGCGCTTCTTTCCAGATCCACCGAGTGATGCATTTGGACCAAGTACTCTTGCTTCCATATCTAAAATTGCATCCATTTTCTCTTTCCAACCAAACTCATCTTTAGCTCGGCCATAAACTTCCAGTGAGTCTATTCTGGGAAGTGTTAAGCCATTAAAGGTTGGCCCAACTAACACTGTAAATTCTTCATCTGCAAGAAGAGACTCCGCAACAGTAAATGGAATATCGTACCACGACCTCATTCCTTCATCTAATTTAATAACCCTCTGGAAAATAGAAATACTAGAAGGTATGTGGCTTGCCGATGTATTACCCACATGAACTCGAAAACCAACCATGACAATATCAGGGTTTGAGTTGAAGACGGATATCTGTTGAAATGCATAAAGAAATTAGGGAAACAAAAATGCTTTATCAAATCACTTGAAAGACAGGCAAACATCATCAAACGCAGCTGACATTATTGCAGTGATGATATCGTAACAAAATGAAATGGTTCGGAACAGCGTCATATGATATGACATGTGAAACAGAATTCACCTCTCACGTAACCATTTTAGAATGGATATATTTTAGTATTCTGGAAATAAAACATGCAATTATAAAAGATAAATTTTGACTCATTAATAGCATTAAACTACATACCTAGAAAACTATTAAGTATTTACTTAACTATCCCTAAATAAGAACAAAAAGACAATTGCGATGTTGAACTTTCCAGATCATGATGAATCAAACACAATCTAGCGCACGTCTTTGTGACTCTCAAACCCCAGTGTGAGGTGTGTAAATTGGGTTTCATCAACAAACATGTTTGTCAAAATCATGTTGGCTTATATTTTTTGAGAGGATTTTGAGTTTAACATCATTGCTTATGTAAAAGCAAAACAAAGTTGTTCTCAGGGGATCAAAACAATGTTTCCAAATAGTTATCCAAACACACTCTTATTCATAGTTTTAAAAACCGGCTCGGACAGGCCGGTTAGACCGGTTCAACCGGAAACCGGACCCATCCCCGATCCGAGACAGTTATTCGATCGGCCATGTTATTAACCCGGTGCCACGTCATCGAACCGGTCGCTGAACCGGTGCAGCAAACCAGGCCGAAAAGCTAAGCCTTAGAATTTCTGAAAATTGTGTAAAAAATGCCCCAACAAGAGTCGAACCCAAGACATTGTAGAAAAAAAAACATATCAATTAACCACTGCGCTAGAAAACACTTTTGATTATTAATGCCATTAGATTTATATAATTAACTACAGTGGGAACAATTTCACGAAAGGAGAATTTAAATCAATCACCAAAAGACTGTTTCCTACATCTTCATTTCTTTTTTTTAGCAATGAACCCATCGTTTTTATATTTTCAAAAAATTCACATAATCTTTAAATGTCATGTTTACACAATAATAATAATAATAATAATAATAATAATAATAATAATAATAATAATAATAATAATAATAATAATAATAATAATAATAATAATAAAAAATATATAAAAAAATAATAATAATAATAATAATGATAATAATAATAATAAATATACATATCATCTTCCCCCTAAAAAAATAATGTACATAAAAAAAAATTAAAAAAATCTACATATTATATTAATATTAATAGATATGAAAACAAAATCTATTTTATGTCAACAAATATTAGTTTTTTTTAGTTTTTAAGTGGTCGAGTCATCGGTTCAATCCGATCTAATCTGGTTAAATACCTATAAAAATTTAATCTTAAGACCGGGTCATATAACCGAGTTATTCGGTTTAATCTGATTCAGTCATGCGGTTCAACCAGTGACTCAGTGGTTCGACCATTAACCCTTTGACCCAGTACCCATGCCGAGTCGATGACCGAGCCGAGTTTTAGAATTAGAACTATGATCTTATTGCACTAGTAAGCATACACACGCTTCCCCCCTATCCTTGGTAGGTTTTGGGATACGATGCATTTAAAAGTTGCCAAAGATGCACTTAGGCTATGATGTTCTACAGTGTTATTTCTAATCTAACAGACTAAAAAAGAGTATACCACAAAATACAGTAATATATTCGCTTTGTACTGCAACGTGATAGAGGATACCTTAAAACCTGTAGGACTTGGACTTTCTAGAAAACCATCCTCATTCACCAAACTCTGTTTAGCTCCTTCCGAATCTCCATTTCTGATGGCGTCACCACCCAGTTTCACATCTGGTGTGATGCATACAGTCCTCTCAAAAAAGTCAAGAGGAAATTCAGGATTTGTTCCAGCATAAGCTTTAGTGAGGATGCCAGAACCCAATTTCTTAACTTTTTCAGATGCTGCAATGACACCAGCATCCACGCCGACAGGAGCATGCGAATATATTTGAAGGCTACCATCATCATGTAAGACAAGACAGTGGATTTTATCCTTAGATAGTGGTTTGTATGCAGTCATACCGACTATAGGGGAGGCTGAACCCACTGAATGCCTCATACTCTGAGCAAGTATCTCATGTTCCTCGATGGACACCGCAAGTGCAGAATTTGATTTCACAGTTGATAAACAAACAAATAAGCCACTGCCAGCCAACAATTCTTTCCAATGATGTACTCCAGCAGGCCGCATCTTACTTTCTTGGTCCTCAAATACAGAAGACATCTCTATTAAAGAAGCTGCATCAGAGCTTGGTCGACCTAGTAGTGTGGTACCATCTTGAAAAGATATGAAGAGTAGCTTGCAAGTTGAAGAGAAGTACAACGATGATCCCTTTGCATGAATTTCTCTTCCCTTGAGTTGTACAAGTTCTTTTAATGGCACTGCCCCAACATTCCCTTTGACTGACAACTCAAACCTGAAAATGTTTCCATTTTCTGACAGAACAACAAGAAACATTCTGCCCCGGGAAGCTGTATAGAGAATGGCATCCACAATCATGTCATCTGACAAAGTGAAGTAGTGTACTGGACTGATGTTGTCCAAGGACAGGTCATATATCTTGACAAATTTGTTAGTCACAACCATTAATTGAACTTGTGAACCTGGAACCCATTCCACCCGTCTAATGTATGCACCTTGCAAAGCAAGTTCAATGGCAAGGCGATCAATCACTTCACCACGAGGATTCAATGTCAGGACCTGACAATCCTCGTAACCGGCTACAACAAGATAGTTCTCAACAACAGGATTGAATGCGAGTTGTATAATTTCAAAGCGGACAACATTTTTAGACAGATGTTTTACATTGGTCTTGTCAGCTGTCACAGGTGAAATGGTGGCCTGACCAATTAACTGTCCAACATCATATATAGCAACTTTATCACCTTCACCAACAGCAAGCCGGCCTCGTACACTAACACTGAGCAAGGACTTCACAAGAGAGCCATTTGCTAAGTGAGACTTGAGATCCTTGGCATTAGAATAGTCAACCTTTATCTTGAGATCAAATGATCCACTTTTATAAGCTTTCTTCAATTGTAAAAGATCAATGCCATGAGAAATCACCTTGTCTTCTCCCAAACTGATATTCTTATCCTTAGAATGGTGGGAGTCTCGTCTATTAATTACTGAAGGCATCAAGGAGGAGCAAAGATTGAGCACCTGACTCTCAACATCAAGTTCTTCCAGTAACAATGGAATCATTTCTTGAAGCTCTTTTGTAATAGATAATCTGAGTGAGTTATCTACATCTAAATTTATGTCCTCATCAAAATCTGAATCACTATCTGGCAGCTGATCTCCATCTTCAGGAAAGGGTAAAAATGACTGAAATGTGTTAGAACCACGAACAGGTGCACTGTTATCTGCAGTAAATTTCCGTGGTTTCAAACATTGACAGTTACTACCCCTAACACCTCCAGCTCCACAGTCACAAAAGAAGCGGCTTGAGCGTGAGTAGACTACACGGTGACCCCGATGACAAACCTTAGCACATACTGAGCAGCAACCTTTTGATACAGTCAGGTCACATGTATAGCAGAAGTACCAGTGCTGCTCCATGAAATTGCTCCCACTGGAAGTAAACGTGCAAACTTTAGAGGCAAGGGCCCTTTCACTGTTGGCATCCTCGTCATCATCCTTATCTATGCTAAGAACCTCCCCATCAGAGGTTGCATCATCCTCATCCTCATCTACCGAAGTAGCATCGCATTCTAGAGAGGCTGATCCTCCTTCTTGATTGGAAGAAACAATGAATGCCTCAGAAGTTTTCCTGGACCCAACCAGTCGAGCAGACGCATGTCCCACCCCAGAACTATTGCCAGAAGAGCACTTCTTAGTTATCCTTTGCGAGGAAGTTTTACTAGATCCACATTCTCCCAAGACAGTTGCAATAAAGCCAAATAAAAACTTAAGCCCCGGAAGAAGATTTTCATTGCCTGCCAATTTCCCCATCATCATGACAGTCCTCGTCAAAAGCTGTTTCATCAAGACCTCTCCTCTTGAAATTTGAACGATGAAATTGAAATAGGACTTCGCCACATGAATATCAAATAGCAGAAAAGCATTATCAAGTAATAGAAGTGCAGAATTGAAAATATGATGTTGCAACTCTTTTGACTGTTTCTCAGATGACGGTGATACAAGGGACAGAATAAAATTCATAGTTGAATCCCGAAGAGAAATGGAGCTCCCTTTTGCACAGTTCACCCCACTATCTGATTTCATTATGCTTCCTAAAAGCCTTTTCTCCAACCATTTAGATACGCTCTGTATATCTCTGTCAAGGAATTTCCTTTGTATCCTCATTCTGAGATGAGGAAATTGTTCTCCAGATAGAAGGTCTACAAAGAACCCAAGAACTTTCACATTCACTGATTCAGAGAAACATGTATCTAATGAATCAATTAGAACCAAACAGTCACCAAGATGCAACTGCAAAAGCTTACTCGTCTGCCCTGGCACATTTTCAATACCAAGACAAAAGTGAAATATAACGGACTTTGAAGGATCTTTTCTAAGACTGCTTAATATCTCGACAATTTTGCAGATTATCCATTCATGGACAAAGCAATCACTTGCTCCTCTAGCATTCATATCCTTCAAAAACCCTTCCATTTGCTTCATTAGAATTAAGTTTGTAAAATTTGACAATTCCAGTTCTGCACTTGAGCTGTGATAGATAGTGTCACATTTCTGATGAACACTTTCAAAGACTATATCACACTTGATAATCATTATTGTATCGACTATTGGTAAAAAGACTTCAGTCTCAGAGTCAATATTTCTTCCTGATTCTTTTATTTTATGTAACCCGTCGAGAACAAAGGTGATTCCTCTTACGCTAAGAACACAAGAGAGAAGAGTCGCACTAGAAGTAGAATGGTTTAAAGGAAAACCATGCAAAATGCACTCCCAATAAGCTTTGGGAAGAGTTTTTGAAGCTTTTTTATCAACAGCAGCATCCAACTTGGATATGAGGCTCAAAACAGACTGCAGCTCATCTGCATTGGAGCCACTCCTCTCCAGTAGCTCATCCTGCAGGCTTTTGTCAATTCCAGTATATTTCAGCAGTAAGAGTGGTAAAAACCCAGGAGCCACCTTCTGTTTGTAACTTAGGACATCAAGGAAAGCTCTCTGATAAATTTGCACGCGTTTGCTTAGTAAGGATGAGAACAGCCTTACTAGCAATACAAATTGACCAGAGTCAATCATGGAGGAAATCACGCTTCCAGCAAGTTTAACATATTTCTCATCCCCAAAAGCACTCTCAGTCAAGGTTAGACCGTGTCCGGAAATTGCAGTGTCTATACAATATCTCCATATGCCAACATTAGTGAAGGAAAGCACTAGAGACAGCCACATTTCACTTCTGAGGAAATCCCAACCTAATTCCTCAATGCCTTCTGGTATGGGCAAAGCATTTAAATTCTGAAGCAAGCTCAGTACAACATCTGGAATATTTGTGAAGTTTCCGAAGACCTCTGGATGGCCTAGGAGTAAATGGCTGAAGTGGAAAAAATGCAACATGTTAGATAGATCGACAGAGTGCCCTTGATTCCACGATAAAACTGGATGGTCAGCTTCAGAGCCTATATAAGGAATATCCCAGCAAAGGTTGAAAACATATCTTTCAACAATTTGATCCTCCACTGCATTGGCTTTTTTGCCTCTCCAAAATCCAAGAATCAGTGAGAAAGTACAGTATATGTCCTTCCAATTCAAATTTAATTTCTCAATCGTCAAATCATCCACACTGAGTGAAGCAGAAGACTCAGAAACATCAATTAGTTGTCCAATCAAGCTACCAAGAAAAACCTCATCTCCCACCAATCCACCAGCAAAGCTTTTTAATGCAGTTGATGACCAAGATGACATGTTATCATTAACTTTATTTAGCAATGATGAGCTAGACAACGGTGCTTCCCTCAACTTAGACCGCACATCTACAAGCAATGATGTGGGACAAGTCTGTTGGTGAAAGATCATATGGCGAAGAACTAAGATCAACCTTGAAACCACCAAAGCCCAACATGTTAACAGTGAGCCGTTCAAATCCAAGACCGGGTTAGCAACTTCTTTAAGGGTTGAAAAGATTAAGTTTGCCATCACTCCCTTTTCTTCTGCACAGGACAAATGGAAGGCCATAAGAACTACCTCAATGTGAAATAATGAAGGAAGAGTACCAACGAGTTCATTGATACTTGGGCAGTTTACACAAACAGATTTCGCCTTCTCAACAACAAAGGCAACATAGCCTCTAAAAATCTTGGTTCTCAACTGACTGCCAACAGAACCAACCCTACTGAATAACGCGTGAGCAAGCAGGGTGAGGGTCCTATCATTGTAACTAAAAGCGCCATTTTCGACAATAAGGATCTTTTCCACAAGGTAGTCTTCAAGTGAATCACTCAACGCATGGTTTGTGAGAAGGTTGTGCAGAAGATCAAAGGATAGTTCATGGATGATCCCAACCTTCCCATCTTCATGTGAAGGGATACAAGCATCAGACATATTATCTTCATACCAACAGCCATGAGAATCGAGTAGGGAAAGCAAAATATCAATGTCTGTATTACTGAGTTTGCTGCAAGCATCAACAAAAAGAGAAGGATGCCATTCAGTAGAGAAGATGCATGTTTTAAGAAAGTTCAGAAGCTCTATAGCAGACTGAATTGGCATATTCTGATTGCTGGAGTTAGAAACTAAAGCAGCAGCAGGTGGTTGTTCGCATCCATCTATAGATCCAACAGAACGCGCTGTCTCAGAAAAAAGATCTCCAAATAGAGCCTCATCCTCATGGCACACTGCATTTTCAATTTCGGATGGTCCAGCAACTTTTGCCAAACTAGAATGGGACCTTTCCATTTTTTGGCTTAATTTCAATCCTTCTGAATGAAGGAAGAAAGCAAGTTGCATCAAATTTTCAACCCATTGGCTTGATGCAGGAAATATCAGTTTTGTAAGCTCTTCAAAAGTGTATCCCTTTAGCAAAGGAACAGATCCATGATGAACAAGGAATGAAAGAGAATTGTTTTCTGAGTCAGTAGAACTGCCAACAAGCTCTGTATCAAAGTCTTTCTGCTCAAAAGGAATCTGGTGCCTTTGTTTTTTCAGATCATTAATGAGTTTCAGAGTATAAACAACAAATCGGGGGAAGAAAGACAAGGGGGGCTTTGAATTTGGTTCAGTTTTGTCATATATCCAAACAGAAGAATCCAAACTCTCTAGTATAGATGCTACAACACATGCTTGGATATTCTGAGCTATATTGCTATTACCAAAAATAACCTGAACATCATGAAGAAATTCTTCGGTAACCATTAAAACAATGCTCTCAAAACTTCCCTCGATAGTAGCATAGGTACTCACAAACTCGAGCTTAACTCTAAACAAATTAGACAAAGTATCAGTAAATGAGGCAACTGCCCTCATCAATGAGGCGTCATATTCAACATACGGAACATCTGTCGTGAGACTTCCAAGTATCTTCAACATTCTCAAAATGAATGATAGCCTTCTTCGAAAATTTTGGCCCAATTCCCGCTCATCAAAAACATCTTGTACTTTAGCTAGTTTATTGCACAGCAAGATCAGGCGAGGAGTGCATTTCCCATGGACAACTGCCCAGTGCTGAGATAGAAAGACAAATGTGTTGAGATATTGATAATAGGTCTGCTCGCTGAATCCAGATTCTTGTCTGTCATGTGGCATGTGTTTAGAAGCTAATGTCTTCAGAAGCCAATCCATTGATTTTTCCTCCATTGAGCACGGGAAGCCTTTTATGAATCAGTAAAAAAAAAATGAAAAGAAAATCAGCACATGGTTAGGTTAGCAAGAAAACTATGACAAGGCAATGATGGGGTGACTATTGGGTATTAATATTATACCTTCTAAACGGCATTTTTTGTAGTCATCCGCATAATCACCACAACAATCATCGACCATTGGCAGCAAATCTACTAAGGCACTTGCAGTTGTAGGTTGTAGTATGTCCACTACCATATTTACTCCATCAACCAAAGCTATCTCTAAAAGATGTATCATGTTGGTCTGAAAGGTTCAAAAAGAATTAGTATCACAAAAAAAGAAAGAAAAACACAAAAATAACCACCCTGCCAGAAAAGTACACAAACCAAGACACTAAGTTCAAACACAGAATAAATATAAATTTAAGCTATACCCACCAGACTTTTTTTTTCGTTCTATAACTGGATATGAGAGAACATTTTCTCCATCCTTGCTCAGGTATAGAAATCAGAAAAAACCTATGACCGCACAGTACCATACATCAACTATGCATAAAGCAAGATAAATAAAATCAGACCCAAAAATCAATTTGATATTTCTGAGAATCATGGTCAAATGTAGCCTTGGTTGCAGTTTGAAAAATTTGGCAGCAACACCAAGGTATTTGAAGTCTTCAGGGCCGCAATCAAGGCTATATTTGACCATGATTCTCAGAAATACCAACAATCATGATGCAAGCGCTGCCGCAAACACAATTAAAACATCGATCATGAAACCCTAGTGGGTGTAGTGAATAATTATCGATCAAACAGAAAACAAACAACTCCAGAGAAAGGTTAATGAAAAAGGACCGAATTAAACTTTCATTAGAACCCCTTACCTTTTTATTAGTAGTCTTTTTCGGCATACATATAAAGAAATAAATAAATCATCTATTAACTTGAATATTATTTAGCATTTCCTTCTTTATTTCAACAAAAGAAATGCTCAAAATTCAATAAACCGAGCACATTACTCTCCAATGCACCCTTGAGGGGAAGCAGTCCCTACGATTTAACTTAATAACTGTATTGGGTATCATATTGATTCCCACCTCCCAATTATGATTATGCAAATAAGCTACGATACTCATACAACAAGCAGGATTTAAAAAAAAATTAGTGAAATGTCGACTGCGACACCAAGGTGTTTGAAGTCTACTACCGCAATTGAAGCTCATTTGACCTAGATTATCAAGATGCAGCCACAGCTAAAACCTTGGCAATGAGTTCCTAACGGACCTAATGATTGATCATCAATCAAACAGAAAATGACAGAAAATTCCAACGAACAAATATAGGAAAAGGAATAGCAGTCTTTTTCGGCATACGTGTAAAGAAATAAAATTATTTATTAACTTGAATATTATTTAGGATTTCCTTCTTTATTTCAACAAAATAAATGCTCAAATTTCAATAAACCGGGCACACTACTCTCCACACACCCTTGTGGAGAAACAGTCCCAATGATTTTTAACTTAATAACTGTATTGGGTATCTTATTGATTACCACCTCCCACTTATGATTATGCAAATAAGCTACGATACTTGTACGATTTTAAATAAACAAGTTAGTGAAATGTCCACTGCGACAACAAGGTGTTTGAAGTCTACAACCACAATTGAAGCTCATTTGACCTAGACTGTCAAGATGCGGCCGCGGCTACAATTTAAAACATTGGCAATGAGTTCCTAACGGACCTAATGATTGATCATCAATCAAACAGAATATAACAGAAAATTCCAGCGAACAAATAAAGAAAAAGGAAACTGTTCTTTTTCGGCATACGTATAAAGAAATAAAATTATTTATTAACTAGAATATTATTTAGCATTTCATTTCATTTTTTTATTTCAACAAAATAAATGCTCAAAATTCAATAAACCGGGCACACTACTCTCCAACGCACCCTTGTGGAGAAGGAGTCCCTACGATTTTTAACTTAATAACTATATTGGGTATCATATTGTGAAATGTTGGCGGGGACACTGATGTGTTTAAAGTCTAGTGCCGCAATTGAAGCCCATTTGACCTAGATTTTCAAAGATGCGGCCACGGCCACAATTTAAAACCTCGGCAATGAGTTCCTAACGGACCTAATGATTAATCATCAATCAAACAGAAAAGGACAGAAAATTCCAGCGAATAATAAAGAAAAAGGAATAAACTAGACATCATTTAATCATACTTAAAATTCAATAAAACCATGCACATTACTCTATCCAATTTTCAAATTACAGAACTTCCAAACTGTCGTAAGCATACCTGAATTACTAGATCATCATCATCAAATCCAGATTTCTCCAAATAACACAAAGCAAATTCTATAGACCGCTGCACAATCGCAACAAGTACTCCTTCCGCTTGCTCCACTGTTCACACAAACAACCAAAAGAAGTTGCTACATATAAAAATCATTTCCAAACTATGAAGCATGCACAGACACTGGACATCTCGACACACAGGTGAAAATTTGAAAAAATGAATTCATTTAAGTAATCACGTGTGTCGGTGTCAGAACATTGGACACGCCTTCCATCAGAAATTTTGGTGCTACAGAGTTTCCACACATTTTGAAAAGAAAAAAAAACAAAAAAAAAAAAAAAAATTACACTCGATCAACAATTTGCAACTTCAACAGCAATGATCATACACAAACAAGCTAAATCACGCAAAAGCAAAAAAAACGCAACAACAAAATTAAGTACGAAAAATAACACTACACACATAAATTCATTTCCAAACACTTCAAAAAATAAGCAACAAAAATAATGTTCATCAACATCGATCAACAACATGCAAGGATCACACGAACAAGCTAAATCATGCAATAGCAACAAAGCGTAACAAAAATGAAATCAACAAGTTCGAGGATGAAATTAACAAAAAAAAATATTACTCATCGATCAACAATTTCCAACTTCATTTCAACAACAACGATCACACGAACAAGCTAAGCTAAATCATGCAACAAAAACAAAATCAACAAGCTCAATGAAACGAAAACGAGTACCTGATAAAGATCTCGAAGAAGAAGCAATAGCTAACGCGAGAGAAGAAATCGCGTGAATCTGAGAATCAGTCCATGACTGAAGACGCAAAGTATCATCATCACCACCGGAAGATTCGAGTCCGCGGCGGAGAAGGCAGTAGAAAGCGTCGAGACCTGACCTAACAGCGTCATCGGAACGGAGTTTGTGAAGAAACTCGCCGGAGGGATTGGAAATTGCGTCGGCGACGGCGATAAGGTTGGTTTCCGCCATGGCGATGCAAATCGAAGAATCGAAAGTGAGTTATCACTGTGAGTGTTGCATTAAGAAGAAGAGAGAGGGGTTTATGGTAATTTTGTATAGAGTGTTGAAAACGGTTATGGTGATTCAAAGAAGAAAAGTGTTTAGAAATGTGAGAGAGAGAGAGAGAGAGAGAGAGAGGTGTTTATTACAAGTATTAGTGTTGAAAGTGTTTACTTAAGGACGAAGGAGATTTGAGCTCGTCTTTGTCCAAAAGAAAAACAAAATGCTAGTTTACTTCATCGATATCCTTCATTTTTGTTTATTACACCTCTGGTTACACCTAAATGATATTTAAAATTTATCATAATATCGAATAAATTTTCAACCGTTTTCTATTTTTCGATTTAACGGCTTACTTTTCTCTTGTAAATGTTGATCGAAGGTGATGAAATTTGATGAAAGGTTTAAGATTGAAGCGGAAAGTCGTCGCTTAACATTATTAGGTGTAATTGTAGGTTTGGATATGCGGTCGAAATGAGAAACGCGCGTCTGGTGTGAAATTCGCTCCAATTTATGAAAGTTACCATTCTAAGTTTTAGCGGCAACACAGTTTTGCACTGTTTTTTTATTTTTCTTTCTATTATGGGCATATAAATTCGCTGCAATTTATAAAAACTACCCTAAACGCCAAAGCAAGTGCACGCTGAGTAATTGAACTTTTGAATTGTCTTATGTGATTTCGTTTTTTTTTCCTTCATGGGTATATGAATTGCACGTTAATTAAGTTCACGTATTTTGTTTTTAAAAAATAAGTGTGAATTAAACTCGTGTAGATGAATTTATAAATTCAATCATCGTAAGTGAAGTTTGTTCCAGACGCGTAATCTGCACTTGAATTACAATTTCATGCAAAGAACATTTTTTGATTCACGTACATCAAAAATTGAATTGAAACACATATATGTCACTGTTGTTTTATTTTGCGGTGTGGCGGAAGGGAACCACCAAAATTGAAATTGAATCTTATAAGTGAAGAAAAAATAGGTCGAGTAGATGTTGCTCTAACTGAATTGCAACATACATGAATTGGATTCAACTTTTTTAATTATCTTAGACTTAGAAAAATTAAACCTAATGATATCGGAGGAAAAAGATCTACCAGAAAACAATTAAATGCAAAAGAGAAAAATTAAGTAAATGATTTGAATTCAAAATGAGAAGAGTGTGACAAAGGAAGAGAAAAACTTGACAGTTATTTTTTTAACAGACCGAATGATTAACCATCGATAAAAAAAGCAGGATTTAAAAATAAAATAAAAAGTTAGAGAAATGTCGGAGGGGACACTAATGTGTTTAAAGTTTAGTACCGCAATTGAAGCTCATTTGACCTAGATTTTCAAGATGCGGCTACATCCACTGTTTAAAACTTTTGCAATGAGTTTCTAACGGATCTAATGATTAATCATCAATCAAACAGAAAACGACATAAAATTTCAGCGAACAAAAAAAAAAGGAGTAAATTATACATCATATAAATATATTTTTCCGCCATAACGATGCAAAACAGAGAATCAAGAGTGATATCAGTGTGATTGTTGTGAATGTGGCATTAAGGAAAAGAGAAAGGGTTTTATGGTCATTTTGTATAAAGTGTTGAAGAAGGTTTGGCGAGACATGGAGAGAGGTTTATTACGGTATTTGTAACGTCTCTGCTTGGTGGGCATGTAACGTTCGAGGCTGATGAGGAAGGGGAGTGGTCCAGCTCCTCACAGCTTCTAAGCAAAACTTAATCACATCAGAATGAGAGGGATCCTGAAGTCGTGCAAGTATGGGACTGCATGGTTGAAGGAAGGTTTATAAGAATTGTTTGGTATTACCTATATCAACAAGATGCATCTTCTTTTTGGTAGCCCAAATCATAAGAACTCCACAGTTAAGCGTGCTTGACTTGGAGCAATTTTTAGATGAGTGACTTTTCTGGGAAGTTTCCCGAAAAGCGTGCAAGTGTGGACAAAATATGCTGAAAAGACTCGTGTTGGTTGGTTTGTGAGGACAGTCGGCAATCCTGAAGGCAGTATGGGATGTTACAGTATTAGTCGTGAAAGTTAGATTAAGGAGGAAAGATTTGTTCTTGTCTTTGTCCAAAAGAAAAAACTAAATGCTAGTTTTCTACTTCTTATATCTTTAATTTTTGCTTGTTACACCGCAAAATTATCTCTTTACACCTAAAAGATATTTAAAATTTATTTTAATACCGAAAATTTCATTCCTAAAAGATATTTAAAATATATTTTAATACTAAAACTATCATTTTTCGTATAAATTTTGTAGACTCATTTCTATTTCTCTCGATCTAACTATTTACTTCTCTCTCACAAATATCCATTAAAGGATATTTTGCAATTCGCTTTCTATTTCTCTTAGTATAACAGTTTACTTCTCTCCCGCAAATATTCGTTAAAGATGATTAAGTTTGATGAAAGGTTTAAGATTAAAGCGGAAAGTCATCTCTTAACACTCTATTGTATAATTGCATCTTTGGTTGTGTGGTGGAAATGAGAAATGCGTGTCTACTCCGTAATTCACTGCAATTTATGAAAGTTACCATTATAAGTTTTGGCGGCAACGCGGTTTCACACTATGTTTTTTTCCTTCCCTTTTTGGGTATGTAAATTTACTGCAATTTATAAAAACTACCATGAAAGCTAAAGCAGGCATACACTGATCAATTGAACTTTTGAATTATATCATGTGTAACTTTGTTTTCTTTCTCTGATGAAGTTGGGAATCCTTTTTCTTCTTTCTTTTTAACCTGACGCTGCAACTTTGTCTTTCACTCGTGTGCCTTTCTATTTTGTTATACAATGCTACAACTTTGTAGTTACAAATTAGATTTTGTTATACAGTGAATTTTGTTATACAATTGCAATGTTATATTCTCTTTGGAGCGAGAGGTTCGAGAATGGAACCAACTTAGATTGACCAAATCCATTTGAGGAGAACGAACCTAATTTTGTTATTTCAGGATCTGGTAGTATTATGGTATTTTATGTCTGATTAATTACTCCCAACCTAATGAAAGAATTGTATTATGGAACCCAACTACTCAAGAATTCAAGGTTATTCCTACCTGCCCTTTTGAATTTGTCCCACATATGGATGTTGATATAGTTCGACATGGTTTTGGGTATGATTATGTTACAAATGATTATAAGATAATTCGACAGGTGATGTGTTATCATAAAATCGACATTGATATGTTGTATTTAGAAGATATAGACGACGACCCTTTTTGGGAGATATATAGCCTACAGAGTAACTCATGGAGAAAACTTGAATATGATATCTCGATAAATCATAAAGAAAATGGAGTGTCCCTAGATGGAATGATTCACTGGTGGAATGAAAGGGAAGATAGGGATGATGAAGATGATGAAGAATATCTTTTGTCATTTGACCTAAGCACAGAGGAATTCATAACAACACTCGCACCCTAAGAAGATGTTAGTTTTGATTCTGAATCTGTTTTGAGTGATTTGATGGTTTTAAATGGGTCTATTGCTTTGTTTTCAAATTATACAGATTTGGGTACTTTTCAAATATATGGTTTGGGTGAATTTGGTGTCAAGGAATCGTGGTTTAAACTCTTCATTTTTCAACCAATATCTATCATTGTGTATCCTATTGGAGCAGGAAGAAAAGGGAATATATTCTTTATGAATGAAGACAGAAAACTAATATTTTTTAGTTTAAGCACGATGATTGTTGAGGAGCTCAATTTTGTCTGAGGTAAATTTTCGGGTACGACTGTAACTTATAAAGAGAGTCTTCTTCCAATTGGAGAAATAAATGAGTAATGTAATTTTGTGTTTTTACCGAAGTGCAATATAATTATTGTTGTTACTTTGTAATCAAATGGGCCTTTCATTGGTGTATGTCATAGTTATTATTAAGTGTAAGACAAATCAAGAAACCATGTTAAAGATTTTGCTTTATCAAATTCATTTTTTACTATCCACTCTCTTCATATTTTGTAGAATTGTTGTTTATTATAATTGATAAAAAGCAACACATAATAGAACAAAATAAATATAGAATTTGAATGTACTAAATATTGTGCACAAGTATTTGAATCAAATGTCTTTGTTGAATCTAACCGAAAAACTGAGAATTGACACTAAACACAACATTTTTTTAACCGAGTCATTTACTTATGTGAACAAATCCAAAGAGATATGCTTATTAAAAATCTTTGTTTATGGTATTTCTTTCTATTGGTTGAAATGAAACACCAAAATAGTTTTTATGGCCTTCTTCATGTTTAGTGTAATTTTGGGTGTATTTTCATAATTTAATTATTGGCAAACTAGTATCACATTCGATAAATTATCTAAATTTGTGCACTTTAATTAAATTGATTCTAATTTTATGATGATAATTTATATAATCTATTAAAAGTTTGTCATCCATTTTGAGGAGATTATTTTCCTCTAGTTCATTAGAATGATACATTGGTCTATTTGTAAAAAAAAAAAAAAAAAAAAAAAAAAAGATACATTTGTATAGGAAGATTGTTTATTTCCACCTATATGGTTCTATTTTTAACCTAGAACCTCTTGAAGAATTTCATATACTATTTTTATTTATTTATTTATTTTATGATTCTCCTCTTTAGATAGTTTTTCGTGTTGTTTTTTGTTGTTTATTTTTTATCAAGAAAGAAAAGCACTAAAGAAGCAGGTCATGGACCCTTAACAAAAAGGTCACATTACAAACATAGACTACTGCAAGGTAAATGTTTTTTTTAGCAAGACAAAATGAGATATATTAACGAAAATTCTCTCTTTCTAGCACAAGACGTACTAGAGAAAAACGACCAAGCTCAAAACAATACAGGAAATAAGGTTAAGAACACACTCTTCCACCAAAAAAGATAAAACAATGCTCTCAAAAGATACAACATCTAAGAATAAGATAAAAGTACGATGTGTATTTTACCCAAAAAAAAAAAATACATCAAGATGAACTCTTTGGTGCCACAACTATTAAAATACAATCTATTGGATTATGAAACCATCCATAATACATACACGGAGTCCTGGATTTAGCTAAAAAGATTTTCTTTGAGGTGCATATTATACTATAAATCACCTCTTCCACCGAATGTTCCTTAGAAGAAAAATTAACTAATTTTGTATACAAATAATAGCCGAAATAGTTGAATGTCATACTAAATTTCAAATCATTTTATTTGGCATGTGATCTAAATTGTTTATTTGATTACCTAAGATCACATACTTGATACATTTTTATTATCTAGGATTTCTAGGATTAAGAGGAAAAAAACAAAACAATTATACTACTGAATAAAAGGTTTCTAAGGCACCTAATTATGATTAAAGTCTGATATTTTTAATGATCTAATGATTATGACTAATTGATAATGTAAAAAAATACTTAAAGGTGTATATTAATTAAATTCTTTAACTTAAAAAAAATAAAAAATAAAGACTAATAGCTACACATAATCATCATTAGATATAAACCTGAAGTTCCTTACTTTCACTATATTGACAACTAGAACTGATCTGTAAGACAAACCAAACTTTATCGAAAACTCGAAAAGTAATGAATTGTTTCTGTGAGTTCACACTGAACTGGTATTTCAAACACAATTCACTAACCGAATCCGAACTACATGAACTAAAACCATGAACCATTTCTCAAATGCTTTCAAAATAGTTCAGTTTCTCTACCTCTTTTTGCTTCAGCACAAGGCAGTTCTGAATCACATGTCTAGGCTGCTTGCACCAAAAACACACATTCGTTCCGGCTAGACATTCTCCAACTATATTCTTCCCACATGTAGAACACTTACCTGCATTTATTCTGATGAACTTTGACCTTCAGTTTTTAAAAGTGCTTAGCTGAATCTTTCCTCTGCTACCATCTTAGTTGGCGTTCTTCTTGAACCTTCTTCAACCTCTCTTTTGCGATGTAACTCTCGAGCACTAATGTGGTATAGCTAGTGAACTTAAATTGGGCTAAGTTGTTTTGGATATCAGGCCGTAGTCCCCACTCAAATTGATTAATTTTCCGCTCCTCATCTGGGGCATATCGAGAACGATATAAGAACCTAGCTAACTCTTCAAATTTAGCCACATACTCTGCCATAAACATCCCTCCTTGTTGAAGATGCATAAATTCTTGTTCCTCCTGCTCCCCTATAAACTTTGGAAAACACATATTAAGGAACACTTCTAGGAAATGCTCCCAGTCCAATGGGTTTCCCTTAGCATTCATGCTGGCTCTTGCTCCCTCCCACCAATCATCCGCAACTCTATTAAGCATATATGTAGTAAAAGTTACCTTTTGTTCATCCGTGCACTGCACAAATTTAAAAAATTTATTCAATTTGTCTAACCAAGATTGGGCTTCCAATGGATGGTTGTCCCCGGACACGGTGAAAGGTGGAGGCTTGAGTTTGTAAAAGTTAAAGAAGACTCGATTCGGGGAATCGGTTGTTTGTTTTTGGATAGCTTGCATAATCTGTTTCCAACTGTCTATATTAGGTTCTCACACCAAGCTCGCCATACTATCTTAGTTCTTCGAACAACCCGGGAACACCCCCTAGTAGCAGCCTTACTCAATGGCGAAAACTACCAAACATGGTCGCGTTTGATGAAAACTGCACTCCATACAAGGATGAAACTAGGTTTCATTGATGGAATAGTCACAAAGCCGGTAAAGCAGAATGTTGATTACCAAAACCGAGAGAGAGCGGACTCCATGGTGATGGCATGAATCATAAACGTGACAGATCAGAAACTTCACAGCAGTATGTCGCATGCAACCACCACGAGAGACGTCTGGCTGGATCTCGAAGAGCGTTTTGCTCAAGCAAAAGCACCTAGAATTTCCCAACTGTGGCGCAATCTCTTTCTAATGCAGAAAATGAAGGTTCGAGTGTGATCGAATATTACACACATTTCAAGAGCATCTATGATGAATTAAATGAGCTTCAACCGTTGCCATCATGCACCTGTGGAGCTTCAAAATAATTGATGAAAAGAGAAGAAGATCAACAACTCCACCAATTTATGGGAGGTTTAGACAGTGAGCAATATAATCACGTCAAGACCACCATCTTGAACTATAATCCACTTCCCTCACTCAAGCGTGCTCTCAATCATATCCTTAGGGAAGAGGTATATCCTTAGGGAAGAGGTGCGTTACTATACTGAAAGGGAGAAAGGAAATGTAAAAGTAGAGCAAGGAGCTGCCTTTTGTTCCAACAGGGGAAATAGGCAGAGAAGAGATGGACCAAGACCCAGCTGTGATCATTGTGGGAAGGTTGGTCAGGTCAAAGCTAAATGTTTTGAAATAGTTGGATACCCTGGACAATGGGACACTCATAGAACACAACGCGGGAGCACAAAGCCAGGAGGAAGAGCTGCCACTGTTCAGGAAGATCATAATCAAATTTTTGAGGATGCGATTCAATGGAACATAACTATTAGTCATGCCTACAGGCAGGCCCGACCCTTGGGGGTGCAAACAACTCAAAGGAGCTGGGCCTCCCCAAGGTATGGGTCTCATATAAAAAATTATAGCCCAGAAACAAGTAATAAATATATACAACATTAGTTATATTTCATGTTGGCTAAAGTGGCCTAGTTTACAAGGTCAAGCTTGTAATGCTTGGGTCATGGGTTCAACACTCACATTTCCTTTTTATTATTTTTTATGGATTTGAAGTTCATCTATCATCTCTTTAGTTTAGCCAAATTTCTCCTTAGCATATTTGATTATATATTTACAGATGAAAACATAATATAACAAATGAATAAGTTGTTAGCTTATTAAAAAAATTTCACATAACATAGATTACACTTCATAAAATCAAATTAACAAACAAGTGAACGTTAAATTACATTGATTCACATTACCTTTGTTTCTCTCAAAACAATAATTTTAATGATTTCTTTCAAAATTAAATAGTATCAAACTTTGAATATCAATTTCTTAAACCTCTTATTCGAAATAAAAATAAATTAGGATACATTGAATCCAAAAATAACTTTAAGATGAGTTACTCCGTTTAATAATCAGTTATAAGCAATGAATTTTACTAATACATGAGACAAATATTGGTTGTTGATAAATAAAAAAAAATATGAGACAACTATTTGATATATAAAAAAAAGATAGATAAATATAAGATATGCAATTAACATTTATCATGTAAAGTATAAAAAAAAAAAGTACAAAATAAATATTTATAATTAATATATAAAAAACAATAGACAAATATTTATCACTAATAAATATTAAAAAACATGGGACAAACATTTGTCACTGATAAATATAAAAATATATGGAACGCTAATATATATATATATATATATATATATATATATATATATATATATAATCACTAATAATATATATATATATAAACACATGACAAATATTAGTAATTGATACGTAAAAATGGGAAAAATATTAGTAATCTATACATAAAAAACACGGGACAAATATTTATAACTGATAAATATTATTAAAAATAAGACAAATAGTTTTCTTTTATACCTAAAAAAAACACAAAACATATATATGTCATAGATAAATTAAAAAAATGCATTTGTAATATCTTTCCCAATATACAAAAAAATGTAGAACAATATATATCACTAAAAAAACACGAGACTATTATTTTTCGTTGTTAGATAAAAAACACGGAACAAATATTTGTTCGTGATAAATATTAAAAACAAATATGACACAACTATTAATCACTAAAGTATAAAAAAAACACACGTGAAATACTGGTCATTGATAAAAAAAAATTGAAACTATAGTAATGCAGGATGCTTTACCCAAATTCATTAACAAAAAGAAATAGAAATACGATGAAAGAATATGAGAACTAGGTCAACACCTTTTAAAAAAACATAAATCTAAAGTTATGCAAGCCTAACTTATTTCTTATATAATTAAATTAATGATATTAGGAAGAGAAGGGAACAAACAAAAGAATAAAGTGTTAAACCTAACTTATATGCACATGAGTTCTTTTTTTGGCTTTCGCACCGGTTTCTGACCCACCAATGGTGGACGACTAATCCGGCTCATGCGTAGAGGCATGCGCACTGACCAAGCGTTGTTTCCCCTGGGAATCGAACCCGGTATTCCCCGGATACGTCCTTAGAGGGAGCTTCTTGCCACTTGAGCCCAAGCAACTTGGTTATATGCACATGAGTTCTCTTCTCATTGAATAATTGATAGATACTAAGTAAACAATTAGCAAAAAATAAAAAATACATGGAAAATATTTGTAATTGATACATACAAAGTACGAGACAAGTATTTATCACCAATAAATATATAAAAAAATGAGACAAATATTTTTCAATAATAAACACATAATATATATTTTTCATTATAAATATAAAAACCATAGGACATATATTTATTATTGATACATAAAAAATATGGGTTAGATATTTTTCAGTGATAGAAATATTTGTACTTGATACATAAAAAAGTCAAACATCCATTGATAAATATAAAAAAAAATGAAAACATATTTTTCTTTTATGCATAAAAATACGGGACATTTGTACCCAAAAAAATACGGGACACATGTCGAACACTAATAAACATAAAAATTTGGAACATATTTTTGTCATTGTGGCATAAACACGCGAACATACTTGAAAAAACAGGTGACAAATAATTTTCATGAATAAATAAAAAAATAAAAATTAGTCATGTAAGTGTAACTTAGTTGTTAGCTACCAGGGACACAGGGGCTGTGATTTGAATCCCGTATTCCCAGGTTTTCCATACATAATGTGTGTGAATCTAGCCACAATGTTGCTTGACAAAAAAAATGTACACTTTCTCCGTCTCAAAATACACATCGCAGTTAACTACTTCACACATGTCAATGCACAACTTTGATTGATAATATCTTAAATCATCTAAAGTAAAAACTTATTAAAAATGATATTCCTAGGAGTAACAATTCTATTATGTGTTTGATAAAAATTTAGATTTTCTGGGAATGTTTTAGAAATTATTTAATTAAAAAAATAAAAATGAAAATGAATGTGATAGTTGTGAGAATTTATAGTAGGTTGAGTTCTATTCCAATGGGAATGTAAAATTCTCATCCTTTAAGCATGAGAATAAGAATAGAAGAAATCATGTGTAAATAACATTCTCGGGAATATAACATTTATGAGAACAAATTTTCAAAATTTTAAACAGATATGGGAATGTTGCATTTCCAATCTCACACTCTCGGAAATCATATTACAAACCTTGAAACAAACACATCCTTATATGCTAACATTTGTATTTATTTATTAGTTAAAAAGTATGGTCAAAGTAAGTCAAATGAATAGTGCACATTGCAAAAATACGACGTATATTTTATAATGTAGAATATATTTTTTGAAAAAAAATAATAAGCAGTTACCCGTGCATTGCACGGGTTAACACACTAGTATATTTACAGATGAAAACATAATATAATTTTTTTCTTCTTATTTTGTTAGAACACTTCTTATAATTTTTGGCCCATGCTTACTGTATAAGATAGTTAAACTCTAACGACAAATATTATAATTTTTTTTATTTGAAAGAACAAACATTAAATAGATAATTGCTCTTTAAAAAAAATATGTTTTTACTTTTTATTTTATTAGGGGGCCTATTTTTACGTTAGAGTCGAGCCTCCAATTACCTAGGGACGACCCTGCCTACAGGTAATGCACAGATCAAATGGATCTTGGACACTAGGGCGTCTCATCACATGACCCCTTCTTCCTTCATACTAGAGTATATTGACAATGTATACAAATTAAATCAGTAAATTAAAATAAAAACTAATAGCTGTGAATATTTTCTGGTGTGAACCGGGTATTCTCTATGCGCAACTACAGAAACTAATATCTCAGGTCGCATAGGATCACAATAGGTGACAAAACTCTCCCTCAATAGATTTAACATTACTACATTCCTAGGACTGAATTCGGACCCAAGGTCATGATAGCTATGAATATTAAAGATACGCAATCATCATTATATACAAACCTAAAGTTACTTACAATAACTAGAAAGCATCTCTTGCTACCCCAAGACTGATGATTAGGACAGTAAAAATATAAAAAAAAAACTGAACCATAAAACAAATTGAACTGCACTGAAAGAACCAAACTGTTTTTGTGACTTCATGAAGTGAACTTGGATTTCAAAACACAATTCACTAACTGAACTGCACCGAAATTGAGTCCGAACTACATGAACTGAACCACGTGAACTGCTGCTGCTCTCAGTTACTTTCAAAACAGTCCAGTTTCAAGAAAAAGGAAAGAAAAAAAAACTCAACTCCCTCTCAAATAGTCTCAAATCTCTTCATTTTCAAGAATCCAAAATATCAATAAACACTATTGAAGTTACCAAATTGGATAATTTTCTTAAAGAATTATGCAGAATGCTTATGCATTATATTTTTATTAAAATTGTAAACCAGCCTTTCCAAAGAAAAAAAAATTGTAAACCACAAACCATCGATCATAATATTAAGTCAAACTGCATGTTTGATGCTTTGTCTTGCCAGAAGTTGATTGGCTTTTCCTACCAAGATGATACAGCTAAATTGTTCCATGTAAAAATATATTCAGTACATAGGTCCATTTACTATTCAATTCAGTTCAGTTGTCGTATATAACTGAACTATTCATCAATTGAATTTGTACAATTTTCCAAATGGGTTAACTTAAATAAGCTTCCTTCTTTTCTAAGGCTGCTTGTTATGATTAATTGAGTCATTTTCTTTTCTAAGAACAAGAACATTAGTTATTGGTCCTACAACATTGAAAGATTCACATCAAATGTAAAGAAATATATGCTTAAGCACACTCGTTGTTGAAAACAAATATGATTGATACCGCGTCCTGAAAACAAAACATGCCATCAGGGTATAAACTAGAACAACGATACCATATACGAGCATGCAGGTTCAGAATATATAAACGTAAATCAAATTCAATCTTAATATGACATCAATTCCTTTTAAAGGAAGACAACTAATGTTTGGAAATCTAAGATTACTTGATCGGCATATGAGTCGATCCATTCCTAATATTACATCCATCCCTTTTAAAGAAAGACAAATCAAATCAACAAGAAAGAAAGTCGCTTAGACAAAAAAAAACCATGAGTACAGACTCGGAAGAACACACTCAGCAGAAGTAAAGGAATGAGATGCATAAAAGTCAAATATCACAACTAATAACGATTGTTGGTTAAGGAAACATGTTGGCGTTTCAGTTGGCGTTCTTCTTGAACCTTCTTCAAGCTCTCCTTTGCAATGAAACTCTTGTGCACTAATGCGGCATATCTAGTGAACTCAACTGGGCCTATAATTTTTCTGATATCAGGCCTTAGTCCCCGCTCAAATTGATAAATCATCATCTTCTCTTCTGGGGCATAATACCTAGCTAACTCTTCAAATTTGGCCACATACTCCACCACTGACATACCTCCTTGCCGAAGATCCATAAATTCTTCTCTTTTCTGCTCTGGTATAAACTTTGGAAAATACCTATCAAGGAACAATTCTTGAAATTTTTCCCAGTTGACTGGCTTTCCCTTAGCTATCCTGCAGGATTTTGCCAAAGTTCCACCAATTATTTGCTGCTCCATTAAGCATATATGCAGCAAAAGTTACCTTTTGTTTGTCCGTGCATTGCACAACTTCAAAAATCTTATTCAATTCATCTAGCCAATTTTGGGCTTCCAATGGATCGTGCCCTCCGGTGAAAGGTGGATGCTTGAGTTTGTAAAAGTCAAAGAAGACTCGATTTGGGGATTCAAGTGGAGGAGGTTGAACTAGGCCATCGATTTGAGCAAGGTTTTTAACCAAATTAGTGGCAACGGCTGAGTGACTAAGGCTAGAAATTAACCAAGTTGAGTCAAATTAGTCTGAGCACAACTCGACTTCATAAGAACGGCTTCAGATCGAAACTTCTTTTTTTGGTTGAGTTCAGCTTGTTTAAGTTCATGAACAAATTGATCTGGTTCACTGAATTTAGTTTGTCTACTCAAATAACATAAATCAATCTTCATTTTTTATTTCAAAAATGTAAAAAAATAATATTATATCTTCAATCTTTTAATTTTTTTACAAATAAGATAAAGATTGAATTAAAATAAAATTTTGTCACAAATATATATTATTTAAAAGATATACACACGTACAAAGTTACAAACAACCAAAAAGAATAATACAAGAAAACAAACTAAAACTAGTACATGTAGCAGGGGAAGAAAAAAAAATTAACGCAATTTTAAATTAGAATTGAGAATATTCCAAAAGAACTCTTCCATTTCCAAACTCTATTGAATTTGCATATTTTTCCAAATGAGTTAAATGAGCTCCCTTCTTATCTAAGGCAAGTTGAAATGAATAATTTAGTCATTTTCTTGTCCAAGAACAAGAATATTAGTTATTGGTCCTGCAACATTCAAAGACTGGCATTAAATGTAAAGAATTTATGCTTAAGCACACTCAATGTTGAAAATTAATGGTAATTGATACTGCATTTGAAAGTGATTCAGTCATGAAAACGAAAAATGGCATTATAAACTAGAACAATGATACCAGATATAAACACGCAGGTTCAGCATATATAAACGTAAATTAAATCCAATCCTAATACGACATCCATCCATTTTAAATGAAGACAAATCAAATCAACACGAAAAAAGGTCGCTTTGACAAATTAAAACGAAGACAGAGTGCACACTCAACATAACACACTCAGCAGAAGTAAAGGAGTGAGATGCATTAGAGTCAAAATTCACAACTAACAAGGGCTGTTGGTTAAGGAAACACGTTGGCGTTTCAGTTGGTGTTCTTCTTTAACCTTCTTCAAGCCCTTTTCTACGGTGTAACTCCTGTCCACTAATGTGTGTTGGAACATGTGTGGAAATTGAGTTAAAAGACTAAACACAAATTCTCATGTTGGGTAGAACTAGTGGTGTGTGAATTGAAAAAAGTGGAAATCCCACATCGGATGGAACACACACATTAGTAGTGTTTATAGTGGGGGTGTACCTTTAATTAATGGGGGTACATAGTTATGTGAATGGAGTAAGCACTAGAGAAAAAATATATATATATATATTGATATATATTTTATTATTTGGAAATGATAAATTAAATAATTAATTTAATCATTACTGGAAAGTGTTTTCTTAGTCTCCAAGTTTTGCTAAAATATTTTGAAACGGAATCTAGAATATTTTGGAACACAATTTGAAATATTTTGGTAGGCAATCTAATATATTTTAGTGCTTGATCTGAAATATATTTTGGTACATAATATAATATATTTTTGTATTCAGTATAATATATTTTGGTACTCAATTGAGATATTTTTGTACTAGATCTAATATGTGAATTACTTGCTCCCAAAGTTTCTCACTTGTTAGTTGTGAATTTTCTCTATAAATAGAGAGCTCACACAATGCATTCTACACTCCGAAATTCACAGTTGATGCTTCCTGTGTTTTTCCTCTCTTCTCCCTCCTTCGACTTGTGTTGACGAGTCCTTCTCCTTTTTCTACTCCTTTCTGTCCATTCGGAATTAAGAGTGTTCTTAAGACCATAGTCCCTTTTTGGTATATTGTCCCTTCGGAATCAATAATGGTCTTAAGAGCATAGTCCCTTTAATTATTTATATCTCTTTAGAATAAATAATATTTTAAGATCATAGTCCCTTTTCGGTATAATAAGAATGATCTTAAACATATATATTCTTCTTCAATTCATGGAGAAGTTAGATGTTTGAATGGTCGTAGCACCATATTTGAGTGGTTAAAATACCAGATTGATATTTGGAGAAGTTAAAAATTAGAATGGTGGTAGCACCATATTTGAGTGGTCTCAACACCATAAGAGTGGTCACAGTACCATATTGGTTTCAGTATTAAAGAGTGGTCTTAGTACCATATTGAAGGTGTAATTATCGAACGGTTTTCTACAGTGCAGTAGTTAACCGCACAGTTGTAGCTGAGCTTGTTTTATCCTGGAGGCGGCGTGGTTGATAGTCTGTCTTGCACAATTTTGGGCAGTGCCACGAAACGTCTTAAAGAGAGCGACCTGGTCGTGACTCAACCTAGTAACAACTTCGGTAGATATTATGTTTCAAAATAGAATTTTGGAAAACCAAAATACAACAGTTTGGAAATCCAAAAACAACAATTTTAAGACGTTTCGACTGCTAAGTCTACCGAAGAAATTACTTATTGAGGTTTCATTGTCCCTAAATATAACAAGGATAAATCAAGCTATAGAAATACATCTTTCGACTGAAACAATGAAGTGCTTGTTGTTATAACAACAACACTAACGAAATTCACATATGCTACTTCGAATCTGTTTGAAATTTATTTTCAAAAATCAGAACCGTGCTGTGAATAAACAACTCTAACTGCCAAGAGAATAGGAACCCTTAGAATGGTCCTATGTGAAAATCAGCAGCCACCATCAAGAGTTGACATTGGTTCACAATTTATTGTTAATACAATTGTGAAAAACCATGTCATATGTCCCGCAATTATATGAACATGTCAAGTGCTGCTTTGTAGCCTAACATGACCAAAGAAAAATTCACTGATATGACTAGTTAAATCATTCTAGTTGGTGAATTAAGTGAATGATGGATAAACATTAGTGCATCGCACCATGTTTGATATGATTATGCTATGTTCAAAACATATGCTACTGCTGAAAATAAGAAAGTGTTGTTATAATATTATAACACCATTGATGTTGTTGGCATTGGTATATGAAAGTAAGAAAGATTCTGAATTTCAGATTTCTACTGAATAAGACTGAGTTCACTCAGACTTAAAGAGAGACTTGAGCGCAATGTATTCTTGTTGGAAACAATACTCTCGTGGTGATAGAAGCACATAATGTCCACATTTTCAATGAGTTTTATTTAGAGTACAAACTTATTCATGAAACAACTACACCTTATTTTTCTAAAATGAACGGTAAAACAGAAAAGAAAAATGAGAACCTTTACCGAGCTAGTTGTTTAAATCATGCTTAATTTTGGTACTGTATCTCATTGGTGAGGGAACTTTTATTGATTGTTTGAAATCTAAATAGAGTACTCAAGTCTAAGAACAAAATTTCTACTTATGAAGTTTTGACAAAAAGACAACTCAACTTGTCTATTTTTTTTAACTTGGGATTGTCTGACATAAGTTCAGATTTCGAACCCAAGAGAGTTAAACTCACTAGTAGAGCCTATGAATGTGTATTCATTGGGTATGCTATAAGTAGGGAAGCTTATAGGTTTTATGACCTAAATGCTTAAGTGATCATAAAAATCAAACGATGTTGATTTCTATGAAGTAAGTACCCCTTTAAATTAAAGAACAGTGGGGGCACTAGTGGGGGTAAACTAAATTCCCCTTGTATATTAAGAACTAGTGGGGGCACTATATCTGATCATATTTCAGTAATCAGAAATAGTTACGAAAACATCGCACGGGATGTTATAGAACCTCAAAGAGGTAAGAAAGCAAGAATTGCTAAGGAGTATGGACCTTATGGTTTATACATTGGAAGAAGATCCATTAAGCCTTCCAGAAGCTATATCCTCATTGGATGTTGAATTATGGCAAGAAGTAATAAACGATGAAATGGATTCTCTATATTCTAACGAAACATGACACTTGGTTGACTCACCTCATGGTTGCAAACTAATCGGTTATATTTGGATTTTGGGAAAAGAACTAAAACCTGATGGTACGGTTTATGAATACAAGGTCCTCCTTGTAATCAAAGGTTTTAGACAGAGGAAAATATAGACTTCTTCGACATTCAATCACCAGTCACGAGAATCATATTCATAAGAGTACTAGTCCCTTTAGCCGCTGTTCATAACTCGATAGTACTCCAAATGAATGTGAAAGTTGCCCTTTTTATGGTGAACTAGAAGAAGAAATCTATATTAAACAACCTGAAGGTTTTGTGATTCATGGACAAGAAAAACAAGGTATGTAAGTTAGATAATTTTTATTTTTTTTGTGAGGTCTCAAAATAAACTCCTAAGGAAAGACATGGAAATTTTTTGACATTCTAATGTTATTGAATGAGCATAAAGTGAATGAAAGTGACAAATGTATTTACAACAAATATGGAAATAATATTTGCACGGTCATATGTCTCTATGAAGAAGACTTGCTCATATTTGGTTTAAAGATTCATGTTATGAATTATGTGAAATCATTGTTTATCAAAAACATTGATAAGAAAGACCTAGACGAAGTTGAAGTAATTCTTGGTTTCAAGATTACTAGATCAGAAAAGAGAACTTTTTTGATGAATCTCACGAAGTTGAGAATATCTTAAGATAATGTAATTATTTGACTGTAAACTTGCAAGCACACCTTATTATCCAAGTGTAAAACTTTTCAAGAACACTTGAGATGGTGTTAGAATATGTGAGCATCATTGACAGTCTTTAGGTATGTCATTGAATGTATTAGACTCGACGTTGGCCACGTTGTGAGAATTTTGTTCAAGTTTACTAGTAGACGGATGAGAAGCATTGACATGCTTTTGAAAGAGTCATGAGGTGCCTTGTGAAGATTATGACTCTAGAATTACATTATAAGAAGTATCATATTGTACTTGAATGGTACAAGATACAAATGAGAAGTATCCTATTGTACTTGAATGGTACAAGATACAAAATAGAACATCCTTCAGATGAGTCTTAAGTAGTGACCAGAGGTTGCACATTAAGCATCACTGGAGGAGTTATTTGTTGAAACAAATGATATTGACTCAGTCCACTATGGAAAGAACCTGAGATGAGAACACTAGAGAAAACTAGTGAAGAAGCAAGTTGATAAGATGCTTGCTAGTTGAGAACCCTTAGTGGGTAAAACTGTTTCCAGAAGTGTTAATTCATTGTGATAGTACTGCAGCTATTACAAAAATTGAGAATCGTTACTACAATGGATAGAGACGATTATTAAGGCACGAACATATAAAGAATTAGAGAGCTAGCTACTCTCAAAAGGAACAGTTAAAGTAGATCATGTACGTACTAAATGACGACTTAGTTTATCCTTTGACGAAAGGAATAACTAGAAAGAAAGTCCTAAACACTTCCAATAGGATGGGACTAATGCCCAAAGGTCACAAGTGATGGTAACCCGACCTACATGACTGGAGATCCCAAGAAATAGGTTCAATGGGTAATAACAAGTCACAAGTGATAGAACATGCTATGATAAAACTTAGAAAGCATGATTCCTGCAGCAACAGAAGGATGAGATAATAGAAACTCTTAATGAGATCTATACTCTATGTGGAGTGGAGTACATAGCTACATGAGTACTCTTGATAGACTCACCTATACGAATGTGGAACTTAGGCCGGTTCCTATGGAATTCGGGGCAGAATACCTAGAGCGTTCATTAAAACTGGGATAGACGTGAAGGGCCATAAACGCACGGGCTTTTAGAATACACCTTAGAAAAGGTTTGTGTGCGGATTCTATGTCTGAGATAGAGTTCAATGCTGTAAGCAACTCTTGTTAAATCAGAATATTACCTGCTATGCAAAGGTTCAAGTTGTAGGCGACACCTTTGTTTACTAGCAAATCTTATGGAGACGTCTTTGACGTTATTTCTAAAACCATTTTTTAAATTCAAGTGGGGGATTGTTGGAACATGTGTGGAAATTGAGTTAAAAGACTAAACACAAATTCCCATGTTGGGTAGAACTAGTGGTGTGTGAATTGAAAAAAGTGGAAATCCCACATCGGATGGAACACACACATTAGTAGTGTTTATAGTGGGGGTGTACCTTTAATTAATGGGGGTACATAGTTATGTGAACGGAGTAAGCACTAGAGAAAAAATATATATATATTGATATATATTTTATTATTTGGAAATGATAAATTAAATAATTAATTTAATCATTACTGGAAAGTGTTTTCTTAGTCCCCAAGTTTTGCTAAAATATTTTGAAACGGAATCTAGAATATTTTGGAACACAATCTGAAATATTTTGGTAGGCAATCTAATATATTTTAGTGCTTGATCTGAAATATATTTTGGTACATAATATAATATATTTTTGTATTCAGTATAATATATTTTGGTACTCAATTGAGATATTTTTGTACTAGATCTAATATGTGAATTACTTGCTCCCAAAGTTTCTCACTTGTTAGTTGTGAATTTTCTCTATAAATAGAGAGCTCACACAATGCATTCTACACTCCGAAATTCACAGTTGATGCTTCCTGTGTTTTTCCTCTCTTCTCCCTCCTTCGACTTGTGTTGACGAGTCCTTCTCCTTTTTCTACTCCTTTCTGTCCCTTCGGAATTAAGAGTGTTCTTAAGACCATAGTCCCTTTTCGGTATATTGTCCCTTCGGAATCAATAATGGTCTTAAGAGCATAGTCCCTTTAATTATTTATATCTCTTTAGAATAAATAATATTTTAAGATCATAGTCCCTTTTCGGTATAATAAGAATGATCTTAAACATATATATTCTTCTTCAATTCATGGAGAAGTTAGATGTTTGAATGGTCGTAGCACCATATTTGAGTGGTTAAAATACCAGATTGATATTTGGAGAAGTTAAAAATTAGAATGGTGGTAGCACCATATTTGAGTGGTCTCAACACCATAAGAGTGGTCACAGTACCATATTGGTTTCAGTATTAAAGAGTGGTCTTAGTACCATATTGAAGGTGTAATTCTCGAACGGTTTTCTACAGTGCAGTAGTTAACCGCACAGTTGTAGCTGGGCTTGTTTTATCCTGGAGGCGGCGTGGTTGATAGTCTGTCTTGCACAATTTTGGGCAGTGCCACGAAACGTCTTAAAGAGAGCGACCTGGTCGTGACTCAACCTAGTAACAACTTCGGTAGATATTATGTTTTAAAATAGAATTTTGGAAAACCAAAATACAACAGTTTGGAAATCCAAAAACAACAATTTTAAGACGTTTCGACTGCTAAGTCTACCGAAGAAATTACTTATTGAGGTTTCATTGTCCCTAAATATAACTTTTTCAATTTCAAAAAACAAAAAAACTTTTTTTTTCTGAAATTAGGAAGATTTTAAAAAAAATCTGAAACTTCATTTTCAAAATAAAAATTTCAATTTTTTTAATTTTTGAAAAAAAAATGATTTTTTTTTCGATTTTTCAAATTTTTGAAAAAAAAATTAGAATTTTTTTTTCTTCTGATTTTTAAAATAATTTTAGATTTTTTTTCGTTTTTTTAAAAAATATTTTTTATTTAATTATAAATGACATGTAAATTCTTTTTTACACGTGGCATCCAAAAAAAATTGAAAAATAAACAAAAAAAAATGTCACGTCAGTGCCACATCATAGATTATGTTGAGTCACGGGGCTCAGAGGGTAATTCTGAAGAATCTTTATTTTACAAGGATGGAATCTAAAAAAAAAAGTTACAGAGAGGAAAATCAAAAGTGCCCTATATTATATGGGGGTAAAGCTCTATTAACCCTAACATAAAATATTAACATTTAGGAGAAAAATACAAAACAAACTAAGAAATACAGTTCTTAAACATCAACAACATCTACACAAAATTCCTGGTATTACTCTTTTTAATCTGAGAGAGACAAGGATAAGGGGTGAGAATTAAATCTCAGTCATATATGCAAATTGAACCCAAAACTTCAACATTAACATTATACCAAACTTAAACAAGATGAAGGTACTCAAAATCAAAACATGCATGCAAGTATTAATATTGACTAAAACACATAATTAAAATTGTTCCCTCAATTACAAAACATATTCTAAAAATATCAACACCATCAAGAATCAAATTTAACATATGTATCATTAACCGTATATATGTTCAGATGAGGTAATCAGGAGTTCAGATGATAGGTAAATAAAATCTAAATAAAAATTGTTGCACTTCAAATTTAAACACAAGTTCTCCTCAACTATTTGTTCTTATGTGAATCTCATTAACCGTATATATATAAAAAAATTATTATATATGTTTTTTTTTACCGCCATGGCTTATTCCTTAGGGTGTGTTTGGATGAAGGGTTTAAGAGGGAAAGGGAGGGGAGGGCTCACTTTTATTTTTTAAATTACGAACAATGTAAAATGATTATTTGAAAATTGAATCAACAACATGATAAATGATCACATAATACTTCAAAAACACTTGATTTATTTATAAAAAAAAAAAAAAAATTTACATTGTTCGTAATTTAAAAAAAAAAAAGTGAGCCCTCCCCTCCCTTTCCCTCCTAAACACTCAATCCAAACACACCCTTAGTTTCTAATAGAGTTTGTCCTTTTTTGTTACTTAAGAGTAGATTTCTGCTCTTCCCCCAACACAGTTTGCTCGTGCCCATCTGAATTTCCAATTATACCTTTGCGTGAGTTAAGTCACAATACATGACTTAACTTTAATTTCTCTTCATTATTCATATTTTATGTCCTAGGACAAAGATATTCTAGATACCAATTATGAATCGCCCGCCAAAGTCTTCCTACTCAGCTTGACTTAACTCACGCACCTTATAGCTCTGCGTGGCTTAAGTCACGCTTAACTGGTCGGTGCGCAAGTTAACTCATGCAGGTTGACCCGTTGGTCAGAGCTCAAGAACACGTTTTTTGGACTTTGGTCAACTTTTCAACCTTCAATCTACATGTTTTTTTTTTACAAGTTTTACACTTTTTTTACTACATTTATTGTAGTTATAACCTATGTTAACATTTCTACCTATAAATACCCCTCCAAACTTCCCCATTTCCTCACACCATCTCACATTCTCTCCTCCTCACCCTCTCCCCCTATTTCTCTTTTTCTTTTATCTTCAATAGTCTCTAGTCTCTTTTTACCCCTATGAGGTATAAAGTGGTAAGTCTTGAGGTAAAAAGTGACTAGTCGGCTTGGGGAAAAAGAGCCCTTGGGATAAAATTAAATTTGCTTCTTTTTACCCCAAAAACTTTTTACCATGGGTAAAAAGAATATTCTTGGGGTATATAAAGAACCAGATTTAAATTTAGCCAAAGGATTGATGATGTTGTTTCCCCCACCCCAATAGGGTAAAAAGAACTTTTTACCTCAAAAGGGTAAAAAGAAAATAAGTAAATTTAGTGAATTCGAATCAAATCAAATGTATTAATTGTTGTATGAATTCTATTAATAAAATGAAATGTTGTTATATGTATTAATTTTGTTCATTTCTTTTTCTTTATATTTGAATTTATTTTATGATTTTGTGTTTAATGAACAAAATCGAATAAATATTTATTTTATGTGAATAAATAAATTAGAATAAATTGAATAAATAAATTAGAATAAAGTGAACAAATAAATTAGAATAAAGTAAATAAAAAATTTAGAATAACGTGTAAATAAATGACGTAAATAAATTAATTTGAATAAAGTGAATAAATAAATTTGAATAAATTGAATAAATAAATTAGAATAAAGTGAAAAAATAAGATAGAATAAAGTAAATAAATAATTTAGAACAAAGTAAATAAATAAATTTGAATAAATTGAATAAATAAATTAGAATAAAGTTGCGTATTAAAAAAATTCGAAAAAAGACTAATTAAATTCAACGTGAATTCGAATAAAAATTATGTATTAAATAAATTCGAATAACGTATTAAAATAATTCCAATAAATACTAATTATACTCGGCGTGAATTCGAATAAAAAGTGTTTATTGAATAAATTCGAATAAAATTGGGTATCGAATAAATTCGAATAAAAGTTACATTACATTCGGGAATGCACCTTCCAACTACAACAATTATCTTACCTTTGAAATGAGGTAAATTCAAACTTGCTAAACAACAGCTATCAAACATTCACCCGGAAGTTTTACTGTTCCATTCAAAAGGTTAAATTCTTGTTGGGCTTAGTTTAAATGATGGTATTCAAGTGTCAACAGAATGAGTTCCAGACTTTGACACTTCAATACCTTCATTTAAACCAAGCCAACAAGAATTTCACCTTTTGAATGGAACAATACAACTTTCAGGTGAATGCTTGGAAACTGCCGTTTAACAAGTTTAAATAACCCCATTTTAGAGCAAGACAGTTGTTGTAGTTGGAAGGTACATTCCCTACCTAATCATGATCTTCTGGCGGAATTAAACTGTTGATAATATCTTCAGTTGATCTCAGCAACGTTACACGCATATCGATCCACTAGAACATGATGTGCTCCCAAAACATGCTCCTCACGTTATCGTCGTTCGTTAATTCCACCCAACTGAATGATATTCTCCCATCGTCGAGCGTTGGACGTTTATATCGAACATACTCCACTCTCCTTGTGTCTCCGGGGTTGACTCGTTGGTTGAATTCATTCAGTTGATCCTTGATACCTTTTAACGTGACACCAAGGTGCCGAACCTTCAACCTCTGAGGTTCTCCACCGTTGAATTGTGCTTGAACGTCGAACATATCGGTCATTGCTTCAAATCTACACAATAAGAAATTAAAAACAATCAATGAAAAACTCATTCAAACATTTCATCAAACACTTGAAGTGCAAATTATACATAAACCCTAAAACTCGTAACTACAACATAAACATGCAAATATCTAAACAATTAAGCAATATAAGTCATTTACATGTAACATTGTATCATTTCTTGCAAAAAATCAAAATTTAAACAAACCCTAAATCTAAAAAAATTCTCTAAAACTCAAAACTACAACATAAACATGCAAACATCTAAACATTTAAGCAACACAAGTCATTTTCATGTAAACATTGTATGATTTCTTGCAAAAAAAAACCAATATTTAAACAAACCCTAAATCTAAAAAATTTCTAATTTAAAAGAAAAAATCTAACATATAAACATAAAAGGTTAATGATGTTCGATTATGAAAATTTACTTGTTATTAGAGTGTTGTTTGATTTGAAGTTGAAGAATTTCAGATTTGGGTGATTTGAGAGAGATTTGAGACTAATTTGTTTAGTTTGTAGATGGGAAATGAGGAAATTAGGTTATGGTTGTCTTTAAAACAACATGTAGCGTGAGTTAAGTCACGCTGCGTAGCTTAACTCACGTTGCGTGACTTAAGTTGCACAGATTTTAACACTTGCGTTACTTAACTAACGTAGGGGTGTTTTCGATATTTCAGTTGGGCGCAAGTGAAAGTTGTTGTGAGAATAGCAGAAATCTTAAGAATAAAGATGGCCCAACCCTTTTACCAAAAAAAAAAAAAAGACGGCCCAACCCATTATAAGAAACCCTAAATTTTCATATGACTACATTTCTTCTTGTTCTATCAGCCGCCTCCTTATTCCCTCATTTTTAACCTCTTCTTTTTTTCAACAGGCGACACTTTCTTCCGGTGTGAATATGGACAAACTTGTGATTGCAAGAAATAAAAAGGTTAGTAATTATATACCTGATGATCTTACCCGATCAATTTTGTCAAATTTATCTCTGAAATCTTTGAATCGTTTTAGATGTGTACGCAAATCATGGTCCACTTTGTTTGAGAACCCTTCTTTCATAAGCTTGTTCTGCAGCAATTTCTTATCCAAAAATCATGCTTATTATGAGGATACATCTCTCCTCGTACATCAAATTGTGACTGATGATGAATATATGTTATATTCTCTTTCGGGTGAGAGGTTTGAGATTGGAACCAAGATAGATTGGCCAAATCCATTTGAGGAGAACGAATCTAATTTTGATATTTCAGGATCTTGTAGTATTAATGGGATTTTATGTCTGATTAATTACTCCAAACCCAATACAAGAGTTGTGTTGTGGAACCCAACCACTCAAGAATTTAGGGTTATTCCTACCAGTCCTTTTGAATTTGTCCCAGATATGGATGTTGATATACTTCAACATGGTTTTGGCTATGATTGTGTTACAAATGACTATAAGATAATTCGACAGGTGATGTGTTATCATAAAATCGACATTGATGTATTTTTATTAGAAGATATAGACAATGACCAATTTTGGGAGATATATAGCCTACAGAGTAACTCATGGAGAAAACTTGAATATGATATCCCAATCAATCATAAAGAAAGTGGAATGTTCCTAGATGGAATGGTTCACTGGTGGAATCAAAGTGATGATAGTGATGATGAAGATGATGAAGATGATGAAGCATATCTTCTATCATTTGACCTAAGAACGGAGGAATTCATAACAACACTCGCACCCTTAGAAGATGTTAGTTTTGATTCTGGATTTGTTTTGAGTGACTTGATGGTTTTAAATGGGTCTATTGCTTTGATTTCAAATTATACAAATTTGGGTAATTTTCAAATAGATGTTTTGGGTGAATTTGGTGTGAAGGAATCGTGGTTTAAACTGTTCATCTTTCAACCTCTATCTATCATTGTGTATCCTATTGGAGCAGGAAGGAAAGGGAATATATTCTTTACGAATGAAGATGGAAAACTAATATTTTTTAGTTTAAGCACGATGATTATTGAGGAGCTCAATTTTGTCGGGAGTAAATTTTCGGGTAAGACTGTAACATATAAAGAGAGTCTTCTTCCAATTGGAGAAATAAATGAGTAATGTAATTTCTTGTTTTTACCCAAGTGAGATATGATTATGGTTGTTACTTTGTAATCAAATGAGTCTTTCATTTGTGTATGTCATAATTATTATTAAGTGTAAGACAAATCAAAAAACAATTTGATGTTAAAGATTTTGCTTTATCAATTTCATTTTGATTATCTACTCTCTTCATATTTTTCAGAATTGTTGTTTATTTCAATTGATTGAAAGCAACGCATAATAGAACAAAATGAATATAGAATTTGAATGTAAAATATATTGTGCACGAGTATTTGAATAAAATGTCTTTGTTGAATCTAATCTGAAAACTGAGAATTGACCCTAAATACAACATTGTTTAAGCGGGTCATTTACTTTAGTGATAAACATCTAAGATTATTACTTTTTCCATCTTATAGCACTCTTAAGCACCCTGTAAAATTTTCAAAAGTGTCCCTTGCAGTTAAGATTTCATAATCCGAACTGAGATCGGATTTCATAATCCGAACTATGCTTATGTATAATTAGCAATCATAATCTCTCCCATTTTAGAAATTTTGAATTTCGCTTTTAAAAACAACCCAAAAACAAAGTTAAAAAATGATAAAAACCTATCAAATAAAATCATAAAAACACAAGGATGAAAGTTAGGAAGATTAATATTGTCCTTAAAATGACTATCCATGTTACAAGATGTTCAAAATCGGTGTTGATGCACCGAACTGCACCAGCACCATGAAAAAAGGGTCTAAACGATGAAATTTTAAATTTTGAGAGGCAGAGTCCCGTAAGAAGTCTCTTCTAAGGGAGTCTTGATCCAAAAACACAAGGATGAGAGTTAGGAAGATTAATATTGTCCTTAAAATGTTTATCCATGTTACAAACATGTTCATAATTGGTGCTTGTGCAGTTTGGATTACATAATCCGAACTGCATCAGCACCATGAAAAAAAGGTGTTTAGGGGGTGTTCAGATTCTATAATTCGAAAAATAAAAAAGCACGCACTATTTGTTGGGGTTTTCTGATTATAAAATCCGAATTGGTGAAAAACTCAATTTTTTTCACCTTAGGGTTGGAAAAAATCAAATTCGGATTATATAATCTGAAGAGTATTTTGGAAAAAAAATAGCGCGCGAGAAGCACACTGGGTGGAAAAAGTAATAGCCAAAATCCAAAGAGATATGCTTATTTGGAATCTTTGTTTATGGTTTTTCTTTTTATAGTTCGAAATGAAACACCAAAATAGTTTTTATGACCTTCTTCATGTTTTGTGTAATTTAGAGTGTATTTTTGTAATTTAATTATTGACAAACTAGTATCACATTCGATAAACTATATAAATTTGTGTCTTCAAATTTATACTTAAAGCATTTTAATTAAATTGATTGATTCTAATGTTACAATGAAGATTTATATAATTTATTAAAGGTTTGTCATCTATTTTGAGGAGATTATTTTCCTCTAGTTCATTAGAATGATACATTGGTATATTTGTAAAATAAAAAAAGATGATACATTGGTTTAAGAAGATTGTTTATTTCCACCTATATTTTCTATTTTGAACCTAGAACCTCTTAAAGAATTGCATATATTTTTTTTGAATTAATAGTGTTTTATCCCTGTAATATATGTCATTTCTGATTTATTCCTGTAATATATTTTTCATATCCTTAAATCAGATTTTCCAAGCATGCAAGAATGGAGCAAAGGAAGGGACTCACCCCAAGGCTTGTGGAAATCTGAAAGTTGTTTCCTTCCCTTTTGGTCTCACACTTCACTCTCTAGTTTTGATCTTTTCCCCTTTTCTCTAAAGAACTGTAGCTTGCATGCCATCTAATTGGCTGGTTTTCCTAAGTGGAGAGAATAATCGAATATGTTATTTATCTAGACAAAAACTAACATGTATGATACCATATAAATTAGTCTCTGTCTTTGTAGGATGTTTTCAAGCTGATTTATGAGATTATGAATGTTTTGAAAAGGTTTTTTCCTTAGTCAAATTTTATTCATATTAATTATTATAAGAGTATGATATAGACTAAATTGATAGTGGTAAAATATAAGGATCAAAGTGATAATAAGTTGTTAAAATATAAGGACTTAATTGATAGTAAATTGTTAAATGTGTTTTTTTTTCCCGGTAAACCAGGAGATAGGGAAGGCATCAAGGAGAAGCAACGACATCCCAACTAGGTTGGCACCCCGATGAACTCCTATCGTATGCCGCCAATCTCAAAATTTATTAAAAAAAAGGGGAAAAATACAAGAGGGGGACTAGGCCAAAACCCTCAGAAAAAAAGAAAGAAAAAGAAACGAAAAAACGACAAATAAAAGAAACAGAAAAAATTAACAACTGCCTACGGATATCTAATCCAAGGTAAACCACAACGGTCCGCATAAGAACCTACTAAAAATAATCAAGAGGTTCAACCAAGAACTCATGCTTTTGGTTTCGGAATTACCAAACCCACGAACAATCCAATACAACAATATCATTGATTAGATGTAGAGTTATCACCCGTTGAACGGGTTGTGGTAGGCTTACCAGAATTGGTCTTTTTAAGGTGTTGCTTCTGTTTTCTTGTTAACACGGGGAGAAAAGGCGCCTCTGCGGATTTTTGATCATATTCTTTAAAACGGCGCCATAGTTCCAAATCTTGTTGAATTCTAGCGCTACTATGAATATTAGTAACAATGTGTTGCGCTACACCCTCTTGAAAGCTGATATCGGTTACATCAACATCAACAAGAGACTCATCCGAAATATCAATATTTGCATTAGGGTCTGCCACTATAGATGAGACATCTAAAGTCCGGACCGACATTAAAATTGGCTCATCATTAATAATTTCAGTACAAACAATTTCATCTGTAACATTATTAAGTTGCATACTGAAAGAATCTTGCAACAAAATAGTATTGTTTATCGTGGCTGCCTGAATAGGTATATCACTTGTCTTCTCCAAATTCTCTGTGTCATGTGTGCTCATGGTTGTGTCTGCCACATGTTGTGCATCTGAATTATCTACCTCTACGGGCTCTTGTTGGACGTCCTCTGCTGTGAGTGTAATGTCTTGCTGAACGGGGACATGCGCAAGGACATACCTGGCCGTATGGTGTGGTGTTGGGGGTGTAGGCACCTGTGCTGGCGGTGGAGGCACCTCTGATGTTGGTTTTGGAGGTGGAGGCACCTCTATTGTCATTGCTGGTGTCACATCTTGTTGAGGGGAAGCGAATGCAAGAGAAGACCCTATGCCGGAAGGGTTTTCAGTAGTAGGAATCCATGTCTGTTTCTTTGTTGGTGCTGGTTTTTTCCCCTGTGCAACTGCTTGTTTGTGAGCATTATTATCGTGACGGGGGTAAAGCCATCTACAAACTGTGATGTCATGGCCAATGTTTTGGCAGTGTGAACAAAAGTCAGGGAGCCACTCATAGGCCACCTCTACATTAAAAGAGTATCCTTCCCTTTCGACCGTAATTTCATAAAACATCTTGCGAGAAAAATCCATATCGACTAAGATGCGAGCATAGTGTCCATAAAGTCTCTTGGACGTTGCATTATCAATGATGAGCGGTGTGCCCACGACACTAGCAATTTCTCTTAATGTCCTATCCATCCAGTACTCTTGTGGCAATTCCATCAAACGAATCCACACTTGAGCATGAGTATTCCTTTGCTTATTCATGTTAAAATCTTTGGTCCATTTGAATAATCTTAGAACCCCCGGCTTGAGATTTACGGTTCCTGAGGCCCACACCATGCGCAAATCAGTGTCACTAGCAAATGTGAATTCAAAAAATCCTCTCCCTAGAGGTCTCATGCTCCATTCACCAATCGTCTTCCACTGCTTTTGTAATTTGAGGTGAATATCTTTGGTTGTGTAGGGTTTGTCTCCCTTGCTTAGTACCAATCGACCCCGTAGGTTATGCTTGCAAATCTCCAGGCCTTTTTCATAAATTTGCTGCGAAATCGTGATGCTCACAGACTCCCCTCGAATCAAAGGTTGAGGCAAGTTATCATTAACGAAAGTCGTCGGTGCGGCTGTCAGTGCTTGCGCGAATGAAATACGTTGCACAGGTTTGGACGGTGGAGGAGCCACCATTGCTGATGAGATTGGTGGAGCTGATGGGGCGGACAGCTCAGCCTGCCAGTCAAATGGCATGGCTGCAGCCGTGAGAAGAACAGAAGAAAACCGCAGGTCACTCAAGCAATTCCACAAACAGTTGGTGGGCGTAAAGGGATATGCTTGTTCTGATGTGTCTTCTTCCTTCTAGCTGTAGCTCTTTAATCCCTCATCTCTAAGGGAAAAGCACGACAACAGAATCAACTACAATCCAAGAAATCAACACCAATTTCAATTCAAATCAACACCGATTTGTATTGAAGGATAACAACAAGCAGCACGCACAGCAACCAACAATTGTTCCTCCTCCACCATTAACCAAGTGACAACGTAGAGAAAACAAAATCCTGTTAAATGTGTTGACCAACTTGAAAGTTGAACATAGTCAATGACCTTTTTTGAAATATTCATATTTTCATTGTTAAGAGCGCTATACAAAATCATCAGTGATTAATTTTGTAGTTTACTCTAATTTTCTAAAGGTGTGTTTGGATAAGATAACTATAAGTTCTAAGGAACTTAAGATTTTAAGCCATTTAAACGTTTCAATTGAGTTTTCTTCATCTCTAAATTTTCTATTTGGATAGAGTAATAAAATCAATCGTTCTTAAATTTCGTTTGACTATTAGAAATTTTGTAGATGAAGTTATAGATTATATAATGAAAAGTGATTTGAAATGTGAACTTTAAGAGATTTGTGACAAAATTAAAATTTGAAAAAGTTGAGTGCTCATTTTAAAATTTATAAAATAGGGATCAATTTACAAACTTTTTGGATTAATTTGTAAATTTAAAATAAATTATAGGAACCAATTTTATGATTTATAAATTAACAACAACTAAATTTTATCCCATAATGTGGAATCTGACTACATGAATCAAGTGATGTCTTAATTCTTGTCCAACTTGTTAATATCTTAATTTTTCTTAATAGTTTCTCTTTTAAGGAGCAATTTATAATATATATATATATATATACATACATACATGTGGTCCATTTTTTTAAAACATAGTGACCAATTTGCAACAACAAAAAAAAAATTAATCAATTTTACTAATTCAAAAGAATTATAAGAACGAATATGAGATTCTCATTTAATTGAGTAATGAAAAATTTCAAATTTTTTTATTTTTAAATGGGATATTTTAAAAAAATACTTCATAAACTTCCTTCATTTTAATTTTTATTAAATTTATTATTCAAACAATACAATTTACATTGAAGAATTTGATTCACTCTAAAATTACATTAGCTCAAAAAAGTTCATACCCAAACACACTTTAAGAGTCATTCTTCCTTTAGGATTATGCTACTATTAAATTTATCCAAAAAAACACACAACAATAACAATTTTAGTAAATCACAAAACACACTTAACATAAGTTATCATATACTAAGTTGAGTTTTACAGTTGCAGTGTTACAATTTGAGACAATTTTACCGACTTACTAAGGTTGAGATATTAGTATTCATAGTTGGGAGCTTACATACCTAATTAATACCCCAAAAGTAAACATGAAACGCAAAGAGGGTATTTCATCTCCTAATTTTTGCTTACAACTAAATGAATTTTACATACAGTGATATATGCTTACATTAAATAGTTTTGTAAATAATGTGTGCATAATTTTTTTATAGTATTGCAGTACATAATTGCAAGAAATATTTTTTAAAAAAATAATACTTAATTGAATAATGAACAATAATTAAAATAAAAATAAAAATTATAACGGTAATGTACTCAACTTACTCTCTTGGCGAAGTGAAAAGAGTAATACTCTTGGCGAAGTAAAAAGAGTAAGGTATTGAAATACAAGTTAGTGAGCAGTCCCATGTAGACTAAGAATAAATGAAAAATGTGCTTAAATACTCGATGTCTTAAGATTTTATGTGAAGACGTGGTTTACATGATACTCCTAACAAAAGGGATGAAGATTCTCAAAGTAAGACTCAAAGGCAGAAAGGCTAATAAACAATGTAGCAGAGTACAGGAACCCAAAAAATTACTGATAATAATAAAATAAGAGGAAACAAAACAAACTGCAGGAGGGAACATTGTGATGCTAGAGCTAGAGATAAATACACCAATTGTATTTGTATTCGTATCTGGTAATTCTCTTTCTAGTGTATCAAGATACTCGAGGCGCTTGGCTGTTAACTGATTGGTCGTAGGTTCAAATCCTAATTAGGGTACCCTGGAAGATTTAAAAACGTGCCAGACTAGAACATGTCTTATTTCTCAGTTCCATCTAGCATCTCGTTTACACAAAATTGATGCAAGTTTTCATACATTTTTTTCCATTTGTTAACCATCTGGACCGACTTTTGGCAATCACGTTTTAGTTTCTCAATCTCCATTTCAGATGCAGCAGCTGAACCTTGACTCTGATACATTGGTTAAAAGAGATGTTAACTCACAAACAGGATTAATAATCACTATCCTTTCAATAATGAGTTTGATTTTGATATATGGTCAGTGTAAAAAGCTTTACAACGTCAGCAAATCACGACCAACCATGTGTGACTTTAGAAGTAGTTATGATTACAGTCAAACGTTTTTAATGATCTGACAATCATGATTCATTGGAAGTGTAATACACTGACAATTTATATGAATTAAATTCTGAATTTAAAAAAAGAAAAAAACCGATAGCTATAAATATTAAAGACGCCTAATCATCAATAGAGACAAACCTGAAGTTCTTTACTGTAACTAGAAATCACTTGAGAACTAAGGTATGAAACATCCATGCATATATTGTTACCACCAAGACTGACAATAGTCGTTTTATCCGAGTCTTCATCTATTGAATTTGCATATTTTTCCAGAGGAGGAAATTGAGCTCCCTTCTTTTTTGAAGTTCCTTGTAAACTAGAAGACATGGGATTAATCGAGTCATTTTCTTGACTAAGAACAAGAATATTAGTTATTGGTCCTGCAACATTTGAAAGATTGGCATTAATCAACGTAACGAATACATGCTTGAGCATACTCAATATTGAAAACAAAGTGATTGATATCGTGTCTTCAATGTAATGAGATATGAGCATATGCAGGTTCAGCATATAAAAACACAAATTTCAGGCATTTATATAATCATCGAGTATATTGAAAATAAAAATTGCGTATCCTCGTCAAAGGGAAACAACACATTACTCCAAGTACAACCAGTCAAACGGTGTGAATGAAGTATACGTGTATACAAAAAAGGTATGAAACAAAAATACTTAAAAAAATAGCACTAGCACTACAAGTATTAACAAGAGTTGAATATATGATGCATACACTGTCAGTGCCACCTGCACTCAGATAATTAGAGTTCTTAAAAAATAAAACTGAGATTACTAGAGCAATAAGACACCTATATTTGTTTTGATCAGGTAAAAGTTTGTATAGACAGAGGTCGTAATAATCATCTTAATATTAGTTGCTAAAACATATCTCACACAAAGTGTCAGTTGTCATTCAGGTTCTAATTTGGCAAAGAAAGATGATAACTTGAGCATTGACAGTAAAAGTTACATAGAAAAAGGTTCATAATAAATAGCACATCAACAAGCTTTACAAAACAAAATATGCCATCAGAAACCCTATTCTACAAAAGCAATCCCAAACCATGTAAAAGTTGCATAAGAAAAAGGTACATAATAAACAGCACATGAACGAGCTTTACACAACAAAATATGCTATCATAAATCATATTCTACAAAAGCAATCCCAAACCACAAGTAGGCCATATTCCAAGAAGTGTACGCAATACCTTTAGCATGTTTAAACACACGGATGATGTTATGAGTACTGGCATTCCAAACTCGAACTATTCCATCATCAGATCCAGATATTAAAAAATTCTCGGCGGCACTATATGCTAAGCAAGTAACTGCCTTGCTGTAAGAACGAGAAAGTTAAATAGTTAAATGACGTTGAAAATTAAATGAGGAGAATGAGATGTACAAACAAAATTAAATCAGGGGATAGTTGGAGCTTAATTACTTTGAATCAGCGATAAACTCAAACATGATTTCTGACATAAACTATCCTAGATACAACATCACCAAGACTAAGCTCCTGTTTGGATTTGCCTATTTGAGTTTATCAACTGGCTATAAGCACTTATGAGACTGTTGGAAAAGCACCCTATGACATCTCTATGGGATGTTTCCAGCTTTATTTCGTAAGCTCTCTTGGATAGCTTATGAAAACAGCTTATAGCATATATGAAAACAGTTTGACTTTATTTTATCTTTTGTTATATAATTAGGTTATACATAGGCACTTATATGCTAAGCGCTTAATTAAATTCTTTACACAAACAGGGCCTAAATGTTTTCTTGAATTCTTCATAGTTGAGAATTACATTATGGAAGAACCCCATAGTCATCAAATTTGTCCACAAATTCCAAACAACAAAACTGAATGCTTCCATTATCTTACTCCCTTAGGAACTACATTATTGCATTGCAACTACCATTACGTTCCTAGAATCCTAGGAGAGAGTATAAGACAGTCACAGGAAGTTAACTACACTAACAAATTTCAGGAAATAATATATGCAAATTTGAGGAACATAAAATTATCATGATAGAGAGGATGAGTGGATGACAACAGTTCAATACAGTGGACAATAAGAGGTGAAAAGATAACCTGTGGTTAGAAAATGAACCAGTGATATATGAAACTTGATCATTAGTAGTGATTCTTGTGGTGTTCAGTGCAGCGACAAATATTTTTCCATCTTCGCTGCCAGCATAGAGGACATGTTCAGTGGGATCCAGTGCAATGGCTTTAATTTTTGAAGGGAATACTATATTTCTTTGTAGCATTCCGTTAGATAAGGTCCATACCTTAAAAAAATAAAACACATTAGAAGTCAAAAACAAGAACTGTGAATGGGAAAACAACAAATAACAGCGACAACCTAGCCTTATGCCACAAAATTGGGACCATATTCCGCAATATTAAATTGGAAAATGCGATTATATTTTGAAGAGTGAACACTACCTCCGTCCCAAAAAGATGGAATAGATTACATAGAATAATTAATGGCGTAAAAAGTGACCATGACTAAAAGATAACACAGGGACCTGAGTATGACGATATAAGACACTTTAGATCAAAGTCCATTCTGATAGTAATAAAGATATAGTAAAACTGTAGAAAAACTTGTAAAAAAACTCTTGGATTGGAACGCACTTTTTTTTTATGGAGTACTGGAACACACCTTTCATATACAATGAATTATTCTTTAAATTAGCTATATTTTTTATTAGTGTCAATTCTCAAAAACGCTTTATGATCATGGCAGAAATTTCCCTGTAATATATGTCAATTACTTTTTCTTGTTACTGAACATGTCTTTCTTACTTAAAAAAAGTAACATGCACCTTTGACATCATTACCCAAGAACAAAGCAAGTTTTCCCCCAATGTTATGAAAGATTTTATATGTAACCATAAATGATTAAGATTTTCAAATAGTAGAGATTGACGATGTAATCTGGCTATAGTAAATATGATACAATAAATATATTTTATTATTTATCTATTTTTCAACAACAATACTGCCACATTAAAACAGCAAAACAGACCTTACACGTCCGATCATCAGATGCTGAAGCTATAATTGCATTGCACCCTCCATAACCAATCACAACATCATTTACACACAATGTGTGATCTGAAAAACTATATTCGTAAATCTTGCTTGCTTCCCGTCTTCTCACATCGTCAAATATCCTGAACCATGACGTGCAAGGTAGTGTTTTCTACAACAGTTAGCACTTAGCACTACCAGTGAAAGGAAAAAACAATAGGAGGTGAACAAATGGAGAAACAAGATGAGTATTATGTACATTAAGAGAGACCAGACTCGCACACTTCCATTTTTAAAACCAGATATCAGAAGCGAGTCATCTTCAGAAAATACCAAGCAAGTAACAGCCGTATTATGACCATGCCACTTCTTAAGCAATCTGCCGGTTTCAACCTAACAAGTAATGGACACAACACAACTCAGTACAATGCAGTAAAAAAGAAACAGAGAAACCAAGTTCCCAGTTCCCACTTTCAATTCAAAATTATCCACAACCTAATGTCACAAAAGTTCAGCATACCGCCTAAAACAATTCAAGCTTCGGTTTTCATAAAGTATTTCCACACAAAAAAAAATCAACCATCAATCTGAAACAAACCCATTATGCATAATAATACAGAAAATAAGAAAACCCACCTCCCACAAGTATATTTCACCTGACAAACCTCCACCAACTAGATATGTGCCGCTGTGATTAGCAGCAAGAGGCGTAATAGGTTCAGCAGGAAAGCTCTTCACTTCAACTTGAGGCTGCACACCCAACATGCAAGTAACAATATCAATTATCATTATCCCTCATTATTAATCACGTAAGAAAATTACAAGATAAAAATAAAAATCCATGAATAAACAAAAGACCTTGGACCAGGACCAGAAGAAAACGGAGCCAGAGGAAGTCGCTGCGTCTCGAAGCTGAGAAGATGCAAGGAAACGATCACCAACAGAGACAAGTCCATGAGAAGGGGAAGAAAATGATTTGTAGCGGATCTGCTCAGAACCTGTGTGAAGGTCCCAGCATCCAATCCCACTGCTAGCATCAGAGGATGAAGCCAAAACAACCACCATCCTTCACAACTAGTCTACCAAATAAATATCACATAGTTAACACAAACAAGTTCCAACACTAGTAACAAATTTTTCACTACATTTTAATTTCAACAAGTAAAATAAAACTTAATTTACCCTTGCAAACCTAAAACCAGTGTTTTAATAACCGGACCAAACGGTTCAACCTGTTGAACCTTAAACCGGTCTTGACTACGGCTCTATTAGTTTGGCAGTTCGCTTGAAGTTTTGTCCCGATTTAAACAGTTTAAAACAGTTGAACCATTAACCGGTCAGTTGATGTCCAGTTCAGTTTTTTTTAATGGCTAAAAACATAACAATATACCATCTTAGTACCATCGAGTTCAGAAAAATTAAAATTACTTAAGTAGCTGCTGAGGCAATTTATATCTTCCAATCAAACCTGTGGGACTCAATTTGGATAAAATTAAGTGCTTATCATATAGGTGCTTATGTATATGCTATTCTATAACAAAAGATAAAATAAAGTCCGATCGTTTTTATATAAGTTATAAGCTTTTTCGATGTTGTGGATGTCGGAAGGTAAAAAAACCAGCCATATAAACACGCCATTGCTGCCTATGGTGCTGCCAAGGCAGGCATCCCTTCATAAACTGGCTATGTCATAAATCTGACACGCCATTCCACCATGGGCGCCAATTAACAAAATTTACTATATGGTATCTGGAGAGCTTATGAAAATAAGTTGAAAAGAACTTACGAACATCTCATAAGTTGTTTAAATAAGTCAATCCAAACAAGCCTGATACAGTTTAATTCTCCAATTTGAAACATTCCAAAGTTTAACTTCTGAATATGTGAATATATGAAACTAAAAAAAAAAAAAAAAAACAGGTAAATAAGAAGCACGAAAATTGGTGGGTGTAACAGATACCTTTTTTGTAGAGACGACAGTGTAAACGGCGGCGAGCGACGGAGGGAGGGAGGGAAAGTGAGAGTTAGGATGAGCTATATTCCTTCAGTCAATCAAATCACTATATATACATTTTAAACTTGAAAACTCTTATTTGATAGAGATTAAAAACATAAATAGCCCTTAAAATATGTTGATTTTGATTAAAATTAGGGTTAACATGTTTGGTCCTTATAAATAAACCAACTTTTTGTTTTAATCCTTTTAAAAAAAATTTGTTGGACTTTTAGTCCCTAAAAAATTTTCTATCACTATTTTGTGTCCTTACATTTTAGTCGACTCATGTTTAATCTTCATATTTTTAATAAAAAAATTCAAAAATGTGTGGAATATTATGACAACCTCTCCCAAAAAAATTAGAATAAATTTTTGACAAAATATGAATTAAATATGAATTTTTAAACATTAAACACATAAAAATTCATATTTAATTCATATTTTGTTAAAGTCTTTGAAGATGAAAAAAGAATACGAGAGGATTTATGTAGTTATATCTACTTCACTTTGAAAAAACTACTCTCTCAGTTTTTTTTTTAAGTGTCGTTCTAGAATAGCACTCTCTAATTAAAAACCATAGTTGAATCATGACCCGAACGTTCTCCAATCCGATTTTTAAAACATTGTTGCTATGTGCCAACGCAAAAATACAATATTTGTTTTGTATTCACCCATCTGTATAAGGTTTTGACAAAAAAAATCTTAACATTGTGTTTGATTTCAACATATATGATGAAGTGATTAGAAGGATTTTCATTGTTTTAATTAAATGTTGAATTTCAATGCATTGTAAAAAGAGACAAAAAATTACAGTGCAAACTCAACTGGGGGCTGCTGTGTTTGAAATCATGGCATCATTCAATTTTTGTCACTATTAAAATTACTCAAAATGATTTTAACTGTATAACATTTTCTGCCAATAACTACCAATAGTCACCACAGGAACAAACTCCATCTTTAAAACAGTGGAACCTATTCACATCTCTAAGAAGAATCTCTCTGTTAGTAAATTTCGAAACAAACTTCATAAAAGCATGACAATCTTCACACAATCTCAGGTTGTTTGAAATCCTAATGATTTCACCTTTTGAAGTATTAATGAGTCCGAAAGCAACGGCAAGCTTTCCACTATGTCCCAATACAATTCTTTCCTTCTCTTCTTCATCAAGATCGTAAGTTACAACATTTGTCTGTGGAACATAACCCTGATTCTTGATCTCGGTTAACAGTGTATCAAGGAAAGCACGAAGCTCTTCAATTTGTGGGTTATACTCTTCAATAGAGACAAGCGAGTATATCTTTCTTTTGACTTCAATCCAGCTGCAACTCGGAAATTTTTGCAAGCCACGAGATTCCAATTGTTTCCTTACACGCCTTACATTGTTCCACATCTTAGATTTTGCGTAAATATCTGATAAAAGCACGTAATTGCCAGCATTCTTAGGCTCCAACTCAAATAGCATAGCGCTTGCTCTTTCAGCAAGCTCGACATTACAGTGAATCCTACAAGATCCAAGAAGTGAACCCCAAACTGTTGGTCCAGGTTTGAAATCCATATTTTGTATTAATTTGATTGCTTCGTCAAACCGATTAGCTCGGCCAAGAATATCCACCATACAAGCATAATGCTCCATTCTTGGATGGATTCTGTACTTATTAAGCATAGATTCAAACAAAATCTTTGCCACTTCAACAAGGCCTGCATGGCTGCAAGCACACAAAACAGTAATAAATGTTATGTAACTCGGCGAAACTCCTCGGTTGATCATATTTTCAAAAATTTGGATGGCTTTCTTTCCAAAACCATGCATACCATATATGGAAATCAAAGAATTCCACGAAACAACATCACGTTTCTTCATATAATCGAACACTCGTTGTCCAGTCGAAATCTCACCACATCTTCCATACATTGTTATAAGGGTGTTAAGAACCGGAAGTGTAGAATCAAGACCCCTTCTAAGGACATAGGCATGGACCAGCTTTCCATGTTCCAATGCGGCAAGACCTGCACAAGCTTGAAGCACACTCACCATTGTTATTGGATTCGGAACTGTATCACATGCCTCAAGCATCATTATCTGAAAAAGTTCCAATGCTTTCATAGGCATTTCATTCTTTGCATAACACGCAATCATCGCACTCCATGAGACAATGTTCTTAGTAGGCATAGCACCAAACACAGAACTTGCATAGGGTACATAACCAAACCTAGCATATACATCCAACAATGTCGTCATAACATGAACATGTCCTTCATAGCCATGTCGCAGAATATGAGCATGAATCTCCTTACCCTTCCGAAGAGGACAAATTGACAACTCCGAAACGACACAAGCTTTAAGAACATACGTATACGTGAACCTGTTCGATGGGATCCCAATCCAATTCATCTGACCATACAATTCTAACAACTCTTCACCACGACTCGCCATTGCCAACGCTCGAAATATTGCATTCCAAACAAAGATGGTTTTTTCCCGAGTTTCATCGAACACCTTACAAGCATGATCAACAGACCCTAAATCACAATACATGGTGATAAGTTTAGTAGCCAAATACGGGTCTTGGTCGAGACCACTACCAACAAGACGGTGATGAACATCAACGCCGTCAGAAAGAGAGTTCTGTTCTATACAAGAATTTATCAAAAGCTCGAAAGTCTTTTTAGTAGGATTGGGCTCGCTGCACAAGAGCTGAACGGCTTGCTTAAGATTGCCACCTCTACACAACGATTGAATCAAGTCATCGTTGTTGTTGCTCATCATGTCTTTCGCAGGATTGCCTGAAGAGTTCAATGAAACAAAAGATACCGGCAATCTTGAAGATACATGTGAAGTGTAGCAACATGGATAGCTTTGAAATGGACCATGTCTTACAAGTTGGGGCAGTTGAAGCACCCTCATCAGATGTTTACAACCACTTTTCCACAATATGTTTGTCAGTGTTGCAGCTATTTTACAGTCACATATGCATCAAAATCTACAGTATTACCTGTTAGTAACAAATAACTCAAGGTTACACAAAGAACTTCTACCAATCAAAACCATAAATTTCAAATTGAGCGAACATTCAATTTGGTTCATATACAAGTTTTGACAACTACAGATAACAGAAAATAGCGGTTTGTTTAAATCCCACTACGATACAGTGTCGTAGTGCCGCAATAGCTGCTATTTTGACAACATTTTATGTTAAATAGCACATCACAAAACAATAGCCTTTGGCTACTATAGCCGTTATTTGACATAACTGTCCAAACCTATCTCTCCAATTTAGTCCCTGAACGATAGAAACATAATAAACAATCTAGTCCTTGACTATAGAAATATAATACACAACTATGTAGCACCGACACTTCAAATTGAAGGCATGTCTGATTTCCAGCATATGCCAGTGTCCGACACCCACACCGACGCATGTTGTTACAATCAAGAATTCTATTTTCTCATATTATTTATCGGTGTCAACGTATTAGTTTCAGCGACGTGTCTGGTGTCTCTGTCAGTACTTCATAGATAAACAATACATAGTCCCAATCCAAACAAGTTAGTTTTTGAACTATCATTATCTCTCATATTTTGAAAGTAATAGATGAATTAACATAATGGATTGATAATAACAGTTCAGAGACCAACTAGAAGAGAGAAAGAGACTAAACTGAAATTTCATTGTTTGAAATACTACAAGATAAGAATATAAGCAAAAGATAGAATATTTACTTCAAGAACAACAAAATAAGGTTACTGGGTCATCAAATTTCATCACTATAAAAAACCCATTTCACTCCAAAAAAAAAGTAGTAAAATTTATGCAGATTATAACTGATGAAACAATGAATAACATTACTTGAATAAGGTTTTGAGGGTTACCAGAGAAACAGAGAGAGGATAGTTGTGTTGTTGAAGAGGCTATGGTTGTTCTTGGTTGTTGTTACTGAGAGACAAGAACGAGCCACAAAGAAAGACATGGACGCTGCTGGCTTATTCATCAAACAAACGAGTGCACTCCAAACGAACAGAGTTAGATATTTTTTTTCTCTCTAAAAAACATAAACATGTTTGGATATTTTATTTTATGTTTTAATGTATTTTTTCCACTATTGCAAAAATTTAAGTTTTAGTCCTCTTTTTGAAAACTGGATAATAGTAGTCTGGGAATGTCTAAAGAGTAATCACAAATCCTTTCATATATCAAAATTTTAAAATATTTCAGGATTGAAATAACAATAAGTAAATATTTTTAAGGATTGATGTGATAATAATTAAGTATATTAAAGGACTAATATGACAATATTAACGAAATATTTTAATAACAAAGACTATTTTCACTAATAAATTTTACAATCATGAATTATTTTAAAATTTTGATATAATGAGAGACTATTCTGCCTACTTGTTACACATTCAGATATCAAAATGATTATTAACCATTTTCAAAATTTAGAGCTTGTTTGAAACACTTCCGAAAAACTCTTTTTTAGTTTTTAAAAACTTGAAAATTAAAAACTTTTTTGAATTTTTTAGTTTTAGGGACTAAAACTAAAACATGTTAAAGGATAACTATTGTGAGAAGAGGACTTGTATATTTCAAAAACTGAAAACAAAAACTATTTCAAATAAGCTCTTAATTTTTGGTTCACACTTTCACTTTTTTTTGGAATGTCAGCCTCCACCGAGTCTAATGACATACCAATGTACATACGTTTAATATCTACTTTGTTCGTAATGAAATATAAGCAAAAAGAGTAGTTGAAAAATTGAAGTATGTGGACTAAATTTTCAATCACGTGCATTGACTTTTCAACTACCATTTTTGCTTATATTTCATTTAGCGAGCATGTCATTTATATTTTTGTTTAGACTTAATGCATTTTTTAACCTACTTTCTCAATTTAGAGATTTTAGACCCCCTAATCTTTTTTTGGCAATTTTAACCCCCACATTAATTTTTATAATTTAATGTGCTCCTTTAAAAAATAATTAATATTCATGCTAGCAAATATCAAACAAGTATTGTGTAAGACGATGGACAAATTGTTATAACTCAAGAATCACAAGCTCCACCTTGAATCCAAGAATCATAAGCATGCATGGTCTCATTGTTAGGATAAATTAGTAGTTATTTTTGTAAACTAAGTGGTACAAGTCAATTAGGAGTTGTGATACTTTGGCAGTTACTTTTGACTAGTTAATTGCCAAAGGGAATTTGAGTAATTTACATGTCAGCCTTTGCGTCAACAACAATTTTTAAATGTCAATTATGAGATGTTATAACTTATCTTTGATTATGAATATCAAGCTCTAATGGTTTTTGGGTAATATGAGTATCAAGTTAGTTTTTGATCGTTACATTTCAAATTTTGTTTTCAACATTACAACATATTCATTAAACATAGGCTAAACACAATTATATCATTTAAACAAACATAAACCATTACAAATATTGAAGCTCAAAGGTAACCTTATCCTTAAAATTTATTACTAATACATCAATGATATTTCAATTTTTTCTAGCATTAGTCACTAAACATCATAATATATTAGAATTTCCATCATGGAAGGAGTTATTACAGAATTATGCATGGATATTAGCTGCTATATAAGTTCGTAATTGAAATTGTAGGAATGTATCAATTTAGTCCCCCACATTGTCAATATTTTAAAATAATCACTTGAATTGCAAAATAGTAAACAAGTTCGTTCTGGATATGTTATCAAATGCATCCCCGGTGTAACGAATTTATTGACATTCTAGTCCTTGCAAATACCAATGGAAGAACGAACCAATTATAATTCGGCAATTATAGTGATCATTTTGAAATATCGATAATACGAGGGACTAGATTGCTACAATCCTATAATTTTGATGACCAGTTTGATTATGTACTCATTTAGTTAAGGAGAGACATTCTTTGTAGAAGCAGGAGGTGTGCCACTACCAGGTGGAGGGAACAGTGGAGGAAAAGGAAAAGCCAATCCTGGTGGTGGTGAAGGACTTAAACCTGGTACTGATGGAAAAGGAAACAATGGTGATGATCCTGATGAAGGTGGTTGAAATGGATTATTAGGGACTAATGGTGTTGGAGTTGGTGGTTGAAATGGATTAGGAATAGTTGGTGTACTTGGTGGTTGTAATGGATTATTAGGGACTAATGGTGGTGGAAAAAATGGATTTGGAGGAAGGTTAAAGGAATCAAGGTTAGTTACTTTTTCTTCATCTAATGATTGAACATTTTTTGTAATTTTTGTTGATTTGGATTTGGATTCATCACTAGCCTTTCCACTAGGGACTAGTGGTGACAATATTGGTGGAAGAATTTGATGTAATAAAGGAATTGTTGGATGAAATGGATCAGGAAAATGTGGTGTACTTGGTGGTTGTAATGGATTATTAGGGACTAATGGTGGTGGTTGAAATGGATTAGGGACTAATGGTGTTGAAGTTGGTGGTTGTAATGGATTATTAGGGACTAATGGTGGTGGAAAAAATGGATTAGGAGGAAGGTTAAAGGAATCAAGGTTAATTACTTTTTTTTCATCTAAATTTTTTGAAGTTTTAGTTGATTTGTATTTGGATTCTTCACTAGTCATTCCACTAGGGATTAGTGGTGACAATTCTGGTGGCAATATTGGTGTAAGAATTTCAGGTACTAAAGGAACTGGTGGGAGGAAAGGAAGAACACCACTAGGGGGGTTTGGATCTTGAAGTGGGGGTGGAAAAGAAGGATCAAATTTTGGAGGAAATGAAGTTTTTTTCAAAGAATCAAGAAGCTTTTTTGTGTTTTGAACAACACTTGGTTTTTGGTTGCATAGATTTGGTTGTTTAAGTGGTTTGAATGAGAAAAAACCTGCTGAAAATATGTGTAGTCCTTGTTTTCTTGATTTTAGGTGTAGTGATGAAGATGAGGCTGCTGAGGCTATAGAACAAAATGGTTCATTGCTGCTTACTAATTTCACTACACATCCTTTGATTCTTCTTACATGTTTGCTCACTGAGAATGGAAGTTGGATTTTGAATTCACCATGCTCATTTGTTTTTACTTGTTTCTTGAATCTTGGTTTTGAAATTTCATTTCCATCTTTGCATTCTACTTCAACTGATGCACCTGCACACAAGAATATTTTTTTATAGAACAATATATTATAACATAATATCAGCATAAAATTTAGACAACACAGCACCTGAAAGCTATGTTTTAAAAACTGAATTGGAGATCGAACGAGTGAGATTTAATTGGTTCAATTGGTTAAACTTACGTTTGAACTACGGTTCAACTAGAATACAATGTAATCGGGATCAAACCAACCAGCAAACTAGTCAGCTTTTGGTTCGACCGGCCGGTTCTATAAGGTTTTTAAAATATTGCCTGAAAATGTCGGCCTATGAAGTACTCGCTCAAACACCAACATCCAACACAACACTGATACATGAACACGGTTAATAATTGAAAAATGTAAATAATTGAATGGAATCACATGCGTCTGTCACGTGTCCAATACCAAACACATTTTCAATGTCATCTGATTTAGCAGCTTGTATAGACCATAGACATATAGATTGAATTCCCTTTAAAAAAATAAGACAATTAAGCAGTTAAGAAATGGACCTGAAATGAAATGATTTCCCATGGAGAAATCCTGTTGAAAACATGTGTCACAATAAACAGTACCAACCACAACAGCAGAAGTAGGCTTCTTGTGATGATGATGATTAGCCTCAGAAAATTTACCAAATGTTACAACCAGAAACAGTATTACAAGGAACCAAGACATTCTAAGGTTTGTCCTCTTACAAACTATATAGTATATGTATGTTATTATGATCCCTCTTTATCTTTAATATTGACACCAAACAGACTAATATATAGTAGTTTTACAGATTGAGTCCTAACAAGGCTATTTATGCTTATCATGAAAAAGTCACTCAACTGTAAACTATAATGCAGTAATTGTAGGTTTGTTTTCCCATCACCAAACAGCTAGGAATTAAAAAAAGTAATGTACTAATTGGGACACTTTTTCCTACCCGGACCTCGCAATTGTGTGAGTTTAGATTTGTCACTTCGTCTACATATTAAAAACAAAAATAGTAATGTACCAGTTGGGTTGACACAGATAGTTCGACATTCCGTTCACATTTACATCGTGACTTGGTTTTAAGTTCACAATTCTTTAATTAAATAAATTGTATCATAAATCTTCAATCAGGGCCGACCATAGAATTTTTTGTGCCCTGGGCGAAAGAAAAAAAATTGTGCCATTTTAATTATTCTAATTTTTTTTTTTACACAAGATTCATTTATAATCAAAGTTCTCTAAAAAGATATTTTCAATTGAATTAATCAAAATAAATTAAAAGAAAATGTATTTATATTATACTGACTACTAAGTGAAAATATTAATTTTGATGCCCCTAAATAAATGGTGCCCTAGGCTGCCGCTCATCTTCGTGAACCACCCTCCTCTTCAATGAGTTTGGTGGTTCTCTTTGATCTTGCAATTGGTGTCGTCCCCTTCATCTATTTTTCTTTGACAAAATAAAATAAAAAGGGGTAATGTATTAGATAAAGAGAGAAGCTCCTAGCTAGTGTGTGTTTAATTTAATGGATATATGTTTGTTTCTTTGTTGGTATGTGAAAATGCCAAAAGGTTTGTATATGGTTGGGACCTTGTGTTGATTCACGAGATAAAGCAAAGTAGCCACATAATTTGTGAACATAAGCAGGACGTGACACATGACTAATTCATATGAAGTGTTTCATTTCTAGATTCACATTCAGAGGTAGCTAACACAGAATGAGAAAATATCAAACATTTTTAAATTTTTTAAAGGAAAATAATTTTAAAATATATAAAATTAAAATAAAAGTTATAAAAGTAATAGAAAATTAGTTTGAATATGAAATATAACACTTTAAAGGTTTTGATTCACATGATAATTTAAAGAACGAGGTGTTTAAAAAAACATAAGTTTAATTGTAATTTATAAATATCACATATAATTATATTTAATTTTGACTAAAAAGTTAAATATATGAAACCTTTAATTAATATTTTAATTGATGTAAAAATTTGGAAAATGGATGAGACTCACCAATCATAAAGTATATATATATTTATGTTTATACTTTGATGAAATTTATCTTATAATTATCATTTCGTTTAAAAATGTAAACAAAAAACAAATCACTTTAAAACATTATTTGTAACTAGCTGTTGACGGACATTCCGTGCTCGTTTATATGCCTTTTTTATTGCGATAATGTGTATATATTATAAATATTTTTTATGAAATTTAGATTTTGATTAAAATTATATGTATAGATGTTTGTGACATATTGCAACAAATCAATCTTATCCTTTTCAATTACACAACAATATTGCAAATATAATATAAACTTTTATACTTTTCAATGACACTAACAATATAATATTATTATATGAACTAAAAAAGTATAATATTATTATAAAATTTATTTAAAGATATAATTGAAATAATGAAAAATCTAACCTAAAATATCATATTTTCTTTAAAATGCATTCCGTGTAGAGAAGAAAAAAAAGACGAAATGTGAAGGAAATAGAATGTAGAAGAAGAAATACGTAGAAGCGGAAGTGGCGGTGATATTAAAGTGTGTGAGGCGGCTAAGTAGTCGTAGAAGTATTTGTAATGAACTGTGCTTTTTAGGCATTTGTAATAATGTCTTCTAAGTCCCTTAAAATTGTTTTGGGAGATAATCTTTGGAGGGATTTATTTTTTAGTTTCAACACCTTCTATAGATATAACTCCTGAAAAACATTTTTTAACATTTTTCAATTGATTTTTTTGTTTTCGTTTTTTTATACTAATTGAGTGTTTTTTACTCATAAGTAAGTTAGGTCGCTAGATTTAGTTGGCATTCTATTTTATTTTACTCACTTTTTCTTGTTTTCAAAGAATTAGCTATTTTTTTAAGACTTAATTGCAGTTTTAACCCTCTAACTTTTACAAAGTTGCGATTTTGACCTTCTAAAAAAAACTACAAAACGGCCCCCTAAGTTTTACATATGTGACAGTTTTGGCCCCCAATGCGAATTTTGACTCGGTCTACGCTGACGTGGCACCCACTTAGGGTGCCACGTGTTATTTTTTTATTATTTTTTTTGTCTAGGGGACCAAAACTGCTACAAATGCAAAACTTAGGGAACGGTTTTTTAGTTTTTTTTTCAGAGACCAAAATCACAACTTTGTGAAAGTTAGAGGTTTAAAACTGCAATTAAACTTTTTTTAAATGAGTCAATTGTTAAGTCGCTAGATTTAGTTGGCCTTCTATTTTATTTTATTATTTTATTTTACTCACTTTTTCTTGTTTTCAAAGAATTTTGACTCTCTTACGATAGAAATTTAGATGGCCTTTAATATAATTTATTTAATTTTAAATTTAATTTTTTTATTAACATATCTTAACGATATCATATCTTGAATTCAAAAAATTTCTACTTATATTATGTCAAGTATTTGTATTTCATAGCATGTTTGAATTCCCAATAAATTTATCACAATCACCTTAAACTACCATTGTTTTACGAGAGTAATATTTTGGAGTTGAAAAATGTTAAGAGCACTGTCTTTCTAATACTCTCTTCATCATTTAATTTTTTATTGAGTGAAATTCTTTCAACACTATTTATGAGATCCATTTCTAAAATATTGTGTGAAATTCTTTCAACACTAATTATGGGCCATATACAAAGAAAGTATACATTGAACCTGTGCGAGTACCCAGGGTCGTCAGACGCCGGGTGTTAGAACCACCCATGTTATAGTGTATAACTGTTTTGTCACTGTACATCTACTTAATCTATGTGCATTATATGCATAAATATGGCAGCAAATTCGGAACGTCGTGGTAAGCCTAGGAGCAGTGCTCCAGCACCCCCAAGGACCAAAAGAAGACAGTTGGGAGCAGATGGTGCAAGTTATCCAAGAACAAACAATCGTAGCCGCTGATTTGGTGAATTGCCTCGCTCAAATCAGTGGCCCAATTCAACCTCCTTAACCTCCAGCTGAAGCCCCGAATCGAGTAAGACATGACTTTCTCAAACTCAAGCCTCCACCTTTCACCAGTGGGCATGATCCATTGGAAGCCCAATCTTGGCTAGATGAATTGAATAAGATTTTTGAAATTGTGTCGTGCACGGATGAACAAAAGGTAAGTTTTGCTGCATTTATGCTTAAGGGAGCAGCAAATAATTGGTGGAACTTGGCAAGAGCCAGCGTGATGGTTAAGGAAAACGCAATGAACTGGGAACATTTCCAAGAAGTGTTCCTTGTTGGGTATTTTACAGAGTGTATACGGCAGCAGAAGGAACAATAATTTATTTATCTGCAGCAAGGAAGTATGTCTGTGACAGAATATTTGGCCAAATTTGAAGAGTTAGCTAGGTTCTCATAACATTATCGTTATGACTCAAGGGGTGCTTACTTAGTCCTACTTGAGTTCACTAGCTTTGGCACATTAATGCATGAGAGTTACAACGCAGAGGAGAGCTTGAAGAAGGTTCAAGAAGAACGCCAACTGAAACACCAATGTGTTTCCTTACCCATGTGCCTTTATTAGTTTTTATGTTTGACTCTGATGCATTTCATTCCTTACTGAGTGTATTATTCTGATCGTGCACTCCACCTTATAGTCTCTCTTTCGTGTTGATTTGATTTGTCTTCCTTTAAAAGGGATGGATGTCATATTAGGAATGAATTCACGTTTATATGTCGAACCTGCATGTTCATATCCCGTATTGTTGGTCTAGTTTATACTCTAATGTCATGTTTCGTTTCATGACTGAATCACTTCTAGGATGCGGTATCAATCACGTTTGTTTTCAACATTGAGTGTGCTTAAGCATGTATTCTTTACATTTAATGCCAATCTTTCAAAGTTGCAGGACCAATAACTAATGTTCTTAGAAAATAAAATGACTCAAATAATCGTTACAAGCGGCCTTAGAAAAGAATGGAGTTTATTTAACTCATTTGGAATAAGGCGCAAACCAAATAGATGAATAGTTAAGTTATTTTGTTGATGATGAGTATATTTTAAATTTATTGAATAATCAAATAAAAGATTACAAATGGGACTTGATTATTCTAACAAGCAAAATTGTTGGGTTTGATTGTCAAGTTTCTTGAATAAAGAAAGAGGTTAGAAAATATTAGTTATTGGTGATTATGTCCCACCTCGCTTAGTTTAGTGAAGCAAGGGGAAGACCAAGGCATTGAACCTAGTTTCTTTGTTTTTAGATGCACCAGTCATTAACACTTTAAGCTTATATCTGACTTTAAATATTTGCATTGTAAGATTGTGGGTGTACTAGGGCATTGGGTGAGAGTAAGAGAAGTCTATGTGTTGTAAAAAATTTCACATAGTAATAATTCTTTGGTTGTCGGTTTAGACAACGGTTGTGGTTTTTTCTCCGGTTTTGGAGTTTTCACGTTATATTCTTGTGTTGTGGTTGTTGTTTATTTTTTTCTTCTTCAGCCCTGTTATTTCCTACCAGTGGTATCAAGAGCTTCGGTTCCATGAGATATCACAATTCTTAGTATGCTTTGTGAATGCAGCATTGTCTGATCTTCCACATCGAAAAAAAGAAGTGTGATATTGTGAAGGTGCTGAAGAAGGGTGGTACTATGCAATTGCTATGTCTTATTCAAGTGCAATGAAGTTTGATATACAGAAGTTTGAGGAAGAATCAACTTTGGCTTGTGGAAAGCACAAGTCAAGGATGTGTTGGTACAATCAGGATTACACAAGGCGCTTAAGTGTGGAATGTTTGGACATTTAAAGAGAAATTGTCCAAGTGGAGTAGTTTCTGAAAAAGACTATGAGGCAAGTGCTAGCAATGTCTCCCTTGTTTTGGGAGATGATGATGATCTTATCTAGAAGATTAAGTGTGTCCTTATGGTATTTCCGCTATACCATGCAAAAGGACAAGTAATTGCTAGCGGATTCAGAACAACACACGGGCATTGGTTGGCATTGATGCACGGTGTGTGGTGAGATATGTCGATTGCTAAAGAACTTCCTGAAAGCCAACATTGGAGTTGCACCATAATCTTTCAGCAAGGTTTCGACGTGAAGAAATTTTTGGAATGGTTCAGTTTAAGTGAAGTATACTCTTTATGGTGGAGTATGATTGTCGTTATAGACAATGGAAACGAGAGATGAAACTCTTACAATCAAGATGGAGATTGTTGGGTTTGATTGTCAAGTTTCTTGAATAAATAAGGGGGTTAGAAAATATTAGTTATTACAGATTATGTCCCACATTGCTTAGTTTAGTGAAGCAAGGGAAAGACCAAGACTATATATTGAACCTAGTTTCTTTGGTTTTAGATGCACTAGTTAGTAGCACTTTAAGCTTATATCTGACTTAGTTTAAATATTTGTTTTGTGAGGGTGTGGGTGCACTGGGCATTGGGTGAGAGTTAGAGAACTCTATGTGTTGTAAAAAATTTCACATAGTAATAATTCTCTGGTTGTCAGTTTAGACAACGGTCGTGGTTTTTTCTCTGGTTTTGGAGTTTCCACGTTATATTCTTGTGTTGTGATTGTGTTTATTTTTCCTCTTCAGCATTGTTATTTCCTAACAAAAACTACACTTAATACGCCTTTGTATCAGATATATTTTTACATGGAACAATTTAGTTGTATCATCTTGTCACAACAATAGTGGATTTTGAGTAGGAAAAGTCGATCAACTTTGTCAAGACAACATCCAACGTTGACGCAGTCGGAAGCAGAGGCTAGAAAATGTTAAACCTAGATAGAGAAAATAACAAGTTTGTAAGAGACAAACCTGTGAAAATAGTATTCCGGAATCAACCAGAAATTGAGAAAACTCTGGAATATTATTGAATGAATACAAATTTTTTCTCTGGCCACAACTGAAGGGCTTAAATACTAAGGAAACTCTAATGAGTCAAAAATCCAAAACAGAAATTATTAAAGTTTGGCTGACATAATAAAATCTAATTTCCGACCTTCAAATGAATTCGGTTGGCCATACTTCATTGCAAAACAATTAGTTCCACTCATGAGCCAATTATCTTTCCAAACATGTATATTAAAAGTCATTCTAACATCGGATACAAAATCTGCACTATTTCAGTCCAACCTTTCTTACGTCAGTCGAACCTTTGTGATGCGTAACTTCGTATTCAATTCATGCGGTCAACCCTCCTACATCAAGCATGGACCTAAGCACTTGATCAACCAAATTGTTGGATCGAAACAAGTTTATTTTTATTTTATAAATCATGCATTCACTTGGTCAATTATTAATCGACATGGGACTAACCACTCATTTGAATTTATGCTATGCTGAAAGAATTTTTCAAATATACTTCCTCACAAATTAGAAGAAAGATTGTATGCCTTTACGACTTGCTTGTTAAACGCTTGATGGACCAAGTAGTATCGCCTTGTTTTTTCTTTTTTTTTTTCTGTAATTTTTTTTAAAGGTATATTTGCCTAGCTAAAGAGCAATAAAATATGTATGAGAACTTCATAATAAAGTTGGCATAGCAATATGCATTTGTGATTTTGATGGTGGTTTTGTCCTTGCGAGAACAACATGGCTCTCTCAATTATATTCGGTTGATCTAGGCGAAGCAATGGATCTTTTTCAAGCATTATAGTGGATCGCTAAATTGGTTTTTGATAGTATAAACTTCTCGCTTGATTATAAAATAGTGGTAGACACTTTCAATGGTGGAAGCATTCACCATATGGTGTTTGGTACCATTGTCCAACATTGTAGGCAAATATATTAAGAGTTATCCTTTGAAGGTTAAATCTATATAGATATTATGACTTTCAATCCAGTAATACATCTTTTAGAGTCTTTATTTAAAAAGAAGGGTCATTCTAGCAACACTTGTTAAAAAAATAGAATAGGAAAATTTTCCATTAAAAAAGTAATTTTTATACTTTAAGAGTTTGAATACACAAGTTTCAAAATATTTTTACTTTATTTATTTCCTTACTTAATGTCTTAGGCACAATTAGCATTTTTCTAAAACAAAAAGTAGTGTCTCCACCTTTTTCCTCTTAAATCATTCATCCAAACATACTCTTTGAAAACTACAAATAGTAACCCAAAAAATTACTACCACAATGAACTATCAATTATTAAGTGTCAAAATGGGTCATAGATAGCGATATAATAGTTCGGTTTGCTTCGGTTTTTAGTAAAAATAATAGAAATTACTTTTCCCATCCTATTTTATTCTCGCGCGTCCTTTTTTTTTCTCTTTCGAAAATACCTTATGTTTGGATTATATAATCTGAAACAGATTGATGGGTATTTTCAGATTTTAGAATCCGAAAAAAAAAGAAGCTAAATATAAAGAATATATGTCGTATTTGATATCAAATGTCTCTACTGCCATCGTACAATCCTCGGATAAACTGCAAAGCAATTGCAGAATTGTATGAGCGGTCAGCGGTGACCTTGAAAAAGTAAGAAATGATGGAAAGTGAAGAATGAATGAAACTGTTGAAACATGCAAGACTATTTATAGCCATAAACCTATCATAGACTGTAAATACAGTCAAAGTAAACGTTTTCAATGCTCCAACCGACCAAAAATGCATTAAACACACCACAATTCGTCGTCCAAACCTTGGGTGAAACGTCCCCGCCAACGTTTCAGATTATATAATTTGAAACTCTTAGAGCATTTTTGGATTGTATAATTCAAACATCCCCATATTGTGTTTAAGTTTGATTTTTTAAGGGTTTTCATGGAGAATGGTGTAAGAAAAAAATAAAAAAGGTACAAAACATAATTAAATGACTTAAAACAATATAATAACAGAAGTGATAAAACTTTTAGGAAGGTGTTCGAAGAGGTGCTTTTGTACTTGATCCAGCTGGCCTGCCAGCTGACATATTTTGATCGGCAAGTCACTTAGATCAAGTTCACAACAACCTCTTTGTAATCATATCTGCAACATAATGATGAAAGACAAGGTGTTTCAAGAGGATTGTTTTGAGTTAGATCTTGATGTCTTGTCAACTGACATATTTATATTGTCAATGCAGCAAGATCTAGCTCATATCAACCTTTTGGTATTCATATCTTTCAGAAGATTTTCAGAGTTTTTTGTTGTGTTTTAGAGCAAATGAACCGAGCACACTAATTTATAGAAGTTTTTGTGCATCGTGGACCACAGAAACTATCGGGGCAATGTGCACCACATAAAAAACCTATGATGAACTAGTTTAGATTATATAATTTGAACTTGACTTGCACCATATAAACCGTCCAAACTTTGGGTGAAACACATTACAAACATCTTAAAGTGTAGGACGGTTACAGGCGAGACATTGATCTTCTTTTGTAATGAACGAACACAAACACCTTGGGTCCAACTACCTACCATTTTTTCACACTATGTTGGTCACATTAATCGTTTGCAATCGAACAGAGAAGAAGAAGCCAACCTAGTTTTTTAATGAAAGAAACTTCATCCTCTTTTAAGTTTTCTTTCACCTTTATTCATCGAGGATGGGTGTTTTAAGTCATTTTTTGACCTATAATCACCAATCTGTATCTTTTTCCCCTTTCTTTCGAATTTAATAAGTGGTTTTCACACATATCAAGTTTTTCATTGTGTTTTTTGTGATTTTGTCGTCTGAGTGCGGCATTGTGTTGTTCGTCGTCTTATTGCGGTGTTCATTTGGTTTCTATTGAACTTCAGTCAATTACAGATTCGATAAATGATTTGGGCGTCGACGTTGCGGATCCGGAAGCATGGGTATTTCGGTGACTTAGAATTTAACATATTATTTGTAGGCATTTCGCCTTATGTTATTAACTTGAGTGTTGTTAATTTGTTCGCAATTTCACCTATGTTAAACATGTTCTTGTATCTGATTCAATGTTATTAAAACCGGATCGGACTAGTCGGTTTGACCAATTCAACCGTGAACCAAAGCTGGTACCTGTCTGGATGGAGCTACAGACCCGTTAGTCCAATGAACCGGGATAAAACCAGAAAACTGGATCAAACTGAATAAAACCGGGAGAACTGCTAAACCGTTCATGGTTTTAGAAAACCGCTTGGTTCAAAGATTTTGCTTTTTTTTTTTTTTTTTTTTCATTTTTTCCACAGCAACTTATCCATATCTCATGCTATCTACCGATTATGTCATAATATCACGTTTCAAGCAAAGAAATGGGAGAGATGAGATCCAAAAAACAAGATTTTCATTATGAAATAATTGATTCAGAAAAGAAGAGTCCAGGTAGTGAATGAAATAGAAGACTACAAATGTTGATAACCTCTTCACAACTATGGGTAAGCATCCATGTTGTAATGTGAAGAAAAGAAGTACATGAACTTCAAAAGTAGAGTGGTGCATAAGAACATACGAAGAAGACATAAGGGTTGATATCAAGGTTATTGTTTAGGATTAATGGGCCTATCACTTGATTGGGAAAACACTGGGCCTAATAGCCATACGGTTCAATATCCTTTTTTGAACTGAGTAATACTTTTCCCACCATATGGTCTTCCCCCGCACCCTGTAAAATTTCCAAAAATGCTTTTGTGTAGTTCGGATTTTAAAATCTGAGTTCATGTTTACTATTTCGGATTTTATAATCCAGACAATTCTTATATATAATCAGCCATCATACTCTCTCACATTTCAGCAGTTTTGAGTTTTGCTTTTAAAAACAACAAAAAAACTAAGTAAAAAATGTTAAAAATCTGTTAAATAAAATCATAAAAATATAAAAATACCACCAAAAATTCTAAAAATCAAATAAAACTAATGCAATTTTTTCGGATTTTTCTGAGAATATGAAAAATTAAAAATGGGTCTAAACGATGAAATTTTGGATTTTGAGGGGCGGAGTCCCGTAAGAAGTTGCTTCTAAGGGAGTCATGATCCTTGAATTTTTATCTTATTTTCCGTGGAAGTTTCGGAGCTATCCGATCAAGTAGCTCGAAAACCTGTTTTTTTGACTAAAAACATGTAACAATGACTCAAAACATAAGGATAAGAGTTAGGAAGATTAATATTGTTCCTTAAAATGACTATCCATGTTACAAACATGTTTAAAATTTGTGCTGATACAGTTTTGATTATATAATCCAAACTGTTTTTCCCTTGAAAAAGGGTGTTTAGGGGGTGTCCGGATTATGTAATCCGAAAAAAATCATATAGCGCGTCCTATTTTTTGAAGTTTTCGGATTACAAAATCCGGAAAAATCCGTAACTCATTTTTCACCCTTTAACAAAAGAAAACATCATTCTATAGTTATTTATTAATTAATAAATTATCCGGTTCAATCAATTGAACCGGTTTAACCATAAACCAGAGGTCTCATTGGTTTGAGCTTCGGTTCGGTTTTAAAAACATTGTTTATGTGTTTATCAATTTAAATGAATGAATAGTGTGTTGTTTTTGTAAAAAAAAAAAAAAATGGAACCTGGAAGAAGATGAAATTATAACATTTCAAAACAAAAAGAAGAAATTATAAACCTTTGAGTGAATAACGAACGAGGTAGCAATAGTTCCACACACAAAGAACCGGCAAATGAAAGAAGACAGAACTTAGAACCTGCAACACCATGTTCAATCCAATGATAAACAACAATTTCAACACATCATAGTTCGTTTCACAAACCAATGAAAACATCATCTTCAACATGGAAACAAGTTTCAGAATTACTCACAGTAGCATCCATAACCAAAACCCTTTCAAAAAACCCAACACAAACACCACCACAAACCAACCTCACACAAACCCTAATCCACAAAATCCTCTCAAACCCATCACTTCACATTTCTCACAAACTCAATTTCTTCAATTCCAACAACAACATTCATCATTCTTCACTCTCTTACTCACTCATTTTCAACAATCTTTGTAACCCCAAAACCCCTTTTTCACTCCTCCATCAACACCTCCCTCACCTTCTTCATTCCATGAAACAAAATGGTATCGTTTTCGATTCGAATTCTTTTAATACCCTTCTCAATTTTCTTATCAAATTTGGTGTTTCTCATAATAATAATACTAAAAATTTTCACTTTGTTATTGATATTTTGGATTATATTCAAACACAAAATCTTCAACCTGTTGGTACTACACCTTTTATTTATAATTCTTTGTTAATTGCTTCGATAAAGAATAATCAAATTCCACTTGCTTTGTCAATTTTCAATAATATTATGACACTTGGTGATGATGATGGATGTTTGAATTTGGATTCTGTTATTGTTGGTTCCTCGAATTACTTACTTTCGGTTTTAAGAAAATCCCGGATGAAGAAAGAGTTTGAGAATGTGTTTAATAGGTTGAGGGAAAGGAAAAGTTTTGATTTTGATTTGTGGGGTTATAATATTTGTATCCATGCTTTCGGTTCTTGGGGTGATTTGGTTACTTCTATGAAGCTTTTTAATGAGATGAAGGAGGATAAGAATTTGTTTGGACCTGATATGTGTACTTATAATTCGGTTTTATCGGTTCTTTGTAAGGTTGGGAAGATTAATGACGCGCTTATTGTGTGGGATGAGCTTAAAGGGTGTGGTTATGAACCGGACGAGTTTACTTACACGATTCTTGTTCGGGGTTGTTGTAGGACTTACAGGATGGATGTGGCGTTGAGGATTTTTATTGAGATGAAGGATAATGGGTTTCGTCCCGGTGTGCTTGTGTATAATTGTGTTTTGGATGGTTTATTCAAGGCTGCGAAGGTTAATGAAGGGTGCCAGATGTTTGAGAAAATGGCTCAAGAAGGGGTGAAAGCTTCTTGTTCGACTTATAATATTCTGATTCATGGACTTATTAAGAACGGAAGATCAGAAGCTGGTTATATGCTTTTTTGTGATCTTAAGAAGAAAGGTCAATTTGTGGATGGGATTACTTACAGCATTGTTGTGTTGCAACTTTGTAAAGAGGGTCTATTGGAAGAGGCTTTGGAGTTGGTGGAGGAAATGGAAGCTAGAGGGTTTTCTGTTGACCTTGTAACGATAACGTCTCTCTTGATTGGGATTCATAAGTACAGTCGTTGGGAATGGACTGATAGGCTCATCAAGCATGTCAGGGAAGGCGATTTGTTACCTGGTGTTCTCAGGTGGAAGGCTGGAATGGAAGCTTCTATCAATAATTTTCATTCCAAGGAAAAGGATTACTCACCAATGTTCCCTTCCAAAGGAGGTTTTAGTGAGATCATGAATTTCATAACTCGTGCTCGGGATGAGGATGATGAGGTGGAAACTTCGTCTGAACAAATTGATGAGTGGTCATCGTCTCCACACATGGATAAATTGGCTAAGCGTGTTGTCAATTCAACTGGCAATGCTTCTCGAATGTTTACTCCTGACCGTGGACAGAGAGTTCAACAAAAAGGATCTGATTATTTTGATGTTGATATGGTGAATACTTTCCTGTCTATATTTTTGGCCAAGGGAAAGTTAAGTCTCGCTTGCAAATTGTTTGAGATTTTCACCGACGCAGGCGTGGATCCTGTCAGTTATACATATAATTCTATCATGAGCTCATTTGTCAAAAAGGGCTATTTTAATGAGGCTTGGGCTATTGTGAGTGAAATGGGAGAAAAGCTCTGCCCGACCGATATTGCGACGTACAATATGATAATTCAAGGTTTAGGAAAGATGGGAAGAGCAGATCTAGCCAGTGCTGTTCTTGACGGGCTACTGAAGCAAGGCGGGTATCTTGACATCGTTATGTATAACACTCTCATTAATGCTTTGGGGAAGGCAGGCCGAATCGATGAGGTGAAAAAGTTCTTTGAGCAAATGAAGAGCAGCGGGATAAATCCTGATGTTGTCACTTATAATACTTTGATTGAAATTCACAGCAAGGCTGGCCGACTGAAGGATGCTTATAAGTTCTTAAAAATGATGATCGATGCTGGATGCACCCCTAACCATGTTACGGACACGACTTTAGATTATCTAGTAAAGGAAATTGATAAATTGAGATACCAAAAGGCATCGATTTTGAGCAAAAAAGATGATCCTTCTTGAGTGTGGGATATGGTTCTAACAGTCTATGCAATTGGAATTTGTAATACAGTAACTTTTTCTTTCATCTGCTAGTTATGGTCTGCTCTTGTTAGTTGTTACTGTCACCAAAAGCATTGTATTTTGTTGCTATGAAATTGCAGATATAATAATTGATTGAGGCCACAGATAAGAATTCTGGACCACTCACAAAATCAATCCAGCCTTCAAAGTTTACATACCCTGTAATCTTGTTTCCATCTTTGGGTTGGTATATTTATTGAAAATCAGGTTGGTATATTTCTTTGCTCATAGTAGTGGACCTTGGTGTCAAAAGCTTCTAAGCATTTCCTTTTTATGTAGCTATAGAAGAATCTTTTGGATACATTTCCTTTCAGATTGAGCAAAATAGGAAGCTAATTTTATTTAGTTGATTTTGAGTCTCCGTTGATGATTTTTTATTTTTTTTTACTTTTGGACTCCGTTGATTATTTACTTGATTGCGATCGATTTATATCACAGGATCTCATGAATATGATGTTTGCTTCTTATATCTTCTAGAGATGCATATATCTTTAAAGAGTACAGTGGAAGAATTTTACAAAGTTCCACTTTTAACTGATCTTACTCTTTTATATTATTTTTACTAAGTTTGCATTTGATCATATTATGAGGAGTTATGAAAAGTTTCACTTCAAGCTTCATAGTATGATTTCCCTCCATCTTGACTATATTTCAAGATGCCTGAAAAGCTACTAAAACATGTTTGAACCATATTTCAATTAAAATCAACTCATCAATGCGTGTGTTAAAGGCAAGAAAATATATATTTGTACTAGACTTGATTGGGTTTTCGATGATATAGAGCAAATGGTTGTATATATTGATATTGATATACATCAACTTTGGCTTGAGGCAGAGATTTTTATTTAGGTGGTCAGCATTTGTTGATGGTTTAGCATTGAACAACCTTGATACTAAGTTTAGCATTAATCAATCTGCACGAGTGGCTGCTTTTGAAATAGTGATGTTGTGTTGTTCCTGCTTTGCTTTTTACCTATTCTATATTATGATTTTTTTTCAATTTGCCAGGAAACCTGCCTCAAATCATGAAGGAGCCATAAGTTGTTGTTACTGCTATTGCTGCTGCTTTGCTACTGCTGCTCTAAATGGGAGTCATGACATAAAGTTTTTTCAGTCAAATTTTGGGTCATTTTCTTCATGGTAAAAGGATCAAAGAGCCAAATGTAGCTGAGTTTATATTAGCACTAACTGGTGTAAACAAAACAAAAAAACAGATAATTATGGCATGTGCTACTTCAGCAGGCTCTACCACACTAGCTTTAGTTGCTGTTGTTAATCAAACTGGTGGTGGCTAAGTCATTTGCTTTGTCCCAAACCATGAAGATCTAAGGGCCTAATTCAATTTCATGGTTGGAAAAGCTCAAGTACTAATTTTAGACCAACATGAATGAGCATTTTTTTCACAAATTGACTGTAATCTTAAGAGTTTGACAAATTAAATTATTGTTTTTGTACTGCCTTTGCTTTGGCTTGGTATATTTGGCTATTAAATTCTGCTGTGGTGGCATGGTCTGTTTTTTTATGACTGTTTGGTGGAAAAGTGGATATTATTAAGTTAAGGGTGTCTGGTGAATAAATTTATTGTTTTTGTACTGCCTCTGCTTCGGCTTTGTATATTTGGCTATTAAATTCTGCTGCGGCGGTTGTGAAATTGTGTTGTGTTTGCAGATTTTGGTATTATGCATATTTGATTCTGCCTTATTCTCGGGTGTTTTTGGTCTGCATCTGTAGCAGTTCACCTGTTATGCGTATTTTGTATATCTACTATGCTGCAGGGATAGAAGAAATATCAGTTTGCTACTACATCAGCCGGAGGAGTTGCTAGCTTGAATGGACAACAGTTTTGATGGCCTGATTGTTACACGAGCAGAGGAAGTTTTTAGCAATGTTTAATTTTCTCCTGTCTAGCACTGTCTGGGGAATGTCGTGTGGATGCTCATGATGGTTTGTGGTTGGTTTCAATGATTTTTGCAGTGTTGTGTTGTGAGGTATGATGAGCTTTTTATCAAGTTTTGGAGAAATAAGTGGTGCTGGGTTTTGTGTCAACTGTCAAGCCATTATGAAAATCACTATGAAAGCTGCAGCTGGTGTTCTCTTATTAAACTGAGAAGGACTGTGGAAACTAGGTGCTGTACAAGAGTATTTGCTGCTGTCTTTTTTCTTCTGGTTTTTACCTCTGGTGTGCAAAGTCTTCCTGCTGATTATGTTTTCTTGGTTTGGCTATTTTAGAGCTCTGATTAGTCGAGTGGGGGGCCTTGGTGTTAAATCTCATTGCTTGAAGCAATAGGTAGTTCATTGCATTGGGTGTTTTGCAAGATTATTAGAGACTTATAACATTAGATTGTTTTGTTTTTGGGCGTATCTCTTCCAGGATGTATTGATCTATTTTGTATGATTTTTATGGGCCATAAGATGTTCTTTGGCCACTGGTGTTGTTAGATGTGTGATGCTATTTAAAAAACTCTTCTAGTTATCGGCCAAAAAAAATGAAGATATTCTTAAACCACTTCAAAAGGGTAGGAAGTAACATGGTACATTTTTTGTTTTTGTTTGTTTTTATCGTAATTGATGTTTTGTTTTGTTTTGTTTTTTTATATAAATTTAATTTAGGGTTAAATATGTTTTTGGTCCCTATAAATATTCCAACTTTTCATTTTAGTCCCTCTAAAATTTTCCTTCAACTTTTAGTCCCTACAAAATTTTTCATCTTCACTTTTGGTCCCTCTTTTAAAGTAAACTCATATGTAGAATTCATATTTTTGAATAAAATTTTGCAGAAAAATTCAGAATATTATAAGAATCTCTCCCAAAAAAAATTAGAATTTTTAACAAAACATAAATTTAATATTAATTTTTATATTTTTTACGGTTAAAAATTCATATTTAATTTATGTTTTGTTAAAAAATTCTAATTTTTTTACAATATTCTACACATTTCTTCACAATTTCATTAAAAAAATACAAAAATTAACTTAAAAATAGGGACCAAAAGTAGTAATTGAAAATTTTATAGGGACTAAAAGTTGAAGAAATTTTTTAGAGAGACTAAAACAAAACGTTGGTATATTTATAAGGATGAAAAACATATTTAACCCTTTAATTTATTTAGTGGTTTATGAGGTTAATTTTAGATGCGAGTGTTTGATTTTTACTTATACACTGCTCCTATATAGTTTGAAGATAGTTTGTTAAAGTTTCTAATTTGTCCATTGCACAATCAATTCTTTATACTATCCCACCACTCACAAAAAGGAATTACTAGCCTTTAGGTTCACAGGTTTGCACCAACCAACCACATTCCTTGAAACTTAGCCAAGCCAACTGATTTGTGGTCATTATCACATTTATTATGTTTCATTTTACATACAATTATCCTCTGCATCTCACGGATAAATGTACTGTTTCAAACTATTACCCGAATGATTGGTTACATATTGTAGCAGTGAGCATAAAATATATTGTTCCATTAATGTGATTCACGAGAAACTGTTATGTCAACTTGATCACGGTCTTCATATGAAAAGGTTAATTTCCAATTTCCACTGGACGGGTGGAAGATACATTTAAAAGTGTAAGAATCAAATCATGAACCTGAAGATCCAATCCAAACAAATTAAATGGTTCAATTTTTGTCATGTTCAAGTCTATACTGAAACAAATCAATCAAAACCGATTACAATTGATTCAAATATCAATTTCACATCATTCATAGTCCAGAATCGAACCAAACCAATATACTTCATTTTATTTATTTATTTCACACTGAATTAATAATATTTCCATCATGAAGAAAATAGATAATTCAACAAGAATACCAAAATAAATTAGCAATATAAAATATGAACTCAGGACTCTTCTACAGAGAGTTTTTGTTTGTTTACAAAACAAGAAATCTCATCATATACCATGTAAAACATAGAACAATTGCCACATAGTCTACCTGTAACTAGACTTCTTAATGTTTTCTAAACGCCACTAATTGTGTCCAACATTTCAAACCAGTGTGCAGTAAATGAAGTTGAATATGGAATATGTTTTCAACTTCAACTATCTGGCACACATTATATCAATTTACAGAGCTCTACAATCGGAGGATTCAAAACCATTAATCACATGCAATTATAAAGAACATTTCAACTTACCACCTAAATTCTAAAATGGCTTATAAGTTATAATACACATCACACTTCTGAAGAGAAAGAGGGGGGAATCTAAAAAAATCATCATGCAGAGGAGAGGTTTCTTTCTTGTTCTTGAGGTTTTCTTGATCTATCAATAACAACAACAGCTGCACATTCGATTCCAAAGTAACTGCTTGAAGTACCGGCTGCTTCACAGCACCTCGAGGCTGAAGAATATAAAGTCCTCAATGTTGATAGCAAAGTGGGAATTGTTTAGACAATCTGAGACTGGAGAAAATTTAAGTCACTGTACGTGCATTACAATTCTATTCACAATAGTAGCTCCTGATCATAACATGTGACAAGCTTTTTCACATGATTATACCAGAAAGCTACATTGGACCCATCCACTGTCACCCAGTCGACAACCGTCGATGCCGGTTGCTCCCACCACTCATCAAGCTGCAGAAGAAGTTGCAATGTAAGAATAGAAATGGAAATTTTAATAGTTATCAACGAACACATAAGAATGCACCAAGAGATTGCATATCAAATTGAACAATTGTGATGAAGTTTTTTATATAGCAATATATGTCAATAAAACATGCTTAGCAGAAGTTGCATCAAGTCATTCCTGAAATTTTCAGCACTGTTTTAAGGGATATCAATCTTATAACAATAACAGCAGTAACTCACCAATCCCCAGACATATTTGCAAGCTTCCAAACTCTGCTGAGCATTCAAAACACCAGTCTTGAGTTCAGGCAACCATTTTTCCGTGACAGCTCTTTCTTGTTCTGCTGCCAAATTTAAAGAAAAATTGGTCGTCCTGCATCATTAAATCAAATTTCAGAAACGAAGAGAAAACTTCCAATAAGTTATATCAACTACATCTTTTTCTCTTGGACACGCATAAATGAAATTACTAAATTATTAACCATGAATGCAGGTTGGATTCACGGGTTGAATTCATATCTACCTTTCATAGTCCTGTTGAACAAAGTAGGCATGATTCAACAAGGCATGACCACTTTGCACAAGATCCCGTCTAATATGGACAAGATTAATAGCCTTTAATAAATCTTCCAAAACACTAGCTTCTGAACCACGAAGTTTCAAGCAAAACTCCAGGGACTCCAGTATGGATGCTAGACCAGCATCTGAACCCTCCAAGCCTGCGCATTAAGAAAATTATTTACTACATTAGAATAGATTTGAGCCCACATATATGCATACCACCAATAGTAAATACCTTTGAAATTACGTTTGTAAGTTGACAAAATTAATATGCAATAGTAATGTAGAGGACAAATATTGAGTAAGGAACGAATTGAAAATATTTTGTAACGGATTTTCATTTCAAAATGTATCAAAACTAACAAATTCAATAGTTTTGTTAGGCATTAGACAAGTTTCAGACAAATCTATTTCATCCAGGAACAAGAACTTCCATCCCCTCCATATCAGACATCTATGGTAGCGGTGGACCGTGCACCAGGAAAGAGCCTTTCAGCGCATGAACAATAATAGTATACTCACCACCACCAGCATACTGAAGTGCAGCTGAAACCCGGCATATTGACGGAATTGCCGACGGATCCCGAGCACCGGCTCTTGCTGTCAAAATAGCCGCACTTATTTCTGCATTTGCAACTGCTTCTTGTCCAGATGATCCACTGGACCCGATGGCCTCAAGCAGTGCCTGAACCAGAATATATGATAAATATAAGTTGAAGTAGATCTTTATATATGAGATAGATTATTAATATATTCAAAGCAAATGTCTCTAAAGCCATTAAAAGTTCCCCGTTCTCAAAAATGTATTAGGATTCATTTGATTTGCTAAAAAAGGTAGGAATATAGCACAGAAAAATTTATTTAGTATTATATTTAAAACTTGATCGTGGGACAGAGCAAAACAAGGGATAAGGTATAGGAGAATAATCTAAAATATTGTTACTCACTAAACTACAGAAGCAACTCCAAAGTAAAAAATACACCTCTTTGCCTCTCCCTCCCAACTTTCTCACTCAACCACTTCTCTCACACGCAACTTTCCAACTCTCGTAGAGTAATCAGAGAATTGTTCTCCGAAAAATCCTGGGTAATTTCCTTAGCCAGCTCAAACTCACCGAGCTTCAGAAAGTCTCTTGCTCCTAGACTTGTTATAGGATAGGGTTAAGGTATAGGAGAATAATCTAAAATATTGTTACTCACTAAACTACAGAAGCAACTCCAAAGTAAAAAATACACCTCTTTGCCTCTCCCTCCCAACTTTCTCACTCAACCACTTCTCTCACACACAACTTTCCAACTCTCGTAGAGTAATCAGAGAATTGTTCTCCGAAAAATCCTCGGTAATTTCCTTAGCCAGCTCAAACTCACCGAGCTTCAGAAAGTCTCTTGCTCCTAGACTTGTTATAGGATAGGGTTATATCTACAACTTCTCATTCTTCTTAAAGCAGTTGCCACTCCTGATGCAAAAATTAAGCTGCCTTACTGCATTCAATTCATGTTCCTCATTGCATCTTGAGCTTTCGTATTTGGAGAATATCATATCCACCCCCTATTTGTATTTTCCTTTCAGTTTCATCAGAATATATTTCTTCTATCAATGTTGTTGATTATTAAACACTAGACACCCATTCCGTTTGAGTTATATTTAAATGAATTCGGAAACTATGACTGCCAAACGGTAAAAATGGAAAATCCAAAAGTACACCTCCATAAAGCATCTTTATGAAGGTGTACTTTTGGCTCCCTGATCCAAAAACTCAGAACATTGTGTCTATTCTAACATTTGTAACAATGAACAAGCATCTGTTAGAGCATTATAAACCTGTGGTGAAGAAGGAAGCATGTAGAGGCTATTATCTGGACTCCGATAAAAGGCAGACACTTCTTTCTCAATAAGATCCTTTGCACTATTTGAAGTCTCAACAACAGCAGAACATGCTGGAATTATAGTGCTTAAAGCATACTCACTTGCAGTCGATGGTTGCTGACTCCAAAATGAAGCAGCATCCTGCAAATATATAAGAAAACAAAAATCAACGAACTGTCTATAAAAAAAAAAATAGGGGAAAAATAATGCGTTGTTGGAGTCACTTGCACGACTTGAGGGAAATGAATACCATTAAGGCCCGGTAGGAACAGTATATGCAAATTTACTACAAATATCCATTGTCTAGGTAGCCAATACATATATCAAATAACAAAATGCATCAACATGGCCACACGGACAAAGATATTATCCTAGGATCCAAACAGGGTACCATTATTACCTAAGGCTTAGCAATAAGTACAGCAGTCACATTCCATAAATACATAAATTAATGAAATAGTTGAACTTTACCGTATTTGCTTTAAGAAGTGCGGTGTATATGGACTCAAGCTCTGATCTACGACCATCAAACTCTTCTATCTTTTTCCACTTTTTTTTCAGAGAATCTTCGGCTTCTTTCCTCTCGGCACATAACTTATTCAAGCGTTGTATTTCAGACATCAAGGTGTTTAAACTTGCCTTTAAACCAGCAACTTCTCTTTCCTTTGCCCAAACATCCAGCTGAATACATCCCACCATAAATTTTGATGTAAAAAGGTATTTCTAGCATTAATAATTGGATAGAACAGAACAGGACAAAAAATGTTTCTTTCCTTTTTTCTTCCAACTCATAACAGCAGAAAATCCTAATTCTTGAAGAGTATTGGAAAATAAAAATGGAACCTAAATAATTTAATTTAACTTATTAAAGGCAACGATTCATCGGAGATAGAAAAAGATAAATTATTTATTGCTCCTACCCAACTATAAATTTTTTAATATAAAACAATATTTGCATTGTAGTTACTCCCTCCGGTTTCAAATAGAAGCATAAAAAAGCAAATGTCTCACGGTCTAAAACATAAGCAACTTTCAACAAAACTTTACTATATCAAAATTATTTTTCCTAAATTAAACTTCATTTAATTTAAATCACCTCATTTAATTTAAGTTGGCCTACTATTTCAATAACACATTTATTAAGTTAAATCAGATTCCTGTGTACTACCCATCTTCCTAGAAGAAGATAAGATGGACGGCCACTTCTTCCCATTTCGGAGCATAAAGGTCTGTCTTTTCTTTTAATCACCACATTTACATTGTAAAGTGAATATTCCACTGAACATCGTTAATTCACATATATGGACTAATAACTGAACACAGACAAGGGTAATTCGGGACGTGTTTTAAACTTTTTACTATACCAACAAAAATATACAAAAATTGTTGATTTCCTGATCTGTGTGCAACATTTTTATTTTTTGCTTAAATATAGAACCGGAGGGAGTATTTATCAGAAGTTTTGTGGTGGTAGTAGGAATCACACACAAGGTGACTATAGATTAAAATATATATATATATATATATATATATATATATATATATATATATATATATACACCTTGCTTAAAAAGGACCTAATTCACTGTAAGTTTTAAATGAATAATACCTGAAGTTGTCTAAGACTTCCAACATTTTGAGATGTGGCTCCAATCCCAATTGAACGAGAAGTAACATCGGTGCCTCCATGCAGACGTTTCATAAGTTTTTCACACAAGTCCCTTGCTTCTGCAGCATTGTTTAGTGCATCTTCAGTAGCCAAAAACTGCTGAACATGAGCTTTCTGTGAACAGAGATACAACATTGGTTCAATAACTCAGCTTAAGCCGACAAAACTATTCAGTCTAAGGATGAATAAAGACCTGTCTTTCAAGGAGCTGATTTTGACTTCCTCCTGGAGGCACGTCAGCCCCAAGTTTTCCATTTCCATAAAGTGGATACTGTAGAGGAGAGCTCCCATCAGAAGAGGAAACATCCATAACTATGTTATTTTCATATTTGTACCTGATTGAAAATATGCAAGTTTGAATTATATCAATAGCATGCGTAACATACTTGCTATTGCTAATAAGATAAAACTAACAGAGAATTCATACTGCATACATATACAAACATACTATTGTACTCTGGTTGGCAGGGGACCTAAATTATTGTATGCCTCTTTGAAATGCTTTGCAAATTTAGCATTTTGGTGGATATTTTTTGGGAAAGTTAAGTTAATATATAGTAAATATTATTGATGATTTCTACAGAAGGTCCAACCTTAAAAAATTATAGTCACAGATGAACTAACAAGAGCATCAACAAAACGTGAAAAAAGAAACTACATATATTCTGATACCTCAAAATCTCTGCATCAGCTCTAACATCAATTTTCTCTATTTCTCTGGATATTTGACTTTTCAAGTGAGAAGTGTATGCAGTAATTGCCTGAAGTAATAGGGGAGGACTCTTTAGGCAATTCACAATAACTGTTCTAACCTCATCCGGAATTTGCCCATCAAAATCAAACCCCAACTTCGCTGCTTCTGCTTGAGGATTTGCTAGAACGCCACTTCCTTCGTAAGCAGGAAAAGAACTTTGTATTTTCTCAACCATGTAAGCTACAAGAGATTCGCACGCCTTTCTAATATTCTTTTCCCTTGTGGTTTCAATGACAATGACATCATCTGAAGATTTACTGCCCTTAACAGTAGAATAAACAGCTTCCTTCTCATTTTTTGCACTAAAACTATTTACCATTTCAACGGAAGAATCCACACCTGATCTTTGAGCATCCCTTGCTTGATTTATATAGTAACAGAGACGTTTATGGTATTCAGCAAATATTCTCGAAGCTTCGTCACATTGGCGATCATAGGCCTCCAACATCACTTGCTTATGCCTGCAGGATGGTAAAGAACTCACTAATTATCTCAACCATTCAATGCCAGAACCATGACACGTTCATTATTTTTCTCATCTCTCTTTCAAACATATCACTAATACCGATACAAAAGCACACAAGCGTTTCTCGTCAACAATGATATTTAATCTCAGAAGCAAATTGCTATACTAACAAGCAAAACCACTATATGCCTACGACAATAATCAAGGTGATAATAAACATTTGCAACATAAAAACAAACCAGTTTTTAGTTTCGACTACCAAAGCCAGCAGGAAAAAGTGTTCTTTCTTTCTCGCAACAAAGTCGGCATCTCATATTCACTATGTAGCTTTGTAACTTTGGATTGAAAGCATTTTCGGTTTCCAATATGTGTCAGTGACACGATGCCGACACATTTCATAACATTCAGTCACTTTCGTGTTCTTAAATTGTTACTGGTGGTGTCTATGTATCAGTGTCAGTGTTTCATGGCTTATTCATCCTTTTGCCCAATGAAGAACCAGGAGAATTCCACTTCCACCAAGTGCTACTACTGAAGTGTAAACACTAACACCACAAGGAAGCATTTGACTCATCTAAGGAGAGTGTAGTTTAGAGATAATATAGATAACTGTTACTATCGAAATTTCAATATTTTCATAGTTTACTTTATTATATATCAACATGCATTTTATTAATCACAAATTAACCCAGTGATGGCATTGGACGATTCTTAATCTAAGGCAGTATTACAATTGCAGATTGCAAAATATAGTGGTTTGTTCAAAGTCTACTATACTATAGTGCTATAGCGCCGCTATTTAACAACACTTTGTGCTAAACAGTGTATCATGAAATAATAGGAATTCGTTCAAATTCCACTATGTCAGCGCTATAGCCGCTATATGACAACACTAAACCAAAGAGAGTGGAGTTTATAGAACTATCCTTAACTACAACAGTTGAAATTTCAATAACTTCATAGTCTATTATAATATACATGCATTTAATTTATCACAAATTCAACCAATGATTACACTACGGTAATGATTCTACACTAAACCTTCACTAGGAACTAAATTAAATGAAAACCACCAAGGTAAAGAACCTCAAAATTAAGTCAAAATTAGGAACCAGTGATTACAGTGTAGAGATTACATACACAACTGCAACAGTTGAAAATGAAATTTCAATAACTTCATACAACAACAACCAAGTCTTATCCCACTAAGTGAATCGGATACATAATCAAACGACGCCATAGTATTCGATCAAAAACCATGTCTTTCACCAACTCATTAATCTCTAGATCTTCCTTAATAGTTTCTCTTATAATTTTTCTAGGTCTTCCCCTACCTCTAATGATTTGCCTCCCCTACTCTCCTAACTACAAAATCCACAAGTCTTCTCTTTGCATGCCCAAACCACCTAAGTCTAGTTTCTACCATCTTTTCTACTATAGATGCTACCCCAACTCTCTCTCTAATGTTGTCATTTTTAATTGTATCCCGTTTAGTCTTACCACACATTCAACACAACATCCTCATCTCTGCTACACTTAACTTATGTTCATGCCCGTTCTTTACCGCCCAACACTCTATCTTGTACAACACCGCCAGTCTTGCCACTGTCCGATAAAATTTTCCCTTCCCTTCAATAACTTCATAGTTTATAATTATATAAATTACTACATAAATACATTTTAATTATCACAAATTGAACCAGTGATTACAATTCTTCACTAAACCTTAATTAGAAGCAAAATCAAATCAAATCAAAATCACCAATTAACTACAAAACATGAAAATTAGGTCAAAATTCGAAACCGAAACCTGTAATTCGCCCGTTCATCAAGCATCCTCTTCCTCTCCGCTTCTTCCCTCGAAACCTCAAGCATCCTCGCTTTCAAATCCTTCCTCTGTCTCCTCACAACATTCCTCAACCTCTCAACCTCCTTCTTCACCGCATCTCTCTCCATCAACGCAACCTCCACTTCCTCCCCTTCCCTCTTCTCCTTCTTCCTCCCGCCACCATCCCCTTCACCGTGAACCGTAATATTCCTCCTCACATTCCTCACCGTCTTCTCCGATTTCGCACGCGTTACGAGGAAATTCCATACCGGAATCATGTTCCCACGGCAGATTTTTCGGATCGATTCGACTGACGGAGAATGTGATTTTCCTCCGGCGGAAGCGGCGTATTGGCCGAGTGGTCTGTATCCCATTTCTTTGTGAAGCCATTCGAGTATCGCTTCCGGTGACGGCGATGAAGATTGTTGCATTGTTTGATTAATAGCACTCGACGAGTCTTACTTAACTCAGTGACTCGTTTGAGTTAGTTAGTTTAAAAAACTCGGTATCGGGGCCAATAACGAGCCACTATTCTGACTCTGTACCTGGTATCCAGTCCAAGAAGCGACTAAGCGGATCGAGTTAGTTATGTTATGTTTAGTGGTTGGATCTGATAGTGGATGGTGGAGTGGAGTTGAAGTTTAACTCTGAGAAGTTAGAAGGGTTATTCTCTTTGGAAGTATCTTTCTGATGTGATGATTCAGTGTTTGTTGTTGTTGTTGTCTGTCTTGTGTTGAGTAGAGGGAAATTGTTGTTGGTGGTCGTGTTTCAAGATTTAGGAATTTTTCAAATTCTTTTTTGTTCATGGAGGTTTAAAGTTGTTTTTTTTTTTTAAGCAAAAATGTTTATAGCATTTCATTAATAACGAGAGTTTCAATATAAGTGGGCATCTCAAAATAAACGGTGGGACTTGCTAAAGACATGGCCTCTCTTGCAGAGCATGAACAACCATGTTGGTTTGTCTCCTAACAAACTTCACTCTAGAGTTAGAAAAGAAAGTACTAAACAAAGAATGACAGGAAAAAATAATGCAATCAAGTTCGGACACGTCGTTCCTGGTAGAAAGGAAGGCATCAACTGTCAACTTGGAGTCAGTTTCAAAATCCACATTGTCCATCTACATATCACTCAACCATTGCAAAGCGGTGTGCAACCCTAAAGCTTCACTCGCATCCACCTGAACATTACAAGGGTATGTCACAGTCTTAGCTAAGACAAATGTACCTTATGTGTCGCATACAAAAATGCCTATTCCTGTGCGGTTGACTTGCGAAGAGAAAGCCGCGTCAATATTACACTTATATCTTCCAATCACAGGAGGCTGCCACTTGATACGGTGTTGTTGAGATGTAGAAGCTGTTTCTTGACGGTGATGCGAATGAGAGATGAGGACATCCGGAGCATTCACCATTTTCCAATCCTCAACCATGTTGATAGCTCTTTCGACAACCTTGGCACTTGTTTCTGTTTCATCGTTCCACACTCGGAGATTGCGGTGTTTCCATATGCTCCAAATTACAGATGCCAAACGTTGTGTTAATTCAGCAGACAAGTTTGCTAACTAATAAAATATAGCTTCCGTGGCTGAATCTGTAGTAGAAATGGCATGTTGCACAGAGCCCCAGAGACCTGTTCGATTCCAAACTGGCACAATTAGTGGGACAATTCACACCTTTATCCAACAATCGGACACGGGTCGGTAGACAGCCACGACAAATACGCCAAATTAAATTCTTTACTTTCGGTGGCACTTTTAGATTCCAAATACCAGCCCAATACCCCGGGCGCCAGTTATAAGAGGAGTCAATAAGTTCGGAAACACATAACATGTAGGCGCTACCCACAGAGTAACGTCCGTGCCTTTCTGCTTTCCAAATGATTTTATCCTCATCAACCTGCGAAATAAGTGGTGTATGGAGGATTTTGTGTGCTATATCATCACTAAAAACTTGTCGGACAAACTGTTCATTCCACCTTTTATCATATAAATTCATCAAGCTATTAATAGTAAAATTATGAACGAAGTGAGAACCTGGAATATCACTACCGATAAACTCTCCATTTGGCAACCATGGTTCATTCAGTATAGGAATATTCGCGCCTGACCCTATACTCCATCTAGCACCACCACGCACCACAAATCTTACATGCATAATACTACGCCAAACATAGCTAGGGTCATGCCCAACAGTGGTCGTGAGATAGGATCCAGACGGGAAATAGCGAGCTTTAAAAATTCGAGCAACTAGAAAGTCTGGTTCAGTAATAAATTTCCATCCCTGTTTACCCGCCATAGCTAAATTAAAAGCAGAGAGGTCCTTAAAATCCATACCTTCGTGAATCTTTGGTGCTGAAAGTTTCTCCCAATTCATCCAGTGAATTCCCCTTTGTGTTGTTTTACCATGATCCCACCAAAAGGAGTTCATCATCTTTTCGATGGAGTCGAGTAAGGTGGTGGGAAGCTGAAAAATACTCGTCATATAAGAAGGAATAGCCTGCAAAACAGATTTTATCATTACCTCATCACGACCTGCTTTGGAATGACACTTACCACTCCAAGAGTTGAGTTTCTGCCAAACACGGTCCTTGATATACGCAAATGTAGTTTTTCGATCTCGACCTATCATAGACGGTAAACCCAAATATTTACCTGTAACCAACACTACATGAACGCCCAAGATGTCTGTAATACGAGTTTTGAGGTCATCAGGAACATTACGGCTGCAATATATTTCAGACTTAGGTAGACTGATCGCTTGACCAGAAGCTAACTCATAAGTGGATAGAATATTCTTCATAGCATAAGCTTGATCCTCGTTCGCTTTGAAAAAAAGAAAACAGTCGTCAGCAAACAATAGATGGGAAACCGGAGGGGCATGGCGACAAACCTTTGTACCCGTGAGAATATCATGTGTCTCGGCATCTCTAATAAGTGAAGATAAGCCTTCTGCACAAATGATAAACAAATATGGAGAGAGAGAGAGAGAGAGGGTCCCCTTGGCGGAGACCCCTCCCTGGAATAATAGGGCCAACCTGTGTACCATTTACAAGCACAGAATAATCAACGGATTCAACACACATACTCATCCAATGAATCCAACGGTTATGGAAACCCGTTTTATTCATTACAACCTCAAATAGTGCCAATCCATTCGATCATAAGCTTTACTAATGTCAAGTTTTAAAGCAACATACTTATCTTCCCCGCACGTCTTGGCTTTCATAAAGTGTAAAACTTCAATTGCGACCATAGCATTGTCTAAAATAGAGCGTCCCGGGACAAAGGCGGATTGATTGTCATAAATACAATGAGGCAACACAATCTTCAACCTGTTCGTTAACACTTTTGATATGATTTTGTATAGCACATTACAAAGCGCTATAGGTCGCCAATCCTTCATGCTAACCTGCATAGATCCTTTTGGAATAAGAGCAATGTTAGTAATATTCAAATCAAGGGAAAATTGTCCCGTGTTTAACCAATCACAACAATCTTTAAAAATATCATCGCTACATAAATTCCAAAAGTGCTGATAAAAACCCAGGTTGTACCCATCAGGTCCAGAGCACTTGTCCGGATGCATGGAGAAAATAGCATCCTTGAGCTCGGCCTTAGTGAAGGGTGTCGTGAGCATGGCATTGTCATTTTCAGAAACAGAAGTATTAATGACATCAATAACATAAGAGAAATCACTGTGTTGCTGTTGAAAAATATTAACAAAGTATTGCCTTGCTACATCTTGCATATCCTACTCATTAGTTATTTTATTACCAGCATCATCATCAAGAGAGGTTATACGATTTACCTTCCTACGAGCCGTAGCCGAATCATGAAAAAACTTGGTATTTCGGTCACCATCCTTATACCAATGAGTTTTAGCGCGTTGACGCCAGTAGGCATCATCTTGGGACCGCAACCGTTGAATTCTTTTTCTAAGCTCGAACATGCGAACTTGGTCCTCACCTAAAGAACCTAACCGAGTTTCCTGCAATTGTTTTCGACAATCCTCAATATCAATTTTTAACTTATGGCAGTGTGATTTCTTCCAGGCAGACATGTCTTCCGCACAAGCGGAAAGCTTCGGAATAATATTGTGAGTAGAGTGTTCTTGCCAAGAGTTAGTAACAAGATCCTTAAAACCTGGTTCGATATGCCACACATTTTCGTAGCGAAAAGTGCGTTTAGAAGCATAAGGCCGAGAAGTAGGAGCAACGTTCACATATATGGGATAATGATCATAAGCAGGTGCTACTAAAGTTTCAACAATAGCATTCAGAAAAATATTAAACCACAAGTTGTTAGCAAGTGCACGGTCTAACCTTTCTTCGACGGCACGTGGAGTGCCTAGACTTTTGAACCAAGTAAATGGATAACCTTCAATGGGAACATCAGACAAACCTGAATCCATAACAGCTTGACGGAAACCGTTTATAAGCCACGGAGGTCTAGTGGTGCGCCCCCTTTTCTCACTCGCATCAAGGATACCGTTAAAATCACCAAAGATACACCAAGGACTTGTAAATTGATTAGAAAGTTGTCGAAGAAAATTCCAAGCGGCTGTTCTACGACCACCGTTAGGATAGCCATAATAGCTGGTAAGTCTCCAATTACCAAGAACAACATCATTAATCTGAAGAGTAATGTGCTTGCTTGAAAAATCAATAAGTTGACATTGTAAAGAATTACGCCAAAATAAAGCAAGATCCCCGCCTCTACCGGTGCGGTCTATAGGAAAACAACAATCGTAACCAAGCAAAAAACGAAGTTCTTCAATTTTATTTCGGTGAGCTAGAGTCTCACTTAGGAGTAAAAGATCTGGATGGAAGTGCCGAACTAGGTACTTAAGGTCGGGAATTGTAATCGAGCTACCTACACCCCAACCATTCCACGCAACTAGACTCATTTACCTAGGCAGACCTGATCATCAAGACTTGCCATTACATCTTTTGCATCAAATAGTGGATTAGAAATTACATTCATTTCAACATCCCCCCCCCCATGACTAACATTTGTTCCTATTACAAAATTTCCCTCACCCCCATCAGCAGCAAATGGTGATGTTGCACCATTCTGAAGGGCTAGCATTCTTTTTCTTTTCTTCAGCTCTGAACCTAGTTCCTCTTGAGTGTCAGTACCAGTATCATTTGCAATAGGAGCAGCAGGGAGACCGAGCACCAAAGGGCGACTAGGCAGTAGGTTGGAATCCGAATTTCCTGTAGACGAAGAGGGCAGAAACAGCACGGGACAAGAGGAACTAGTACCTGCGCCGTGTTTTGTTTTAGCAGCATGTTGAGCAGCAAGGACATCATGCTTGATAGCGGTGATTTGAGACTGAACAACATCCATACAGTCATGAAAACTAGGAGTCGGCATAGTACCTGCAGCGTTGCCACCAGCAACGTTGGTTTGGCATGGCACCGTTGCGGGAATAGGGTCATGCACCCACCTGTTTGTTGCAGCAGTACCAAACCTTTGAGTATCTGGCTTCAGGTAAGCACCCCAGTTACGGACACCATCATTTGCATCCAGTTCAAACAGCTCCGGACATACCTTGTCAGTGTGCCCAAGTAAGCCGCACCTGTGACAAAAAACACTGAGTTTTCATATTTAAAGTTAACAGTGAAAAACGAACCATTACTAGCACAGACACGCCATTCTTTTTTCAAAGGTACAATGACATCAATGGTAACTTTGATCCGCATATAGGAACTATGGGTTGAGTTTCGACCATCATAGACTTTTAGGATACCTAAGAAACTTCCTATTCCTTGACTTACTTTCGGTTGAATGAAGCCAAAAGGAAGACCGTGGACTTGCACCCATAAATCGATGTGGTTCAAGGGAACAAAGTTTGGGACGACACCAGGGGAAATTCGATCCATGACAATATGAAAGTTGTCATAAAGCCACGAACCCTCATCTAGGATGTGAGCCGCATCGACTTTGTGATGAAACTGGAACAAATAGCGATCAACCACCGACTTAGTGATCGTAACCCTTTTGCCTGGATTCTAAGCACGAGATATACGCTCACTGAAATAGGCAAACTGGATTTCACGATCAGCAAGGACACGACCAATCAAACAACGTTCGAGGACAACAACAGTTTCAAGTTCAGACTCTAGGTTTAGGGTTAAACCCTCCTCGGACAAGGTCAAGACATCAAGGTTAAGGTTAGTAGGATCCATGGAGGCGACTTGCAGACAGGAAACAGGAAGGGAAACAGAGAAGAAAGCTAGCAGACCTAAGACCGAAATAGCAACAAACGGACATGTAGACACGAAAAGCTAGGGTTTCTGAGGAATGATGAACAACTACGTTTGTGGTGATATATAAATGTCATAATAGAAGCATCTAGATTCTAGATCAGATGCATATCAACTTCTCACAAGAAGAATCCGACCTAAGGTGCAGCGGCAGCCCAAAAGAGGGAGGCGCTAGAAACCCTAAGTTGCGGAAACCCTAGGAGACATCACACTTATTTGACTTATAATTCAAATAATATAAAGTAGGTTTAACATTGTTGTATTAATGCAATTAAAATCCGAAATAAATAACTGGAAAAAAAATACATCATGGAGCATATGCTTGTTTTTATACGAAATGTGTATTAATTTATTTTAAATATGATATTTATTATTGTCAAAAAAAGATATTAATTTTTCATTTTATTATGGTAAAATCTTGTTAATTTTTTACAACAAATTTAACTGAAAATAATAGAAGTTTGGCTTGTTCAAAAAAAAAGAAAATAATAGAAGTTTTATTTTTTTATTATTATATTGGGGTCACCCTTGAGGTACCTTGAAGACGAGCGGACATGGGAAAATTTCATCAAGGCAAGGATGCGAGATTTTCCAATGGCGGTAGTGTACTCCTTGTTGCTGCTCCCGTTGACCTTTCCGCTAATGTCTACCCCATGAAAAACATCTTTTTTAACTCAAATCGAGTTAACTTATTGGTCAAAAACACCTTTAAGTTTGACGTTTGTACTAAATCAGTCGATTACATTTTTTTAATACCAAATTGGTCCTTTAAATCATATTATATTTAAATTGTTTCCTTCTTCTATCCAACTATATTAAAGTGTGTTTATGTTGTTGTTAAACTCTTGTGGCAAGTCCAAATTAACAAAATATAATTTTATTGATTAATTTTTATCAAAACACAAAAAATATCAACATCTTCACCTCATCACCCTCTTCAAATACAAACAAATAATTCATCATCTTCATACCATCTTCGCCTTCAAATCTAAGAGAGAGAAAAAAAACCTTCAATTAAAAAAATAAAAAGATGAATTATTTGAAAAATAGAAATAAAAGTAAAAAGAAGAACATTGAAACATATACTAGAACAATGAAGTTTACAACACAACACATCCCAATCTTGCCATCCTACACACTTACGTGCCCCAAGACATCATTGATGAAATCAACAACCTCAAACTTCATTTCAACCCTAATAGTTAAGATACCTTCATTTGATCTGATAACTTCAATGGAGTTTACACTAAGAAGGCCGGTTTTTCTTGATTTCTGAAGGTATATGGTTGGTAATACCGATACGACACCCACGTCATGGTCTTGGATTTGGTACCTTCAATTTTTCGAAGAAAAAAAAATCTTTATTTAGCTGGTTTGTAATGACTTTGTTCATCCATTGATGAGTCCTTCCTCCATTGCATTTGAGGTCTCATATTTGTTGAGCTATTCAACAATAGAGACCCTCGTGATTAGCTCAAACTTGGACTTACTTCGCTCAGTTCCGACATCTTCGTTGTTGGTGGAACTCTACTTCTCAAATGTTCCAATCCTAACACACCTTCTTGTCATGGATGCTAGAAATTTGTATACCACACTGATTTCTCGCTTCCACCATGCATCGACTACTAGCATTCAAGAGAGATGGGTCAATTGAAACTCATATAATCACATTTCAATGGTTTTCAATGTTGATGGCACTATGGCAGCTATCTTGGTGCCACCCCCCGCGTCCGTTAGAGAGGGCTATGAAGGCTTATTGTTCAGTCTTTCTAGGACTTGAATATGAAATTTCTCAGGCGACATTGCAGGAGCAGTTAACATCCTTGTGGTTGAGTTTCATGCCATTCATTGGAGAATTTTATAAACTAGAGAGATGAACTTCTAAGATGTTATTTGCTTTTTCAAATTCACCATTAGAGATTATGTTGGATCGAGAAGGAAGAAGGCCATTTGATGAGACAAAAGAATAGTAATTCGAAAATGAAGTTTATCCTCCCTCCGTTTCATAATACTTGTCCATTTTGAAGAATAATTTTGTTTCACAATACTTGTTACTTTCAAGTTTCAATTCAACATTAATTATTGTCTTGTCAATAATACTCTTGCATGGTTAAAGGTATTATAGAAAACACACAAATAATTTCATCAAAAATAACAAAATTTATTTGGTTTCTTGGTTACTGCAAGTTCTCCAAAATAGACATGTGTTTTGAAGTATTACATATTATATGTTTTTCTTGCAGGTTTTAGACGACAATTTCATTTAGGTCCTGCACTATGCATTTCTTTGCAAGCACAAAATCTAGAAGCTTGGCAAAAGGTATAGAGAGCTAAAAGAGAGATATTACATGAAATTGGTTTGTTGCAAAAAGGGATGATACACCAATGCTAATAAAGCCAACAAAGACAAAATGGTTGGTTTGAATTATTTTTTGAGAACAACAAAATTGATAAATCGGAAAGTTTATTAGTTCAAATAAACTAGTAAGAATATAACAAACCATTATTAGAACAGTGACACAGGATGATGTTTTGAAGTGATATATTAAAGAGAAGGCAACCAAATGAGTTAACTCACGTGGGTGTTCAGAACGTGTGTTAACTCACGTTAGAGATATTTTAGCCGGTTCGAGTAAGAGTGAGCAATTTTGTATGGGAGAAGAGCAACTTTCAAATTTGATCGACCATCTTTGATAAAATCTACTCTCCCAACAACTTTTTTTCATCCATAAAATTCAAACTCTAGCTTAAGAAGTCCAGATTCAATTCCACTCCAGACCAACATAGTAACACTCTGTTTATATGAATATGATACAAACTCTAGCTCGAGAAATCCAAATTCAATTCCACTGCAGACTAACATAGTAACACTTTTTTTTGCGGTGGCTGAGGTTTAAACCCCGCACCTTGCATATATTAAAATTACCATTTGTTAGTTAATTTTAATTAAATACTAATAATTTTAAGGATCCAACCAATTCATACAATGTACACTAATTATTGGTTACATTTTGCATCCTAAAATTCTTCTTTTTAGATAGGACGTCCCTTGAATTTCATTTAATCGGTTGGAAAAAGGTTGACCAAACAACCCCATGCCATCATTTAAGAAAATAAAATCTTGAAATATGGTTTTTTTTAGAGGGAATATCTTGAACTATGGTTAAAAAAATATTAACAAAAGAAGAATAATTGAACTATGGTTAAAAAAATATTAACAAAAGAAGAATAATTAAACGAGAAAAAGAAGAAATCCTTCCATTACAAGGCAAACCCTGAAAGTTGAAACCATGACAAAGATTCAATCTGAAATTGCACTCTTTCTTCCTTGCCAGTTTTGGCAGAGGAGAAAAGCATAAATGAGGAAACACAGCATGATGAGTTCAAACTTACAATCATGATGGTTCATAGAACTTAGATATATATTACTGTACATGATGAGTGCTTATCTGAAGTATTCACAATGTGTATAGTTGTATTTTCGTTTTGCTTCTGTTGTTGGCTTCATCAACGACAAAAAACATTTAATCACGGAAGATTATGGTGATTCATCGAATAACATCACCTGCATCAAAACAAAAATAAAATAAACAACTCTCATGATTCATTTAACTTCAAATTCTAGTTCAGCATTAGCTTATCAAATTTCAAATACACACTTTGTCATTATCCAATTTCAAGACCTCAAATCATGCTCACCACAAATATATTCAGTTCAAATGCAGTACACTAGAAAAATTTAATCATTACATAAAGAAGATTATAGGTATGTATGTGTCAGTGTGTACGTCAAAAATAATATTAGAATCAATTTCAAGTAGACAGACTCTAAGAAGTAAGAACAGTATTTATAATTTGCCATAAGGATAAAAATACTGAGAACCAGCGGAACTATAATTGCATTACGACATGAGTAATTAATTTGCCATACGGTCAAGTAGCATATTCTTCACAAAAGAATTCTGATGAAAAGGGGAAATGACTAGAAAATTATAAGTTCCCGATACTTCTTAAAAGATAATTACACTATATTCAGGTTTAAGAAAACAAGGAATCCATGTAGAGGACTGTTACTTATTAACACGAATTTTGAAATCCTCTTCTCAAAGCACTTTATTGGGTAAAAATCAATGTTTTAAAAACCTGACCAAAGATCGATTCAATCGGTTTAACCACGGTTGAACTAGATCTAGATCATATATAAATTTGTAAAAATGTATTAATAAAAAAGAAAAATAAATAAACAAATGCATAAAAAAAAAAACTAGTTGAAACAAATCAACCAACCAACCGTGGTTGTTCAACCATACTGCCATACAACCAGGACCAAATCAATTGGCAAACTAGCCAATTCCTGATTCAACCGGTTGAACAAGCTAGTCCTGTCTAATTTTTAAAACGTTGGTAAAAAACATATAGAATCTCACTTTGGTCCTTTAGCAGATTTCCAATTAAAATCAAAACATGTGACAATGCATCAGCACAGAAAACTGTTGGGACTGGTAGAATTGGAACTCTTTTCTGGTTCGTATTGGAACTAACTGATCAAAGTTAGTTCACATCGATTACACTCTTAACCAGAGACTTGGTCAGTTTGCTAGTGTTATTACTGGTTAAACTGACTAGTTCAACCTTTTGGCTTGTTAAAAAAATAAAAGACTAGTTCAACCTGTTTCTCAGCCCACTAGTGAAACAAAAGGAATTCGGTGAGAGAATTTGAAAGTACAAGAAATTAAATATTACCTTCCCACAAACAGGACAGCTGTCACTTCTCTCCATCCACTCGTATATGCAACCAAGATGATAATGGTGATTACATTTTGTCACTATCTTCGGATTCTCTTCAGTGTATTCTGCAAGGAAAATATTCGCAGAAATATAAGAATATAACAGAAGTCCTGTTATTGTAATAGTCCGTTTGTTGGCATTAACATCCGTTTTGTTTGCAACAAGGACCAATTTATACAAACAAAATTTATAATATTACAATTAAGAATTGGCCTCGCTGACCCAAAAACTGGGATACCGGGTGCAGGTCCGCTAATAGATGGAGGGAGAGGCGGTTATGTGCAAAAACCCAAAAAAAAAACTGAAAAATGGCTCAAAATTAAGGGTGTTTTAGGGTTTTCTTCTTCACAAACCATTGTAATGCAATAGTACCGTGAAACACGTAAAATCTGTCGGTAAACATGGAGGCTGCTTCTCTATTATGAGAACCTATGCAGGGTTTGGGGGTGATCACCTACCGCGATACTGGAACTAATTGTTGCTATTGACAACAAAGATCCACAAGTATACCACAGAATTATAATACCCGAATTAAACAAATTAAGTCAAGATGTGTCAAAAAGCATCCTACATTTCTTACAAAATTGAGTTCAAACATCAAGTGGTCTTCTATTGAAAATCCTAGTATTAAACAGCATGAAATTTAAAAAGTTACCTTCAAGACATGTTGGACAAACATCCTCCTCTTCTGATGATGCATACACAAGCGCAGTTCCAGTTGTAAGTTTTGCTGACGAAAGTCTTACTGAGGACTTGGAACGGTATTCCTTTGACCCATCTTTTCCGGTGGATTCTTTCCACTTACCACTCGAACTTAAAGATTCTGGATCTACATCCACATCAACCCTTAGAGGTTCTGACTCTTCATTCAAATGACTGGAACCCTTCTCACGTCTTGAAACAAGTCCGTCATGCTGTGAGCGGAAATGCCTAGGGTCTGCATCATAAGGTAACGGCCTTGGAGGAGAACGGTATATCTCAGCTAGAGAATTATCAAGTGATGCTGTATTAGTCATAGATGCTGCCCCCTGTACAGATGAAGGAAGCGCCTGCATTTCCCTTCTACCGAATATTGATGAATACTGAAACCCAAGGTGGATTAGAAAAAAGTTATATGGTGGAGTATAGTTCTAGTCAATAATATGAAGACACGTCATTCTGAAAAAATTGCTTTAAGACAAATACTCTTCAAAATGTTGTGTAGAAAATATAAATGCACTTGGTAATTAAAATAAATGAATTTACAACAAGATACTTAAAAGTGTGTTGATGCATATTGAAGGAAAATATGAGTAGAGCAACACAAGATAAATAGTTACTCCATAAGACTGCTCTTTGTTTTGTACATTTTTTTATGTATGATGCACAACTCAAATGAAATAATGTGGAACTTAAGACATTGTCTTTTATACTCGGGAGTGTTCAACATTGCAGTGTGTAAACATCCTAATCCTAATATAATGCAATATACAAATTAAATATGCACAAGCACACATTTTATGTATGATGCACAACTCTAATGAAATAATGTGGAACTTACGACATTATCCTTTATACTCGGGAGTGTTCAACATTGCAGTGTGTAAACATCCTATTCCTAATATAATACAATATACAAATTAAACATGCACAAACACACATAGATGAGAGAGAATGAAGGGTAGGGTTGCATTGGGACTTGGGTTGCTGCTGTCACAATCCGACACAGTCAACACATCAGTGACCACAATCCAGATTTCAAGCTTGGTATTTTAGATATAAAAAAAATACTCCCTCCGGTCCCATTTACAAGAGAAAGTTGACTTTTTAGATACATTGAATAATGTATGTATCTAGTCCTGAACCTAAACCAAATACATAAATTATTTAATGTATCCAAAAAGTAAATTGTTTCTTGTAAATAGGACCGGAGGGAGTAAAAATTTGCATTAAAATTTGGACCGTCATCCAAAGTTATTGATTGGTTGACCACATGAATGCGTGGATTGCTGACTGCAAGCAATCCAAACCCGTTGCATTGGGTCAAGAAGTTGACTAAATATAAATTTTCAAACAATTTGTTTGTCTTATTCAGCCCATCGTTTTTAAGCAAGTCAAACAAATCCTTAGATTTAAGAACATAAAAACGCTTTCCTCAGCAAAGTTGTAGATTAGCATAGGGCAGACAGAAGAGTTCAGAATTATAGACTTACAACAGCCGAAATGTTTTCTAGGAAGCAACCGACACAAACGCAGTTCCTATACACGTGACTATGCGGATTCATGTAATCTTCAAAATCATCAACACCTAAACAAGAACAAATGGATCCCATGATTTCAGCTTCAAAATTTCCCCTTCTTTCAGATTAAGACTCTCGCACTTCTCGGCACAACAGATTGCTGAAATATCGACTGTGTTACATGCACACTATACTAAAAAGCAGCCCCCAACAGCACGAATCAATGACAACACTTTCGAAAACAAGGAGAGAGGATTCTAAGCTCGCAGAAGTTTAAATGCCTCTGCAAACTAGTACCCTCCCTCGTTTGTTCAGATGATCTGTAATATGAGAATAAGCAGATTCCAACTCTCTCGATCACCTGCAAAATACACCAAAATCACATAAACATCACAAACTAAACAAAAAAAATTGAAGTAAAAGCTATCAGTCACTCAACATGATCAATCAAAACAACGGTTTTTCTAAAGGTTTGCATTGAGTTGATCAATGCAACAAATACTAATGCTCAAAACTAAAAGCAGCATGTATACAGAACATCATTAGCATACAAGTATTAAAATTGAGATCAAACACCGTTCTTTTCCCTTAAAGGTTAAAAATTATATTTTTTTGGAAACCACCAAATTGGTCCCTGTCTTTGTAAGCCATTCTCGAATTAGTTAGTCCCGAACTCTATTAATATTTCAAACTAGTCCGTATCTTTGTCAAAAGTTTTTCAATTAGGTCCCCGTCTTACCTAATTTGAGAGTGGCTCACAGACATGGACCAATTTGATGGTTTACTCTTTTTTCTTTTTTTTGTCTTAGCCCTCTAGTTCGTATAAGAAGGGGTCCAAGTTGATCAAAAGTTCGGTTCAGAGGTAAGTAAAGTTTGATCAATGATTATTCCAGGTTAAAAAAATTAGTACAAGCCAAAGCTTAACGAATAGCAAAAATAATTAAAAAAAAAAGAGTATTACAAATTTGAGTGTTTCAATGGAAAGCTATAGTTTTGTTTGTAATGTTCCTTCAAACTATGGCAAAAAACAATTCTTTACTTCCCTCATAAGATATGAGTACATCAATCACCATAGAAACATGATCATTTATCTTATTCAGCTAAAAAATCACAATCACTAATTTTTTAATAATAATCAACAACAATCCATAATCATAAAAATATAGAAGAATCAAAAAACAGATAAAAACTTTTTCAGATTATTCAAGTTCAGATAGATAACATCAATTTTCAACAAAAATTCAAAATTGAAAAAAACGAAACTTGATGATCGAAAAAACATATAGAAAAAAACCCAGTTGCGATAATAAAATAAAAAGTCAAAAAAAGGATGAAAATCGGAATAGGGTAATCGAAAAAAGGGAAAAAGGTTGGATTTTTAGGGTACCTGAGAAAGGTTATTTCTAACGCGATGCTGTTGAGGGAGAAAAGAGAGAGATTGATGATGAAGGTGGTTCGAAGAATTGAATTGAATAGAGATGATTGATGTTGAAATTGTGAAATTGGGGTTTTCTAAAAAAGGGGTTTTGGCGTTTTCGGTGGAATTTGCTATCAATGATTTCGCCAAATTTGAGAGAAAGAATTGTGCATTACATAGGCGCACTTTTATTTTTGTCTCTCCTTGTATGGGCCCTATCAATTAAAATAAAAGGGATTATTTCAAGATTTTATGAAAAATTAGAATCTTGTAAAAAAAATAGAATTTATTTTGTGTTTGTTTAGCATGATAAAAATCACTTTATTTAAATATATATAATTTAATTTGTTTGGATACAGTTATATAAAAACGATTTTCCCTTAAAAAAAAACGATTTTTTGTTATAAAGTTAGTTCAATCTTTTGATCTATATTTTCTTTCTCCTCAACAAAAATCTATTTTTTGAGAAGCTGCTCCTAACAGCTTCTCATTTGAAGCTGTTTTTAGATTTTTTTTAGATTCTGATTTTTTCGAAAAGCTATAATAAACAGATGCAATACTCTTAAAAGTGATTTTTTTTAAAGTGATTTTTTTCCTAAAAAAACTATAACAAACAGGCTCTGAACCGGGCTCTCTAAGATAAACAAAATAAAAAATTTATTTTGTTTTGAGCATAGATTTTTTTTTCTTTTTTGTGTAAACCAAGTATACTCCGCGCGCAATTGTGGAGATTAATCTCTTGAGCATTGAGAAATCTAAATGGGCGGCAAGCTCTCCCTAAGAGTTTTAACATGCTGCATGCTCTAGGTTGGATTTGAACTCAGAACCTTGATTAAGCTAGAAAAGACTCAATCCATCTAGAACTGTAAAAAATGGGTCGGGTTAATGGACCGGCCCATTAGCCCATAATTTTGGGTCGGGCCAAAAAAACTAGCACAAAAATACAATGAGTTTTTTTGGCCCAAGCCCATTTGACCCATAAAAAAATGGGGCTGGTCCATCGAGATTCAGGTTGGCCCTTTATTACTATTTAATTTGATTTTTGTTAAAAAAAGTATATTTTAACAAAATTTATCAACTATTTTAAAATTTATTAATAAAAAATATTTAAATAAATAAAAATGAATGAATTTGGCTAAAAGTTTTAATATTTTAAAGTTTATAAATTATTAATTTGATTTAATTGAATGAATAATGTAGAGTTTCATTAATATTCAATGTTTTATTCAAAAAAAATAAATTAATATTCAATGTTAATGTAAAAATTATTTACACTTTTATGTTCATCCAATCATATTTAGCAAAAAAATAGTGGTGAGTGACTAATATATTAAAAATACATAAAAATGAATTAATAAATTTTAAAAGTAAAAAATAAATGGTCGGTCCGAGCTAGCCACACAAGCCGGACCGGGCCCTAGAATCTACGGCCCAATTATAAATGAGTTGGGCCGAGCTGACCCATTTATGTAGTCGGGTCTCTCGGGACCGTACTGGGCTGCGTCAGTCCATTTAACACCTCTAATTTCATCTCATCTAAGCGCTCTTGGTTTGAACAAAGATCATCAAGTGAATAAAGTCTAAATTGATAAAATCAAAAATATATAATCGTAAAAACTCATGATTTGTTAAAGGAAATATTTTCAAACTAAATCTTCTGTTATATCTTTAAACAAATTTGTTTTTAAGAATAATATATTGTTGCTTTTATTGAATTTTTTTATTAAATTTATTAAAGAATTTATTATATTGTTGGTAAAAAATAAATATAGTTGACAAACATATTTTTTATATCTTTATTATATATCAACAAAATAAGCTGACTTTTTTCTTTTCAATTACACCTTTTAAACACATTAGACTATAATAATGTTATTTCTTTTTAATCTTAAGAATGCTATTTTGTCAGTCTCATTCGAAAAAGATAAAAATTTATATCATATTTATTAAAAAAAAATTTGAAGATATTATATTTGTGATATTGTTGGTATCATTGTAAAAGATAAGTATAATTTATTACACTATGAAAGTGCAAAATATCTATTACATCTATACCTATAATTTTAATCAAAATCAAAATAAACTTAATCAAAATTTCATAAAAACTACTTTCGTAATTTATAAGCATTAACACAATAAGAAGACGGGAGAGACGGGTACCTGTCTAAACGCTAGTAGATATAATTTTTTTTATATAATTTTAATAAAAAATAAAATTTCATAAAATATTCATTCAAAATCAAATTTCATAAAAGATATTTCATGAACGTTACTTTTTATGAAACTAGTTTAGAGCCCGGCGTTGCCCGGGTTAAATATTAAATAAGTTTGGTGCACGAATAATAATATCATAGATTTCCCCTCAAAAAATAATATCATAAATTGTGTAAGTATATTAAATTGAATTTATCTAAATTTACAATTATAATAATTACAATTATAATAATATCTTAAAAATAAATATAAATGGTGAGATGGATGTCCAATGCAAGAATAAAAAGTGTAACAAAATCAATAACGAATTAGTCCAAGTGGTAAGAGCTTTAGGTCCCTTTAAACATGTGGTCACGGGTTTGTTTCGTGGCTCATGCGTATGAGAAAAAATCGATTGAATGGAAAGAACCCACCTTTTGTGCCCCATTGATTCCTGGCGGAGATTGGTCATCTTTAACGATGGTGGAATTTGTGAACCTATATCCTGGTTACCCAAAAAAAAAAGTATAATGAATAAATAGACAAAAGACATACAAATTAACTCCTTAAAAAAATTTATACGGCTTCACAATGGTTATAGTTTTAGAAAATGGTTATAGTTTTAGAAAATATTATATATTCATAGGAAGTTGGTTTAAATTTATGGTTGTTATTAGGAATTAAGATACTTCTTATCTCATAACATATTACATCAATCAATGTAGATTAATATCTTTGTTATAATAACATAGATTGATACTCCCTCCGTTCCTTTTTAAGTGTCTTTTTAGCGTGTATTTTTTGTTCCTATTTAACTGTCATTTTTGTATTTTTAGGGTATGATTTGTCAATTATACCCTTTTTCAATTACTCTTAACTTTTTCAATAAATCTAATTAATGTTATCTATTTGGAAAGCTAAAGTTTGTTTTTTTTAAACAAAGTTTGTTTGTTTTTTTTAAACAAAGTTTGTTTCTTATTATCTTCAAATTTAAACAAAATTTTGTTACAAACAATGGTTCAAAGAAGAGTTAAAATTCTATAAATAAGATGAATAACAATTCTATAAATTTAAAAATTCTATAAATAAGATGTCGCACAATGCGAATCTAGCATTGGTTGAAGCCATAGTTGAAGTCTTAACTTTGATTAAAGGAGTTGGAAGGAAGTAAAGTTTTTCTTAGTTTTTGATTAATGTGAAGTTGGAATAATTTTTATATTGACTTATAATAATTTAAAAGATGTGCGGAATATTTAAAAAATTGACAATTGTTTATTTTGGGAGAGAGAACGCGTAAAAAAATAGGAATTTGTTGGAGAAAAAGATAATAACTAACAACTGTTTGTTACGAGAAAAAGATAACATATTAAATTTATGGGTTAAATGGCTTTTACCCCCCTGCCATTTGGGGGTTTTTTGGTTCACCCCCCTGTGAAAAAAAAACTTGGAGATTCCCCCCTGTAAAATAAAGATTCTTTGGTTTACCCCCCTAAGACCGTGTGACTGGATAAAAGACATGACGTGGCTTGCTGACTGTGTATTTATTTATTTTTTTAATTTTTTTTAATTTCCACGAGGCACACATAATAATTATTTTTACAAAAAATAATACCAAAGGTGTGAAATACCTAAACTACCCCTACTTCTTAAAAAAATAAGAAAATTTTCCAGAATTTTTTGCTGGAAATTATAAAAAAAATTGAAAAAAATAATATTATCTAATATTCTCTTCTTCTCCTGAATTTTTATAAAAATTAGAAAAAATTCAGATTATATTTTCTAATATAATAAAAAAACTCTCGAACTTAATTTTCAAATATTAAAAAAAAAAACAAAATTGCAAAAATTAGAAAAATAAATTTGGAATTAAAATAAGTTCAATTTTTTTAAATAAAAAAGTTTTGTTTACTTTTTATAAAAGAATAAAAATTCCGTGAAATAAGATAAATTTCTATTTTTATAAAAAAAATTTAAAATATTATGGTAAAATAAATATTTTTTTCTGAAATAAAACTTTTTATTTTTTCTAAAAGAGTAAAATTCTGGAAAATAGGATAAGTTTTTATTTATTTTTTTAAACAGAAATATATTTTAATCATGCAAAAAAATTAAATATTCTGGAAAATTAAATTTATTTTTTTGGAAAATATTTTTTAGTTTTTTTTAAAAAAGGAAATTTCTGGAAAATTAAATTTATTTTTTGGAAAATATTTTTTATTTAAAAATAAAATTTCTGGAAAATAAAATTTATTTTGAAAAAGTTTTTTTGAAAAAATTCTGGAAAAGTTTTATTTTGAAAAAAATGTTTTTTTTAACCCTTTTTCAAAAATTCGAAAATTTCTTTCTCTTCTTCTCTTGAATTTTTAAACTTTTTTTTTTAAATTCCAATTGAAATATGAAAATAAAATTTGGAAAATTATATAATCTGAAAATTCAATTTTATTTTAATTGTCAAGAATCTTAATTTCAGATTTTTTCAAAAAAATTAAATATAGAAAAAACTCAAAAAAAAAATTCAAAAATTTTATTCCATAATTTTTATAAAATATTTTTCGAAATTAACAAATTAGAAAAAAAACATATATTTTTAAAAAAGTTCAGATTTTTTATAATTTTTTTTTTGGTTTATAAAAAAGATTTTTTGTTTTTAAATTTTTTTTTTTTTTTAAAAAAATGCCACGTGGAAATTAAAAAAATCAAAAAATAAATAAAATAACATGTCAGCATGCCACGTCATCACTTATGTCCAGTCAGATGCTGACTATTGGGTGTGGGGGGGTAAACCAAAGAATCTTTATATTACAAGGGGAAATCTACAAGTTTTTTTTTGACAGGGGGGTGAACCAAAAGTGCACCAAATGGCAGGGGGGTAAAAGCCATTTAACCCTAAATTTATTGAAAAGATAAAGTGTGTGCAAAAAAATATGAATTTATTGTTGAATTAAAAGGAGGGTATAATTGGAAGAAAACGTGAAAAATACACTTTGCTATTTTGATGGAAATTTTCTAAAAAGACACTTAAAAAGGAACGGAGGGAGTATTTTGTAACATTGCCGGTTCACACAGTGCATTGAATTTTGATCCCCTAAAATATCACCAACAACAAAATTAAATAATTTTTTTTTTGAGGAAACAAAATTAAATAAATATTAGCATAGAAAAATAATTAAGTTAATGTGAAATCATGTTAGTAAAAGTTTACAAAGAATAAAATTTGATGCATGCTCTATCATCCATAAAAAATACATTGATTAAAAACATGTGATCTCTTTAAAATTTGGAATTCTTCACATTCTAATGATCTTAATCTTGAACTCCATATTTTATATTTAGAGTGTGAATAATGTTAATAAAGTTTCTGCAAAAAAAATCAATAGTATATGAAAAAATTATAGAAGTGATATTTGTCAAACTTGAAGAATGAAAAATGTTGATTTCAAAGGTGTAATTCTAGTTGTGCTAAAATTTTGTGAGTAGTTGTTTAACGAAAATTCCTTAATTTTATAGTCCTAAAAATATGAGAGTAGTTAAAATTTGAATTGGCATGTGATGCTCAAAGATAAAGAAATAACAAATAATTTACGCAATTTAATAAATTAGGTTTTAAAGATAACATATAACAAAAACCTTTGAAAGAAAGAAAAAGATATAATATATGTAGTTTGTTGAGACAATTACGTTACACAAAAAATAATAAAACAAAATATTCTAATTTTTTTTAAAAAATTAAATTAAATTAATTGAAATAAACTACGGCGAAGTAAAAAATGTACATTGGTATATTTATATCAAATTAAATTAAACATTATTCAAAAATAAAAAATATTCAAAACAAATATGAAAGTGACAAAAATATTGAATATGAAAAAAAAAACTATTGAAATAAATTATGATAAAATTGAATTATACTTTTAATAATTGTACAAAAAAAAATTATTATTTGATTAGATAATGAAGTAATATCATTGTAATGCATATAGTTTGTTGAGAGAACAGAGAGATTTTTAAATAAAATATTAGAAATTCAATAAAAAATTTAAAAAAATATTTGAGTGGATAAGATCAAAAGTTTGTTGAGATATTTTTGCGAAATAAAATATTGATTTTAAAAAATAATAAAAATATTCAGAATGAACGTGGAAGTGACACGTGGCATAAAAAACCTTACTTTATATATATACTATTGATTTTGATTTTGATTAAGAGTAAAAATATATATTTTTTGACAAAGAGTAAAGATATAGTGGAACTTACAAATTATAACAAATTCAACAAATGATGTTTATTTTTTTAATGACACCAACAATAAAATAAATATAATATAATTTTTTTAATAATAACAATATACCATTATTATAGAAAATTTTGTTTAAGGCTATAATTAGAATAATTAAAAAGTCAGCTAAAAATCTTTTATTCTCTTTATATACATTATAAATATAAATTATAAAAATAATATATATTTTTGATCTGTTGATATCATTTACTTTACATTTTAAAGTGAGTAGCTTACTTTATAGAAGTATAATCCAGGTTGGAAATATGTCGAACTGATTGACACAAGTCTATGTCTGATTCGAGTTAAGACCATCTTCATTTGTTTTGTTAATTTCCTTCATTATATTCTTGTAAAAAAAAATAAAGCTTCAATAGTGTTGTCGTAAATGAATCCAAATCTTTTGTATACACCACAAAATATTTAAAAACATTAGTAATAAATAGTATGAATGGAAGAGGTCTTAATTCACCTTATTCAAGTAAAATCATACCTTTTTTTTTAAATAATTGCATAAGTTTTTTTAATGGTTTTCTTTATGGAAATGAGCTTATGATAGTTAACACTAGAGTTAACATAATATTGTTCAATGATAGTTTTATAATTATGAATAATCATCCCAAACTCTGTAATATACATCTCGAAGTGCAGATGAAAAACTATCCATCACTTTTTTGGCATCAAGCTCAAAATCGATAGGTCCCAAATGTAATTGATTAGCTAATTCTAAAGTTAATAACAATCCAAGAGCTTCGTCAACATGTACCTTACAAACTAGAGTAAATCATTTAGTTTTTGCCAAAACAAAAGTGCATGTATCATCCCTTATACAAACTCTTAGTCCCATTATATTAGAAAGCTGGGAGAAAGAAACATTGGTAGTGCACTTAAATCTTCCTTCAGTTGGTTTGATCCATTTCACATTCCCTTCTTGTCGCGACTGCGGACAAGATGTATTACAAATCCTACGAGCATCTTGTCAATCACGAAGCATATCTTTCTTTCTCTCAACAACATAAACTTGGGGATCAATTACCTCCTTTCACACTCTATTGTTTCTTTGTTTCCATATACTACACAACACACAGCAAAATAAAGTCGCATCTTCCTTAGAGAAATCCTTTAAGACTTTGAACATAATTAATATTCTTGTTATCCATATCTTGTTGTAGCAAAATATACAAAGAAGAAAAGAAAGGCAACATACTCTAAACATTTAAGCTACTTGGACATTGAAAAAAATAAATGAAGCGTATCTTCACTGTCCACCATACACAATATACAATTCATAGGACATGCAACTCTTTTATCATTTAAACGTATACGAGTTGGTAAGCAATTTCTACATATTTACCATATAAAGTCTTTTACCTTTGGGGGAACCTTGAGCTTTCAAATTAGATTCCAAGAGCCTTGTACTTTGAAGTGGGGTATATCAAGCAATTCTTGCACACCAAAAAAGGTATGCACTACAAACAGAGTATTCACCATGACTTTTTTTCTCCCTAGATGAGTCGATTTGTCGTCACTAATGATAGAGTGGTGTGTTCACTATATGTTAAACTACCTGCTGATCAAAAATTGATAGCAAGAAAGTTAGATTCCACTCCTTGCGATCAAGTAGCATGCAATCTGAGACTCTAAGATCAACTAGAGAAAAATCTCCATCAACCTGTGAAATAAGTGTAACATCATTTGCAATTCACTTGTTATACCAAACTGAGATATCCTCCCCATCACCTATTCTCAATCTGCTTCCAGCTTTGAGAATAAATTTATAATTACACATGCTTCGCCATACAAAGCTAGGTTTATGTCCCAAAGTCGACTGAAAGAAATTGCATCTAGGATAGTATATTTCCTTGTAAAGTCAAGCTACCAACGAATTAGGATTAGTCATAAGTCTCCAACCTTGTTTGCCTAACATAGCTAGATTAAACGTAGGTAGATTTTTGAAACTCATACCTCCATCATTCTTGTGCATAGACAATTTATCCTAAGAAAGCAGTTAATACCTCTACGTTGACCTCCCAAATGACCCCACCGAAAGGAATTCATCATTCTTTCAATTTCATCACAAAGAGATACAAGGAGAGTGAACAAACTCATAAAGTAGGTAGAGATCAATTGAAAAACATATTTAATGAGAACTTCACGACCGACTTTTGAGAGACTTTTACTACTCCATGAATTGATCTTCTTTCAAATTCTATCTTTGATAAAACTAAAAGTGGATTTTTTGCTCTTGCCTATCTTAGAAGGGAGCCCCAAATATTTGCCAGTACATAGAACAACATGCACACCCAAAATGCTTGCAATATCAATATGATATGTAGTTAAAACATCTCTACTACAAAAAATCTATGATTTTTGAAGGTTTACTGCCCAACCAGAAGCTCTTTCATAGATAAAATGGCTTGCATTTTATTTGCTTGGTCCACATTAACTCTGAAAAATTGTCATAATTCAAAACATACCTAAAGTTTTTAAGGTTTCTTTCAACAAAAAAAAAACAAAGTTTTTAAGCGTAAAAGGTCGACATACTTGAGTAATTATGAATAATTTATTTTAATCATTGCTTTTATTATACTTCCTCCGTTTCTTTTTAAGTGTCGTTTTGAAATATTAGCACCAAGTTAGTGAAGTGTATTTTTTCACTTTTACTTCTCATTATACCCTTATTTTATTCTACCAATATATTCTTATTTTTTTGAACACACTTTCTCTTTCTAATAAATTTAATATGTTATCGTTCTCTCGTAACAAACAATTGTTAGTTACTATACTTTTCTCCAAAAAAATCATATTTTTTTGCACACTCCGTCTCTCTCATAATAAACAATTCTCAATTGTAAGATAAGAATAAACAAACTTTTTTTAAAATAAAAAAAACAAATTTTAGTTTTCGAAATATATAGCTAATTAGTTTTATTGAAAAAGATAAGAGTAATTGACAAATAATATAATTGACAAATCATACCCTTAAAATACCAAAATGACGGTTAAATAAAAACACTTAATCTGCACTCAAACAACACTTAAAAAGGAACAGATGAAGTATTATATTGTGTGTTTTTTTATTTTCATACCTATTTTCATCATGGAAAACATTTTCATTAGTTTAAAACATATTTGTTTACAATAGGTGTTTACATTGTTAAAAAAAGAAGAAGCTTTTTACATGTTTAAATGTGTTATTATAAAATATAATTGAAATATGTACTCAAAAAATATAATTGTAATAGATTATGATATAAAGTCATACCCTTTAAAAAACTTATTAAATCTTAAAATATAGTTTAATTTCATTAATATATTAATTCATTAATCTATTTAAGTACATGCTAGAACACTTATATAATCTATCTGTCCGCTCTTTCTACTGCACTAACGCATGTTATTATTTTATTATGTTTGTTTGTATAATTTTGATTAAAATTTTTAAATTTTTAAATATTAATGAAAATTATTGATATTATGATTTATAAACAAAATATTGTAAAGTCATATAACAAAATTATTTATGAACTCAACATGTTTTAGTTTTCCTGCATATTATAAAATAAAAATAAAATAATGATCATTTATTGTTTATTCTAATAGTAATTAGTAATATCATAACATAAATGTATAAATGACATGTTATGTAAAACAAACAATATTATTATTGCGATAAAAGAATATCTTTAAAAACTAAATTTTTCGTAAAGTCTCCATCTTCTGCTTCTATTTTCCCTTCTTTAATGAGAACTTTTGTTGAATTTTGAGAAACTCCTCTTCATAAAGCTACATATAATTGGCCATGGCTGAAAACATGTCGTGGAAGATAGATTCCGACATTGGGAATGGTTTGCCCTTGTGACTTATTTATGGTAATAGCAAAACTTAGTATAACGGGAAACTGTTTTCTACTAAGCACATAGGGAAGTCCTGAACTCGCATTTGTTTTTAATTTAATTCTGGGCAAGAATGCTCTTTTTCCAGCATTGTTTCCTGTTAGGATTTCTACATCCAACATATTCTTAAATAAACCACGACATAACAATTGTGTCCCATTAAACAGACCATATTTAGGGTTTATGTTTTGCAACAACATCAAAGGTGCACATTTTTTTTACCTTTAAAATATGTGGTGGGATACTTCCCTGAGCAATTGAGTTTAAGAATTCATGTTGATATAAGTTATGAGCATTCCCCTCACCCTCGCCAAATGAGAACAAATTATGTTCTTCTCCTGGAAACTGATTGATAATTATGTCATTCAACTTTTGAACATCATCATTTGTAGGTGTAATTATGGCTCTTTCGACCATATACGCTGCATCCCACCCATGCAAATGTAATTGTGGAAAAATATGATCAATAAGAGTTTGTATCGACTGTTCTCCTTCCCATGGTAATGCAATTTGAGGATGTATCCTCACCATATCATTGGGTTTGGTAGGTTCAACACTGCCACCAATTCACATAAGAAATTGTGCAAATTCAGGACCATTCATTGATCACATATTTTGTACTAAATGTAGGACCTTGATATTAGCCCACAAAGAAGACCTAAAAATACATGCATATATCATTTTTGCCTTACTACCTTTTTGAATAACTGGAAGTACTTGACGAAAATCTCCACCTATGATCATAACTTTTCCACCAAATGGAGCATCAGAGTCTAAAATATCTTTTAGTGTTTGATCTAATGCTTCTAAACAATATTTGTTTGTCATTGGGGCTTCATCCCAAATTATGGCAGCTGCTACTCTAATAAGCTTTGCAAGATCTTTTTGCTTTTTTATATTGCAAAAGAAATTTGGTTGTACATCAAAAGGTAAATTAAATCGGGAGTGTGCAGTTCTACCACCCAGTAATAATGTTGCAGCTATACCAGATAACACGGTTGCTAAGACAATTTTTCCTCTATTTCTCAAAGTTTCCATTAATGCTCGATAAAGGAATGTTTTACCTGTTCCGCCTGGACCATCAACAAAAAATACTTGACTCTGATTGTGATCAATGACATTCATAATGGTATTGAAAGCAATCACTTGGTCATGATTTAACTTCACATTAGATTTGATGTCTTCGCTGGGAATTTGGACTGATAACTCCTCTTGAATAACCCTTCCACATCATCTCCAAAGTGATATTATAATTTAAGACAAAACAAATGTTAATATTTGATATATTCTACAAAATCATTGGAGTTACCATATTCCGGTTCATAATATGCCAGTTCATCATATTCTGATTCATTATCATGAGTTCCTTGAAAAGTTGATGCATTATTAAGATCTAGTAGTTAAAATAAATATAAATATATAAGAATATTTACGACATAAAAAAAGTATCAGAATATAATAATAAATAATAATAATTGTTAAATAGGTGTAAAAGTATATAATTTTGTTTTCATCACTAACCAAGTGTTGGGTCATTAATCCTAAAAAAAAAAGTGTTGGGTCATTAATATATATGGTACTTGATTCTGAATATAATGGCAATCGCACAACAAAAACAATTGGAATTAAGGCACGCATTGAAATAAACTATGATTCATATTATTTGATTACCGAGCCAAATATTTTAGCAATACACACGATTTATTTCAAATATCATTAATATTCTCGGGTTCTCTTTATATATAAAAAAACAAACACACACACACACACACACTATCATAGTTTGTATAAGCGGTTATATAAAAACCAGCAAAGTTAATTATGAATTCTGATGCAGAGGGCTGAGAGAGGTTGAGAAAAACTAAACAATGCGGGAACGAACTATGAACTGTGAGAACCCTACTTCTTAATATTTTTAATATCGTGCTAACAAATCTTTTTCTAAAAGATTGTGAATCCTAATATTTTGCTCACGTTTGTTACTAATATTTTTATCAGAAGATTTAAAGTCTAATTTTTAACATTATTTTTTGCTCATGTTTGTTACTAAGTTTTTTTTTGCTCACGTTTGTTACTAATATTTTATATTTTATTAGAGGATTTAAAGTCTAATCTTTAACATTATTTTTTTCTCACGTTTGTTACTAATCTTTTATTAGAGGATTTAAAGTCTAATCTTTTACATTATTGTTTGCTTACGTTTGTTACTAATATTTTATTACAGGATTTAAAGTCCAATCTTTAACATTATTTTTTGCTCACGTTTGTTACTAATCTTTTTTTAAGAGGATTTTTAATCCAATCCTCATCGGCTATTATTTTTGGTTAAAAAAAAATAAAAAAACTCATAGACTCGTGAGAAATAAACCAGAAAAAAACATAAACTTTGATTTTTTTTTTTTTTGCATATGTGACTATTAATCACCATTGATTTTCTCAAATTTTGATTCATTTATTCTTCTAACAAAAAAAGTAAAAACAAAGCTTGAATTGTAATGTTGGTGGAAAGTAAATTGCTCGAAGGATAAAATAAAAAGATATTCAATTCATGAAATATGGACCTTAAAGATATTTCATTGGTGCTTCAGAAGTATTAATCAAGTTCTTGAGCCTTCGAACTTTCTAATTTTTATGAGGTGATGAGATGTGATCAGAGGGTACTATGATGAATTCTAGATCGATTTGAATTCATGAGAAGAGACATAAATAATGCAAATATAATTTTTAAACTTTTTGTGAGTTTTATCTGTGGTTAACGGTGGTAAAAGAGGGTTAACGGTGACGATTAGTGACATTGATTATTAATCCATGTGTTATTATATAATTGGCTATTTGTATTTAAAATTAAGGGTAATTAAAATTAAGGGTATTTTTGGAAAGAAAATTCCAACCCAAAAGTGTTCTGAAAGAGGTAGTTTCCTTTATATATAGTATAAATATATTAGTATAAAAATAAGTCTTTTTTTTAGAGGAGTTTTGATAGGATACTTAAAATAAGGCGTGATTATGGATTATTATTAGGGATTGTTAGTTTTAGAATAAATTAATGACCTAAGTTTAGGAAATTAGTTTAATTCTGCTTTATCTTTTAGCAACAAGTTATTTAAGAATTCTAGTATAACTATCATTGCTATTTTGTAGTTGTTATAGTTATGAGTACGCATTAGCTTATATAAGCACTGTACTACTCATGATTAATGAAATAAATAAAAAATAATCAAGTTTCTTTTCTAAATTCTTTCTAAATTCTGGAATGTGATCCCTACTCGAATTAGGTCGTATCAAGTTCATACTATGTTTTCAAAAATATCAAATTCAATAGCAAAATAAATCGATAACATATAACGTACATCTCAAGCTTAGTACCGTTTTGAAAAGTATAGTTAAGATAGACTATTAAAAGATATGGTTAATAAAGTAAATAATCTCTATAATTATGCAAAATTTTGTTTTTAGTCCCTAAAAAAAGCACTTTTTAGTTTATTTAACATTTTTAGGAAAAAAAAATGTTGCCAGAAAATTTTGCGGGGACTAAAAATGCTGATGTAAGATTTTACATAAATTAAAATTGATGATGGAAAAATTTTCAAGGATTAAAAAGTACATTTTTTTTTGTAGGAACTAAAAAGCAGTTCTGAATTTTGCAAGACTAAAAAGTACAAATTTTTTGTAGGAACTAAAAGGAAGTCTTGAATATCTTAAAAACCATTTTTTTTTTTTTGTGGTGGCTAGGATTTGAACCCCGGATCTTGCAAATCCCACAAATGACCTAATCATTATTAAATCATAGTTCAATCTAATCATAGCCGTTCTCTTGAATGCCACCCATGACCCACCACCGAACTTACTTCCTCTGTTTACGATACCTATAATTCTGCTGGGCAATGACTGGTTCTGCCGGTTTTGTACACCTCATCCTCGTTGCCAGCGTTTAAGTGTTGGTATGAAGAGGTTGTAGGCAGAGGTGGTTGTGGCTTTATGATGATGATGGTGAAGACAATGACGACAAAAGTAAAAACGACAGTTGAAAGGCAACAACAGAGATAACGACGACGTTAGGAAACAATGACAACGATAGGGAACAACAAAGAGGGCGATGACGACCAATACTAAAAGTGTAGATGTCAGTTGCAGCATATAGAAGGAGTGAGATGTTGGTGGCGGCAACAACCAATACCCATAATGCTCGATGGGACGTTTCCTTTATTATATTTTATTTTATTTTGAAGAAGAAGAACTAAGAGGTTTCCATTATTGAAGAGAAGTTACAGACCGTGACAATTCATTCCAGACTTTCCCTTCCTTTCTTATTTTGTTTTTGTTTTTTTGTTAACATAACAGTTACAAAATAAAGTGCTCTAAAGAATAAAATTGGAAAGTTGTTATGAATATTATAAGTGGATGTCCATATAGCAATTGAGTTATTGGGTCATACTATTATATTATTGGGCCATATTGTGCTCTTTCCCCAAGTCATTGGTGCTTGTTCCTCAAGTCATTGTATCTCTCTATAAATAGAGCTCATATGTAACCTAATTGGAGATCACAAGAGAATAATAAAATACTTCTCTCTCTTCTATCTCTTCCTATCCTCTTTTCTTGTTCTTATTTCCTTAGTTTTATAACACGTTATCAGCGCGAGCTTACCAACTGAGGCATGTATCTCTTAATTTTTTTATGAAAAAAGTTTTGATTTTTGTATCGATGATTAAAGGTTATACTATTAAAAATCCATCAATTGGAATCAGTACCTTATAGATACATCTACTTACGAAACCATGAGTTAATTTTTTTTATTTTGGTTATTGTTTATGAATCATATGAATCTTGTATATTAATAAAGATCAAATAATATTAATTATAAATAATTTGACATCATGACTTTATGTCTTTGGATGTTATCGATGTTGTTTGTGCTTCGTGACCTACACCAGTCTGGTGAAGCATCAATATGCTTCGTGACCAAAATTAGTATGGTGAAGCATAACACTTTGATCATTCATAGATACATAAACATGTTGATCGATTGTTTAAATATGTATATTTGGATTTTCGAATTTGTTTGAGTTTCGTGACCAACATCAAGTATGGTGAAACATCACACCTCGATCATCCATAATAACATAAGCATATTTATTGTATTATATTCATGTCTCTACTTATTCCATATATATTTTTGAATGGTTAAATAAAGATTGATCTAATAATTAAAAATTATAAAGGTTTATTATAGTTCTTGAAGAACTTAAAAACTTAATTCCATCCTCCATGAATTCTTGAAGAATTCAATAGTGATGCAACCGGGAAAGATCGAATAAATAATTATTATTTTATATAGTTCATGAAGAACTTAAAATTTTATATTCCAAATATGTATTGTCCAATTTTATAAATTGTGAATCTTTAATATATTATTTGATTTCATTCGATTATATATAATTCGATTTGCAAATTATATTTGATTGCATTTGATTATATATTATTCACGAGATTTATTAACTTTAATATAAAAGTCAATATATTTTCTACCAAGAGATTTTATTTTCTTTAATATATTTATTTTCGAGTCATATATTGCAAAAAAGACATTTTGCTTTTGAAACTAAATATTTTGCTACAAAATATTTTGTTGATTTGTCTAAAAAAGAATAAATATTTTGTTGATTTGTAAAACTGGTTAATAATATATTTTGCTTTTAAAGTTAACAAATATCATAATGATTTGTAAAATCTTTTTAAATATCACATTTGTTACCGATTCACCATATATATATATATATATATATATATATATATATATATATAATTTTTATGAAAAAATAAAAATATATATACCATATTTGTTGAAAGAATCTCGTTTAGATCTTTGTGTGAGAAATATGGAATTATTCCAAAACAAATTTGGTTACGGATTTCTTTAAAGGAAATAATGCATCTGAGCAACTTAAGGCAAGAATATCTTACTGCTAAAGATCCACTTGAGCTATGGAATAAATTAAAGAGTAAATTACACTCCCCTCCCCTCAAAGATGCTTGAAATACACTCCCCTCCCCTCTTATGTTAAAATATACAATTTCCTCCTTTGAAAAATAAAATTTACACTCCCCTCCCTTATAAGATGCTTGAATTACAACCCCCTCCCTTGATAATTAAATATACATTACACTTTAATCTATTTTAACGTAAATAAATATTTTTATGATATATATTAATTTTAAACCACCCTTTAAGAAAAATTAATTCATTTCTTTATAATTTAAATGTTAATGATAATTAAATTTAAATATTTTGCTATTGATTTTATAATTTAGAGTTTAAAATTAACTTTTAAATAACCATGGTTTATTGTCGTTAGTAATTTTTCACATATTTTAATTTTATTTTGGCTTGTTTCATATTTTATAATAGGGTTTAAAACTACATGTTAATAAAATTGTGAATAAAAAATAGCAAAAAAATATGTATTCAAATTTTTATTATGTTAAAATACACCTGCAATACTGTTATTTTCGAAGTGTATTAGATTATTATTTTTTTGCTAGATTATTAAAAATAAAAAAATATATATTGAGGGAGTAAAGTGTAGATTTGAACATAAGAGGGGAGGGGAATGTAATTCAAGCTTTTCTTAGGGGAGGGAAATGTATTTTTCTCTAATATGTTTTGAATAAGAGGGGAGGGGAATGTATATTTTAACATAAGAGGGGAGGGGAGTGTAATTCAAGCATCTTTGAGGGGAGGGGAGTGTAATTTACTCTAAATTAAAAGAAAGGTATTAGACCTAAAAGCCATTATTCTTCCAAACACTCGATTTAATTGAATGCATCTGCGTCTACAAGATTTTAAATTTGTAGCTGCTTATAATTTTGAAGTATACAAAATCACTTCTCAATTGGGATTGTGTGGAGAGAAGGTAACAAATGCAGATATGTTAGAAAAAAACCTTCTCAACTTTTCATGCATCTAATGTGCTTCTCAACTTTTCATGTATCTAATGTGCTCGTGCAGCAGCAATATCGAGAAAAGGTGTTTAAGAAATATTCTGAATTGATTATTTGCCTTCTAGTGGCTGAGCAAAACAATGAACTGTTAATGAAAAATCATGAAGCTCGCCCTATTGGTGCTGCCCCATTCCCATAAGTGAATGAAGCACAACACAATCATTTCAAACAAGCACGTGGACGTGGTCGTGGCAACATCCATGGTCGTGGTTATAATGAAAATTTCAAAAATCCATCTTTTCACCAGAAGTGGAAAAATAATGGAAAGAATGAAGGCAAAGGTGCCAAAGCATCTTGTTGACCTTTATCAACAATCAATCAAAAACAAAGAGAAAAAAAGTTGAAACTCATTATGGTGATTGTGATGAATATGATGGTTATGGTCACATGGATCCTACTCATTTAGATATTGGTAATTTCTTTGAGGATCCAAATGGAAAAATTGATCACCTTATTGGAGATGGAACTGTCAAGAAATAATTTTGTTTGCTTTCATAATAATAATAAAGTCTTATGTTTATTAGTTTTTCCCAATGTTATGACAATTGTATTTTATGTCTTTATGATAATAATTTTATTTCTTTGTTGTTTAAATAATTACTTATCATGGTGATCTCTTTAAGTTCATTCTTATTATTGTTGTTTATCTATTCTTATTTTTGTTTGAGAAAGTATGTGTCAAAGATAAATCAAGGTTCTAGAATATTCATTATATAGTTTCATGTGGATACAATTTTGTTTTTTTTAATCACTGTTGATTCAAATGGATTAGAATAAATAAAACATATATATTATTGTAAATCAGAAGTTTACATATTATATTAAGTTTTTCGTTGACAAGACCGGTAGGGTTATTCCGGATCTATTATGATGCGAAAATAGCAAACAATTTATATGGACATTTATTAAAGAACCTGAAGATTCTTCAAACCAAAAATATTTGCGTGTTATTGGTTCCCAAAGAAAGTTGACAATTTGATAGAACTTATATAAGGTGATATTGTAAATCAATATATCGATCATGTAATCACTTAGATATTTTATGACTTCGTAGATGCATCAACTATATGATCACATGTATGTTTGTTGTCAACTCACAACTAGAAGTTTGTGTTATTGTTTTCTCAACTAAGTTGACCAAGGGTTTGTTTTGTTTTATGAATTATTCATAAAGCATTTGATAAGTATCAATTATCAATTGAAATTGATATTAAACAACTTGTAGCATATGCTCATAAAATGGACTTGCAGATCCGTTCTTTAGACGTCTAAAGTTAATTGTATGATTGATACTTATGAGACCATTCCTTCTAAACTTTACTTTGGGAGTCAACAATCATGTATGTTGATGTATTGATTCACATCAAGCCAACAAGTTACCATACGTAAGTCCTCCCCTGAATTTATATTTTGGTTAAGAACTTAATATTTCTCATCTCAGTAAATTTTTGGATGTGTTGTGTCTATCATAGTTGCTCCAATATAATGCACTTAGATATATCTTGATAGAATATTGGGAAAATATAATTTATATGAAATTTCATCTATTATAAATTGTATTGAGCCAATTTGTTTACAGCCCAATAGGCTGATTAGTTTTCCCAATATTAGGGGGAGAGGATAAGCGACTGCAAATATGAACCTGAAGTTCAATTGAAGCATTTGAAAGGAAATATTATTGTCTCATCTTGATCCTCAAGAAATAACTCATTTGCAAAGTTAAGCAAATAAAATAGCCGCTGCTAATGCTCCAAACGAAATAGATGTCCCTGTCGGATTATTGCAAATAAGTCCCAACCGTGCATGAAGCGTGGTAGACCAATCAGTTCCACATATAAAAATCCTCAAACAAGAAAGGAGTTAAAAGGAAAGATAACCCAAATAAGGATGTGTAAACTCTAAAAGAGTCATCTGACATAATTTATTTTAAGTTCCAGAAGAACTGACCAGGTACCTGAGATGTATGAAAAATAAAGAGATCTCGATAAATTATGTCATGAATGGAATGAGGTGGAACCAAAATGAAAGTCATCGTTGATGATGTTTTTGCATATAATATAGCGCTATATGTGATTAGTGATAATGAGGATCATGAATCAAAGTCTATAAAAGATTATAGAAAAAGAAAATATCTGCAGATGAAAAAAGACAATTCATGTGAAATCAAATTCGCTTTGTAAAGTTAAACTTTTTGGACTTGTAGTCCGCACACTTGAAGATGTGAAGTTAATTAGATATATACAATTTTTCGCGCGAAAGAGAATTACATTGATAAAATACATATGTAAAGAGTTTGATATGTTCACCGGAAGTGAGCTGATATATGTCTAACGTTTATATTTAAGAGACATATTCACCTGAAGTGAATTCAAGAATTTTTTCTTGCTTGATTAAGTTTAGCATCACATGAAAGACTCAATTTATATGAAAGATGTGTTGCAATATACTTGTATGACTCACGTGATAGTGATGAGTATACGAAACTCTCTGATAGATTAATTTTCGTGAGATATTGAAGAAATGACATTATATATCTATTTTAATGTATTTTGTTAATTATATGTATTGTGGTATTTTGTTTTTTGTCAATATTAGTAAATACAGATATCAGAACAAAGTCAAGCATACATTTTGTACCTTAAAGAAACAACATGATCAAGGAATTGGAGAATGTTCTCTCAACAACTAAATATGAAGATAATATCTCAAGCGCTACTCATTTGAAGAAGGGTATGAAGATAAATCAGATCTCTCTTCAAAGCCACCGCCAAATAAAGCTTTTGAGTAACTAGAATAAAATACTAGTTGACTTTCTTTGTCTCATATACGATTGTCTTTATGAGGGGGAGACATAAATGTGTTCTGCACTCTTTTTCCTTTAACCAAGGTTTTATCCCATTCGGTTTTTCTGGTAAGGTTTTTAACGAGGCAGATTATCACACAAAAGGATGTTGTACTCTTTTTCCTTCACCAGAACTTTTTTCCCACTGAGTTTTTCTCTAGTAAAGGTTTTAATGAGGCATATCCTCGATGGACATCCAAGGGAGAGTGTTATAATATTATAAGTGGATGTCCATATAGCAATTGGGTTATTGGGTCATACTATTATATTATTGGGCCATATTGTGCTTGTTCCCCAAGTCATTGGTGCTTGTTCCCTAAGTCATTGTATCTCTCTATAAATAGAGCTCGTATGTAACCTAATTGAAGATCACAAGAAAATAATAGAATATTTCTCTCTCTTCTATCTCTTCCTCTCCTCTTTTCTTGTTCTTATTTCCTTAGTTTTATAACAAAAATGAAGTTGTAAATGGGTTAAACTTGAAAAATACATCTTCGTGCAGTTGTCGTGCTATTGGATGTCGTGCCATATAGCACTGCTATAAAAAATATAAAATTATTTTAAGGAAAACATAAAATGTTGTTGGTTTGGATGATATATTTTACAAGAGTTTTTAGTGTAAATCGGGTATCCTCCGCTCGCAACTGCGGAGACTAATCATTCGAGCATTGGGGGACCCAAATGAGCGGCAAGCTCTCCCTAAGAGTTTTAACGCTGCTGCATTAAAAATCTCTTAATAGATGATTTTTCTAAAAAATATATTATAATAAACAAATATAAAATAATTTTTGAAATTTTTAAAACGTTGAATATATATATAAGGGTCTTGTTAACAAGTGTCCTAAGGACATTGTTTAAGGAACCTTCGTAAATTATGTTTTGAAAATACAGGTTAAACACTTGTTAAAGTTAAAATCGTATAATTTCCAATGCAGAAATTGCCATTTTTAGATGCTTAAACAATGCCTTTAAGACACCTATTAACATTTTCCTATATATAAATATATAAACAGCCCTAAAATCTATTACTTATTATATTGAATAAGGCTATTTCAGCCCTTATAACTGCTCATTGTGTCTTGAACTTTTTTTTTTTTAATAAAAAAATTGTGTCTTGAACTTTTGTTTTTTGGACAGAATATTGGGAAGGGTATGGGAATCTACATTCCTTCCCAACTTTATATGTTATTAATATTCTCAGACGACAATGACCCTATTTTCTAATATGTCCCCGCCCTACACGTTATCGGAATTGGACTTACACCAGCCTTATTTCTTTATGATTTATTAGAGGCAAATTATTCAATGGAACGCCAGCTTTGTAGAGAAGGTTTCTTCTGTGGCATGGTTTGCTTATCTTCTTATCATTTTAGTTGATCTTGTTTGGGTAAGTTTGGTTTATGCTTCCACTCTAATTTTGGTTAAAAAATCAATAAAATGGGAAGAAAAAAGAAGTTTTCAATTTACCTTTCTAGGATTGGCACATATTCTTTACACGTTTACGGACGAAAGTTAGATTTTTAAGTTCTACTAGAAACTGGACCCGTGCCCGCACGGGTTTATTGCTAAAGAAATGACATACGAATAATAAAATGCAATATATAATTGGTAACAGTTAAAAAATAACAGATGATAATCCAGAGTAGACAAAATAAAACGCTCCATAAAATGTATAAAATCTGATAAATATTATAAAAGAAAATTCGGTAATCCTATCAATAATTCGGTAAGAGAATATGAAATTTTTAGTAAATTGGCATGTTGTTTCATCGTAGATTGCGAAATACTTCATCATATACGACGTTAGAAGTCACATTGGTATCTTCACCATCTTCATCCGTGATCAATATCTTTAGTCCTTCTCTGGATGTAACTCTTGAAACAGCAACATACAACTGTCTGTGAAAAATTACAGGTGTTGGTAGATATACACCAACATGTTTAAGCGATTGTCCTTGACTTTTGTTAATTGTCATTGCAAATGATACAAACAAAGGGAATTGTCTTCGTTGAAACTTAAAGGGAATCCTGACATCTGAAGGCGATATAGATAACTTGGATACAAAAACCTGTTCACCAACATTACTTTCGGAAATGACCCTCCCCTCAATGACGTATCTTCCCATCCTAGTGATAACCAATCTGGTTCCATTGCATAATTCATATCGTGTATCTATATTTCTCAACAACATAACTGGCACACCAACCTTTAACCATAATTTGTGATTAGGAAGTCCAGAAGTAGTGATGGTGTTGAGGAATTCAGGTGTATGAACATTGTCAATATGATCATCGTTTAAGTTACGATGAATAGGTGAATCATAACTCAAATAAACCTTCTCCTCATCTGGAACCATGTCCAACATATAGTCGTTGATCTTCTCGACTATTGAATTTTTTGTTGTCAATATAGCTCTATTTTGAAAGTAACCTATGTCACTCATGCTCTCCAAGATGTTAGGATACGTGCTTTCAACAATAGTAGCAAAAGGATCTCCTGCGCTTTCTATGAGCAAATCTGACGGAATAGCAATGGTCTTGTCCACTTCATTGTCTTCCCCTATTCGTCCATCGCCTATACTTAAAACCCATTCTGAAAATTGTCTTTTTTCCTCCATGTCTACTACTGACGCACCAGACAAAAGCCTCATGTTCTTAGTCAAGGTAAGAACCTCACAATAATTCCATAGTTTTGAAGAATTGATAATAGCATGAACGATTTCTGATCTTGTGCTTTTAGGAATTACAGGTACAAAGGGATGTATTTGTTTCTCTTGTCCACCTCCTTCATAACGTCTCTGAAAGAACGATCAAGTGCTTCAAAGTAAAATTTGTGCATCATCGGAGCCTCGTCCCATATTACTAATCTTGCTTGGACTACCAACTGAGCCAACGGGGTATTAGGTTTGACATTACACGTGGAGCATTCATCGATAATAAAGGGAAGGCCAAATATCGAATCTGCGGTTCTACCTCCTCGTATTAATAATGCAGCTATACCACTTGAAGCAACTGTTAAAACTATTTCCCCTCTTGACCGTATCACTGCCGACAATTCAGGTGTATGATCAAAAAGTTACCAGTTAAGCAGTGGTATGATAGGAAAGTTGTAAGGCCACGTCGTTCCATTTGCAAACCTCTAAATATCAAAAGATATGATTCTTGTGATGTGTGTGAAATTTACCATGGGTTAAGGTTTTTTTTTAGAGAAACACAATTTAGGGTTTGGTATATATAGTCAAGTTATCATGGAAATTAGGGTATCATATAAGTCTACAAAATATTGTCAAAAAAAAAAAAGCATTTTTTTAGTATCAAAGAAGTGTATAAAAAAAAGGCAAGAGGATAGGAACGATGCATTTTTTTAGTATTAAATAATTGTACAAAATACTTTGTCAAAAAAAACTGTAGAACACAAAATAAGAAAATTAGTTAAAAAAAACTAAGATTAATAAGAAGAAAAGAAAAAAAAAATATATGTAGAAGTCTATCGATATGTTTTGCCTTTTTATTTTTTTGCTATTTATGAATGGATTTGTTTAGGCTTTTTTTTTTGCTATTAATAAAAACATATTTGATGCATTTTGAGAGGCAAAATTTTAAGATAGATTTGTTGCAAACCTAAAAAGCATTATGGAGGGAAAAAATTAGGGGTTAAGTTTTTTTTTAGAGAAACACAGTTTATGGTTTGATATATATAGCCAAGTTATCATAGAAAGTAGGGTATTATATAAGTCTACAAAATATTGTAAAAAAAAAAAGATGCAATTTTTTAATATCAAAGAAGTGTACAAAAAAAAGGCAAGAGGATAGGAACAATGCATTTTTTTTAGTATTAAATAATTGTACAAAATATTTTGTCAAAAAAAAATGTAGAACACAAAATAAGAAAATTAGTTGAAAAAAAAAACTAAGATTAATAAGAAGAAAAGAAATATATATATATATATATATATATATATATATATATATATATATATATATATATATATATATATATATATATATATATATGAGGGGGGTTATTTTGACTCCAAGAGTAAGTGTAATAACTTACTCCAAATCTTAACCTTTAATTTCAATTTTGATTAATGGTTTAGATTAATTGATATGGTAGGCTTTAATTCCATTTTATATTGTAGTGAACACTTATCACTACAAAATATCAAAGTAATAAATCTCTTTTAATTGTTTGATTTTTTTCTTTTCCCATTATTTTTTTTTGTTTCACGCTAAAATTATTTTTGAGGGTTAACAGTAAAACTTAAAATTCTTTCCTTGAAATAAATTGCATAAGAAAAAATTTGCTATTCCTTCAAAAAAATTGCATAAGAAAAATTTGCATATATTTTTTTACGCTAAAATAAATTTTTTTCTTCTCCCATTGATTTTTTTTCTTCTTCCTTTACTTTTTTTACGCTAAAAAAATTGAATATTTGTTCTACTCTCGTTACTAATTTTCATAGGATATATTTTATTTGGTTTCTTAATTATAATCCTGATCTTTTCTTATATTTTTCGTAAACACACATTTTTGTACTAATCTGTCACCAAAAAAAAAGTGAAAGTAACCCCGGTCTTTTCTTATATCCAATACATTTGCAATACTTACATAAAAAATAAATAAATTTGTGTATTTTTCTGCTGATAAACATTTTTGCCATGAAAGAGTTTTTAAGTTTTGTTGTTCTTCCCTCAAAAAAAGTTTTGTTGTGAATCCTCAAAAATACTTTTAGCGTGAAACCAAAAAAAGCAATGGAAGAAGAAAAAAATCAAACAATTAAAAGAGATTTATTGCTTTGATATTTTGTAGTGATAAGTGTTGATTACAATAGAAACTGAAATTAAAGCTTACAATATCAATTAATCTAGACCATTAATCAAAATTGGAATTAAAGGTCAAGATTTGGAGTAAGTTATTACACTTACTCTTGGAGTCAAAATAACCCCCCTATATATATATATATATATATATATATATATATATATATATATATATATATATATATATATATGAGCAAATAGTCACTTTAGTCCCTGACTCTGCACCTCGCTGTCACATAGGTCCTTGACTCAGGATTAAATACAAATAAGTCCTTGACTCTACACTTCTGTTATCACTTTAGTCCCTGCCGTTAAAAACATCTGTTAAGTGATGACGTGACACGCTGACAAGGAGTATGACGTGTCACAGGGACTAAAGTGAAAGTAAAAAATGGTCACTTTGGTCCCTGAATCGAAAATCAATATCCTCAATTTACTGTTAGATCCCTGACTGTGTACACTTACTGTCAGTTAGGTCCCTGAATCGAAAATCAATATCATCAACTTACTGTTAGGTCCCTGACTGTATATACTTACTGTCAGTTAGGTCCCTGACACTAAAAACAAAATTTCACTAAGATCCTAGAAAGTTGTTAGTTTAACATAGTACTTACTGACAACACTAATGTATCTGTGCTAAATACCAAAATATTATTATAACACTTATAAAAATGATTTCATAGTTTAATAAGTGTTATAATAATATGGAATCAAAACATTTGTTATTAAACTATGGAATCATTTTTATAAGTGTTATAATAATATTTTGGTATTTAGCACTGATACCTTAGTGTTGTCAGTAAGTAGCATGTTAAACTAACAATTTGCCAATGATCTTAGTGAAATTTCGTTTTTACTGTCAGGGACCTAACTGACAACAAGTATGCACAGTCAGGGACCTAACAGTAAATTGATGATATTGATTTTCGATTCAGGGACCTAACTGACAGTAAGTATACACAGTCAGGGATCTAATAGTAAATTGAGGATATTGATTTTCGATTCAGGGACCAAAGTGACCATTTTTTACTTTCACTTTAGTCCCTGTGACACGTCATACTCCTTGTCAGCGTGCCACATCATCACTTAACAGATTTTTTTAACGGTAGGGACTAAAGTGATAACGAAAGTGTAGAGTCAGGGACTTGTTTGTATTTAATCCTGAGTCAGGGACCTATGTGACAGCGAGGTGCAAAGTCAGGGACTAAAGTGACTATTTGCTCATATATATATATATATATATAAGTCGATATGTTTAGCCTTTTTTTTTTTATTTTAAATTTTTGCTATTTATGAATGGATTTGTTTAGGTTTTTTTTTTTTTTCTATTAATAAAAACATATTTGATGCATTTTGAGAGGCAAAATTTTAGGATAGATTTGTTGCAAACCTAAAAAGCATTATGGAGGGAAAAACTTAGGGGTTAAGGTTTTTTTTAGAGAAACACGGTTTAGGGTTTAGTATATATAGCCAAGTTATGATGGAAATCCTTATTTATTAATTTTGTTAAGTCTAACCCTAATTTTTTCCCTCCATAAAAAAAATGCATTTTTTTAGTATCAAAAAAGTGTACAAAAAAAAAAGGCAAGAGGATAGGAACAATGCAATTTTTTTAGTATTAAATAATTGTGCAAAATATTTTGTCAAAAAAGATGTAGAACACAAAATAAGAAAATTAGTTGAAAAAAAACTAAGATTAATAAGAAGAAAAGAAAAACAATATATATGTAGAACTCGATATGTTTAGCCTTTTTTTTTTTTTTTTTTTGCTATTTATGAATGGATTTGTTTTGGTTTTTTTTTTTGTTGCTATTAATAAAAACATATTTGATGCATTTTGAGAGGCAAAATTTTAGGATAGATTTGTTGCAAACCTAAAAAAAGCATTATGGAGGGAAAAAAATTAGGGGTTAAGGTTTTTTTTAGAGAAACACGGTTTAGGGTTTAGTATATATAGCCAAGTTATGATGGAAATTAGGGTATTATATAAGTCTACAAAATATTGTCAAAAAAGAAAAAGATTCATTTTTTTAGTATCAAAGAAGTGTATAAAAAAAAGGAAGAGGATAGGAACGATGCAACTTTTTAGTATTAAATAATTGTACAAAGTATTTTGTCAAAAAAAAGTGTAGAACACAAAATAAGAAAATTAGTTGAAAAAAAACTAAAATTAATAAGAAGAAAAGAAAAAAAAATGTATAAGTCTATCGATATGGTTAGTTTTTTTTTTTTTTTTTTTTTAATTTTTGCTATTTATGAATGGATTTGTTTAGGCTTTTTATTTTATTTTTGCTATTAATAAAAACATATTTGATGCATTTTGAGAGGCAAAATTTTAGGATAGATTTGTTACAAACCTAAAAAGCATTATGGAGGGAAAAAATTAGGGTTAAACTTAACAAAATTAATAAATAAGGATAAGGATGCATGGATTGTAGATAAGTTACCAGTAATCCCCTTCTTTCCTATATCATGTATCTCTCTTTCTCCAATACGTCTTTGAACATGAGTCGTGTAGGAGGAAACCTGCGAACATAAAGAAAAGATTTAGTCATGGTTTGACAATTTTCTTTAAAACTCTTTATCCGGTCTAAAGAGTCGATTAATCTGAAGAGTTCAATTTCACCATCCATTTGTAGGGTTTTATTTAAAGTCAGAACATAGCTTTGTATGAACTTAGTCCATCGAAATTGATGTCAAGGGCAATCGAAACTATGACTTTGAGATATGCAACACTCCAAGATCCTAAGCAACCGTTAGATCAACCCTAGATGGGTTGGTTTAACAACTCAAAATGACAAAGTGTAAATTTAATTCGTTAACAACATTTTTAAAAATTTGTTTTGATTTAAAATAAAAAGCTCAAAAGATAGAAGTCACTTGGTCAATGTACCATCTAGAAATTTGAAACCCCTACTGGTTTCTTGGCTATTTCATTTTTCTATTTCAAATTTCTAATTTTCCTCTATGCATATAGATTTTTCAATTTTCATGAACTCTAGGACACCTCCAATTTTGGGTACCCAGAAGTTCCACAAGTATAAAATAGATTAATCTTGATACTTGGCAAGTTTAAGCAGCAAATTTAAACATCAGTCACTAGAATTATAACACAAAAATTAAAACAAAATATAATATACCCATATGAGATCGACATATCAACCTCAGAGAAGGCCACCAAAATTAAAACACAAAATGTCACAAAATAAACTGTTTCTAGCACTTCTCATTGTACAATATTATAAAATGCAAGCAATTTATGGAACTCCCAGCTACTCGACCACCATTTGTGTTTCTGCTGTCGTATAAACTTTATTTAAATGTTATGATAATGTATATTAGGTTAAAAAACTAAAAGTAAAAAGAGCACATATATTATATTACTAAATTCAAAATATAATTCATTAGTTACAATCATCTTCATCGTCTTTAACATGTTAACACCAATTTTTTTTTTGTTGACAAAATGTTAACACCATTTTCTTCTAAATTATAAATGATATTTAGTCAAATAAATAACTATTGTTAGAATATAAAAGCTAATTTGCTATAAAAATTATAAAACTAACCACAATTGTATTATTTTAATACGATGGTACATGTTGAACACTAGATAAAATTCCATCCTTACATAAAAATTAAACAAATTTGAAATCGATACATGATAATAAAATAAGCATCTCATATAGCCACACTGCGCAAAACAACCGTTTCAATGGTAAGTCCGGGTCCAAAACCAAATAATACACCCCATTCAAGTCCTTCTCCAGTTGTCTTCAATCCGTCTTTAGTTGATTTCTTTCTCATTTCATCTAAGATAAACAAAACACATGCACTTGACATATTTCCATATTCACTAAGCACTTCTCTTGTTGCATTCATCTTTTCAGGCTTTAAGGCTAACTTTTGCTCCACTTGATCTAGAATTGCAGGTCCACCAGGATGTGCAATCCAAAAGATTGAGTTGTAATCAGAAATTCCCAATGGCTCGAAAGCCTCAACCAATGCCTTAGTGATGTTCTTTGAAACAATCCCGGGAACATCTTTAAGAAGGTGAAATGTTAGTCCAGCTTCACGAAGGTGACCATCAATGGCGCCTTCACTATCAGGAGCAATTGTTTGTGCAGTCCAAACCATCTCAAATATAGGTTTCTCAATTTCTGGTATTGGATCAGAACCAACAATGAGTGCAGCAGCTCCATCTCCAAATAGTGCTTGTCCAACAAGGCTGTCCAAGTGAGTATCGCTAGGACCACGAAATGTGACAGCGGTGACTTCAGAACAAACAACCAACACACGAGCACCTTTGTTGTTCTCAGCCAAATCTTTAGCTAAACGGAGCACCGTGCCACCTGCAAAGCACCCTTGTTGGTACATCATATACCTTTTCACATATGGACGAAGACCTAATAGTTTAGTGAGTTGATAATCGGCTCCAGGCATGTCTACACCACTTGTGGTGCAAACAATTAAGTGAGTAATCTTTGACTTTGGTTGACCCCATTCTTTTATAGCCTTCACTGCAGCCTCCTTCCCTAGTCTAGGTACTTCTACCACCACCATGTCTTGCCTTGCATCCAATGAAGGGGCCATGTATTCACAAACATTAGGATTTTCTTTCAAAATCTCTTCTGTTAGATACATGTATCTCCTCTTGATCATGGATTTATCACCTATAAGAAATGAAAAACAATTTTAGGATAATACAAAAAACAATCAAATAATAATTGGTCTGGTCTTTTTTTGTGACAATAAAATAATTCATCTTTTAATACAAATAATGTGTATCAATTTGGTAGGCAATATTGATATCATGAGTGGCTGCTAAAAATAAAGAAACTTTACCGTATTTTAAGTAATTTAAATATGGCGATGATATATCAAGAATAAATATGTTTGAAATGGAACCTAGAAAGTGTTAATTAGTCCAATTCACAAAAAGAAAAAAAAACACTAGAGAAATAAATGTAAACTGAAAGTAATTTTTTGCACTCATGTATTTAAAAATAATATTTAGAGGTAAAGAATACTTACACATGCGTTGGAATTTCTCTTTGAGTTCGGTTTTGTGTTCACTATTTGTGATTTTAAAGTAGAAATCAGGATAAGTGCTTTGTTCAACACAATTTGCTGGATTTGCAGTACCAATAGCCAAAATGGTTGCAGGACCTTCTGCCCTTTGAGCCTTACGAATTTCAGACACACTCACCATTTTGATATCTTTGGTAGCAAATAAAATGTAGGACTGAAATTTGAACACAATGAGTTTTAGTACTTGTTGTAGAATAAGAAAGGGTTGAAGTGTGTTGTGGTGCAAATATATTTGGGGTGATATGGTTTTTATATGAATAGAGTAGAGTGCATATTGGAGGGTAGCTGAACATCACGTGTTTGACTAAAACACTTACATTATGCTCTTTAGTATATTCAATATTGGTGTGTTTCCAATTTCCATGATTGATACTTTTTGAGTTAGGTGGAGATACCCCGCATGTCTTTGAAGACCCTCCTTATTCTAACCATTTTTTTTTTCAATTATTTTGAAAACTAACTTCCCTAAAAAAAAAATTGTTTTGAAAACTAACTATTGACAATAGTTAAAGTTGACATCAAATATCGACTTTAACTATCAAACAAACATACTTTGTTAGTTACTTATGCAAATGATCAAACTACAACATATATTATGATTTGCATAATATATGTTGTAGTTTGATCATGAGTAATATTCGCATAATTTTATTTGATTATGTTTTTTAACTAATATATAAAGATAAAGATAAAGATAAATGTTAGTATGTTGTTTGATTTGTCTAAATAATTTTTATAAAACACCAACTTCTTGTAATTCTTTTATGGGAAATAATTAAAAATATTAACGATTAAAGTTATGAATTGACATGTGTAAAATAGTCAACTATAAAATTATTTATGAACAAAAGTATTAAATATAGTCAATTTAAAGTAAATAATGTTTTAAAAAACTTGTTATAAAATATTATTAAGGCATACATGAAGTTATATTCTTTTTAACTAGGTTGTCACCTTGTAGAGTCTTATGCTCTATCAATTGTGTGTGTCTATATATATATATATGTGTGTGTGTGTGTGTGTGTGGGGAAAATATTCATAGTGCGGACCAAACTGTTATCCCAAATAAAAATATACAACGGGGGTGGGGGTGGGGGTGACGACGACGAAACCGTTACCCTAAAAACATAAGCAAGAAAAGGATGGAAAAAAATTATCGATCCTTAAAAAAGTCCTCATGGATGCAAGAAAATAAAGTTTCCAACCAAGAAAAACCTGGAGAGCTTTGGCCCAGGCTAACCAGCTTGTCAGCACAAACATTGCTTCTCTATAGATGTAGGAGAACAAAGGTGTCATACTCAAGCATGCATGACAAAAACATTATTGAGCGTGCAGTAAAAACCACCCATGAACGTGCCTTAATAATTGCGAAAAATACCACACAGCAAGCAGCGATGGTATCAATAACTAAACCATATGTGTTAGCTTTTAACCACGTAAGACAAGAAGCTTTTAACTAAACCCACTGGAATGTGTTGGGTAATCAAGTGTGAGTGATTATGTCCCACATCGACTAGGAATGGAGGAAACAAAGGATATATAAGAGAGGGAACCCATAAACCCATCGCCTTAAGGTTTTGGGTAAGAGTGTGGTGTTTAAGTCTCTTATGGTCCTAGATGTTTGGCCCATTGCCGCTCCCGGGGCTCCCCGGACCTTCCCATCAGAAATTCTTAGTATGCTATGTGGTTGTAGTATTGTCTGATCTTTCACATCAGAAAAAAGAAGTGTGATATTGTGAAGGTGTTGAAGAAGGGTGGTACTATGTATTTGCTATGTCTTATTCAAGTGCCATGAAGTTTGATGGAAGAATCAACTTTGCCTTGTGGAAAGTACAAGCCAAGGATGTGCGGATACAATCAGGATTACACAAGTGTGGAATGTTTGGGCATTTAAAGAGAAATTGTCCAGGTGGAGCAGTTTCTGAAAAAGACTCTGAGGCAAGTGCTAGCAATGTCTCCCTTGTTTTGGGAGATGATGATGATCTTATCTAGAAGATTAAGTGTGTCCTTATGGTATTTCCGCTATACCATGCTAGCGGATTCAGAACAACACACGGGCATTGGTTGGCATTGATGCAGGGTGTGTGGTGAAATATGTTGATTACTGAAGAACTTCCTGGAAGCCAACATGGGAGTTGCACCATAATTTTTCAGCAAGGTTTCGACATGAAGAAATTCTTGAAATGGTTTAGTTTCAAGTGAAGTATACTCTTTATGGTGGAGTATGATTGTTGGTATAGACAATGGAAGCGGGAGATGAAACTCTTACAATCAAGGTGGAGATTGTTGGGTTTGATTGTCAAGTTTCTTGAATAAAGGAGGTTAGAAAATATTAGTTATTGGTGATTATGTCCCACATCGCTTAGTTTAGTGAAGCAAGAGGAAGACCAATGCTATATATTGAACCTAGTTTCTTTGTTGTTAGATGCACCAGTCAATAACACTTTAAGCTTATATCTGACTTAGTTTAAATATTTGCTTTGTGAGAGTGTGGGTGTACTGGGGCATTGGGGTGAGTGTTAGAGAAGTCTATGTGTTGTAAAAATTTTCACATAGTAATAATTCTCTGGTTGTCGGTTTAGACAACAGTCGTGGTTTTTCTCCGGTTTTGGAGTTTCCACGTTATATTCTTGTGTTGTGATTGTTGTTTATTTTTCTTCTTCAGCCTTGTTATTTCCTAACAGAATGATCAAAAGAGGAGGTTTTAATTTGAGAATCAAATGCAAATCCAACAAAATTTGTGTGTCTTGGCTACCAAGTCAAACAATGCTATTAGGCAAAGATACACTAAGAGAGATATTAATCTTGGTAATAGAAGGATGCACGAATATCTTAGAATTATTAAATTTAATACAATTTTTGGCTATCCAGATTCTAGATGGTGTGGAGCGGATAAATAACTGCAGGAAGTAAAAGATCCGCAAGCTGATTACTATCGACGGTCAAAAAACACTATATCAAAACCCCAGGGAAAGAGAAATCTATTTGCACCTGAAAAGTTTCATTCATTACCATAAAGAGTGAGCGAAAGGGAAAGAGAAGAACAAGTGGTTTGTACTTTGTAGTCTCATAAGCACAAAGACAAATAACACAAACAAAGACAATGATACACTCTTGATTCTTGAGATGATCATCAGTTGATACCCTATAATGGATCCAAATAACAAAAGAATTAGATGGGGGAATAAAATTTCAATTATTTTGTAAATTAACTGGCAAAATATGGGGGCGAATCCGTTGACATCTTTCGTTGATTGTTAAAGTTGACATCAAATGTCGACCTTAACTATAAAAAAAAAAAAAAAAACATATTTTGATAGAGCTACTCAAACAGTTGCTTTTCCTATAGCATGTGTCAGTTGTCATCACGAAATAATGGAATTTCACATGAATTTTCGCTGGAGTACTCCGGCATGTAATCACCGTCACTTGGTGAAGCAATAGTCACTTTGATTAAAAAAAATGCTTAAACATGTTATGGTTCTATACATTAAAAATGTCATCGTTATGTATAAATCACATCTTCTTTTATTTCTTTACCATCGTTTTCTTTTACTTATAAATTGTGTTCATTTGAAAATATTTCACTCAACTTTTTTTCTTATAATTTTACATTTCTTGGACATTATAATGATTATTTTCAAATTAGGTTTGATTCAACTTTTAAAATTTGTCTTTTACCATCGTAGAAATTTATTGCTGCTATTCATATGTTGGCATATGGGTCTCCTGGTGATATTGTAGACGAATATGTCCGAATTGGAGAAAACACGTTATTTGAGTGCTTATCCAGATTTGTAAAAGGCGTGAACAAGGTGTTTGAGGCTGAGTACCTAAGAAGGCCAAACAACAATGATGTTGATCACTTATTACAAATAGGTGAGTTGCACGAATTTCCAGGTATGTTAGGTTTCATTGATTGTATGCATTGGGAATGGAAAAATTGTCTGATTGCTTGGAAAGGCTAGTTTTGTCGAGGTGATCGTGGTAAAGCCACAATCATGCTTGAAGTAGTGGCATCACAAGACTTGTGGATTGGCATGCATCTTTTTTGGCAATGCAGGTTCAAACAATGACATTAGCGTGTTAAACCAATCCAACATGTTTAACGATATTTTGGAAGGACATGCACCCACAATATAATATATAGTCGATAAAACTCTGTCATACCCCAATTTTTGACCTAAAACATCACTGACACGCGTCATTTAGCCCTGAATAATCTCTGACTTTTCAAATGAAATTTCGACAGAGAGGTATTTTAAAATACCTCAATTTTGTTCCAATTCGGGCCCTCTACTCTCTTTAATTTTATTTTTATTTTTAATTCTAATTTCCATCTTTTATTTAAGTTTTTAATTAATCTTAATTTTTGTTTTGTTAAAATCTTTATTTCCTTTTTAGCTTTAGTCTTTATCCTATTTTCTTTTATTATTTTTTATTATTATTATTCTTGTCCAACGATAAGTTCAAAAACAGTCCAAATCCGTAAACATGCATATTTATCTTTTTGTATATAGTTATTTTTATTTATATTATTAGATAAGTTCAAAATTGTCCCAATCCAAAATTCTGTAACAAAACACCCGTTTTCCTCCTCCCTAAGCCACAAATTTTTTGCTTCTCTGTAACAAACCTTAACCCTAATCCGAGTGCTATAAAAAAGAACCCAACAACACAATTGAAGGGGCCGAAAATTCAATACCAAAAGCTGCCAAGAAACACAATTTCACCGCACACAAACAAATTCAACTCGAGCCCTGCAACAGTTACACACACAAATCCATCACAAAATAACCAGCATCACGACTCCATCATTCATCAACCATCAACACAATCTTACGGCCTAAATTCACATAAACCAATTCTTAGAGGCCCACTTTCGTTCATAACCTGCATCAACATCACAAGTACCAATTTTCGCACAAACAGCCAGCCAAACACCAATTTTCGCACAAACAGTAAACCAAACATAAGGTTTTTTCCTCACAGACATTAAACCAAACGGAAGGTTTTTCTCATACAGCAAACCAAACAGAAGGATTTTTTTCCTCACAGACAGCAAACCAAACGGAAGGTTTTTCTCAGACAGCAAACCAAACAAAATGTAATTTTCCCCTTTCCATTTCGGTCTCTAGATCTAGTCCCTTTGTTTTTGTTTTTTTTCCTTCTCTTCTTTTTTTGCATGCATTTTTATTTTCTTTATTTTAATTCCGTATTTTTATTTTAATTATCATAATTATCACATGCATATTTAATTTTTGGTTTTTATATCATACTGGTTTTAGAATGTAAATTAGGTCTTTATGTAATTCATTTATTTTTCCGTCATTTATTTTTTTTCCCGCAGACCCTAGAATGTATTAATAGGTTTTCTGTAATAACTTAGGTGCATGTGTGCGTGCGTGTGTGTATGCCTTTCTCTTTATGTTTCTAGATTAGGTTAATGGTTTTTGTGGTGATCCAACGTCACCATAAAATACCTACGCTTTTATCTTTGCTCGGTCCGTTAGCGTCAATTTCAGTTTAACCATTCAAAAAAAAAAAAAAAAACATTCAAATAACAAAAAACACAAAAAACATTTTTTTTTTCTCAATAAACCTTGGCTTAACCAAGTGATCCTTTTTCCATTTTATTTTTTTAATCAAATATTAAATCAATCTAAATCTATTTTGAGTCATTTTCTTTTAACATAAAAAACACAAACAAATACTCATTTGCCACTTGACTTTTTCTTTTAAAACCTTTTTTCAAAAACTAATAAAAAACACAAAACCAATCAAACAGAAATTTTTACCCCAAACTACGAGGTTCTGATCCCTCACGGGTACGTAGGCAAAGGACCTAGTCCTTCCGAATCAATAAAATGTAGATAACTAGGTCTTTTTTTTCTTTTTTAAATCACTATTCTCAAAATCCTTCTTTTAAATAAAATTAAGCAAGTTATAGCACAAAAAGTAAAATAAAGTCGAAAGGTTCTCGTAGAGTACTACGAATATTTAGGGTGCTAATACCTTCCTTAAATATAACCAACCCCCGTACCCATCAAACTCAAATCTTTTTTTTTCAAAAGTCGTGAAATAATTTAGTGAGTCAAAAGCTAATCAAATAGCCTTGATCTCTGAAAAATGACGCGACAAACTCCATATAATGTGTGTGTGCCTGTGTGTGGGTGTGGTGTGGGGGGGGGGGGGGGGGGGGGTACTATCTAGCAGGTGGTATGTATCTCGAGTGAGCTACATTTGTCAAGATCAGAAAAAAGAAAACTATTTGCTCAACATCAAGAATCGGCATGAAAAGATGTTGAACAAACGTTTGGTATGCTCCAATCTCGATTTGCCATTATTCATGGCTAACCACGTGCTTAACATATGGAAACTTTATAATTTATACATGTGATGATGGAGCATCATATGGTATTTTAGACTATGTTTTTAATTATTTTATTTACATTTGAAGGCAAATAAGCTGTAATTTAGAGAAGTTGTCAATGGTTTGAGGAACTATGTGTATTGTTTTTATCCGAGTCGTTGTAATTCACTTTTATTCTAAATCATGTAAATCCATAGGTGTTTTGAGTCTTTTTAATGAGAAATCATGTAAATCAGTAAGACAAGACATGAAGTGAAGGATCAAGGATATGAAGATTGAAAATCAACGATTCTTAGAAGATTTTTAAAGACAATACAAGATAAAGAAAATTTATTTCAAGCTCTAAAACATTGCAAGACGGAAGAATGATAAACAATGGACGGACGAAAACTACAAAACTCACACAGGAGACACTGTCTCATATGCCCCTGCACCTGAAACATCATTCCTTTATGTCCCATGTGCCCCTGCGCTTCACTTCATGTGTCCCACACATGGGTGACAACCAAGATGTGCCCTTTGTTATCTTTATTTAAACTATTTTATTATCTTTAAATTATCACGGGTCTTAACACTACTTTCTTATTTAAACTATTTTATTATCTATATTTAGATTATCAATTATAAAATTATTTAAATTCTATTAAAATATGAACAATCAACAATAATAGGAGAGATAATTCACAATAATTGGAACAGGAATACTAATAGACACTATGAAAAACCTTATTATCACCTTATACAAAAATATTGTTATGACATATTTTTTCTTTCAATTTTACTCTTCACTGAATTATCTTTTACTATTTAATCATTCATTAACAATAAAAGCGGAAAGGCAAACACGTTAGTACCCAACCCGATCTTATCCATCAATCGAAGATTAGAAGATTGAACAAAGTACAATGAGCACTTATTGTAATTCAAATTATTTTCCATTTTCTTTCTCTTATTGGTTCTACATGTTTTTTTTTTTTTTTGAATTTATTCACTTTTTTTTTATCACGTTCAACATCTTTAATGTGTTAACACGATTTTATTTTTAGTTATAAATGATGTTTTGTAAACTATATAACTATTGATAGAATATAAAGGTAATCACAGTTGTATTATTTTAATATGATGGTACATGTTGAGCACTAGATAAAATTTTATCCTTACATAAAAATTAAACAAATTGAAAATTGATACATGAAAATAAAGTAATTAAGCATCTCATATGGCTACACTACGCAAAACAACTGTTTCAATGGTAAGTCCTGGTCCAAAACCAAATAACACACCCCATTCAAGTCCTTCTCCTGTTGTCCTCAATCCATCTTTAGTTGATTTCTTTCTCATTTCATCTAAGATAAACAAAACACATGCACTTGACATATTTCCATATTCACTTAGCACTTCTCTAGTTGCATTCATCTTTTCAGGCTTTAAGGATAACTTTTGCTCCACTTGATCTAGAATTGCAGGTCCACCAGGATGTGCAATCCAAAAGATTGAGTTGTAATCAGAAATTCCCAATGGCTCGAAAGCCTCAACCAATGCCTTAGTGATGTTCTTTGAAACAATCCCGGGAACATCTTTAAGAAGGTGAAATGTTAGTCCAGCTTCACGAAGGTGACCATCAATGGCGCCTTCACTATCAGGAGCAATTGTTTGTGCAGTCCAAACCATCTCAAATATAGGTTTCTCAATTTCTGGTACTGGGTCAGAGCCAACAATAAGAGCAGCAGCTCCATCTCCAAATAGTGCTTGTCCAACAAGGCTGTCCAAGTGAGTATCACTAGGGCCACGAAATGTGACAGCAGTGACTTCAGAACAAACAACCAACACACGAGCACCTTTGTTGTTCTCAGCCAAATCTTTGGCCAAACGAAGCACCGTGCCACCTGCAAAACACCCTTGTTGGTACATCATATACCTTTTCACATATGGACGAAGACCCAAGAGTTTGGTGAGTTGATAATCGGCTCCAGGCATGTCTACACCACTTGTGGTGCAAACGATTAAGTGAGTAATCTTTGACTTTGGTTGACCCCATTCTTTTATAGCCTTCACGGCAGCCTCCTTCCCTAGTCTAGGTACTTCTACCACAACCATGTCTTGCCTTGCATCCAATGAAGGGGCCATGTATTCACAAACATTAGGATTTTCTTTCAAAATCTCTTCTGTTAGATACATGTATCTCCTCTTGATCATGGATTTATCACCTGAAGTAGTTATAAAGAAATGATATCAGTAAATAATTTTAGGATAATACCAAAACCAATCAAATAAATATTGATCTCATGATGCAAATAATGTGTCTCAGTTTGTTTGGCAATATTAATATCATGAGTGAGTACTAAAAGTAATGACATTTGTACCGTATTTTAAATATGGGGATCATATATTAACTGTTAATTAGTCCAATTCACAAAAAAAAAAAAAAAAAAAAAACACTAGAGAAATAAATGTGAACTCAAGCTTCTGAAAATATTTTTTTTACACAAGTATTTAAATATAATAGAGGTAAAAAAAATACTTACACATGCGTTGAAATTTCTCTTTGAGTTCAGTTTTGTGTTCACTATTTGTGATTTTAAAGTAGAAATCAGGATATGTGCTTTGTTCAACACAATTTGCAGGATTTGCAGTGCCAATGGCCAAGATAGTTGCAGGACCTTCTGCCCTTTGAGCTTTACGAATTTCTGACACACTCACCATCTAGATATCTTTGGTATCAAATAAAATGTGGTACTGAAATTTGAAACAATGAGTTTTAGTAATTGTTGTAGAAAAGAAAAGGGTTGAAGTGTGTTGTGGTGCAGAAATGTTTGGGATGAGATGGTTTTTATATAAAGAGAGTAGAGTGGATATTGGAGGGTAGCTGAACATCACGTGTTTGACTAAAACTCTAAACATCATTCAAATTTTATTTTATATTGAATAAACGTGGGGTACCAATAACCATGGCTGGCTGGATGACTGCTTTGTCCATGACTTGACCCTGTTGGAGTTTGGTGGGAAATACCCCGCATGTCTTTGATGACCCTCTTTCATAAACCAATTGTCAAGTATCTCATTAGCTTAATTCCACTTTTTTAGTTTTTTTTTTCCTTATATAAGAACCCAAATTAGCCCACCGACATTAGAATCATAGATAATTGAATATTAGATATTGAGAGGAGTATACTCCAAGATCCTATGTCGCCATCAGACCAATCCAAGTGTTTTGCACTTTTTAGACTTTAAAAAACGTGATTGTGCGATTTGACTCCTTATTTTTATTTTGGCCGATTATGTTTTGTCATATTGTGGTTTACTAGTTCTCCTTTTAATTTCAACTGTATTAGTTTCAAAATTATACACTTTGTATGTCTTTGAGCATTCAAAATATCCTAATAAGATACCCTTTTGAGCTTTGACATCAAATTTCTTTAGATTGACTTTATTGTTCAAGATGTAACATGTACATCCAAACTTATTAAAATAAGATATGCTTGGTCTTATTCCTTTGAAGAGTTCATATGGTGTTTTGTTTAGTATAAGTTTAATATTGTTGGAAGATGAATCAAAAATGAAGCATTCTGGAAAAGCCAAAATCGGCGCTCGAACTGTGCACATCAAGGCCCGACTTTTGCCTGGCTTTGAAGCACTTTGCTTCGTAAAAATCGGCGCCCGAAGAAGCAAGCTCGGCGCCCGATTTGTCGCAGGGGCAGAAAAATAAAAGCGGTGTTTTCATGGGCCGGTTCTGTTCCAATTTTTTAGGGATGTTTTCCACTATAAATATAAACCTTGTATCAGATGATTATGTGTGTAGAAAACAGGGTTTAGAAGCTAACATACAAACTAGGGTTTATATAGAATTTCTCTTTGCAACAAACACTAGAGTTGGGATTGTTTTGATTCACCTTGAACAAAGCACTATTAGGATTGAGTATCTTGGTCACGGGAAGAGGCTGGGACTTGGGTAGAATTAGGTTTGAAGACTGATTCTTGTAACTCAATATCTCTTTGTAAAGAAACTCGAATCATTATAGTGGAACGGATAGCTGCTCTCTCCCCCAGACTAGGTCGTCATCATTAGACCGAACTGGGTAAACAAATTCTTGTGTTCTTCTCCTTCTTCTTTCATCTCTTGCTGTTTACTTATTGTTTGAATTATTTTGTCAACCGCTTGATATTGATTGCTTGATATTAATTTGCTCCACGCATCAAAAGTATTATTGGTGTGTTTTTATCAACGAATTCAAAACAATTGGCGCCCACCGTGGGGCAAAGGTCAAATCAATAACCAGGTATCATGGGTTCGAAGTGGGATATTGAAAAGTTTACCGGTAATAAGGACTTCGGGTTGTGGAATGTAAAGATGAGGGCAATTCTAATTCAACAAAAGTGTGTTGAAGCATTGAAGGGAGAAACACATATGCCTGCACATCTAACACCTGTTGAGAAGACTGAGATGAATGATAAAGCGGTCAGTGCCATCATTCTGTGTCTTGGGGATAATGCGTTGAGAGAGGTAGCAAGGGAGACTACTGTTGTGTGTATGTGTAATAAACTTGATTCATTGTACATGACCAAGTCCTTGGCACATAAACAATGTCTGAAACAACAACTCTACTTTTACCGAATGGTGGAATCAAAACCTATAATGGAGCAACTGACGGAGTTCAATAAGATTATTGATGATTTGGCGAACATAGATGTAAATCTGGAAGATGAGGATAAAGCCTTACACCTACTGTGTGCTTTACCTAGGTCCTTTGAGAATTTCAAGGATACAATGCTTTATGGCAAAGAAGGCACTATCACTTTGGAGGAAGTCCAAGCGGCTTTGAGAACCAAAAAGTTAACCAAGTTCAAAGAGTTGAAGGTTGATGATAGTGGAGAAGGCTTGAATGTCTCAAGGGGGAGAAGTGAAAACAGAGGAAATGGGAGAGGCAAGAATTCCAGGTCAAAGTCTAGGTCGAAGGGTGGCGGTAATAAAACACAGTACAAATGTTTTATTTGTCACAATCCAGGTCACTTCAAGAAGGATTGTCCGAAGAGAAAGGGCAATGGAAGTGGTAATTCATCCGTTCAGATTGCAAGTGAAGAGGAAGGCTATGAGAGTGCTGAAGCACTAACTTTGACAAGTTGGGAACCTGAAAAGGGCTGGGTCTTGGACTCTGGGTGCTCTTATCACATCTGTCCGAGAAAGGAGTACTTTGAAACTTTGGAGCTGAAAGAAGGTGGAGTTGTTTGCCTTGGTAATAATAAGGCTTGAAAAGTTCAAGGTATGGGTAATATCCGTCTCAAAATGTTTGATGACCGTGATTTCCTTTTGAAGGATGTGAGGTATATTCCTGAACTTAAGAGAAATTTAATATCTATAAGCATGTTTGATGGTCTAGGTTATTGTTATCGCGATTTTCGGGTGTCAAATCATTGATTAGATTTGAACCTTTCAATCATTGATATCTCTATTTTTTTTTTGGGAAAGGTAAAATCGAGAGAAAACCTTAGAAATTCTGAGCTCGGGGCTGATTTCACTACGGGAAGGTGTTAGGCACCCACAATGACTATAGTATCCTATAGGAACCGTTTTACTAGTCTTATGCATACGCTTTGCTTTTATTGCTATTTGTAAAAACAAGGATTGGTTTTAAGAATGAGAGAAAGAAGATTTGAGTATTGTTTTTATTGGACTTGGAGAGATTTTGAGTCTCTTGCCTACATACCCTTTTAAGGGATCAAAATTCCATGTAGTTCTCTTCCAAAATATTTTTTGTGGGTTGGTTCAATTTTAGTTTTGAAAATAGTTTTGAAGAAAAAGATGAGAGGCCTCAAGAGCATGAGATTTGGAAACAAGTGAGGTTAGACCAATTTATTTACAAAAATGGTTAAAGTTGAAGATTTAAGGTTCATTTTGATTTTGCTTAAGAAAATAAAGGAAAAAATGGGTGAAGTTTTGACTTCACTTTATTGCAAAAATTTTTGAGTGATGTGTTAGTTTTTTGAGAAAGAAAGAATGAATTTTTTCCTAAGTATCACGCTTCCTAAACATACATCTAGCGATAAACATACAACGTGTGTGCGTGTCGGTGCTTGTGTCGGTGTACATCATCATAGTCCATAGTCCTTTACATTGGGTCCTATTTTACATTCTATAGTCTTGCAAGAATTTAAAGGAAAGTAAACTAACCTAAAATATTACATGAATTAGTAGGAATTTGCATGATGGCTAAAAGAAAGAAAAAGATGAAAATGATGCGATGCTTTCAATATGAGTGAGATATGAAACAAAATGGTTAGTAGTGTATATGCATGTATTCAGGGGGAGTAATGGAATACTCGTGTAAGTAGTCACTCATAGGCTCTCACATTCAGGGGGAGTGATACTTCTGTGTGTGCTTGTGTTAGTGCAAGCTGGTTGACAGAATGTTAAGTCAGATGTCTAGACATCCAGGTCTGTCACCTGTAAGCATGGGAATTTATTTTTCTCAGGCTTTCTATAGTTTGTTTGTGACTGTACTCTGTTGACATCTATGTCTGTCACTTGTAAGTATGGGAATTTATTTTTCCCTAACTTCTTTGGTTGGTTGGTGACAGTACTCTGTAGGCTAGAAACTTATTGTTCCTTGCCTCTATGTGTGGCAGGTACTCCTGTCTGATGTGCGAATGGATGTTGAAACATCCTAATGTTTGTAGGAATTCAGTTTTTCCCTTCTGTAGCACAAGAATTTATTTTTCTTCTGCTCTCATGTGGTGATGGATGTTGTGACATCCAATGCGTAGGGAACTTATGTTTCCTGTCTATAGCTTAGGAATTTATTTTTCCTCTGCTCTTGTGAGACACTGCCTTAATCTGATCCGCTGCTGCATGTCTCTGATCAAGTGTAATACCTCTAACAGCTGAAGTTGTGATTGAAGATCCTGCGAGGTATTCTTGTATGCACACTACTGTTTTTCTTAAGTGATACTGTCGGCTAGTTCTTCTTCTTGAATATATGTTCGTGATAACTTGAGGAAGTGTATCTAAGGTATCTCTTTGGATTCTGTGTGCTAGCTGTTTCTTCTAATGTGTGGTTTCATGCTCATGAAGAAATGCTATTATGTATCTCTCTGTTCTATAAGTGTTGGTCTTAATTTGTTTTAGCCAAAAATTTGTCAAAGGGGGAGATTGTTGGGTATTTGTGTTGGCTGCATTATTGCTAAAACAAATATCCTTGTTCTGTAAGTTGGAACCAAAGTTCCAACATGTGTTTAGGCTTCTCTGTAAGATGTTGGTCACAATGTTCCAACATCCTGACACGGTTCAGTGTTCCTGGGTTCATGCCTACTTGTATGTGCGCGCTTTATTGTTTAAGGAAACAATATTTCCTTACCTTGTGGACCAAGTAACGCGCATATATTTACAAGATCAGCTCTAGAATATTCCTGAAGTAGATATTATATTTTTAGGAAATATTTGTTATTGATTTGGTTGATCATAAAGATGTTCCGACATTTTAGGATTTTCTAGATTTGTTATTGATTTTGTTTTGCAGATTAGCTGAACCGATCTGCTTTGTTCTGAAGCCCAACTAAGTATTTAGCCCAAGCTACTTCAGTATAAATACAAGTCTCCAATACCTAATTGCTCATTCAAGCCGTCATACTAAAAAGTTTAGATTTTTAGGGTTTGAGTCTTTTTGTGTTCTACTCTTGTATCTGTCGATGCAAGTTTAGTTCTGATTATTTGTGAGCCTTTCTTATATCGTTTGTGATACATGTTAAGGACCTAGATCGAGTTGTATACTCATATTTGTACTACACTGAAGTTGTGAAGCAAGGTGCTAGGTGTTTGTGTTTGAAGGTAACTTCATTCTGAGTTTGTTAAGGTCTGACAAGGTTGCAGGGGCTGTAACTGACCATTAGGATAGTGAGATGGGATCTCAGATCTAGGAGTTCCTAGGTTGAAGTCTATATGGGTTGGTCCTAGGTCTTTAGTGTAAACGAGGAGTTTGCTGAGAGCTATAGGATAAGGACTACACTAGTGGATTTCCTTCCTGGCTTGGTAGCCTCCAGAGTAGGTGTGTTTGTCACCGAACTGGGTCAACAAACTCACTGTGTTCTTTACTATCTTGTCGTTTATTTTTCTTGTTTTTATTTCTGTTTATCGTTCGATGTTGAAACATTAACTAGAACATCGCATACGTTCAAAACATCGAACATAACATATTAAAACAAGTACGCTAGAATTTCACTATGTTAAAACATACACTCCCTGCTTTGAAAAGAAAAATTAATTCTTCCCTCCCATATACGATGCTTGAATTACAACCCTCTCCCTTAATAATTAAATATGCATTACATTGTCCCGGACTTAACTCAGTTGGTTGGGACAATGCATAATATATGCAAGGTTCGGGATTCAAACCCCGGCCACCACAAAAAAATATGCACTACACTTTAATCTATTTTAACTTAAATAAAATATTTATGATATATACTAATTTTGAACCACCATTTAAGAAAAATAAATTTGTTTCTTTATAATTTAAATGTCAATGATAAATAAATTTAAATATTTTGCTATTAATTTTATATTTTAGAGTATAAAATTAACTTTTAAATAATCATACTATAATGTCTTTAGTAATGTTTCATATATTTTAATTTAATTTTGAGTTGTTTCATATTTTATATTAGGGTTTAAAACTACATGTTAATGAAATTATGAATAAAAATAGCAAAAAATATGTATTCAAATTTTAATTAAATTAAAATAGACCTGCATTATTTTATTTTTCCAAAGTGTGTTATGTTAGCTTATTACTTTTTTGCTAGATTATTAGAAATAAAAAAAAATATTGAGGGATTAAAGATTAGATTTTAACATAAGAGGGGAGAGAAATGTAATTTAAGCTGCTCTTAGGGGAGATGAGTGAAATATATTCTAATATATCTATACTATATATAAAGGAAACTACCCCTTTCAGCACACTTTTGGGTTGAACTTTTCTTTCCTAAAATACCCTTAATTTTAAATACAAGTAACACATGTAACAAATAGATAAGAATAAATTTAACTTAATGTAAGGAGAAAAATTACACACATTTCCTTAAAAAATAACACATGGATTACTAATCCATGTCACTAATCTTCCCCGTTAACCCTCTTTTACCTCCGTTAACCACTGATCAAAATCACAAAAATTTAGCACAAAACAAAAACTCACGTTACTTTTTTATCAGCCGCTTTTATATATGTTGTACATCTGTGTTGTTCCTCTCAATACAACCAACAAAGAACAGTATTTTCATATCCCTTTCACAAAAAACAATATTTCCATATTATTTTATTATTTTATTAATATAAGTTACTCTTCCTTAACATTTGATCAATTGTAACAAACGTGAGCAAAAAATAAGGTTAAAAATTGGACTTTAAATCATTTAAAAAAAAATTAGTAACAAACGTGAGTAAAAAATAATGTTAAAGGTTGGACTTTAAATCCTCAAAAAAAAAATTAGTAAGAAACGTGAGCAAAAAATAAGGTTAAAGACTGGACTTTAAATTCTTTAAAAAAAGATTAGTAACAAACGTGAGCAAAAAATAATGTTAAAGATTGGACTTTAAATCCTTCAGAAAAAATATTAGTAACAAATGTGAGAAAAAATATTTTTAAAGATTGGACTTTAAATCCTCTAAAAAAAATTAGTAACAAACGTGAGCAAAAAATATTACTAATAAGTAGGGTTCTCACAGTTCATAGTTCGTTCCCACATTGTTAAGTTTTTTCTGAACCTCTCTCAGCCCTCTGCATCAGAATTCATAATTAACCTGTAAGTTTTTTTTATTTTCTTTCATGTTACAACTAATCAAAGTTGATTAATTTTATGGATATTTGACTTTGCTGGTTTATAAGTGATTGTGATTTAAATTGTTTACGAATAATTTTAAGGATTATTTGATTTTCAACCATGGTCAATTATATGTAGCTTTATCAAGATGAGTTTCTCAAAATTCAACAAAAGTTCTCAATAAAAAAGGGAAAATAGAAGGAGAAGATAGAGACTTTACGAAAAATTTATTTTTTAAAGATATTATTTTATCGCAGTCATAGCAAACTTTGTTTTACATAACATGTCATTTATACATTTATGTTATGATATTACTAATTACTATTAGAATAAACAATAAGTGATCTTTTTTTTTTTTACTTAATCAAGAGAGAGGAAGACATCAAGGAACCACTGAGCATCCCGACTCTAGGTCGGCACCCAGGGGACCAAACGAAAAAAAGGGAAAAATATGTACAAGATGGGGGACCAAACGAAAGCCCTCAAAGAAAACAAACATTACGAAAAACGAAAATTAGGTAACCCAGCCTGCTCCCTGAAAAAAATCCCCCTGAACAAAATCGAGCATAGTGTCCCACCACAATAAATCTATAACCACGTGACCATGACACGATCATTATTTTATCTTTATTTTATAATATGCCGGCAAACTAAAATATGTTGAGTTTATAAATAATTTTGTTATATGTCTTGATAATATTTTGTTTATAAATCAAAATATCAATAATTTCCATTGATATTTTAAAATTTAAATTTTTTAATCAAAGTTATACAAACAAACATAATAAAATAATCACATGCGTTAGCGCAGTAGAAAGAGCGGATAGACGGGCACGATAGTGTCCGTCTTTCCGCTAATTTTGAATAAGAGGGGAGAAGAGTGTATATTTTAACATAAAAGGGAAGGAAAATGTAATTCTAGCATCTTTAAGGGGAGGGGAGTGTAATTTACTCTTGCTATTATTCTATTCAGAATATTCTGGGACTAATTAAACACAACCAAATTAATCAAGATTTCTCTGATCCTAAATATAATCATTAATATTGTTTTATTATTTCATTCAATATTAACTATACAGCTGCATCCATTCTTCAACAAAAAAATTATACTACTGCATCCAAAACATTCTGGTCCACGATAAAATAACCATTTAATATCTAAAGACAAACTCACGCTCAAAATCAATCATATAATATTGCTTGATCATTCTGCTTTTATATTAATCACTATCAAGAATATTTTGGCCATTGTTAAAATAGTTTTTACATTTCATCTTAATATCATTTTTCTCATTCTACTTATATATTAATTATATAATCATTCTCCAGAACATTCTGGTCCTTATTAAACAGCTCAAACAATTAAATTGTATTTCATCCAGAACATTCGGGTCCTTGTTAAAACTATTTAAACACTTAAAGTTTATTTAATCCAAAACATTCTGGTCCTAGATAAAACAATTGTTTCATATTTAACAATGCTATAATCTTATTATACTGACATTCACCAAGAAATTTCTTGAGTATATAAACTTGTTAAGTTTCAGGAATGATTTTTAAAAGGGTCACAATTCAGACCCCATTTTCTTGCGACGTTTATTGCTACTTCAGTTGTAACCCCGTACAATCTCCCTATTAAGGTGTGCATGACAAAATCCTACATGTTTTTGACTTGTCTTGTACCAAGCCTAGATAACCCTAAATCAGTCATAGATGTGTTTCTACAACCTTTAATTTATGTTTTGAAAAGGTTGTGGATTGGAGAATGGACATACGATATTTCAAGAAAACAAAATTTTCGAATGAGAGCAGCTTTGATGTGGACCATTAATGACTTTCCCACGTATGTCATGTTGTCTGGTGGGAGTACTCATGGTAGATTTGCATGTCCACATTGTTTGGAACATACAAAGGCATTTACTTTGAAAAATGGGAGGAAGAGTTCATGGTTTGACTCTAATCATAGGTTCTTGCCTTGTAGTCACCCGTTTAGAAGAAGTAGGAACGACTTCTCGAAGGGAGGGATAGTAGTTGATGATCTGCCCCTAAGATTACATCAGAAGAAGAGTGGACAAGAGTTTGTGATTATCTGAAAGTCATTGATTTTAGCCAAACTATCCCCATACCAGGATACGGAGTTGACCACAACTGTACTAAAAAGAGTATATTTTGGGACCTCCCCTATTGGAAAGATAACTTGCTCAGACATAATCTTGATGTAATGCACATTGAGAAAAAAGTTGACAGTATATTTAATACAGTGATGGATGTCAAAGGCAAAACAAAAGACAATGAGAAGGCAAGAAAAAACTTAAAATTGTATTGTAAAAGAAGGGACTTGCAGTTGAAACCCCAACCGAAATGTATGGTAAAAGAATTGTATATTTAATCTCTTTCAGGTTACATTAATACTTACTATAAGTTGCATTTTAAATTATATGCACATTTGTTATAATCTATTAATTTTCTAAAATATGTTAACAAATATATGCATGGAAAATGTGAGGCACTATGAAAGATTAGACACAATTTTCACATTAGATCTGCTACCCGTCTCTCCGATATGATTAGAAATGCTCGAGTTTGTTTTGAGAGGAAGAGAACAAGGCCACATTGGATTGGGAAGGAGTTGATGACATAGTTGGTTGATTACTGGGCCAATGTGGAGTTTATGGTGAAGTCTTAGATGCTGAAAAAAGAATCGGGAATCTAAGAAGGGAGGCTGCATTCATATTGTAGGTTGCATAAGTAATGCAGAGCATGCTCGCAGATTGGTGAAAATAATAATTCTTTTAATTTATTTTAGAATGTATGTTTTTAAATTGTGTGGATATGACTATATAATTTAATGATGAATTAATTAATTAATTAATAATTTTGTGTTTCGTGTCAATTAGGCCAATAAGCTTGGTAGAGAGCCATTTATTAATGAGATCCATAAGCAAACAAACACGTACATTTCTGGCCAGTATGCCAACGATCGTTCCAGGAGATGTTAGATAACTGTTACAAAAGTATATTTTAATTATTTTCAATTGTTTTATAATTTTTGGTTGGTAATTTTTATTTATTTTTAACTATTTTGTTATTATTTATTGTAGGATGAGTAAGATTGGCAGCTCTCAAAAGCGCTTTTTCGTGGAAATGCAGGCAATGATCCAGAAAATGACTCAGGAGCAGCTTGCGCTTCAAATGGCGAGCCAGAAGTAGCTTGTGCAACAATTGCTTCAAAAACAATAAAATTATGAGGAGTAGTTGACACAATTCAGGCAGCATGATAATTCCCCCAATGTAAGAGCGTCCATTCTCAATGATAATGCTGCCCTTATGAGGTGTACGGTGAAGAGGAGGAAGATGTTGAGACCGAGGAGGAGGATTGATGATGAAGATCGTTATTGTGTGTTTTGATTATTGTCTTTATTTTCATGGTTTGTAATACTTGGGAAGTTTCTATGCTTCCCGACACAATTTCTATTTGCTTGATTTATGATGCATGGTTTGTAATATTACTTAAGTAGAATTTTAATTTCATGCCTATTATCCCGAATACTTTGTTTCTTGAAAGAGATAATTTTGCTTTTGACATAGAGATTGAGTATGAGCATCCTCCATACTTTTGTTTCACTTGTAATTCTATTGGTCATTCAATGGATCATTGTTGCCAACAAAATTGCTCGTGAAAAGGTGTCCACTAAAGATAATCTTGTTAAGAATGTTCCTAAAAGGCATGTGCAAGGCTGTAGTAATATTGTGGTTGATGAAGATCCTATTATTCGTGATATAATGAGGTTTAAGGAAGTAACAACTTATGCGGGTGATGTTATAAACCTTGAGGAAGAACTATATTCTAGCACTTCTGTTGGGGCAATTCAGGTTCAATCAACACATGTTGAAGCTATGACTGAAATACAAGGTGTAGACCAACAAAGCAACGTAATTCCTGATATGTGCATCGTTGGTCCTTGGAGTGACGTTGTGACAGACTTAGACTATAATCAAGATCCCCCCATCTTGGTATGGTTTAGGTTCTTCCAATGTCATGGTTTCTAAAGAGGTTTAAAATCCTAACATTGCTCATGACTTGGAGATTTTGCGACCATATTTGAAAGGCAATGATGCTTGTGCAAGTGTGCCTTGAGTTTATACTGATGAGGAAGAAAGAGAGGCAGCTATCAACTACTTGAAGAATTGTTATATGGCTGAAGAAGAGCCTTTTATTGAGGTGTCTAAGTCTGAGAAAAAAATGTGCATAAACATTTTCAGGTTCATAACACTCGTTCTAGGGGCAGACCTCCGAATTGATTTGAGTTCCATGTGTGGGTTTTGTTTCTCTCCTTGCTATCTTTTGGTTTTTTTTGCTTTTTACTTTCTTTCTTGCTTTGTTTTTCTTTGTTTGAGAAGGTTTTGGTTTTTGCCCCCCTTCTCCTTTTGTTCTTGTTTCTCTTTATCTATATATTTCTAGAGTGTTGCAGTTGGTTCATCATCTGCACCTCTTTTTGCTTAAAAAAATAATAATAATAATTTCATGCCTATTAGACTTAATATTTTATGTGTGATGTTACTTTAATTGATATGTAAAATATTTTTTAAATTATTTTACAAATTAATTTAAAACATTATTTTGAATGAATTTTATTTTTAAAATAAGTATTAATCATTTTAAATCAATTTATTTTTAAAATTATTTTAAAACAATCAATTATTTAAAAAGATACATTTTAAAAAATAAAACCTTTTTTTAAAATAAAATAAAATTATATTACCGGCTGACATGAATTTAAACCCTCACAAAGCCAGTCGCATATGGTACCTAGCAGATTTGACACTTGCATCTGAAAAGCAGTGCGTCAGAAAACAGTGGGTCATTGTAGTTGCGTCAGATAATATAACAGGGGCTGAAACAGAGGTTTTGACAGGGGTAGAGCGAGAGATTTTTCCAGGGCTCAACCCCTCGCATTTATCCCAGAGGTTTAACCCCTCACATTATATTTGCGACGACCGGATTTGTCACGGAATTCGCCATTGGCAAACGAGCGTTTTCATTGTAGTGTGTGACCTCTTTCACCTGTTGGTTTCCTTCATAAGTAGAACAATGTGATTCAAAAATACTTTTGGCAGTAGATATGTCCACTATTTTGTTGCACTCTGAGTGAGGCAAAGCTTCCAGCAAAATCCCTTGAACTCTATGATGATTTATATAGATCTTCTGAGTATAAGTTAAGCTTTTTCTATCCAGCAACATACTTTCAAAGTCAACTTGAAAACTGACATCATTCTCAGTGATGTTCCACAACTCATCATCAACACCAATGAAGTGATTATACATTTTACTTTTCCACCATAAAAATTGTTCAGTATCTCCATTGAAGAATGAAGGTTTGGCTGAATGTGAATTTTTATAAGATGTGGACACATTATTGTTGTAATCATGACGAACAACATGATTATCAACATTACCAGAAACATTTGAACCAGATTCTGCACACATAATTTTCTCATGATCTTTTCTATGACACAGTTAATTGCAAAGCAACAGACCATGCGCTTTGATGCCAACTGAAGGTGAGAAAATTACAAAAAAGGTGGGTTGGATTATGTTGGCTTTTTCAAAACTTTTTCTAAGTGTTTGTAAAAAATAGTTCAGAGTCTGAAGCAAAACATAGTTCTGTTTAGAGTCTGAAACAGTTGAATTCAACGAAATGTAATCAAACACATGGGAGAGAGAGGGAGGGAGGGAGAGAGAGAGAGAGAGAGAGAGCGCAATTATACTAGTTTCTTCCACAAATAGAGAGTAGTACAGTCCCCTTGCACACGTCCAAGACATTTTCATTATAATCTCACATATTACAATTTGCTCAAGCATACAAGCAAGACACTTCTATTACTCAATTACGTAAGAAATAAACTTCTATTATTCAATCACACACGAAAAAGATTTCTCTAATCTAACTTAATCAAATAAAAGATTGTTGATAGTCTCCATCTTCAAAGAGGTATTTCCCACCAAACACCAAAAGGGTCAAGTCATGGACAAAGCAGCCAGCCAGCCATTGTATGTATTATTGGTACCCCACGTTGATATTGAATGTAAAATAAAATTTGCATAATGCAAGTGTTTTAGTCAAACACGTGATGTTCAGCTACCCTCCAATATGCACTATACTCTCTTCATATAAAACCATATAACCCAAAACATCTTTGCACCACAACACACTTCAACCCTTTCTTATTCTACAACAAGTACTAAAACTCATTGTGTTCAAATTTCAGTACTACGTTTTTATTTGCTACCAAAGATATCAAAATGGTGAGTGTGTCTGAAATTCGTAAGGCTCAAAGGGCAGAAGGTCCTGCAACCATTTTAGCCATTGGCACTGCAAATCCAGCAAATTGTGTTGAACAAAGCACATATCCTGATTTTTACTTTAAAATCACAAATAGTGAACACAAAACTGAACTTAAGGAGAAATTTCAGCGCATGTGTAAGTATTATTTTTCTCTATTTATTATTTTGACATAATTTAAAAAATATTTTGATACTTTTCCTTTACAATTATTTCTCGTAGTATTTGTAAAAAATAAAAATAAAAAATATTTCTCGTAGTATTTTTTAATGTGAATTAAACAAAATGATACTTTTTTGGGTTCCCTTTTAAATATATGATTGGTGACCGTAGTTAAATTACTTGAAATACGGTACAAATGTTATCATTTGTAGAAGTCGCTCATGATATTAATATAGCATACCAAATTGATAAACATTACTTGAATAAAGAGACTAACCATTATCTGATTGGTTTTGGTATATATTACCCAAAAATTGATGTGCTAATGTTATTTTATTATAACTACTTCAGGTGATAAATCTATGATCAAGAGAAGATACATGTATCTAACAGAAGAGATTTTGAAAGAAAATCCTAATGTTTGTGAATACATGGCCCCTTCATTGGATGCAAGGCAAGACATGGTGGTGGTAGAAGTACCTAGACTAGGGAAGGAGGCTGCAGTGAAGGCTATAAAAGAATGGGGTCAACCAAAGTCAAAGATTACTCACTTAATCGTTTGCACCACAAGTGGTGTCGACATGCCTGGAGCCGATTATCAACTCACCAAACTATTAGGTCTTCGTCCATATGTGAAAAGGTATATGATGTACCAACAAGGGTGTTTTGCAGGTGGCACGGTGCTTCGTTTGGCCAAAGATTTGGCTGAGAACAACAAAGGTGCTCGTGTGTTGGTTGTTTGTTCTGAAGTCACTGCTGTCACATTTCGTGGCCCTAGTGATACTCACTTGGACAGCCTTGTTGGACAAGCACTATTTGGAGATGGAGCTGCTGCTCTTATTGTTGGCTCTGACCCAGTACCAGAAATTGAGAAACCTATATTTGAGATGGTTTGGACTGCACAAACAATTGCTCCTGATAGTGAAGGCGCCATTGATGGTCACCTTCGTGAAGCTGGACTAACATTTCACCTTCTTAAAGATGTTCCCGGGATTGTTTCAAAGAACATCACTAAGGCATTGGTTGAGGCTTTCGAGCCATTGGGAATTTCTGATTACAACTCAATCTTTTGGATTGCACATCCCGGTGGACCTGCAATTCTAGATCAAGTGGAGCAGAAGTTATCCTTAAAGCCTGAAAAGATGAATGCAACTAGAGAAGTGCTCAGTGAATATGGAAATATGTCAAGTGCATGTGTTTTGTTTATCTTAGATGAAATGAGAAAGAAATCAACTAAAGATGGATTGAAGACAACAGGAGAAGGACTTGAATGGGGTGTGTTATTTGGTTTTGGACCAGGACTTACGATTGAAACGGTTGTTTTACGTAGTGTGGCCATATGAGATGTTTAATTATTTTATTTTCATTTATCGATTTCAATTTTTTTTAACTTTTACGTAAGGATGAAGTAGAAATTCAGCATAACAGATTCTGAATATAGCAGCAAACATGTTAATGTGCAAATACCATGTACAATCCTATATTTGTTGTGCCAATCATGTCTTGAAACAAATTAAATTCTATTTTTATATCTTGTGTTCTTTTTAAGTGTTCCATGTCATTCATTATATTTTGTCAAGGAAAATGTTTCCATTCATCTAGTATTTGTCCTTTTTATTCATGGTTTATTAGAAGAAGTTTGGTGTGATCATCTATCTATATGTTGTTCTTCTCCCAATAACAATTCATGTTGGACCAAACCTTCAACTAACGGTTTCGTTATCATCGTTCTCGATGCTCTCATGTATTCAACACTCGTCGATTGCAACCACCATTACCAATTTACCATTAATTAACTGTGTTATGCTATGTTTTTAGGTTTTATTTTGCTGCTCCCAGTACCTTCTTTCAAGGTTAGTTAATGATCTTGTATTACTACTTGTAATGTTGTTGATTTCGATTTTTGTTATAGTTAAGTTGATTCTATACTTGCTTTTTATGTCATAGAAATAAAACCATGGATGAATAAACTGAAAGTTTTGAATAACATAGTCATCTTCACGATCGTCTTCCACTAGGATTTTCAAAGCTATTGCTGATCCACCTATCACATCACAATTTATAATTAAGGGTCCTTTTTGATTTGCTTATTTGAGCTAATCTACTACCATAAGCACTTGTAAGACTGTTGGGGAGAACTTAAAAAAACAACTTATGGCATGTTCATCGTAGCACCCCGAATTTCTCTAATAATTATAGTTTATAGTAATTAATAATATAATAGGAATAAATTAAGGGTCCCCACTAGGATTTTCAAAGCTATTGTTGATCCACCTACCACAAGTTTGCAGCGCTTGAAGGTATGTATATTCAAGTTATCACATCACAATTTATAATTAAGGGTCCTTTCTGATTTGCTTATTTGAGCTAATCTAGTAACATAAGCATTTGTGAGACTGTTTGGGAGAACTTAAAAAAACAACTTATGACATGTTCATAACTTACTTTCAACTTATTTTCGTAAGCTTTCTAAGATAAATTATGAAAACAACTTATAGCATATATGAAAACAGTTATGGAAGTAGCTTAAGTGATGTAAGATTTTTACATGTCATTTACCTAACTATACGTGAGTATAATAGGGTCGTATCCACAGAGAGTTGCGTATATCATAAGCATTTAAACGCCATTTATCATGTTAAGGGTTTTGGGTATAATTTGTTTGTTTGTGTAAAACTATTTTCTATTCGACATGAAAGTAAAAACGAGAAGAGATAGGGTTATTTCGCTTGTGATCAGAGATATCAACCAAGCGTAACAACTGCAATCTTCCGATCGATTAACGGATTCTAGCTCTTTAAACGGTATTATCACAATCACTCATTGATATCATTCGTGTCCAAATGATATTGTTATTTCTACGGACTCGTTTAAACATCGATTTCCCAAATGTTTGAACGATCACGAAGTCGATTGGGTAGTTTAATCGACGATTTCCCAACCGATTAAATTACCCAAAAGCATTAAGTTCTAGATTACAAGTGATTATCAAATATTAACATCTATGTCTAGATTGATAACTTAAGATAGATTGTTATTCTATTTCTAGGTTTAAAAGCATGTATCCATATCATTTTAAATCTCAATAAACATTGAAAGCAAGAATAACAACAATATTGAATAAATAGCTAGAACCATATATTAAAAGATCAAAAGATTACATAATAGCTTGTTTGAATACCTCAAAATCACAAGAGTAGAGATAGCTAGATATGTCTATGCTAGCTTTGCAAAAGTTGGAGAAGAGATGAAGATTCAATGACAAGATCCATGATGTCTCAACAAATCTTGGTTTGAATCTACTCCTAACTACCTTGCTCTTTGTTTCTCTCTCTAGAAATACCCTAACTCTCTCTAAAACCAGAAAATTATCAATAAAACAGTAGTTCATTCTTGGAAAGAAAAGAGAAAACTATTTATATTGTCTGAATTCGTCCAATCTCGCTTAAGCGAAATGTACTTCGCTTAAGCGAAATGCCTAAAAATCTGAATCTGGCCAATGAAGAGTCGACACAAGACCCCTATCCTGTTGCAAGATGAAATTCGCTTGAAGCGAGATGGAAGCGAGATACTCCTGATGCATTCTGTCCAAATCTCGCGTAAGCGAGATGAAGTCGCTTCACGCGAGATTCTGTGTTTTGATGAGCGCAGTGGACGCGAGATAAAAGCGAGATGCCCAGGTTGCATTCTGTCCACATCTCGCTTAAGCGAAATTATCTCGCTTAAGCGAGATTGCCTTTCTTCAAGAGCGAGATGTACGCGAGCAAAAAGCGAGATGTTCAGGTGCTCTCTGTCCAAATCTCGCGTAAGCGAAATTAGCTCGCTTAAGCGAGATCACCTTTCTTCAGGAGCGAGATATCAGCGAGCAAAAAGCGAAATCCAAAGGGGCTCTCTGTCCGAATCTTGCTTAAGCGAGATGAGGTCGCTCCAAGCGAGATTTGCCTGACTTAGCCAAATTCTGGGTCCTTGCTTGTCTCCTTCCTGCACAAATTGAAGAGAATGAGGCATGTAAAGCATAAAAGGTGAAATTACAACAAATCATAGCTTTTCCTTAGTCAACTCGCAAAACAAGTCACTAAAATGCCTGAATTATCACATAGAATATACTACTTTTGAGCACTTATCATTAAGATAGACGCTTATGGTATAGGTTGTTTATCCAAACAAACAAAAATGTGTATGTAATCTTCTCCGTTACAAAATTATTATGTTTTTGTGTATACTATGAAATCATATTTTAGGAATTGTTTTGCGAGGTCAGTTTTCGAGTTTTTAGCGGATAACATAGCTTATAAGTTCATATGAGCAAAATAGACTTGTTTGGTAACAATTCTTTCTCACATGCTTATAAGATTATTTTACTAGCTTATTGACAGGGCTTGACAATTGGTGGACTTCCAACTTTTGTTGATGTTGGTAATAGCTTTGATGCATCCACTATTGTGGAATTTAACTTCACTAATGAATCATGCTAGTTAACAATGAGTTGAGTGATTTGAGTTCATTTCTGCTTATATATATATATATATATATATATATATATATATATATATATATATATATATATATATTGTTCAATATGTGTTGATTACAGATATGATGAAGTGCAGTGTAGGTTATGCAGGATCATTGACAAGTGTAGCTTCTCCAAGTGTGATTTGCTGAAGATCCACAAATTAGAAGTTAAAATCTAATTTATTATGCCCTCTTGTAGAAGTGGTTGTAAGTTTTTTTAGGTATAATAGTTCATAGCTAGGGAGAATTATTATAGTTAAGTCACTTCAATAAATTATTCTAAAAATTGATTATAGTAATCAATTTCAAATTCCAATGGTTTTGATTATAATATTGTATTATATTGATTAAACTAATTTTAGTTGTGATTTTATGAAATTTTTATTTTTAAAATTTATAGTAGAATAGAAAATATAAAAAAGATTAATAAAACAATGATAAGTTTTAGTGACAGCCCCAATCGTAGGTATAGGTCCTTAATGTTAAAAATGGTATCTTTAGAATTACCTACGGTTTTTTCTGTAGGTAAAGGTGGAAAAATACAGTTACAGCCATTTAACAATGACAAACAAGCACATTTTTGTTGCCAATCGTTGAGAATAATACACGGCCAATGTAGTCGTCGGTCAATGTCGTTGGGACATTTAACTATGGAAATTTACCCTATAGTGACAGATTTCGGTAGTTACTACAGGTCAAGTTTCTTGTAATGGCCGAGAGACAAAATTTCTTCTTTGATGTAATCCTTGAACAAAATGAGAGTGAGCTATTAATCAAATCTTTTACTAACTTGTAAGTTCAACAATAGACGTACACTATCTTTAGTTAAACTATCTTTAGTCAAATTTTTACCTTGGAAGGGAGGTACTATGAAAGGAGGTTGTAAGTTCGCAATTTGACAGCATGTTAGCTTTTGGTCCCTTCATAGAAAATTATTTTTTATGTGTTTGGTGGTGAAAAAAAAGTCATATTAATATTTATGTTTTGTTAAAAAAAATATTTTGTTTTTTAAAAGAGATTGTCATAAGATTCTATCCATTTTTGAAAAATTTCATTAAAAAATATGAAGGTTAGACATGAGTTGATTAAAAAGTATAAACTAATTTTATAGATGGAGAATTTTGAAAGGACCAAAAACTTAAGGAATATTTTAGAATGACTAAAATCAAATATTGATATATTTAAAAAGAATATTTACTTATTTAACCCTAAAAAAATTACTTGGGAGTGTCATTCATTTCTTTTTGGAACATGCATAGGAGTAGGTGCACTAGTTGTCACAAATATAAAAAATCCGGCAACTATACTTAAGTCTTTCAGCCAGAATTTTTGTGACAGTTTTGAATTGAAAGTTTGCCAAAGTAAGAGGCCTAAAATTTTCAAGCCTGACTGCCCCTGGCGTTTTAGGTATTAGAACTATGAGATGAGATGAGAATTTAAATATGGTTTAAGCTAGCCTTCCAAGAAAAATTGATGTAAAGAGTTAATCACATCTATTTCAGTTATGTCCCAGAAGGTTTGGTAAAATGTCCAAGAAATCTATCAAGACCAGGAGCCCCATCTTCATTAAGATTAAAGATTGCACCTTTGCTCATCACCACCACAAGAAATCATCACTGACTACCACCATCAGTCTCCCCTATCGACCACCACTTTGACTATCACCGATCACGAATGGACTACCATTATGATCACCATCAACCACCATCGATTACCATCTGAAGGGTGTCTTCCGACAACCATCGCTCTAAATCACTAGTATTAAAAAGGGTTAATAGTATTTTATCCCCCTGTAATATAGGTCTGGTTTTTCCCCCTGTAAAATATTTTTTTTGAATTTCATCCTTTTAATTTGAAGATTTTTTGGTTTTGGACCTTCATGAAAAATTTCACCCCCTGTAATTTGAGCAAATTTTTGTTTACCCCCGTGTTAATTTGAGCAAATTTCGGTTTACCCCATGCCATATATTTGATTTTGTACGGTCAAAATTCATGAAGGTCTAAAATAAAAAATCTTCAAATTACAAAGACGAAATCCAAAGAAAATATTTTACAGGGGATAAAACCGAAAATGACATATATTACAAGGGGGTAAAACATTATTAACCCTATTAAAAATAAGTTCTTGTTAACCAATGCCCTTAGGGCACTAGTTGAGGATTCATGTGGATAAAGTTACTTTTTAAACTTTTTTTTTTGAAGGAGTTACATTTTAAACTTTTAATGTGTTGAATGCATCATTCCCAAGATAAAATTTCCACTTTAAACTTCTCAACAAATGTCCCAAAGACACTTGTTAACATTTCTCTTAAAAATATTATTAAATAAATACATTATATATTTATTATATTTCTAATCTTTTTCAAACCAAACAATATGAATTGTTTAGATTAAATATGTTTATGTTGAATATTTATTTTTATTTTTATTTTTATGTTTGAAACTAATATTAGTTTCTGAAAATTTCATAACTTCAAACCTTATCAGATGTTTTTAAAGAGACTTCATAACTTAAAATTGAAATTAATTTTAGTTTTTGAAATTTCCAAAACTCAAAACAGAAACTTGTTGTAGTTTTTGAAATTTTAAAACCATAAAATCACTTTTTTTTTTAGGGTTAATGTGTTTTTACCCCCTGTAATTTGGGCGAGTTCCGGTTTTCCCCCTGTAAAAAAAAGTTAAGATTTCAACCCTATAATTTAAAGATTCATTCGAAATAGACCCTGTAATTTAAAGATTCTTTCGTTTTAGACCCTGAGGTCATCTGACTGTACAAACCTGATGACGTGGCACGCCAAGTCAGCGTTTTTGGATGATGTGGCGCGCTGACTGTACAATTAATTTTGTTTTTAATTTTTTATTTTCATTTATATTAATTTCAAAATAAAAAAAATTAAAAATAGAAAAAAATTAAGATTATTTTTTTCAAAATTGAAAAAATCAGAAGAAAAAAAAAATCAGATTTTTTTTTTGAAAATTACAAAATTCAAAAAATCGTAAACAAATTCAAATTTATTTTCAAAAAAAAATCTGAAATTAAGATTTTGAAAATTAAAATAAAATAAATTTTTCGAATTTCTTATCTCGATCTGCAAAAAAGGTATACTTTGTAATTTTTTCAATCTGAAAGAAAGAAAAATACAACTAAAGAGGACAATAAAAGAAATTAAAGTAAAATAGAAAATGAAAAAATTTATTTATGGAATAGTTCTTTAAAAAATTTATTTGTTTCTAGAATAGTTCTTTAAAATTTCAATTTTTTTTCTTCAGATTATATAATTTTCATATTTTAACCTGAATTATAAAAAAATTATATTTAGATTTAAAAAAAATCCAGATTTTATTTTTGTAGAAAAAATTTTAAAAAACTTTTTTTTTGAAAAAAATCTGTACTTTTTTTTAATTTCAAATTTGTTTTTTTTATTTTAAGAATTTAATTCCAGAATTTTAAGTTTTGGTAGAAAAAAATACTAACTTTTTCTTATTTTAAAAATTAAATTCCAGAATTTTTATTTTTGGTAGAAAAAATTTTAAAAACTTTTCTTTTCGAAAAAATCTGAACTATTTTTTTAATTTCAGATTTTTTTTTTCCTAAATTTTATTTTTTTTTATTTTAAAAATTAAATTCCAGAATTTTTATTTAGAAAATTCAGTTTTTTTTTCAAAAAATATTGTTTTTTACGATTTTTTTATTATCAAAAATAAATTTTCAGATTTTTTAAATTAATATAATTTCATTTTTTTTTATTTTAAAAAAATAGGCAAAATGCCACATGTGCCCTTAAAAAAAATAAAAAACAAAATTAATTATACAGTCAGCGTGCCACATAATCAAATATGCACAGTCAGCGCGCCACTCAGCATGCCACGTCAGCATTTTGTCCAATCAGATGGGCTCAGGGTCTAAAACGAAAGAATCTTAAATTACAGGGTTGAAATCTAAACTTTTTTTTTACAGGGGAAAAACCGAAAATCGTCCAAATTACAGAGAGTAAAAACATATTAACCTTTTTTTTATAAAGGCACAACAAAACAATAAAAGGTAGGAGAGGGCCTGAACCCTATACAGACAGAGAACACACATGCGAAAGCAAGCCAAAACTATTCTCAAGAAGCAAAGAAACCTCAAGCATCAAATCTAGCACTACAAAAGTGAAAGACCACGTATCAAAACAATCAAATCTATCCGACTAAGATAGAATTATCAGCCATCCAAAAAACAGAAATAAATAACAAGGACTGAAAAATTAAGAACTGTCAACATGACGGTTACACCAAAATTTGAACCCCTCTATCATTCATTTTAGGGAAATGTTAACGAGTGCCCGCGGAACATTAAAGCGGACACTCTTTAAGACCTATAAAAGGTAACTTTACTTGAAAATTAATGTAATCAATGTATTGGAAATTGAAATTTTTTACTTTTTTTTATAAAATAATTTCTTCATTTGGAATGATTAAAAGAGTGCCCCAAAGACACTCGTTAACAAGACTCTTTATCTTATTAGCATGTTTCTTCTTATTATACTTCTTCTACCTTCTTGACATAAAAGAGTGAATAAACTTCCCTCCTCAATAGCTCCTTCAAGGTTCTGCTCTTGCTCACCACTCTTATCCGTCTCTTCATCAGCTAAGTCTCCCCATTGGGTTCTTAATATGCTTACACTCTTCATTGCAGCAGTACTAGGATTGTTTTCCTCTTTTGATTCACTCTTCATTGCTACAGTTGAAGGTCCTGTGATAGCTGCCTCCTTTTGAGACTTGTGAGTGGGGGTGCTGGCTAGCATATCCAAATCCTCAACATATATGTTTGCACCAACATATATGTTTGCACCATTAGAACTACTTGGATTTAAACATGCATATATGTAAAATTAGTTTTATAAACACGCAAAGTAAGAAGAGTACACACATTACAATAATACATTTTAAAACTTAATTAAGTTACAAACATATAATCATCTTCATGGTTGTTAATATGCTGACACTATTTGCTTCTTTATTATAAATGATGTTTAGTCAAATAAATAACAATCGTTAAAGAGAGGTGCTATATCCAGCGATAAATATTATCCCAAAAGGCTTGCGAATAAAAAAATAACCAATACAAAAGCGGTGCTATGCGGAATTCATGGATGTTGGAGGACTGAAGATGCTAAGTCAACAGTATAAATACATGTCGTGATTAATTTGTGAGATTATTATTCGCTGTAAGTACGTTTTTTTTTTTATTGTTAAAATATAAAGCTAATCACAATTGTATTATTTTAATATGATGGTTCGTGTTGAACACTAGATGAAATTTCATCCTTACATAAAAGTTAAACAAATTTGAAATCGATAAATGAAAATAAAATAATTAAACATCTCATATGGCCACACTACGTAAAACAACCGTTTCAATAGTAAGTCCGGGTCCAAAACCAAATAATACACCCCATTCAAGTCCTTCTCCTGTTGTCTTCAATCCTTCTTTAGTTGATTTCTTTCTCATTTCATCTAAGATAAACAAAACACATGCACTTGACATATTTCCATATTCACTGAGCACTTCTCTAGTTGCATTCATCTTTTCAGGCTTTAAGGATAACTTTTGCTCCACTTGATCTAGAATTGCAGGTCCACCAGGATGTGCAATCCAAAAGATTGAGTTGTAATCAGAAATTCCCAATGGCTCGAAAGCCTCAACCAATGCCTTAGTGATGTTCTTTGAAACAATCCCGGGAACATCTTTAAGAAGGTGAAATGTTAATCCAGCTTCACGAAGGTGACCATCAATGGCGCCTTCACTATCAGGAGCAATTGTTTGTGCAGTCCAAACCATCTCAAATATAGGTTTCTCAATTTCTGGTATTGGATCAGAACCAACAATGAGTGCAGCAGCTCCATCTCCAAAGAGTGCTTGTCCAACAAGGCTGTCCAAGTGAGTATCGCTAGGACCACGAAATGTGACAGCGGTGACTTCAGAACAAACAACCAACACACGAGCACCTTTGTTGTTCTCAGCCAAATCTTTGGCCAAACGAAGCACCGTGCCACCTGCAAAACATCCTTGTTGGTACATCATATACCTTTTCACATATGGACGAAGACCTAATAGTTTAGTGAGTTGATAATCGGCTCCAGGCATGTCTACACCACTTGTGGTGCAAACGATTAAGTGAGTAATCTTTGACTTCGGTTGACCCCATTCTTTTATAGCCTTCACTGCAGCCTCCTTCCCTAGTCTAGGTACTTCTACCACCACCATGTCTTGCCTTGCATCCAATGAAGGGGCCATGTATTCACAAACATTAGGATTTTCTTTCAAAATCTCTTCTGTTAGATACATGTATCTCCTCTTGATCATGGATTTATCACCTGAAGTAGTTATAAAGAAATGATATCAGTAAACAATTTTAGGATAATACCAAAAACAATCAAATAATAATTGGTATTTTTTTGTGACAATAAAATAATTCATCTTTTAATACAAATAATGTGTATCAATTTGGTAGGCAAAATATCATGAGTGGCTGCTAAAAATAAAGACACTTTACCGTATTTTAAGTAATTTAAATATGGCGATGATATATCAAGAATAAATATGTTTGAAATGGAACCTAGAAAGTGTTAATTAGTCCAATTCACAAAAAGAAAAAAAACACTAGAGAAATAAATGTAAACTGAAAGTAAGTTTTTGCACTCATGTATTTAAAAATAATATTTAGAGGTAAAGAATACTTACACATGCGTTGGAATTTCTCTTTGAGTTCGGTTTTGTGTTCACTATTTGTGATTTTAAAGTAGAAATCAGGATAAGTGCTTTGTTCAACACAATTTGCTGGATTTGCAGTACCAATAGCCAAAATGGTTGCAGGACCTTCTGCCCTTTGAGCCTTACGAATTTCAGACACACTCACCATTTTGATATCTTTGGTAGCAAATAAAATGTAGGACTGAAATTTGAACACAATGAGTTTTAGTACTTGTTGTAGAATAAGAAAGGGTTGAAGTGTGTTGTGGTGCAAATATATTTGGGGTGTTATGGTTTTTATATGAAGAGAGTAGAGTGCATATTGGAGGGTAGCTGAACATCACGTGTTTGACTAAAACTCTTAACATCATGCAAATTTTATTTTATATTGAACAAACGTGGGGTACCAATAATTATACTGTGGCTGGCTGGATGACTGCTTTGTCCATGACTTGACCCTGTTGGAGTTTGGTGGGAAACACCCCGCATGTCTTTGAAGACCCTCTTTTTTCCAACCCTTTTGTAAATTCTTTCATAAACCAATTGAGTATATCTCATTAGTTTAATTGCACTTTTTAGTTTAAAAAAAAAATTAAATTAGTCCGAGAGAAAGAACACTCTAAAGGTTTAAGGGCACCATTAGACCAATTCATGTGTGTTGTACTTTTTAGTCTTTAAATACCACGATTGTATCATTATGTTTTGTTAGTGATACATTGACCATCTTACGTGACAAACCCTTCATTCTAACCTCTAGTGGCATTTTAGTGGAAATGAGAGAAAGAGAATGATAAAATGGAAGAAAAATAAAATAAAAAATGCCAAATATAGTGGTATATGAGTGGTATGAGGAAAAAAAGGTGTCAACCCATGATTATCCGTTTAATTATTCGTACCCCGCATTTATTGAATATAAAATAAAAGAGTAGTGATACATAAAGGGAAGAGAAATAAAAATACCAAATGGGGTGGTATATGAGTGGTATGGAAAAAATGGCGTCAACCCATAATTATCTTGTATCTCATCTCATTAGTTTGATTGCACTTTTATCTTGTTTTTTTTTTAAGTCAAATTAGTCCAACTATATTGGCGCCAGAAAGAATCAGATATGCGACATTAAGAGGAGATCACTTCAAGGTTTCAGGGCACCACCAAACCAACTGATGGACAAAATTGACAAGTACATCAAATCGTAACAAGTAATAAAGTAGTAAGTTTATCGTTTTTCACATGAATTGTCAATCACCTTAGTAATTAATAAAACTTATTTTAAACGATAAAAGATAATTATATTTTAATAGAGTTAAACTCCCTCAATTTTATTGCTTTTAATAGGTTTGACTAATTGCCTTGTCGAAACGACGATCTCTATGGAGACGATTTTACTTAATACTTTATTAATTGAAAACGGTTTGCAGCACTTGTCAAATTTAATCATTAAGTTTTTGGTGTCGTTGCGTGAGATTCTTGATATTTTCAACAAGACAACTCACTTTGCTTATTTTGTATATTGTACAATAGAGAAGTTTCACTCATAAATGCTGGCAACTTTGTCACCTTATGGAGGACAGGTATGTAGCTAACGCTACTATTCCAACAACTAGTCGAAACAACACTTCAGCTAGTTGAAGCAACGTATCAAAAAATTCAGTTCATAATGATCAGACGACAACAACACCTGTAAGACAAGGCGATTCAGATACAACTCAAAATTAATCTTCTTCAACAACAAGTGACATGGCTTTGGTCAGGTGGCAACATCCGCAACGAGGCCGTCTAAAATGTAATGTCCATGCTTCGTTTTCAGATCAAATTGAATAAAACAGGTATCGTCATATGTATCCGTGATGATGAAGGTACCTTTGTGTTGGCTCAAACTCTCTCTCTCTCTCTCTCTCTCTCTCTCATGTGTGTTATGTTGTCTTGGGAGAAGCTCTGGGCTTATTCCACGCCTTACAACGGCTAAGTGACATGCAATTTAATGACGTCGATGCCGGCTTTGATTCAAAGATTACCACAAATGTCTTCGACCATTGCCAAGTTGATGTTACAGGATTTAGACAAGTAATTTCAGCATGCCGAAGTCTCTTCAACACACACTTCTCAAATTATAAGGCCGAGTTCAACAGATGACAAGGAAATGAGGTAGCTCACATCCTCATTGAGGTTGCCGCATTATCAGCTAGTCTCGCTATTTATACCTCATTGTATAAAGTCTCTTATTATTAATGAAATGCTATAAATATAATCCTTTCCGTTCGAAACAAATAAATAATAATTGTAAATAAATAAAATAAAATAAAATAAAATGAAATGCAACAAAATATGGTTGCCGCAATTATATTATGTAAAGTAAAATATCACTTCATATAAGTGTACTCTACTAATTCTTTCTTAGTAGTGGTAATCATTTATACTATAAGCCCATTTTGGTTGACTTTTTCTCTTTTTTAAATTTCCCTCAACTTTAAATACAACACATATAATAAATAGATATAAGTAAATTCAAATATTAAAAAATTGTAGCAAACTCGATCCTTGTTGTCAATAATATATCAAAAAAAAATTATCCTTTATGCTTTAAAAAAGATAATGAGTGGGAGTGAATTCAAAATAAATAAAAAATGAAACAAACATAATATAAGTATATCTCTAGTTTTGTGTAACAAACTATATCGAGATCTATCTATACTATATATATAAAAAAAAATATAAGAATTTAGATTATAGTTGTGTTTGGTAACACAGAAAAGCTAGTTTATAGCTTGTTGGACTAGCTTATAAGCTTGTTGGATGAAAACGTGATGTGTTTGGTAACAAGCTTTTCTCACGAGCTTATAGCTTTTTCTGAGAACTATTTCAAGTAGCTTTTTAGCTTATAATTGATAGCTTTTTATATTTTCTTCCAATTTTAACCCTATTAATTTAATTTAATTATTTTTTAATAAGAAAAAACTACCCATATGACCCACATTTTATATATAAAAAAATAAAAAATTGCCCACTTTTGGTGCACAGCCACTTGCACGTTACTGCTTACTACCATATATTTTCTTTGTTCTTTTTCCTTTTTTTTTTTTTTGTTTAACTTGCTTTCAATTCATATAATATAATATATAGTTTTAAATAAAATCTGCAACAAATAGTAAAACCATCTTAATGATATAAAAAATATTAATTGAATTCATTAAAAACATTTATCATTTTCGAGATTAAAGTAATTTAAAATAAATTCAAATATTTAAAATTAAATAAATAAGTAAAAAAAATGTGTATATAATTTATTAAAAAAAACATGTCATTTTATATTTATCAGTCACATCAACAACTAATTTTACCAAACACATTATTTTTAATAAGCGAGCTTTTCAGCTATAAGCCATCAGCTATCAGTCATCAGCTATAAGTTAGCTTTTCAGCTATCAGCTAGCTTATAGCTTGTTTTTACCAAACAGAGCCTATATATTTTTGTTTGTTTGAAGAAGCTAAATTAGTCCATCCAAATTGACATTGTGGAGAATCAAACATAAGACTTTGTGGAGGAGCGCATTCTGATATTCCAAACCAATACCACCGAACAAACCCAAGTCGTGGTTAACTTTTGAAGATTTTTTATTTTTTTTATATTGTAAGTGTCATTGAAATAGATAACAAGGTTAGTTTTGTTTGTTATAATTTTAAAGCAACAATCATTTATATTTATACTTTAATCAAAATCAAAATTTCATAAAAAGACACCGTTCATAATTTTCAAACTTTAGCGCAATAAAAAGAGCAGAAAGACAGACACATGTGTCTAGTCTATCTTTTCGCTAGTAATAATAATAACAACAACCGAAACTTGTAATATTATTATGGGTTAGTTGTTGAAATTGAACCTTTAATATACACAAAATCTAGAAAATGACCCTGTAAAATAAAAAAACACATTCTAGCCCTATAATTTAAGAGTTTTTTCATTTTGACCTATAATACATGCGAAGTTGTCATACCCTCATTTTGGACCTAAAAATACTCGTTCAAATTTCCTTTCTGTTTCTGATTATTTCAAATTCATTATGTCTATTTTACAGTTTTCTACTGTGTTTTAAATGCACATGGTACTGTCTCTGTCTCTAAATTTTTCTTGCATATAAAACCATCCAGAATGTTTTCTTGCTTTGCAAGTCATTTGAAAATTTCTAAAACCGTTGCATATTTTCCGCATTTTATTCCAATTTTTTGCATAAAATCGTACAAAAGGGTATTTTGGTCATTTCCTACAGAGGAACCCATTTTAGTCCCTACAATTTGTCTCTGAGTCTTTTCAATTTGTCTACATAAGTCGTCAGTCAATTTCTATCTAAAAATCATTTTAGTTTCGCATCTGAGTCAGTTTGAGTCAGTCTGAGTCGTTTTAGTCCTTAGGGGCATTTTGGTCTTTTCACGTCAAAATTTTTGACAGAGAGGTATTTTAAAATACCTCATTTTGGTAATTTGTTCATTTTAGTCCGTTTTTGTAGTTTTTAACTGTTTCACTTTACGTTTTTTCAAATTACATTTTTTACCCATTTTATTTTTTACTTTTTGCAAAGCAAGTCCTTTTCTTTGTTTTAATTGCAAATGTGTCCAATTTCTTTCAATTTTAAACACAGTCCAATTTCTTTCAATTTTAAAAAACAGTCTAATTTCAGTTTCTATTATTTTCAAAACAGTCCCAATTTTTTTTTCCTTTTTGCAGTTCAGTCCCCAATTTCTTTCAAATTGCAGATTAGTCCAAGAATGCCACGCAAACAATTCAGTCCAAGTGTCAGAATCTCATTGGTCCAGAGGCCACATGGCAGCCTATCTAAGGCCGGTTACTGTACCAGTCAGGGAGAGGTCCACAGAATCAATGTCAAGTCACAAACAACTCACAAATTTCTCTCTCTATTCAGTTGGATCAAAATCATAACAAACTCAAGAGATTGAAGAACAAATTCACAAACCCTAACCGTTTCAGAAGCAAATTGAGCCAAAATCAATGGAACTTACGTGTAGCTCTCAAAGATTCAACTGAATCTTCATCACTGAGCCGGTGTTTCTGCAATTCAAGCGCCAAATCCATTGCCAGAAGCAACGAATCTGGCACGATCACAGAATCACTGAGATTGAGAAGAAGAGGGGAAGAATTTCAAAGATTTTGAACCGGTTAAGAAGAAGAAAGATAAATCACCGGTTTATTTCCGGATTTCAATCCCAAATCAAGAAACAGAATCAAGAACGAAGCACTCTGAAGATCCGAAATCAAATCTCCGAATAAAACCAGGTGAAAATCAAAAAAACTTACCTCTTGCATATTCGAAAACAACAACGAATCCGAATCAATGTAAATCCGTGGAGAATTCGAAGAGTTTTGGTTCAAGAATCATGAAACCCTAAAAAAATCTTTGAAAACCGTGAAGATTCCAAGGTTTACAACGAGTATCAACCGTTGTAAACCAATGAATCCGCAAGCAAAACCATTTAGAAAAAGATTTGAACCAAAAACGGAACCAAAACCATTCGAAATCCGTGAACAAGAATTCCAGATCTACGGCGATTCGGTTAATGCATGCGTTTTCCAGTCACAAATTCATGTTTAGAACGATATGACGAAGGGATTAAGCCATGATTTGTGAATTTCTGGGTAAGATTGAGCAATTTAGGGTTAGGGTTTCATAGCCTCCGCCGTAGAAGAGAGAAGAGAAGAGAGAAGAGAGAGAACGTTGTAAAAAAAATGAAAGAAACCGGGTTGGAGCCTTTTATATAAGGCGCTGGACCGGGTGGGTTCTGACCCGATCCAGCGCCCCACGCTTTGGACCCTTAGATCTAGATCCTAATGGATCCGGATCAATCCAACGCCTCAGAGGCGTTCTGGAGATCCGGATCCATCTACCTGTGTGGGTTTGGGCCGGGTACCCTATGCTTTTTGCTTTCTTTTCAGTTTCTTGATTTTTCTTGCTATGTGCACCCCTGTTCTTGCTACTTGGACCACCTGTGCGTTTAATTTCTTCACAAAAATCTCAAAAAAATTACCATGGGTTCTTGATATGTTTTTGACAGTTTTGTGATATTTTTACATGTTCAAAAGTGATGGAAATAATATGTGTTAATTTCTCTTTGATTTGTATATTTTGTGTGTTTTGCGTGAATTTTCTTGTACGATTTTTGATCCAAAGTGTGTCATGTGATGTTGATGTTTGGCGCTTAATTTTATGATGAGTTTACCTCTGATTTGGTGTCAATTCATTCAATAGTGTTAGTTGATTTTTGCTTACAATTTTGCAATAATTTCAATTGTGTTTGTTAGATCCTTGTTTGCATTTTTTTTACAATATGTTCAATGTTGTTAGTTCGATATTCGTTCACCGTTTTTTTGCAATCATTGTCTACAATTTTTACAATATGATTAATTTTGTTAAGCTTGACCTTTTGCTTACAAATTTTTTACAATGTGTTCAATTTTGTTAGGTTTGATCTTTGCTTGCAATTTCTTTTACAATGTGCTCAAATTGTGTGAGTTTGATGTGTGTTTCCCATCTTTTACGATTTTTCTTGCTTTGTGAATAATGATTAGTTTGCATGCATTTTCCTTTCTATCTTTTCATACTATAGTCGTCACGGGTGCCTAACACCTTCCCGTAGCGAAAATTGCCCCGAACTTAGAATTTCTAAGGGTTTTCTCAATTTTACCCTTTCCAAAAAAAAAAACAGAGACATCAATGATTGAAAGGTTCAAGCCTAATTAATGACTTGACACCCGAAAATCGCGATGACAGAAGTCCATAAGAGTGACCTAGATGTTGAATTTTTCTAGGAAAAATATATGAAAAATAAAAATAATTTCAAATTTCAAAGTTAAAATATATGTATTTTATTTTAAAACGTCATTTTTCAAATATAATTACACAATTTCAATGCATACCATAAAAGGGAATTATTACTATAAAAGGATGTTATTTTTGACATTATTATAAATTAATTACACAATTTCAATCCATTAACTACTATGTAATTTCCTTTTTCATATATTTAACTAGTGCCGCATTTCCCTTCTTTATTTTGACAAAAAAAAAAAAAAGGAAAAACCATCTCATCCATCAATGATGGAGTTAAATAACTTCATGTGGTTTACACAAAGATAGAGAAAATGGGCATGGTGGTAAGAAGAGTATCCCAAGTATTGGGATTAACCAACAGCAACAAGATCAGAAACATCTCCTTCAAATCACTAGATCCACCACCATTACCATCACCATCACTCAGCCATGGAATCCACGTCTTTCATTGCCCTGTAAGTCACTCACTCGTTCACATTCATTCCATGCTTTTTCTATTGGAAATTCGTAAGGAATGGTTTTTTGATGACCCTTTATTGAGTTTGGAAATGGGTTTCTTTGGTTTTTTGAAATGGGAATTGAATTTGTGTTTTTTTTTTTTTTTTGTGTGTGTGATGGAAATAGGATGCTGTTGGAATTGTTGCTAAGTTGTCTGAATGTATTGCTTCTAGAGGTGGAAACATTCTAGCTGCTGATGTTTTTGTTCCTCAGAATAAACATGTTTTTTACTCTCGAAGGTACCTTCTTTTGTTCATTCTTTTATTGTTTCTATCATGTCACGCAAACACAATCAATGTTGTCTTCTTGTTGGGTTTCTAGACATGTCTTAGGAGTTAGATACTGTATGGATTGATGTATATGAGCTTATCTACTGACATAAACATTTGTGAGACTGATTTGAAAGAATTGCCTATAAGCTGTTTCAGCTTATTTCCATAAGCTATTCAAGATAGTTGATGAAAAGTTATAATTTATATGAAAGCAGCTTATAACTTATATGAAACTAGCTTTTCAGGATATTTTTATCTTTTGTTATAAAAATAGCTTATACTTGTGTATAATACATGGGCAATTATATGATAAGCAAATGTCAACTAGGGCCTGTTTGGATTGTCTTATTTGGACTTATCTACCTGCATTAGTTTGCTTTTGTGAAACTGTTGGAGAGAGCTTATGCAAACATCTTATGACATGTTCATTAGTTGTTTTCAGCTTATTTTCATTAGTTTTCTGGGATAGCTTATGAAAAGTGAAAACAGCCTATAGCTTATATGAAATTGACTTTATGTTATCTTTTGTTATACAAATAGCTTATATGTAAGCACTTAAACGATTAACGCTTAATTAAGTTGTTTATCCAAAGATGACCTTAATGTTACCATCTCTGCCTCTTTAGTACTTTTGATCTGATTTCAAATTAGCCATTAGAGATCGTTCTCAGCAGGTACTGACGATCTATTTGGATTAGCTTTTAGCATATAGGAGCTTCTTGATTAAAATAAATTTATGATTCTTCAGATACAAACATGTTTTTTTTAAGCTTATAGATGTTAACAACGAAGCTAAAATAAAGAAACTAAATTCAACTCATATCATACAAGAAGTTTTTTGAAAATCTGATAACTATTGCCATTTTTCCCGACAAGTGTTTCTTGGAAGTTAATCTAAACTGATATTGTTAATATTTTTGTATGCTTTAATGAGCTCCAATGTCCAATTTATCTCAATGTGAGTGCTTGAGTTGAGCTTCATGATCCAATGCATAGTTAAAAGAAAGACAGATCTGAACACACATGCATGCCAGAGCAAACTAGTTAGCAGTTTGAACGAGTGTATAGAAACAGAACAATGACTACAACTGCATTTACTTGTGTTGATCATTGCAGTGATTTTGTTTTTGATCCTGATAAATGGCCACGGATGCAGATGGAGGAGGATTTCCTAAAGCTTTCCCAGGCATTCAATGCAACGAGATCTGTCGTGAGGGTGCCTGCTCTGGATCCTAAATATAAAATAGCTGTTCTTGCATCAAAGCAGGTGTGCATTATCATCACTCTTTTGATGTTACAAAGACATATGCATAGATGGAAACAGATTCCGTGATGTAACTGTATGACAGAGACTGATCTCGACCGTCTGATCTAAATTGATGGCCGTGATCGTTTAATATTGATTTAATGAATATATAATATAAGTCATCTGATTTCAAATCAGTGACCAAGATTGATTGTAGCATGTTACTCTGGTCTTGTTACTGCAAATCCATATAGATAAATATTTGTTGAAGCCTTCTTTCTTTTTCTGCAGGACCATTGCCTGGTTGATTTGTTACACGGATGGCAGGAGGGAAGACTTCCAGTGGATATCACTCGTGTAATTAGGTAAAATTTCAGAAATGACACGAATAAATGGATTTATGTCTCTTTTATATGTATTTTTTTGTTTCACATTTTAATTGTCTCATATGATGTATGTATTGATCAGTAACCATCATAGAGATTCAAACACACACGTGATTCGTTTTCTGGAAAGGCATGGTATTCCATATCATTGTTTAAGCACGACCAACGACAATAAAAGAGAAGGGGAGATATTAGAGCTGGTTCAGAATACTGATTTTTTAGTACTTGCAAGATATATGCAGGTAAATCACTAATTTGAATTTGTGTTCTCTGTGTGGTATCATGATTCTAATATTGAAAGAATGTGATTATTGAAAATTGTAATTGAACTGATTCTTAATATTGGATGATTTTCGGAAGAAATGGTTCATTTAGTCTTCTCTGCCTCTATAACATATGAAAATCTGAGAAACTGATGAATAAACCATAAATTAGTCCCTCAATTACCACTCTATCTCTAATTTAGTCTATGAAGTATATAAAAATAATTAGTGGTCGCTAAAGTATATTAAATCCATCATGTTAGTCCTAAAGGTAAAGTGTATGAGAACTCGTCATGTTAGTTCATAATATCTTAATAGCAGAGACTAAAGCGACAAATTTCATATATAGTTCGAGAACTAATTATTTGTATATACTTTAGAGACTAAATTGTGGAGAGAGTGATACTTGAGGGACTAAATGATGGTTTATTCATCAGTTTAGAGAAACTTTTTTATCTATTGTATGTCAATGTTAATATTATTCATACTTAACAGCATTGGTTTATATGTAAAGATACTTTCCGGAAACTTTCTACGGAGCTACGGGAACGACATAATTAACATTCACCATGGTTTGTTGCCATCATTCAAGGGTGGTCATCCATCTAAACAGGTTGGTGTTCTCGCACTTTGACCGCTAAAGCTGTTGCCATTGCCACTTTTATGCGTTTGTTATGTGCTCTTTCCGATTCCTTTTAACATTCGTCTACATGTTTAATATGCTGTATTGCTTTGGCAGGCTTTTGAGGCTGGTGTGAAATTAATTGGCGCAACAAGTCATTTTGTGACCGAAGAACTTGATGGCGGACCAATAATTGAACAAATGGTGAACATAAATTTTTCTATACGTGTTTCATGGTTGCTCACATTTCCTTGCTTCCTTAGTAATAAGATGTGAATGATAATGTTGATTTTTCTTAAGCAAAAATTAGGAAATGGAGAAATTATTGTTTAAAGTGGCACTAATGAGCATCTTACAATTGTCTCCAAGGGGATTTGTACTCCTCCCCTACAAGACGGTGATAATGTTGATCTGAATTGATTATAGGCGATATGTACCTTAGCATATTAGTAATATATACTACTGCAGAAAAATCAATTTAGCATATTAATCATTTAAGTTATACCAGTGCAAGTATCCAAACAAGATTTTGAGTCCTATACAGATTAAGACAGTATGCATATCCTGTTAATTGCACCACCCCTAGTATGCAGAGGTTCTTCTCATTTACACCATCCCTCACTTCATGCAAGCCACCATAGTTGACATACAGCAGCCTAGCGACTTATGTTGAGATTTTAAGTGACTAGGTGGTTGTATGTCAACTATGGTGGGTTGCATGAGGTAAGGGATGATGCAAATGAGAGGAACTAGTGCATACTAGGGGTGGTGCAATTTAGAGCTATGCATACTATCTTAATTTGTATCACTTTTCACTGTAACTTTTGTTTGACGTGTTGCTGGCTAGACTGTAAATTAAGCATGCCTGTTTTGTGCAGGTGCTTGGTATATCCTATACTTAGGGTCTGTTTGGATTTTTTAATTTGAACTTATTTAATAGCACGAGTACTTGTGAGATTGTTTGGGAGTGCTTATGAAAACAATTTATGACATGTTCATATGCTGTATTCAGCTCATTTCCATAAATTCTCCACGATAACTTATAAAATCAGCTTATAGCTTATGACTTTATTTTATCTTTTGTTATATAAATAGCTTATACATAAACACTTATATAACAAACACTTACTCTATAGGCGCTTAATTAAGTTTTCTTTTATCAAAATAGGGTTAATGGCAGGCTCAATTATGGCTTGATAATTTTTATGTAAGGGTAAAGTTGTTGAATCTCTTTTGCAGGTTGAGAGAGTTTCACACAGAGATAACTTGCAGAGCTTTGTGCAGAAATCAGAAAACCTTGAGAAACAATGTCTTTCCAAGGCTATCAGATCTTATTGTGAACTTCGGGTATTACCTTATGAGGGCAAGAAGACTGTTGTATTTTAAATGGATTAACAAATAGCCAAACATAATGAACACCAAAATTTGGGGTGCTCTGTATTTACATTCAATCATTTACTTGTAAAATTTCGAATAATATTCCATTTTACTTTAGCTGCAACAATGAGAATACATAGAACTTCACTTGATTCACTTGGTTCTTATCACATTGATAATGTAATGAATTGATTCATTTGTCCCTGCATTTTATGTAGAATCCTTGGTTCTAAACCGGGTCACCACATTTCCTCTTCCCGCGTGTGTTTATTTGAGTATATGTTGGCCACCAGGCCAATAACAAAAAATAAATAAAAATCCGCAACTCGATGCACTGTATGTATCTCCAAACCTAATATCTAATCAGCTATGTTAAATGTAGTTTTACCTTCAAACCTCGGTTTGATTCTTATAGTACTAAATTTCAGAGTCACGTCGAAAAATTTACATGAAACTTCGAATTAAATTTTAACAGTATGAATTTTATAAATAAATTTCATTCAATTACTTTCATAAAACACTCACCCAAACACACAAGTAGGCAAGTGGTATTGATAAATTAAATAGTAAAGTCATTCAATTTATTATTAAGGATAAAAATGTATAGGACTTCGAAATTGTCTTACATCTTAATATTTTATTTTTTATGATTAAGAATCGAATTTGATACCCTGAAGTTTACAACACTCATACACTGCACATCGACCACTTGTGCTAGACCACCAATACAATACAACATCAACATGACACTAGCTTCTTATTTCCAAAGTATGATAGTAGTAGAAGACAATGTAATCAGGAACTTTGAGGAGCTGAAAGTCAACTTGTAGCAGCTTGGAAAGCTCTCAAGAAGACCTCAGGGGGTTGTCCACCGCTTAATTTTTGACTTCCATTAATCTGTAAAATGCATAAATGAGTCATTCTGCTGATCACTGTGTACCTATAATAAAACTATTAATATTTTGTATACCTACCACGTAATATGGAACCCCTGTGATGTTTCTTGAGTATGTTTTAATCTCCTCCTCCACCTAGGTAGATTCATAGAAAACAAGATCAGCAGTGATGAAATATTCAATTTCTAAAGCTGAACATGATAAATGCATATGATATCTATTGTGGTAGGTGATTTGAATTTTCTATAGTAACGCATTCATAGATTTAGACCGTTAGATAAGATCAGACGATTTATGTTTCAAAATGTATTTTAAAGCTGGTTTTGGCAAATTCAAATAACAAACTATCTGATCTTCATTCAATGATCGACATCCCTTTACGACAGAGAATCTAGATTTGATTGCACAACTGATAAAAATGTGTGAATGCCTAGCAACTAAAATGGTCATGTTACCAATTGTTATAAACTTGAAAAGGAAGAAGATACATTAAGCATTTGGAAGTTAGAACACCTAATAATTCAAAATCTCATGCATTAAATAAAAGCATAAAGGAGTTTTTCTTATTTTGAAAAAAAATTACCTCTTTGAGCCCATTGTTGGGGTTCTTAAGAAACTCCTCTGCCCCTTCTATACCAACCTTGGCAGCAGCCTCCAGAAGAAACTTCCTGCATTCAAATTTAAAAGGATGGTGTTTGTTTGTTACTTTAGGAACTAGATTATAAGACACTTGGTTCAAATGTCATGCAATAAAACGTGAGTAAACAATCATTTTGGTCCTTAAATGTGAGGCGTTGTCATTATACTCTCAGAATATATCAAAATTATAGAAACATACTTAAATGCATCTTTCATTGCTCAATTTAGTTATCACTTATCAAATGAGTCTTTCGTTAGTTAGTTTGGTCCTCAAATGTGTATTTCGTTAATTAATGAAATCCATAAATTACTAACAAAAGACACAGTTGAGAATGTTTTTGTAATTTCCATACATTCTGAGACTAAAGTAACAACATCCATCATCCTATTTTTGTAGTTTTCATATTTCCCAAGCTGAGTTAAAAAAGCTAAATTTAACTATGGATAATTGAACTACCGAAATCCATATTGATATATCTGCAAAGCATTAACACACACACACACACCGAACATGACACTGACACATAAGACACTAATAATACGTCAACTGATTGTATCTAATCACAAGTGTCAGAGTTATGTTAGTGTCAGATATGCGGATACACATTCATATAAAGTGTCAGTGTTACATAGATAGTTATAGCTTTTCAAATGTGTTTGAAATACCACAGATTATCTTTACAGTTTAAACACAGAACACACCACAATAAAACAAAACAAAAAGAAACAAAAAAAAAAAAAAGGAAAAAATCAAAAGAAAAGTACTTACTGGTCACCAATATATTTTTCCTGAGTGAAATAACCAAGGCCAAGTTCTTCAACTAGATCATGTTGCTTATCAAGACCCTGCTGTCTTGCAAAGTATATAAGCCTGTGGCTGTCCATAGTGTTTCCCCTGTGTGAGATGATTCAAACAATGTTAGTTGAACCTCAGTTAGACAACATTCCACTTTTAAAGTGGTTCATTGATCATTATCAAACTTTGAGCCTGTTTGGACTCACTTAGTTGTGTTTATTCACTGACATAAGCCCTTGCGAAACTCATTGTGAGAGCTTATGGAAATAGCTTACGACATGTCCATAAACTATTTGAAGTTAGCTTATCTGAAAATAATTTGACTTTAGTTTATCTTTTACTAAAGAAATAATTTATATATAAGCACTTATGCCATAATCACTTAACTAAGTACTTTATCCAAACAGGACTATGTTCATTGATGAAATATAAAAACACTCTTAATCTTACGTGAGTCCGGACAAACTATAAACAAGACCGACTGTCCTGAAGACCTGCCAAATACAAAATGGAAATAATGAATTGCTCAAAGTTTACAGATCCGATGAAATATAAACATTAATACAATCAACAATAACAAATGTGATTGAGAGAGTGATTAATAAAATGAAAACCTCGGACATCCGAGCTTCCATCTGATCCGATCGGGATCCAAACTTGCTTCTGTAAAACTCCCTCTTTTCAATGCCTTCTTTAGGGGCATCAGGGCTGAGTTGATAGGGATGCCATAATATCTGTAAATTCAGTTAAACAACAAATTAGAACATGAAATTACCTGTGTTGTCAACTGCAGAAAATAACTGTTTGTTTGTTCAAATTTTGTTACGCTATAATGCTACAACACCACATTTGTAATAAAAAGCGTATCGCGGAACAATGGCAATTTGTTCAAATTCTGCCACACTATAACGCTATAGCCGTTATTTGACAACGTTGAAAGTGCCATGCATATTTAGACCACAAAACAAACACATAGAAAGAGAGAGTTTTAGACCTCAAAGTTGTATTTGTCCTTAGATGAAGCTATGGCTTTGTCTAGATTCCTTTTGCCAACAAAGCACCATGGACATACAGTATCAGAACTAATATCAATTCGGACAAGTTTCTTTTCGGAGTGAGCACTGTTAGTGTCAGTCATGATTATGCTCTATCTGCAATGTCTCTAAAACACAAATAACACAAGTTAAGATTGTTATGACAAGGGAAGAACAATCTATTAACTAAGACAAAACATCGCTCGTCAGTCATTTTGTCTCCTCCTTATGTCCTTAGACATTTATTTTTTCCATTTTTAACTATTTGCCCCAAAACGCATACATGTATACTTTTGTTCAAAATTTAAGGCTAAGCTTAGCTAATAAATGTGAGATTTTCCAAAGCCCCTTCTTTGTAATTTGAAGGGTAAAAGTAAAAGATTAAGGAATTTCAAAAACCATTCTGGCTCCACAAATTCGAGGCTAAAAATCAATTGTAGAGTCAGAAGCTGCAAATTCTATTTTCAAGTTAGAATCAATTCTGGAACTAAAATCTAAATATGTCAAAATCAATTCTACACCTCTAGAATTAATATTTGCTCCTCCAAACTTGAAACCAAAATGAATTACAGAAATGTATAATTGATTTTGACATGTTTGATTGTTTTTCAGTAGAACTGATTTTGGCTCTAAAATTAATCCTAACTTGAAGTTAGAATTCATAGCTTTTGACTTCAATCGTGTCTTTTATACTCAAATTTGTTGTACAAGTCACCTTTACAAAATTTCTATCCAAACATAAATCATTTCAGTTCAATTCACTTTAACTAAAATCAATTTTAAGAAATCAATTCCATTCAAAATAAACTTATGTCACCCCAGAACCAAAAACACTAAAATAACAAAAATCTCCATGTTAAACATGCAAACGCTAGAGTTAACACAAGTTTCAGAATGATCTAAATTCAATGAAAATGAGGCACCCTTGCTTGTTAAATAACCAGATGATAATTCATAAAAAATCCAACAACAATTCATACAAAATTCAATGGAAAAAGAGATCAATTATGAATGAAAGAAACAAAAAAAAAAATATCAAATTTTGAAAAAACAAAGTTGAAATGAGAAAGGTGTAGGAAGAATACCTGAAAGGATAAAGAGAGAAAAGAGACACCAGAATTCAGAAGTTTTGCCAGAGAATTGGATTTTTTGTTTTGTTTGTTTGAATGTTGAATTTGATGTTAGAGCTGAAAAGAAAAAGACATACAAACACAAATCCAAATATTATTGTTGACTTTATTGTCCTATTAGCTTGTTCTCCGAACGTGTTGGAAAGTCATCGTTTCAGATTGTTTTTTTTTCTTTCTCGAGACCGGGTATCCATTGACGAAGGTAGTGACATAATTAATAGTCTTTAAATTAAACCAATTTAATAGATAAGATTCCGTTGACACCTAATGTCAATAGATCATATATATATATATATATATATATATATATATATATATATATATATATATATATATTATGGATTCTGTTTGCTTTTACAAAATCTTGCCATTACTGGTATCAGAGCCTTGGTTGGTTCTGAGACCCCTTTGAATTAAGTGCTTTTAAAGTTTTAATTGTTCACACTTTAAATTATTTTACTTTTGATTCAACCCGCAACCCTGAGTGTTGACCAGTTTTGTAAGAAGAATGCTGAATAGCTGGGTGGTCCAGGTAGTAAGACCCGCAGATAGGGCAGTGAAACCGTTGGTTTAGCCTAGTTGTATTTTTCTTTAGAACTCAAACAAAAATAAGGGGGAGAAGAGAGTCACATAGTAAAGTAAGTTTAGAGTCATTCAATTTAAACTTTAAAAGTGAACTTAGATCAAAGATGTCTCGGTTACTGAATAGGGCTTGGAGCAGTTTTAGCAGTAGAAGTAGTAGATCTAATAGAGCTTTAGTTCCACCTACTTCCTCCGAATCTGAAACAACTTTAAATCAAGATACTTTTCAAAATCAAGAATTAGAAGTACAAGAAATAGAAAATAAATTAATAAACTGGAACATGCCAGAAATTAAGTTAAATGAAATATATAAAATGAGTACTTTTGATTTTAAAAGTCAAAAAATCATTCATACATTAGAACAAGCTAGAAATGTTAAAAATAAGCAAGAAACGTTTACACTATTAGATAAAAAATTATTAGATCAACATTATAAAAATGGATTTAGATACATTCACTTAGGCTTAGTCCAAGTGGCTGTAAAACCATTACATAAATTAGGTTTAAACTCACCCATATTACTAATTCTAAGAGATTCTAGAATTAGAGACTTTCATGACTCTGTGATAGCCATGTTAGAATCTAATCTTAATGATGGTCCCGTTTATTTCAATTGTTATCCTAATTATTCGATGAGTTTAGGAGATGAAGTTACTAGTTCGTCTTTAGTCATTTGCGTTCAACATCAAAATGATAATTTTACTGAAGGAATATCTAATGTAGACATCATTACTAGAATAACCTATAAAGTTACAAATGTTAATTATAATTATAAATCCTTAAGATCTACACCTAGAAATGAAACATGTGTTATAGAAGCTAATCTTAAGAAATCTAATATAATTACCCCTAAAATATTAACCATCTCTGAATTAAAAGAAAAAATTCCAGAAGAATGGATAATAGAAAATGCTACTCAACCAGAGAAACTAGAATCAAGATCTATAAGAGATATTATTACTGACCAAGATGGAAATATTAGAATAAGAATGAATAGGAGTCAATCTTATAGGTACAATCAGAGTCCTAGCATAGAACCTTCCTCTGCTAGACATTCAGTAGACTCTACAATCAGATTAAATCTAGCAGGAGTTAATTTTACTCCAACGATACCAAGACCTATTTATCAAGAGAGAATTAGTAGGTCTCCTTCGCCAACTGAATCACAAGTATTAAATATGATTAATAAGGAAGAACCTTTTGAAATTGATAAAACTTGGATTAAAGAAGAATTCTTATCAGAATATAATAAAGAAAAACGTAGATGGTACTTTGATAACTTTTCTAAATCGGAAAGAGACTTATACTTAAAATTATTTTATGAATTTTTAGAACATCAGGAGATTAATATTTACTTTTTCACCTGGTTCGAATTATATTGTTTAGATAATAACATATTAAATCCCTATGCCAAAGAATTATTTTTAAATACTAAAACTAGGATGAGCATTAAATGGAAAACTTCTAGAAAGGAAATAATTGAATCTATTCACCCTCCTTTGGAAGCTATAAAAATTATACCCTCTAGAGAAAATATAGAAATAGAAGCCTCGCCTTTTAAGGCCATAAGCAACCCGTCTAAACAAAGAAAAGATTCTAATAATATTCATAGTCAATTAAATTATACTAATCAAATCTTACATACTATGTCTCAACAATTAGATAGAGTTGAACAGCTATTACCTGATACGTTAAAGGTAAAAATATCTGATCCTACTAGACCAATTTATCATTATAATATTCCCACAGATAAAGAAATTAAAGATTTAACTTTAGGATATAATCCACAACAAAAATTAGATGAATTGGCTGACAGACTAAAAGTCTTAAATATAGGATCCACATCAGAAGTAAAGATTAATACATTATCTTTTGAAGAAGAAGAAAATATTATTTCTCGAATTGATAAACCGCCGCGACCCAAGACTAGAAACTATTATCCTAGGCCTTCTTTTGCTGATGTTCAGTTTGAAGAAAGGAATAGTTTTATAGGAGATAGTTACTCAGGAGACTGTATTATAGAATGGAACATAGATGGTGCGTCAGAGCAGCATATATTAAATATTATTCAAAATATGACAATGGCAGCAACTGCCTTTAAAATCAAAAAGAATTCCGATAGAAAAACAAAAGATATGCTAGTAATGGGATTTACAGGTCAATTAAAAGGCTGGTGGGATAATATCCTTAGTGACGAAGATAAGTTAAGGATTGATTCTGCTATTAAAACTGAAACTAATGAAGAAATCTGCGTTACAACTTTATTATACGCAATAACCAAATTCTTCATAGGAGAACCTTTGAAATTACAACAAAGGGCGTCAGAACAATTACTAAACTTATATTGCCCTACCATGTCAGATTACCGTTGGTATAAAGATATGTTTTTATCAAAATTATGTCTGCGTCCAGATGGGGCAGCAATTTATTGGAAAGAAAGATTTATTAGTGGTTTACCTAGGTTATTTGCGGACAAAGTCAAGAGTAATATTAGGCAAAACTACAATGGAGAAATACCTTTTAATTCGTTAACCATGGGAGAAATATCTAATTATATTATTGAAACAGGATTACAAATTTGTACCGATTACAAATTACAGAATAAAATAAAGAATGAAAAATTAAACAATAAAAGGGAGATGGGATCTTTCTGTGAGCAATATGGTGCTACCCCCATACGAGCTCCTAGTAACCCTAAGAGTAAGAAGAAAACTTTTAGTAAGCATAATAAGAGTTCTAGCAAATATTATAAGAAAAAGAATTACCAGAATTACCAGAAAGAAAACCCTCAAGAAAGTAAAAAATATTATAAGAATCCAAGTAAAAAGAATACTAAAAAACCCTACCAAAGACATAGTAATAAAAATAAAGACATTAAATGCTACAAGTGCGGTAGATTTGGTCATTATGCAAATGACTGCAAAGTTAGAGAAAAAATACAACAAATTAGTGATTTAAATATATCAGAAGAATTAAAACAAAATTTAATTCATACCTTAGAAAACATAATGCTAGTATCAGAAGATGAATATTCGTCATCTAGTGAATCAGAGGTAGAAGATATTAATCACTTAGTCGAATCAAGTGAATCTAGTGAAGAAGAGTTAGATGAGTGTTTGGGGATAGAGTTTTGTAATTGTAATAATTGTATTAAAAGCATTAATGTTTTAACTAATCATCAAGCTAATACATTAATAGGAATATTAGATAAGATGGAAGAATCTGAAAGTAAACAAGCTTTCATGAGGCAGATTAAAAATATTATAGACGATAATGAAATAGAAAAAAGAGAACTACATAAAGTAGAATTTAAGGATGTTATGGAACTTTTTAAAAAACCCGCTCAAAATCCTATAACCTTAAAAGATTTGCAAGAAGAAATTAAGATCCTTAAAAGAGAAATTCAATCTTTAAAAACTAAAGATGATGAGATAGAAGTTAAAATGCTAGAATTACAAGGAACTATGATTATTCAAGAACAAAATAGGTTGAAAAAGGCTATTTCTCTACCTTCTACTAGTAAAGAAAAAGAAGAAGATACATATATTAATAAAATAGAAAAATTGATATCACATAAATGGTATACAAGAATTAAATTAATAATTAAAGATTCAACTTACGAGTTTACGGCTCTAGTAGATTCTGGGGCAGATTTAAATTGTATACAAGAAGGATTAATACCTACCCAATTTTATGAAAAGACTAAAGAATCATTACGAGGAGCTAATGGTAATAGATTACAAGTTTCATATAAATTATCTAACGCTAAAGTTTGTAAAGACAGGATATGTTATGTAACCTCCTTTTTATTAGTAAAAAATATTACTGAAGAAATTATTTTAGGAACACCGTTCTTAACATTACTTTACCCTTTTAATGTTAGTGAAAATGGTATAACTACCACAGTATTAGAAAGAGAAATTAATTTTGAATTTTTAGACAAACCAAAAATTAGAGATTTAAACTCTATACAAGAAAGAGCTATATCTCGAATTAATTTAATAAATAAAAAGAAAAAACAAATTAATTTTATAAATAAAGAAATACATTTTAAAAGAATAGAAGAACAATTAGAGAGTCCTATCATTAAAGAAAAAATTAGCCATATGTTAGAAAAATTTAAATCAGATCTTTGTTCAGAACAGCCCAATGCGTTCTGGAAAAGAAAAGTGCACACGGTGTCTTTACCTTATGAACCAGATTTTAGAGAAATAAATATACCAACCAAAGCACGGCCAATACAAATGAATAAAGAACATTTAGACTATTGTAAAAAAGAAATACAAGAATATTTAAATAAAGGACTAATTAGACCTAGTAAATCTTCTTGGAGCTGTTCAGCTTTTTATGTCATTAATGCTTCGGAATTAGAAAGAGGAAGTCCTCGATTAGTGATAAACTACAAACCCTTAAACAAAGCATTAAAATGGATTAGATATCCTATACCCAATAAAAAAGATTTAATTAACAGATTACACAACAAAAGTATTTATTCTAAATTCGATTTAAAATCCGGATACTATCAAATTCAGTTAGAAGAAAAAGATAAATACAAAACAGCCTTTGTTGTGCCTTTTGGCCATTACGAATGGAATGTTATGCCGTTAGGATTAAAAAATGCTCCTTCAGAATTTCAAAATATTATGAATACAATATTTAATGATTATACAGATTTTACTATTGTCTATTTAGACGACATATTAGTCTTCTCAGACTCTATTAATCAACACTTTCACCATATGGAATTATTTTATCAAATTATTAAGAATAATGGGTTGGTTTTATCTGAAAAGAAATTAAAAATTTATCAGTCAAAGATTAGATTTTTAGGCTTTGATATAACCCAAGGGATGTATACCCCAATTAGTAGGTCTTTAGAGTTTGTTAGCAAGTTTCCAAACGAGTTAAAAGATAAAACTCAATTACAAAGGTTTTTGGGATGTATCAATTATGTTTCCGACTTTATTCCTAACCTTAGAACAATATGTATTCCTTTGTTTAAACGACTTAGGAAAAATCCACCTCCTTGGGACATTACTATGACTCAGAGTATTTTAAAACTAAAGGAGATAGTTAAGAGATTACCCTGCTTAGGAATACCAGATCCTACAGCCAACTTAATAGTGGAAACTGATGCCTCTGATATTGGGTTTGGAGGAATTTTAAAACAATTACTTCCGGGATCGAATAAGGAACAAGTTGTCAGATTTTACTCTGGAACTTGGAACCCGGCCCAATTAAATTATAGTACTATTAAAAAAGAAATTTTAGCCATTGTTTTATGTATTACTAAATTTCAAGATGATTTGTTTTTAAAACCATTTTTATTAAAAACTGATTGTAAAGCTGCAACCAGTGTTTTACAAAAAGATGTTAAAAACTTAGTTTCTAAACATATATTCGCAAGATGGCAAGCATTACTCTCATGTTTCGATTTTGAAATTGAACATATATCAGGAATTAAAAACTCCTTACCAGACTTTTTGACAAGAGAATTTCTACAAGGCAAAAATGAGTAACGCACCTGATCCTCGAGATAATTATGGTCCGAAGAAAGTCACAGATAAAACACTAGCATTAAGCTCATCAAGTTCCACAGAAAAAACATCCAATTACCTGAATAAGCTGGTGACCAGTCCCCAACCTATTACATCTTCAAGACATAGACCTTTATCTGGAATTAGACCGGCTCTGATTACACCTTTGCAGTTTACCTCACAACTAGCAAGTCCCTCTACATTAAAGCCTCGTCCTACAAAATTAGCCTATTACTCTCCTCCAGAAACTACCCCAAAATCCACCTTCATTACCAAAAATCAAATTGTACCCATTATACCATTAGAAAGTCTTTTTTGCCAACCAAATGCCTCATTAATTCAAACAGTATCAAAAATACTACCTCCTGGGTTTTTCTTCCTACCAGAAGATTCAAATCTTCAAAAAACAAGAAGATTCTATGAATTTATTTTAGTTGATACAGATTCAATAACCCTTACGCATAATTATGATACTAAAGATCCATTAAGAATTACTTTTTCAAAATTTAAGATTAACAAGGTCTTAACTCCATCAGATTGGGGTCAACCCCCTTTTAAAGTAAAGTCTCTCAGCAGAACCTTCGTTCCCCAATGTTACAATTATTTTGATTATATAAAAGCATGGTACCATTTTTTAGATATTGAACCTTATAATCACACATGGTTTATTTGGTTTAATAAGAATATTTCAATTAATTTTCCATCCTGGTTCATTGAATGGTTTTACACCATTGGACCAATTTTGGACACATTACCAGATTATGCCTTTGACGCCTTTAAAGTATTCAATGAAACTACTTCATGTCCTCAACATAAAGCCTTACTTAGTTTTTGTGCAATATTTGGAATCACTTGGATTACCTCTTGGACTTTCTCTTCTGAACCTTTATGGGAAGAGGCAACTCCATTACAGTTAGTAAAAAGATACTCTGTCAAATGGTGGAGTAAGTTTAATCCGCAATTACTCTCTACAGAAAGATTAAATGCTTGGTTCAAGGAAAATCCAAATCTTTGCAAATCATCCAAGGCATTACCTTCATCTGATATTAATAATTTCTCAACTCTTCATCCTAAGCTATTAGAGTCACTTCAGAAGATTACCGACCCTCAAGAATTTTTAGAAAAAGTGAAGGATGCTATGTCAGTCCTATCTGATAATGAAAGTACTAGCATTACCAGCGCAGCAGAAAATGAAGATGACTGTTATGGAATCCAAGACCTTTAGATTACTGTTCGTGGTGGACCTATATTTTGGAATTATTTGAAAATAATGTTATTATTACTTTATGTCATGTTATCTTTATGTCATGTTATCTTTTTGTCATGTTATCTTTTGTAACTTTTACTTTATGTCTTTTTAGTTTTGGCCTGTTGTAATAATAGCTCGGATTTGTAAAATTTATAGTCTTAAGTTTTTATTTTTAAAATCCGGTTCAGATCCTTGGTCTATAAAAGGATCTTTTGCGTTTGTAATAGGCATGCAAAAATTTTCTTTCAGAATCAAACACTGAAGAATCTTGCCTACTATTGTAAGTAAATTTTATGAAATAAAATGTTTTGTTATAACTTCTTCTTTGCTATATTAACTTTTCAAATTATATTTTATTTAACAACTGAATTAGACTTATTCTTAGATGATTTACCTGTATTTGATCATAACATATTATGGATTCTGTTTGCTTATATATATATATATATATGCCATGTGCATTTTCTTCACACCATTTCAAATAGGGTAGAAAAATATCTTTCATCATAATTTTTTTTCTTCTTATTATGGGTTTATCCATTTAAAAAAATAAACACCCCACACACGTTCTTTATATATCATATGTTAATTAATCCTAAAATATTGCTTCTTTAACTAACATTTTTTCACACATAAAAATAATTCTTTGTCCAACGAGGTTAATCTTTCTCTACTCATTAAATAAATAATATTTTTCATATTAAATAGTCTTTTTAAAAATTAATATATATATTTAAAAAATACAATTCTAGTGGGTCACATGACCTGTAAATCTTAGCCACTTAAAAGTTTTTAAGTAGATCCAATGGTAAACATTCATTTTGCAAAAAAAAAAAAAAGTTCGTCTTCTACGGTATAGGAGACCCATAAAGATTGCCTACCGTAATCTTTGCCCTTAGATCACCCTTTTTAGCTGGGAACCGGCTGCATTGTTACCTTCACGCAAAATATTTTGTAAATTAACCAACAATAGTTGAATCATAGAGACACAACACCTCCTTAAATTCAATATCCCATCACAACATCAAACTATGATATAAACCCAAAATCTCAAAATGGAGAATGCAAGGTCTTCTAATTTTCTCAAATAAACCATGCAAAAAGAACATGTATGATCACGAACAAACCACCAAAACCTTTCAAGTTGGAATCAAGGAACACACTACCATCAATATTATGAGCTAGTGAATCCATATTAGGTTGTTGCCAACTGACAATACGTGAAGGTTGCTAAACAATATGAGAGGTATGATAAGCAAAAGCATTTAAAACATGATGCAAAGATCTTTCAAAATAAAAGAAGACATGATGCAGAGATGATAACACTTGAGTGTCAATTTCTTGGACACCATGTTTGACATACTCAAAGATGCATTTGTTGCAAGAACACACAATCTTCCATTGATAATGAGACTAATGGGGTCAATATTTGAAATAAATTCTTTCATCTAAGGACACAAATTATCTCGATCCGAAGGAGTGACGGACTAGTGGAGACAAAAGAACCACACATCCTTGGCATGCGAGCAAGAAAACAACATGTAACATATCTTCACTACCTCGATTATAAATAGGGCATAAGTTAGAAGTAATAAGATTACAAGACAATAAAACGGACCTGAAGGAAACATAGTCGTGGCACAATTGCCATAAGAAGAACTGAATATTTGAAGGAACACAAAAACGGCAAATCCAATTCGAACATTCTTCCCCGAGCAACAAAGTATGGGCTCACATTAATCACTAGTAAATATTTTTGGTATATAGTATGCAATGACACTGTAATTAACTAAATGCTACAAGTGTTTATTATGTTTTTAGTTCCTATAAATATATCAAATTTTCATTTTAGTCTTTCTAAAATCTATTCAATTTTCAGTGCCTAAAAAATTTTCCATCATCACTTTTGCTTTTTATTTTTAAATCAACTTATATGTAGCTTTATATTTTTGAATAAAATTTTACAAAAATACATAAAATATTATAACAATCGCTCACTTGAAAATGAGTAAAATTTATTTGAACTAATTACTTTTTCAAATATTCCTAATCTTATCTTATCAATCCTATTGTACAAAGTCAAGAGGAATAAGTATGTAGGTTCTCTAAAAAAAAAGGTAATTTTAGTGAGAGAAATTCCATCTTCTCTTTAGGTTTTCTTTCTCTTTCACTCATTGAGGAGAGAGTGATTTTATGTCATTTTTTGACCTAGAATCACTCTCTGCATCTTTTTTCCCTTTCAATCAAATAAGTGATTTTCACATAAGTGATTTTTTTTTTTGTGATTTCGTTGTCTGAGTGCGACGTTGTGTTATTCGTCGTCTTGTGCAGCGTTGTTTGATTTCGTGTCTTGTTGCGGTGTTCGTTTGTTCCTATTGAAAGATCAGCTTCAGTCAATCAATTTCAGATTAAATCAATGATTTGGACGTTAACGTTGCAGATCTGGAAGCATGACTATTATGGTGATTTAGATTTGATCATATTATTTGTAGGCATTTTGCCGTTGTATGTTATTAACTTAGATGTTGTGAGTTTGTTCGCAGTTTCATCCTTTACGTTTTTAACGATATTGATGATGTTATTGTATATCAATTTGAATGAATGAATATCGTTTTGTTTTTGTAAAAAAAAGAGTCAAGAGAAATAAAGTGGTCCACTTGCTATTATTTCTCATTGGACTTAAATACAATATTTGACCAAAAAAAAAATTAATACTCATTTTATCTTTTTTAATGTACTTGGTCAATATTATCTATCAAATACATAAACTTTAATTAATTTATTGTTTTTTATGAAGAAAAAAAAAGTAAAAAAGAACAAGAGGGAGGAGTAATGTTTGATATGTACTAATGGGTGGGTAACCTTTGAAGAACCGGAAAAACATTTGACACCTCTCCTGACTGACTTCACCGCGACCGACCATCCGTGCATTCCTTTCCTGCTGTCTGCCTTCCTCCGTGCGTATAAAGGGAAACTCACAAAAACTCTTCCTTTCTTTTCATTTCTTCTCCATTTCCTTCAAGGTATGTATGTATTTTACTCTCTCTCTCTCTCTATTTTCCCATTATTGTTCATTCATATTCATATCATGTGTTATTATTATGCTACCTTTGTTATAATTTGTGTTTTTATTACCACTAATTCAAATTCAGAAATTTAAGTTATTGAATAACAATCTGTGGATATTGATGCAATTTTTAATGATCATTGATTGCAATTAATAAACTGAGATTATTGAACATTGCATCTCAATGTCAACAATCTATGCAAAATTTAATATTGTTGCAATTGCTTATTGCTGTGTTTTTTTATGAGTGAGATTAAGAAATTGAGCTTATTGGATTTTGCTTTCCAATGTCAACAAGTTCAATTTCTTAATTTCAATCAATGATAATAAAAAGGCATAGATTGTTGCATCAATATTGAACTTGTTGGATTTTGCATTCCAATGTCAACAATCTATGGATATATTGATGTAATTGGTGTTTTTATTGGCGAAAATTGCTCATGTGGATCGTTATATTAATTTTACATCAAAATTTAGTCATTTATCTTTTTTTTTTTTTTTTTTTTTTTTCTAGTGATTTTGGTCCTTCACCCATTTTTTAAGCTTGAAAATTCTATGCTAACATGGGTGAAGGACGAAATTGCTACCTGAAATTAAGTTACGAGACCATGAGAGCAATTTTTCCTTTTTCTTATCATTGATTGAAGTTTATAATTTGATCTTAATGGATTTTGCATCTTAATGTTAATAATCTATGGATATTGATGCAATTGGTGTTTTTATTATTATTGACTGCTATTAAGACATTGAACTTGTTGGATTTTGTATCTCAAGGTTAACAATCTATGGATATTGATGCAATTTTGGGGACCACAAAACCCGTGGCAGCTAGTATTCCGAGGAAGAGTGCTATTTATGTGTGGGGGTATAATCAATCCGGGCAGACAGGGAGAAAGGAGAAAGATGATCAGTTAAGGATTCCGAAGCAGCTACCTCCTCAGCTGTTTGGATGTCCGGCTGGTCTCAATACACGCTGGTTGGATATTGCATGTGGTCGGGAGCATACAGCTGCGATAGCTTCTGATGGCTTGCTTTTCACTTGGGGTTTGGATTTCTTTTAGTCTTGTTTGTTTTAGTCATTGTTTGTGTATTCATTCTAAAACTTTGTTTTATAGTGTTGGAACTGTTTTTCATGGGGAGGAAAAGTATTGCTTTAGGGGGTATGGAGCTCCCTACCCAGAAGTTACAAGCATATGTCTCCGCCTTTTGATTGGCGATGTTCTTGGGACTTCCTTCCCCAAATTTTAACCTACACTTTCAATCCTATCATCAAAAGTCACAATCACCTTTTTTTTATATGATAAACAGCAATGTTGTCAAATAGTGGCTATTACCAGTGCTATAGCGTAGCGGAATTTGAACAAATTGTTATTGTTCAGCGGTTATTTAGTACAAAGTGAGGTCAAATAGCGGCTATTGTGGGGATGTAGTGTACTGTAGCTGAGTTCGAAACAAACCGCTATTTGATTGATATGCAATTGACAACACTAATAAATAGTACAGGGTTTAGTAAACATAGTCGACAACTGTCGTGTATTTGGTTATGAGAATAAAAGCAGTTTAATTATTCCAATTAATAACCACAACAAGAATTATTTTGACATTTTAAAATAACTTGTAAAAGCATAGGTTTAATTTCAGGAGTAGGACATACTTTCTGAGTAGTACATTAACAGGAAGCTATATTTGTAGGACAAACATGGCTCATTATAGTGCTTCCAATATGGAACGTGGTTTGTGTCAGTACTCAGTAGAGATCATCTTCTGTCTGTAGTTGTTATTAGAGTTGATTTCATTTGATAATTCATTACTAGTAGGGAACAATATGTATCAATGTCATCAATAGCGTACTATATACGTACGAGTAGAGCGGAGCTGTTTAAAGTAGTGGCTGTCGCTACAGCAGTTGAGATTACTGTCTGTCACGTACAAATTGGCCACGGTAGCGGAGTCCAATGACCCCAACCTCCTCTACGGTGGCTTTCCGACATGCCCTGCACTTTCGAGTCACCATGTAGTAGTTCCCCAACAAACCCACTATGTTTCTCGATAGCAGTGATCCCGCTATTCGCTTTAGCATATGTGGTGTTGGCCATTACACTCCGCTACCCAGGATTAATAACAGTTACACGGTCAAGAATTAATCAGCCTTGCTAGACATTTTTCCTTTTTAATTTACAATTCAGATTTTAAGTTTGTTTGCTATTATTATTGGTTTTAGGTCGTGGCTCGTAAACATTAAAGGGCCAAAGGCTAATGCATGTATCCCATTACTCAGGGGCTAATGAGTTTGGTCAACTTGGTGATGGAACTGAGGAGCGAAGGAAACATCCAAAGAAAGTCAAACAATTAGAGTCGGAGTTTGTAAAATCTGTAGCCTGTGGTGCACATTGTTCTGCTTGCATTGCAGAACCTCGTGAAAATGATGGTACCGTGTCAACTGGAAGGCTCTGGGTCTGGGGACAAAATCAGGTATTAGCTTCTTAAGGGTTAATGCAATGTTCTTAATATCATAATATGTCATATATGATTTTTCTTCAATTTATTTTTTTATACTCCAGGGATCGAATCTTCCTAGATTGTTTTGGGGTGCATTCGAACCTAACACAGTAAGTATTTATGTTTGAGCTTAAACCACTATATACATGTAACATATCCTCGTATACATTCATTATTTTATTATTTGCCTTGTTTATATGCAAATAGATCCAAGTATCCACTGGCCATTTCTTTTTGTGAATGTAATTATTCTATTAAATTTCTTAGTGCGTTATTTCTTGTTTGTACCCATGCTGGCAATTATGATATACAAGTGAATTCATTTTCCTAGGGTTATGGTTTAGTTTAAATTTATTAAATGTGAAATAGAATGTGCAGCAGTTTCTGTTCCTTTTCTTAGCCGATACAATTTTAAACAATGCAATAATAATAGTAATCTGTTACATTTTTCTGTCTGTTTATTGATCTCACATTTTCCATTGTCATTACTTACAGACCATTAAGCAAGTGTCTTGTGGAGCTGTTCATGTGGTTGCTTTGTCTGAGGACGGCCTACTACAAGCTTGGGGTAATTTAGTCATTGCCTTTCTTTATTCAGTATTGTCTGTCTAAACTCTAAACATGCTATTATTTTTACTTGATTTGTAAATGTTATGTCCATGATTGCCCTTTTGGGTTGAATGTAGGAAAGTAAACTTAATCATTACAAAATGAGGGTTTTTTGCGACTTTACTTATCCGGGCTGTCTTACTGTTTTCATAAACCAGGCTACAACGAGCATGGTCAACTTGGCCGAGGTGTTACTTGTGAGGGACTACAGGGAGCTCGCATTATAAGTTCTTATGCTAAATTCCTTGATGAAGCCCCCGAGCTCGTCAAGATTACCAGAGTGTCATGTGGGGAGTACCACACTGCAGCCATTTCTGATAAGGGCGAGGTGTAAGTGAAATGAAGGATTTTCTAGATGGAGATATTTATAAATTTAACCTTGAGAAATGTGGTTTTCCACATGACACATCAGGGAATCTCACGGAAGAGACACAATACAATGGAAATGCTGCATCTATTATGCAAGTTTCTGTTCCCTTGACCCTTGGCTTGGTTATAACATATAAAACTATAGTTATATATTCCTGGAGCCAGCGGAAAATAGCGGTTTGTTTAAATTCTGCTATGCATAAGGCTTTAGCGTGGCTATAGCTGCTATTTGACAATATTTTGTACTAAATAGCAATTGCAGAATAATAGTGATTTTTTCCTTCAAATTCCGCTACGTTATAACGCTATAGTGTCACTATAGCCCCTCCTTAACAACACTGATTTGAATAAGGTCATTAATCATTATACTTTTGAAGTAGTAGTTGAAATTTTTAAGCTTAATTTTTTTTGACGGTATCTTTAATCTTAAAATATGCATAGTAGTGCATGTGCATGCATCATAAATTCTAGGTATAATTTGTTTACAATGATAATCTTGTATTCTCAAGGCATAAAGACCTCAAGCTCCTTCGTGTCAATTCAGTTTCTTTTGCTCATCTGATACATGGACACATACTTGTATTTAACTAGGCTGTCCAACGAGTGATTTGTTCCAGTTATATGTTATTTGGGATCCATAAGCCATATTAAATATGATTAGTTATGGAATTTAGCTTGTGATAGTGTTTCATCACTATTTATATTTTTTCCTTCCCTGGACTTTGCAGTTACACATGGGGGCTAGGAAATATGGGCCAGCTGGGACATACTTCACTTCAGTCTGGGGATAGAGAGTTAATTCCAAGGAGGGTGGTTTCGCTCGATAGTATTTTCATAAAAGATGCAGCATGCGGTGGTGTACATACATGTGCTTTAACTCAGGAAGGAGCACTTTATGCTTGGGGTGGAGGTCAATCTGGTCAGTTAGGTCTTGGCCCTGACACATTGTTCTCGTGTATCCCGAATGACTCTCGGACATTTTTCCGAAACATTCCAGTTTTAGTTGTTCCAAAAGACGTGCAACTTGTTGCATGTGGACATTCTCACACTCTTATTTGCATGAGAGATGGCCGAATACATGGATGGGGTTACAATAGTTATGGACAGGCAGCAAATGAGAAATCTACATATGCTTGGTATCCGTCACCGGTTGACTGGTATGTGTTTCTAGTTGAAGAATCTTCTACATGATTGTGTAAGTTTTATGTTAAAGTTTCGACATCACAGGTGTGTTGGGGAGGTTCGAAAACTAGCTGCTGGTGGTGGCCATTCAGCTGTGTTGACTGACGCTTTTTCGTTAAAGGAGTTGTGTGAGTTTGTACTGGCAGATAGTATGACCTTATCTAATGCTGCTAAAGTTGAGGATATTGCATATAGAACTGGATCCGATGCTTTAGCTCGTCTCTGTGGAAGACTCAGGTATTTTACATACAATTTTAATTGATATGCAGTGTCAATGTAAAAGAGTTATGCACGGCTAGAAATATTAGAAAATATCTTATAATATCATTGATATATTCGAGTATCTTAAGTTATTTTCTATGATAAATATATAATCATAGAGTATCTCTTAGGATTTGACTTTATATTACTCAACGAATCATATAATGATGTTATATCAACTTGACTGCAGAGAGTACATGCTTGCTGGTGGTGCTCATGAACAAGAGGAGGAAAAGAACAGTAAAATCTAACAAAGCATTTGAAGTTAGAATTAGTCATGTTTGTGTGTATTCATGAAATATATGTAATTGTTGTATTCATTCATGGAACTGTGTTATTATTTAAACAGAAGTGATCAGTGTGTAGATAGTGTTGTTTAAATAGATGCTTAGTACCAAATAATGTATTTTTAGAGTAATGTACATAGACAAAGAATTTGGCTATGTTGAAGAAAGAGATCATTGACTCATATAAGAGAAGTGTCCTACTTTTTATGTTCCCAATTCTCAATCTTCAGTACTCATTCACCACTGTTTTGGAGTACAATTCTTGTTGAAAGCATATAGATATGTTCATAAACTTCATGTGACTAGCAACCCTTTTATAATCCAAGGAATATTCAACAGTAAATGGATTATTCTTTTTCTGGTCAAGACAGTAATTGGTTTTTATTCAATGAGTACATATGCCTTATAAAGGTTATTATTCTATTATACGTATTTTTCTTAAAACAATTTTATCATGGTTATAAGTTTGTTTTTTTTATATAAAAAAAGAAAACATTTAAAACCAAAATAAGGGAATCTCAAATTGGAAAAGATAACATCAATGGCACATGATATGTCTATCATCATATAGGAAAGACAGCATTCTCATTGATTTGAAATATGAAGAGCAGGGTAGGGCCCATATATAAATAGAAGAGTTGATGCCTTAATATAAGGCTTACTTACACATTCATCATACAGATTTAATAATAATAATAATAATAATAATAATAATAATAATAATAATAATAATAATAATAATAATAATAATAATAAAGTATGTCTTTCACATACATACATAAATACATAGATGTCAATCTAGTTGGTGAGATGATGGAGCATCCATGGTGGTATGAGACAATGATTGCTTCTAGGAACAGTTTGAGCTTCACCTGCTTCTTCAAATTCCAATGACCCTCTTGCTTGTAAAGTCCCACTGCATCCATCCATACATCATTTTCACACATTTTATTATCATAATACAACAATATGTACATAGCTTGCTAACATTGTCACAAAAAAATTTGCTACATGCATGTATACACACATATGTATATATAGGAATGTATGTTTGTATTTAATGTTTTTTTTTTAAGAAGCCAAACTAGTCCACCGAAATTGGCATCAGGGAGATTTGAACCTGAGACCTTTGAAAGGAGCACACTCAAAGGTCTTAAACCAACATCACCAGACCAACTCAAGTGGGTTATATTTGTATGTAATGATGTCAAATGCAAATCATGGAATATAGTTGTTTGTTAAATTTTTGCTAACGAATAGGGACGCTACAGTCGGTATTTGACAACATTTTGTACTAAATAGCGTATTTTAGAGCAATTAGGATTTGTTAAAATTCTGCTACACTAGCATTGTAAGCACAACTATTTAACAACACTGATGTGTAGTTCCTAAATCATACTAGGATCTACATTATGCTTAGAAGGGAAAAAGAAATACCTGAAATTTAGAGAAGGAACCAGTCTTTGTGGTGGTGGTAGTAGCACCTCTGGCTGACAAATTAAGTTGAGGGTGGATGAACATTGCCCTATGCCTATGGTTTCTAGGCATCTTTGAGGATGTTCATTCACTGTCTTCTCTTTCTCCTTTGTCTAATCATAAATGTAATAAAACATTAGTCTTTTTATTTTACTACTCTTTCTTGGCTAGAATATTTTAAATAACACAGTCGCAGTAACAGTTGTAGCTATGTTGCGATTCTTGATATTACGGAGAATCACAATCAAATATGGCTGATGCGGACTCAATTACAGTCGCATTATGGTTTTGACAACATAAAAAACAGTTGTGTTGCGGCCCATATCGCGATTGCAGACCTTTATTTGAAACCCTATTAGTATACTGAAATGTTAGAGAGAAATGTGAATTCTACCTTTGCTAGCTTGCTGTTTTGCTCCTGCAATGTCCTTGCCTGTCATATACATAGCAAAGTTTTATATTTATAATATCTCAAATAAAATAATGTGGAAAATCTTGCTTGCATTTATATGAAAACTAGTTTCACTTCACAAATGATATCTAAGAATATACTCAAATGGCATATGATTTAATTGCTTGTGAAGTAATCAAACAAGTTTGTTATATATATGACTTAGCTTTAACATGTCATTGCAATTTGCATATTATGAAATTCATTCCAAACATGTATATCAAAGATATTCCGATATTGGTCAATTTTTTGTGTCATTCAATGACATTATAGTAAGTATTCAATTTTGCAAAAATTAAATCAAATCTATAACATAAATATCTTACCCTTTTATGCAGCTCTGAGATGGATTGATTCATAACTTGGTTCTACAAAAATCATATTGATCAGTTAATTGAAGATCAGCTGAAAAATCAAATATTATATGTACTAATACTAATTTATTGATGTCAAGAATACATTTAATCTGTTCTTATTTATGATTTCTAATTAATGAATAAGCATTTTTCACCTTTCTTGTTCGGATGCGCTTTAGCGATGTGTCAAGCTGTTGCTCCAAACTCTGAAGCTCTTTCACACTCAAGGAGTCCAGATCATTTCCCACAAAGTTCCTATATTGAAGATGATATAAGGTTTATAGTATTTTTTTTCCATAATGTTATTGATTTTGAAGCATATTATCACAAAATGTCATTGATGAATACTATTTAGCAAATGAATTGTTCCCAGTAAAAAGAAAACACTCTAGGAAAATAGCTTCATTTGGATTAAATGTTATTCTTATGCTAGCACTTATTCTTTGTATTTATTTATAATTTGGTTTTGAAAAGCCAAATGATATTTTCAAATAGTAAATTACTTCAATATGGTGTTCATTGTAAAAACGAAGACCGCAAATGGATTGTTAAACTCATTTTGAGTGTTGAGTTTGGATCTCGTATAATTGCTTCACCGTGCACGGGTGCTGGGCCATTAGATACGAATGCAAGACCAACTACATTCATATCTAAACGGTCCTGCAATCCGCTGCATGGTGCAGTAGGGGGATCCAAATGCATGTACAAGAGTTCGGATCCACCATAGCTGCTGCATCGTGCAAGTGTCGTGGCATGAAGTAATTTTACAGTATTTTCTAAAGCTAAAAATAATTGTTACTGTACATTTTACAAGTAACAAAATCTAAAAAAATACCTTAAGTTCCTCTCCAAGACTTGAACTTTAGCTGTGAGCTTCATGTATTCAAAGGACCAGTTTCCCTACAAAAAAATGATCTCAAATTCTCAATCACTATGATGTGGTCACTTACATGGAAACAATATAATTCATATATATATATATATATATATATATATATATATATATATATATATATATATATATTTACTTTCATGTTACCTCAAGCATGTTTAAATATATTGTTTCTCTTTGTAATATTCAATAGAAATTTATGTTTTCAAGTGAAGTACCTGTGTTTCATTGGTAAGTCCAGTAAGTTCTGAATGATTTTGTCTCTCATATCGTTCCAAAATGTCTTCCATGCTGTTTCATAGGTTAAAATGGGAGACTATTTATTAAACACAGAAAAACTTCAACAAAAAAATAAATAAATTCAGTTCTAAAAATTTGATACATCAAATAATCATGCAAAAGTTGAAAAGAAAATAGTAAGGGTATGTTTGGTTCAAAGAAGGTAACGAGAATTTAATGAGTGTTATAGTGATGCACATTACAAATTTATTGTGGATGAAAGAGAGCAAGATTAAACTCATAAGAGAGTTAAAGGGTATGTTGTTACTCATGAGACTATATTCAACAACGAGAAAATCTTGCTTGGACAAAATCTCAAATCAAATTGATTTGGACGTACAGACATAAATGTAAAAAATTAAAAGAGAAATAATTTAAGTTACATTTAATTTTTTTTTTCTTTTAGTTTTTTTTTCATTTATGAATGTGTGTCTAAATAAATTTGATTTGGGATTGTGCCCAAATTAGAATTGCTCTTGACCAACATATATTCAATTGATTGAAAAATTATGCAAAAAAAATGAATTCGAGATGCTCTATATATAGAGTTTACACAAGATTAACAGACTAAATTATTACCAACTTTTTTTACTTGTATATACACACATGATTTTAGCTATTGGATTCATTTGATGATATATATATATATATATATATATATATATATATATATATATATTTAAACCTTTATAGGACACAATTTGTTGGTCTCCAAAGTTGACACGTTTTAGAACTAATAGATATGGAGACCAAATGCTATATTGAGCTTTCATATATTTGGTCTCCATAAAACCAAAAATCCTTGCTTGCAAGCATCAACACTACACATTAACATTTATAAGACAAAAAATAAAATAAAGAAACAGGGTGGCTAACAACATAAATTATCATATTTGGGGGGGAGGGGGGACTTTCTTTTAGGCATTTATGGTGCTAAAAAGAAGAAAACAAAACCATGGAAACACATGCAAAATAAATATTAGTAAGATAAGAAAAAAAAAATTAATATAAAGTACAAGATACAGATCCACTACATATCTCTCAATTTAAATGAAATGAAACAAACCAACTACTTACTATACATAAGTCCAAAAACACAAGAACAAAATCTCTACCCTCCCTCCAAATAAACTAACTCAAAAACAATATTTAAATGTGAGATGACATAGTTATGATTTGTAACCCCTCCCTAAAAAAATTTGTGCACCTCTTTCCTCTCAATAAAGCTCCATATAGGATGTAAAAAATGATCAACCCTTTTGTTATGATAAGCCATCACGAACACTGAACTTACCCAAGATGAGTAAGGAATCAATATTTTGTCTTGTTGCTTCTATTATATTCATAAATAACTTATCATTATCTAACCCTATAGACAAGTATTAACCGGTTACAAAACATATATATTAAGGGTTGTTAGTGCTGAGCCTTTTTTATCTCAATGTGTTATTATTTTTTAGGCTATTAAAGTTTGAAAAGATAACCGAAGTATATATTAAAATATCATTCTAATTATAAAGTTTGTAATCTTAGTTTCAACTTACAACTATAGAGTAGAGCTACCTCTAAGAAATATTAGAGTAGTTATGATATTTGGAATAACATGACATACGTGTCGATCATAACGTTGTGACACTTATGTAATAACCTAGGAAATTTAATATCCTATAGTCGAAACATTTTTAGTTAATATATTATTATTATTAAACTGTTTGTCTTATATTGAGTATAGTAATATTATATCAAAGAATGACATATTTGTTGAAACCGCAAACTCTTAATCCACACGTCTATGCTTTTTTTCTATAGGAACCAGGAATCCTGAAAGCCTTTTACTTCAGTTTTTTTTCCTCTCTGACTACTACTTTTGTACTATACTACGATACAATTTAGGCAACATATTTTGTTACAGCACCTTGTCTTTCCAACAGTTTTCATTATTTATATTTATCCTATATAAATTTGGGAATATATTTATGTATGTATAGTCCTTAGTTAGGTCATGTAGCCTTGCTTAGGTTATTCATAGATTCTTACTCGCGGTGGTGTATCTAGGATATGAAAACCTAGCTTATTAGGTTATAGCTTCTTCTCTTCTAATATATATCAGGTATTACACAACTCTATGGTAAGACTTAGACAGTTATTTTTTGATGAGTAGATTTAATTTAATTCTATATTGCCTGAAAAAAATCGAATAGTTGTAAAAAAAAAATACATTAGTTCTATATATTATTTATACAAAAATAACCAAGTGAATGATATATTTAGTAAGCAAATAAATTATAGGGAATATCAGGGTACTTCAATCCGTTAGAAGATTATAATATTAATGGTGTTAGCCACTAAATTTGTAGGCACATCTTTGGATTACTCCATCAATCTAAAATAGTACAAACTTCAAACTCTTATCTAAAAAACCAAGATAAGGCAAAGTTTAATTTTATTCACAACAACCAAGATAAGGCAAAGTTTAATTTTATTCACAACTTTAGTTATATCTGGTACTTCATCTTTAAGGATGATTATTGACAAATGTTAGTATATTAATTGTATTTTAATCTTTTTTTCATTGATCATCAGGGATTAAACTTGGATCCAACATTTAATCATCTATATAAGGATCATTTATATGTAGTAGCACCAAGTGAATGACTTGATCTGTGTTAATATGCCTAAAATTTTGCTGAATTATTTTATGTCTTAATTTTCAGACAAATTTTGGATCACTGTTTTATGATGGAAAAAAAAAAACTATATGCCTAAAATAGTTATACCAATATGTTTAATATTTATATTAAAAAGAGGGGGAAAAAACCTTCCTCCCCAACAAGTCACGTATTTATATATCTTGAATTGAATATGACACTATATATGATAGTGAAGGTGAAGAATGTATTGTCATGTCTATGAATGATTTATATTGTACAAACACTTCAAAAAAGTAACAAGGAAATCTCCCAGAAGTATGGGTTGAAAAATAGATATATAGAAAAAGGGTTGGATAGTGAAGCACGATTATGTGACCAGACCCCAAAATAGAGAAACAAAGTACAATCAAACAGCAACTTGAAGTACTCCTTCATGAGTATTGCTTGCTATATTTAAATTTTGACCAAAACTCAGTGCTATTTCAGTTTAGGTAAGAATGTCATAAAACACCAAAATATACAAAAACATAAGATTTATCCAAAAAAAAAAAAAAGTTCTATAAAAATAAAATAAAAACCTAAGATGATACAAGAGCAATAATCTTACACAAATTGTGTATATCTATATTAATTAACATCTTCTTGATTATAATAAAAATGTAAATATATTGACATACATCACATGACAACAACAAAGAAATTAATTAATTAGGATGTATATATTATTTTTTATTATTAAAAAACAAAAGTTTCCTTCACTAGATTTTGATGATGGTGGGGAAAAGGATAGATCCAAAACAATCAAAAGTATATATATGATATATAGAAATTAATAACCCCAAATATGGAAATAAAAAAGTGGATATATATAGGTGAAGCAAACTAATTAACTAACCTTGGTGCAGAGGAATACTCAAAAAGTTTTCCTTTGGTAGAAAACATAATCAAAGCAACTTGAGCATCACAAAGAACAGAAATTTCATTAGCTTTCTTGAGAAGTCCAGTTCTTCTTTTGAAAAAAGTTACTTGTTGGCTTGTTTTGTTCTCGATCCGTTTCAGCTGAACCCTACCCCTTCCCATGATGAATGATTTTTTTTGGTTAACCTAGCTACCACCAATTGTTCTTGTTGATCTGATAAGAAAAAAGGAATAATCAAAATAAACAAAGAGATATATAGGCTAAAAGAAGTAACACAAGGGGTTACATATAAAGAAAGATGTATAAAGAAGGAAACCCTAGAAAGAGTAGATAGAGAGTATATAGTATTGTTCACCTGAAGGAATTGAAGAGTTTGAGAAGAAATGGGTGGTGTCTAATTAATTAATAGCCCAGGATGGGGACATTTTATATTTTTGCTCTTTTATTCAAATCAGTATTTTTATTTTTATTGTCAAGTATTATAATTATAGTGGCTAGAAATTTATATTTTTATGGAGAATAAATGGGTGTTTGGGATTCGAACCATTGCCCTACATATATCATGTAATGTACCTATCAATTGAGCTAAACTCACATAGAATTATTACTATAGGATAAAATAGGTATATTAAATTCTTATTCCTAAAAAAAGATAGGTATATGAAATTATTTTTCACCAAAAAGTAAAGTATGTTAAACTTTTTTTTTTGTTGAAAAAGTATATTAAACTATTATCTCCACTTTCGATTCTTATTAATGATTTTTTTTTATCATTTTTTTAGATTTTTTTAATCAATATCTCCAACTAGAGTGCAATTCCTATTTGAATTTTTTTTACAAAAATAATAATACAAGTAACTTATAAATTTTAAACAATTACTGTAAAATATCAATTATTTAAATGTTAAAAATGATAAAATGGTAAATAAATTAATTTAAATGAAGGGATCAAATATGAATCTAGACCGAAACTTATATTTGAAATAAAAATAAATAATAAAAATAATTTATTTCATTGAATGAAAATAATAAAATGAGAATAAAATAATTTAAATAAAGAATATAATTGAAAGAATTTTTTTTGTTTTGAGGGAATTGAAAGAAAACTTAAAACCTATATAATGAGTAATCCATAAATTATTCTAAGTATGTCAAGTTACTCCTTAATTTAGTTGAATTAAAATAGTTTGTCCCCGTGAGCTTAACTCAGTCGGTAGAGACAATACATAATACTACTATGTCCCGAATATACTTTTGAGAAATTTATTTGCCCATTTTTATAGGAGTTCTTCTTCTTTTTTTTTTTCTTTTTTTCTTTTTACTGTATTAGTTATTTGTGCAAATTAACTGCCTTACTTATTTTTCATAATAATAAAGTGTTTTTCTCTTCGAAAGGGTGAATGAGAAAAAGTTATATTAATTTTTCATTAATAAATAAATTTAATATCATCCACAATATTTTAATTCATGAAATTTAGTTAACCAAGTTCTATATTTTAGGGAGAGTCTAGTAAGTGGTCAAATATGAGAGTGTGCTAATTTAAGAACACGGCTAAAGGATTGATTTAATTTTTTATGGTTAAAGGCTTAATTTAATTCATAATTACTTCTTTCTTTTATATTTTCATATTTCTATTAATTTTCATTATTTTTTTTAATGTAATATAATTCAATTCTATTTTTTTTTCACATCTCTCTTGTAATATAGTACTTTATATCATATTTCCAACTTTTTTTACTATTGGTTTGAAATTTCTGTTCCTTAATTACATTGAATGAGACGTGAAAAATGAAAATCTATATAGATAGATAGGTTTTGAGTTGATATAGAGTGAGAGAGGGATAGTGGTCACTCATGGGACAAAAAAGTGAGAATAAATTTTGAAACGAATGGAAGAGAGATAACGACTGAGAAACTAGGATTAGAATGGTACAAGTGCTGTCTAGTTCTTATTGGTCGAAATTGTTTGAGTACCATGTGTTGTCTAGTTCTTATTGGTTGAAAGTGTGAGAGTTGGTTGATGGTCTAGTCTTTGACATGGCATGGTGTTGAGGCCTTTGAGGGGACATACCGTACTATGATATGGGTGGCATTGATATTGATATATGTTACATTGGTATGTTATGCATTTTGCAAACTTTATACTATAAATTATTGTAAATGATATAAGACTTTAGAGAAACGGGAAACCTGGTTTGTTTTGTTGTTGTGTTTATGTTGTGACACACAACCTTTGCTTCTAATTGGTTGACGGCGCCTCTCACACTCACTCACTGTTCCCTTCTATAGGCTTCAGTGTTTGGCGTTTTACCTTTCAAAACAAGACAACAAATATTCAAGATTTCTTTCTCAAAAAAAAAATAGTTGTATACTTGTACAAACTTGTTAAGAGTACACAAGAAAAAAATGCTTGTTAAGAAAACAATTTGCAATTTAAACATGTAAATCATGGTTTAACAAGTGTGCTAATTCAAGAAAGTTACTCTTTTTACTTTTCAAATTGCTCTTTTTTCTAAGAAATTTTCTTTTTTGACGATGATAAATTCACAATGATACAAGTAAAATATCTAAATGCCTCCAACGATAGTTAACAACCGTTTATCAAACCCACATCTGTTAACTGCCGCTGCGTGTCTGGTTTATTTTCCAGAAACTCATTTTCCAAATCCTTTGATACCTAAACAAATTCATCTAAAATTTTCATCCAATAACCAATTGATACCTAAACAAATTCATCCAATATTTAACAGGAACAAAATAAAATTAAAACGCAAGAAACTGAATATAAAAGGTATGTTGGAAAATGTCATAAAAATACGAAAATGTACGAAACATGTCATAATTATACATCACCATCATCATAGTCAAAAAGTACATAAAAAAAAGTGGTGTCGGATCATATCCAACAAAACCCCCCTCATATCACTAGTACAGAAAACACTTTTTAAATGGGGTAAAAATGACTTTTTAAATCGGTTCATGATCCGACTTATAGGTGGCCGATTTAAAAAACTGTCTTTGATTTTAAGTCTCCACCCTTTACCCGATTTAAAATCGTATAATTTAAATCGGTTCACCCCATCTAAAATCTTGTAATTTAAATCGGTTAACCCGACTTAAAAAAAGTTGAACAAGTTTTATTTAAATCGGCTCAACCCATCTAAAATATTGTAATTTAAATCGGATAACCCGACTTAAAAAAATCTGAGCAAAGGTATTAAAAATACTATTTAGATCTGTTCAACCCATTTAAAATCCCTGTCTATTTTTTTTTTAATAACAAAATTACAATGAATTATCATATGATCAAAATTCATATGATAATTCATATGATATAATAACCAAAAAATTCATAATCTCAACCACTAATATGAATTATCATATGATCAAAATTCATATCAAACTTGTCATGTTACAATATCAAACAAATCCAAAGTTACAATGTCATAAAACTAAACAAAAGCTAAACATTGTTATTGACATAATTAAATTACATCAAGTCTTTCCAAAATCAAACTTCCACAGCGCTCTTGAACATTTGTCATTTCATCATCAATAAACAGAGTTTTGTCTCCAAAAATCTGGAAAAAAAATTAAGATAACATATTAGAATATGAAATTAACTTTAAAAAAAAAAAACACAGTGTAGTATTTAGTTACACACCATATCCCATGGGCCGGTAATGCCTACTGATACAATGTTCAGCATATGTATCATTATAAAGTAGCCACACTCATAATTGAAAGGTTGTCTTTGGCACTACAATTGTCATAAATATGAAATTATATTGAGTAAATATCATATATAAAAAACTTATAATATTGCATGAATATAATTTTTAACTTACTGTGGGAAACTCCCATGTTGGCTTTCTCGCCTTTCTGACACCACTCAACTTGTTATACCCAACTATAGCACTACAGTAATAAAATGCATTCATATAAATTGATGTGTAAAAAATGTTTATTAAATTACATCCAATTAGTGAAATACTTACGAATTAACAATGTCCTCAATATTTTTATCTGGCTTCCAACCCATCGAACATAGAAAAACAACATTTTGTTTTTTTGGTTCAATAATAAGCAATTGCCAATGGCGACTACATTGGAAAGAAACAAAAGATTTGTTAATTTTAGGGTAAGGTGCAAAATAATACTATGAAGATCAAATACACTTACTTTTTCAGGTAAGGTGCAAAATAACAAACTTTGTTACCCTTAAACATCTTTGCGGTTATATGAGACTAAGAACTTTCTTGGTCATTTTCCGCGTGAATGAAAAATGGATCAACGAAACCATACACATCACTATTTCCCAATTGAGTACAGAGGCGTTCCATATACCTAAAATATTAAAAGAGATTGAATAATTATTAAGAACAACTATGCATAACTTATTAATCAAGTAAGCAATATGGTTTAGAGCATATGAGCGAAAGCATTTAGGGAGATGAGAATGAAACAAAAAATATCTAGCAACATTTCAGTTCTTTTTTTCCTTTAAATTTGAGAGTCTGTGACAGAACCAACCTTTTCTTCTGCCATCATAAACATATCCAAACTGAACACCAAAACTGAACACATAAACATATACACCATTATCATGCGCTGGTATCGGATCAAGCACCTGGGAGGAGTAATACATATGTGCCTGTGAGCTCTCTACACCTGGCCTCGCATCCTTACGCCTCCGAGTCTTTGGGACATACGGGTCTTGATCCACCTTCTCCTTCTGAGCGCTAGCGGTACTCGCCGTTTTACCTTTGCGCATCCTATCCTCTCTAATAACTCGTTGTCGCTCATCCTCATCCCTAGCCATAACTGTTCAAAACAAATTTAAAAAAACACAAATAAGTGGACAATGTATTTAGGCATTTAAAAGGAACGTAAATGTATACAAATATAAAGGATACATATTCTAGGCATATATGATTTTTGATAAATATATACATTATGACACACAAATCCAAACTAATGAAACTAATAAAAATATGGTCAATATGCAATTACATTGTACCTACACTTACTCTAAACAACAATTACAGCATAAACAATCCTTCAAAGCATCTAAATCATGCATAATTTGCAATTTTCTAACCTAACCTAAAACTAACATTTTGCTCAAAATTATAAAAACTAACACCCTAAACAAACTACATTGCATGTAAAAAGGAAGGAAAAAACTTACTTGTGAATTAATTGAAGAAATTGGGCTCAAATTCGATCAAATGAAGTTTGGAGAAATTTGGAAGAGTGTTTTCTTGTGTTTGTGTTTCTGGAAAATGGAAAAGTGAGGGTTATGTCCTTGTTTATTCACAGAACTCAACGATAGTTAACTACCGCTGAGTGCTAGCGGTAGTTAACTGCCGTCGGTTTTTCCAACAGTTGTTAACTGCTGCTGGGGGCATTTAAGTATTTTACTTGTGTCTTTATGAAGTTTTTTATGTCAAAAAAGCAATTTTCTTTTTCTAATTGTTGTTGGCCCAACAAAGGTTATATGTCGTTTGGCTCTCCAACTACACTTAACTGTTATTAGATACTTTTAAAATCGGTTTAACTAATTTAAAAAGTGATTGAACCATTTTAAAAAGAGTTCAACGACAGTTAACGGTCGTTGAAGAGCCAACCGTTGGGTATATTTAGAAGAAATTTAAGAAGTGAGAAGAATAATTTCAGTATTTGACGTTTTACAAAAAAGAAAGATGGCAGATATTCAAGATTTCTTTCTAACAAAAAAACTTATATACTTGTACAAACTTGTTAAAAGTACACATAAAAAAACTTGTTAAGACAACAATTTGCAATTTAGACATGTAAATCATTGTTTAACGCAAATTAGACATGTAAATCATGGTTTAACTTTAACAAGTGTGCTAATTCAAGAAAGTTATTCTTTTTACTTTTCAAATTGCTCATTTTTTAACATTCGTTGGCTCAACGGAAATTAATTGCGATTTGACTCTCCAACGACACTTAATTGTTGTTGAACACTTTTAACATCAGTTTAACCGATTTTAAAATTGATTGAACTGCTCTAAAAGATGTCAAACTTATGAGATCAAAAGTTCATTAAACATGCGGAACAAAAGATCTATGATCACAAAAAAAAAAGTGAATATTCTGTTCATATTTTTAATATATGATTTTGACTTTTTGGAAGCAAATGGTTCTTTATTTCTTTTGGTCCAGGAAATTATGCTTGGTTGCCCTTGAATGGGGGTTATTCACGTTTTATACATAATTTTGGAGAGAAATTCACGAATTAGTTTTGTTATTTAACTTGTTTAGTATGTATCATGGGGATTAACTTGGCAAGCAGGTCACACATATTGAATCTGAATTCCATCACTTTTAAATCAATTAAACCATGTTAATTTTAGTGGATGTATTCACATGTTGTAGCTATTGGTTTTGGTACAGTTGAGCTCACGGTTATGGATATGAAGGATTGACTCATAATTGGCCATTTAATTTAGAGAATAATTGTTATGGAATTTTCACTTATTATTTCAAATCTAAAAATAATATTAGGTGTTTTATTTTATTTTATTAGGGTCCTTGAGTTCACTAGAGTAAGTGCTCTATAAATTGTAAGTTTTCCTATGAAATCAAACAAGTTGAATTTTGTAGAATTTTACACATATGTGTATTGAGAGCTTCGTCTTTTGTGGTTGTAGATTGAACCATCATTGATCTTATCAAGAAATCATATTTTTTGTGGCGATCCTAATCCACCGGCTTATCAATCTTTCTTGGATTGGAAAGAATATGGCGCCCCTTTCTATCCATTTCATTTCTTCATTTTTGACGAATTTCACCTTTTACACCATCACAACTCCTAATTTTGCTTCCGATGCTCCGCGACTCTCATCACAAACAACAGTTAACGGCCGCTAGAGAGCCGAACAACAATTAATTGTTGCTGGGGTATGTTTAGGAGAAATTTGAGAAGTGAAAAGAATAATTTCCCTTTACTGGCATTAACCGAAGGAAAATGGTACGATGGCTAGAACCTGGAATATGGACTAGGCCAGCAGATGACCCATTTAACCCACGACAAATTTAGTGGAATAAACTTCACATTTTTGGTCCATTTATATTTTGGTCCGCACGTGTTAAACCATATCAATCACAGTTGTGTGGTTTATGTCTGCAGATTCAAGACTCACTTGTGATACGTGTAGCTACAATTTTTCTTATTTAGTGCTTAAAAGTAACAATGCTCTCTAAAAAAATTACAATATCAAATCTTCAATATCTCTGGAAAAACTGTGGCACGATTGGAAGTCAACGTGCCACGATTCTGCATTAAATGAGTCAATGTGCCATGTTTTCTCAGCAATGTGGCACACTTTTGCTGTTAAAATTTTAGACACGTAGGATTAATGACAAATTGTGGCACGATTTCTACACCATGTGCGCGTGCCACGATTTGATTTTTCCAAAACCAGATCTATAAAAGCCAAACTTCATTTGGGAGAAAGGGTTTGAAATTTTAGAGTTTGGAAGGCATCTTATGCAGCTAAGGACCTGAGAACGAGCACTGGATCTCCAATAAACTCATAGCTGGTCCAAATTTCTGTAATGTTTCATTTTCCTTTATATTTCATTGATTTAGTCATGAGTAGCTAGATCTATCTGATTAAGACATGGGATGAATCCATTGTAAGTTGTATCCATGTGACTTGTATGAACTATCGTTGACATTAATGAAATCCTAGTATTATTCAGATTTGCTTAAGTGTAATGCTTTTTGTATGTTTATGAATGACTACTAGCCATAACTTTTAAAATATATGAATTGATCTTAGAATTTAAATGACTACTAGCCATAACTTTTAAATATGACCCAAGAAATATGATTAACTTAACGAATTAAGCCAAAGATAGATAATTGTCGAGTTATGATTTAGGAATTAGCGAACAAGTAAAACTTTTGACGTTTACAGATTCACTTAAGAGATTAAATGATTGTAATTTTAGAAGAGGGTTTTGACTCAAGAGATTGATCAAAACTATTTTGTTAATTCATCGTAAAACTATTTGAATAATGATAGAAAAGAGGTGCAAATTACTTTATAGCAGCAATAGAGGATTCGAAGGGCATGATCACTTTTAAACCTTAATTGTCAACCAATTCTAATCGTACTTTTTATCATATTGAATGTTATCAAACCAACTCATTTGCCTTGTGCAACCCCCAATTTTTTTTATGTATCCTTTACATTGATGAAATTGCTAATTAGAAATTAACAATAGTCCTCATGGATACAAATTTAATATTATTACTTCGATAGTTTTTGGTACACTTGTCAACCATCTACCATTAACTAGATCCAAGACATTTAATATTTCAAGAAGAAAAAGAAGTGTGAACTTTTCCTATAATGGAGCAATTCCATCACTTGATCAAGTGATGGAATTCCAAAACTATTTTGTTAATTCATAGTAAAACTATGTGAATAATGATGGAAAATAAGTGCAAGTTACTTTACAGCGAGCAATAGAGGTTTTGAAGGGCTTGATCATTTTTAAACCTTAATTTTCAACCGATTCTAAGCATACTTTTTTTTTATCATATTAAATGTTATGGAACCAACTCATTTGCCTTGTGCAACCCCCGATTTTTATATATCCTTTACATTGATGAAATTGCTTAATAAAAATTGGGGTTAATAGTGTTTTTCACTCCTGTAATATATGCCATTTTTATATATCCATGAAATTGCTTAATATTAAATTTATATCCATGAGGACTACTGGATGAAGGAGGGGGGTATTCCGGAATTGTTTTTTTTACAAGGGTGCAAATCAAACCAAAAATTTTACAGGGGTGAAAACCGAAAATGACATATATTACAGGGGTGAAAAACACTGTTAACCCTAGAAATTATCAGTAGTCCTCATGAATATAAATTTAATATTATTACTTTGATAGTTTTAAGTACATTTGCCAAATATCTACCATTAGCCTGCTCCAAGACATTTCATATTTCAAGAAGAAAAAGAAGAGTAAACTTTTCCTATAATAAAGTAATTCCATCAGTTGATCAAGTTTTGCATGCTTGTGTCTACTAATCGATCAAAAGAAGCTTGCATTTGGTATAACCAAGAAAATGTATTTGGTCCTTCTCAAGAACGAGTGTACTATCGTCTGATAAATGACTAATATCTAGTTAGAAGAAATGAGACGCATTCCTAGACAACACACGATATGATGAAGATTTGTGTGAGATTTAAAGAAGCAAATCTGCTTGTACGTTCGAAATATTATGCACATATTTTGCTCTTACGTCACACAACACCTTCTATTTTCTCATTTTAAACACTACATTTAATTCATTTTGTTTACTCTCATTAATTAGGGTTCTGAGGTTGGCTTCACCTCTGATAAAATGGGGAAATGAGACATTATAATTCTTTCAACATGCATAGTGTCTATGATCACGACCAAGACAACCCCTTAGATCATCTTAAGTGGTAAAATCTTCCATAAAAAAAATTATCAGTTCTCCCAAAGGCAGCTCCACTACTAACGAATTTGCAGCGCTCTTAAAGCCCCATATAACAACAACTTAACATAGGTAATGGTTGTTAGATCAATCACAATATTCCAAGGTTCGAATATTATTTAGGGTAGTAGCAATGACGACACACCATGGCTTCGGAGAAGGCATTTATCCCCTAATCCTATCTATAACATTTCACAAGGTGAAATCTTCAAGGAAAGATCACAACCGAAAATAATGAGGGTACAATTTGAAAAAATTAACCATATGTGAAAGGCAATTAGAATCTTATTAAGGGCAAAGGTAGCAACAACATCGTAAATTCAGGATGAGTAAGTAGATCTTCCTAGACATATTCCTAGCCTCATCGATAATGGAATTTTTAAAAACAAAGATACATTAACAAGTTATAAGAAATATTGCTCAAGAACTCAATATTCAAAGAGAAGATATGAATCTTACTCTTGAAGAATATAAAGTGGAATTGATATTTTATTTGATACATTTGGCCATGAAACGATATCTCATGGCCACTAGAAATCAAGAACAAAGAGCTTCAATGAATTTCATTGGAGGTAGAATAAGAATATGAAAGTTAGGAATTTCGGGTAAAAATTATTGTTGATGAATTTAAGTGAAAAAAATAATTGACTTAAATTTTAAGCTTCAAAAAGTATCACATAGTCTTATGATTGATGATGAACAAAAGTGCTTCAATGGGATGAAGATGAGAGAATATAATTTAGGGTTTTTAGATAAAAATTCGTTTCAAAATGAAAGAGTGGATAAATGGGGTTGATCATGTCCAAGTCTTCAAGACATTGGATTTACATTGCTTCGCGTACGCGAATTCACGACTTTGAGTACAAGAAGTCACTGAGCAAAGGACTTAGAAACCCAGTAACTTTGCATACACAACAAAATACATAATTTTCACATACAAAAACAAGAACACTAATGACATGTCATCTTACGTTATTCTTAGCATGTTTTTAGTCATTTTCGGTAGGTTTTTAATCTAGAATAGAGGAGTATTAGAACAATTGCTTATGATTTTCAAGACATTTGTAATCTTTTCTATATTTGAGTCATGTTATTCTATTATTCCCGAAACATAACAATTTTAGGGTGTTTTGATGTAATTAACAAAGAAATCGTGCAAATTGACAAAGCAAGACATATGAAGACTTGTGAAGACTTTGGGAAGATCATGAACGCAGATTCAAGAAGCCTCAAAAGACATTACAAAGAGAGAAATTATGTTTCCATGTCTCAAGACATCTTATATAGATGCAAACACCCAAAATGGCAAAGAAATAGACATTTATGCACCGAACTGCACTCACATGCGCCCCGAGCATGGTCCATGCACCCCGAGCATGGCCATGCACCTCAAGCATGACCTTGGCGCCCCAAGGGTGCATTTTCTGCACTCTCATGTTCCCTAAGCATGAGTAAAAACGGGTCAGAACTGATTTTTGCTACTTTTAAGTGGCAAAAGCCCGGTTTTTTAGCCCAACTTCAGGTGGAAACTTTACCTATAAATACCAAACCTTTCATTCATAATTTCTCATTTACAATGAAGCGGTTCAAGAGAAAGGCAAACACTAGGAACTTCAAGGGAGGAGTTTCTCTCCTCACTCCAAGTCTTTAGGGTATGTTTTATTTCTTTTGTAATTTGTCTTTAGTTACCATGTGTAACTAAATCTTTATAGGCTAGGGTTCTAAGATGAACCTCTATTCAATTTGTTGGATATTTTACTATCGTGTGTAAGATTTGTCTCCTCTGAAGCATAACCTTGAGATAACGGTACTTAGGAAGATTACATGCCTAATATTGGTGCATACCTTCCCGAATCAGGAAGTAACTAAGATAATTAGGGAAACATGTGACTTCATGACTTAAATCATCCCAGTAACTTTGTTATTATTTCACCTTGGTAAGGTAGACGAGATAGAGCTGCCCGTTTGTAGAACTACCAAGAGGGAGGGTGTGTTGATGTTCTTCGAAGATTCAACAAGTGAGGGAACCTTTAGGATACCTTGAATTTAGGAACCCTATTATCCGTCATTGTTTCAAATACCTTTCAAAAAGTAAGAACCTTCACGTAAACCTCCGTGCGTAAGTGTATCTATCTATAGGCCTGGCAACCCTAAACACTGAAATACGTAGGAATTCTGGTGTAATGGTTGCAACTGGCAGCTGGAAGGCAATGAACCCATATCTCTGAGAGAGTAAGACCCCACATGTACCTACCTGTGTGATCAGCAGGTGCAACTTCATAGCTGATAGGTAGTAAAACACCATGAACTCAACTTAGATATAAAACACTAAAAGCTGAATAAGACTTGACTGTTAAGTAATTTCAACAAATAAATAGAGGGGATTCGAAGAATCCTAACCGCCGTTAACATTATGCAATTAAAACAGGTAAACTTTTCTCTATTGCAAACATTAAATTTCAAAACTCTTAACCCTTATCTTCTATTTATTTTTATTGTTCACAAATAAGTACCACGAATTGTCAATCTTTGTGGATACGATAACTCTACTTACTATTTTATTACCTAGTAAACGATTTGATACATTTGCCTAAATCCGACCATCAAATTTTTGACGCCATTTTCGGGGATTGTTGATATTTTCAACTAAGCGATTTAAATACTTATTCGTAATTTTTTTTATGCTCGTTTTTAATTTTCTGTTTTAATTTTTTTATTTTGAATAAAAAAATAAAAAAGGGTATAGTAATAATTTTACAAAAAGTTACATGGGTATTTTTGTTTATGATTGTTTTAGAAAATGAACCATGGATAATTTTACAACAAACCAGTTCAATCATTACAACAATACATACCCTATGGAGTGGGATGAACCTGATCCCTACTCTTGGGACTACGAGCAGAACACACAATTTGATATGGAAGAAGCCATTCAAAATGTGATGGCAGAAACCAAAAGTTACATGGATGAGTACTCCAAACTCATTAGGAAATCGGGAGAGGAACAACTCGCTCCGATCCTAAAAATAACTGACAAGCACAATATAAAACTTTTCAGGTTGAAGACTTAAAAGAATCCTTTGAAGCTGACTCTAACGATACCACCTCTTGGACAATAGGACAAGCGTAGGATAAAGAGGAAAATACCTCAAATAAATCCTCTCCTGAGAATGTAGTGCAAGATGTTGAGGAATACATTCTCACAGAAGTTAAGAAAGAAGAGAATTGTGACCAACTGTTAGAAACCCAACTTAAGAAGGAAGAAACGCTAGGTGTGCAACCAAAACTTCAAACCCAGTTAAAAAAGAAGTAAAATGCCCCAATGTTCGAGCCTCTTGTTTACAAAGATTCCATTTTGAGAATGAGTAGACAACAAATCCTTAAAGAAAGTGAGAACCCTCACGAGCTCCCCTACTCCATCAAGTTGCAGTTTCATATCCCAAGAAATTGAAGAGTGGAAGATCTACTACACTAACCAAAAATTGTGTTATGGACCGGCCTAAAGGATTCTTGGCCCATTTACTTAGGCCCAATGCCCTCTGAAGCTCAAATACCGCATTTGGCAACCTTACTTGTGATACCCCTCTTCTCCGCGAAGGGGGTGCACGGAGCAAATGAGACTGGTTCAAACGAGCCCCAACGTCTCTTTGCACGTTCCCGCAATAAACTCTCTGGCGGTTACACTTCCCACGATTTCGTAACTGCAAGAGCCTGGTGCGCCATTACAACGACTCTGCAGCTCTCCACCTCTATAAATAGGGGACTCAATGCAGTCCCCAAGGTAGAACATTTCTTCATCTCTAAACCCTCACACTCTGATCTCTACTGACTTGAGCGTCGAAGCGCCTGCAGGTACACACCCCCCCTCCGTTCCAAGAAGCATTCTGAAGTACTTCACCACCACATTAAGCACCGTAATTAAAGCCCCGGCAGTCACCTTCTGGTCAGGTACGATCAAATTGTAATGCCATATTTCAAGGTTGGTTACCTCAAAAGAAGAAGGGTCTAGAAATGTTCAATTCTATTGAGAAGTTGTCCGTAAAAGAAGCTCGAAATGGTCTTGGTGAAGGAATCAACTCTATCTCATCATTGCTGATATAAAAGATCGAAGAAATTCATGTAAAACCATCGAATTGCACTCTAACACTTGCAGATAAATCAATCAATAATCCATTAGAAGTAGTGGAGGAGGCAGTGGTGGAAGAAGACAAGACCTTCGTGACATCAGAGACACAAAAAAGGTTCATTGGCATAAAGAGTCTCATTGTTCTAGAAGAACGAAGGGCGTTGATTCTGAAATCCTATTAACGAGAGCATGTGAACACTTACCTCTGTATGCTAAATTCATGGACATCCTTCGAAACAAGAGGAAGAGGAAGAGGATGAAGGATGATTTCTTTCTTTCATACAAGCCACCCTAGCAGTGGTTGAGGCGTCGAGCTAATATACGTTATATGAAGCACTGAATAGGAGGCAACCTATTTCGTCAAGTTAACGACCAAAAAGAAGCGTTGAATGGGAGGCAACCTATAAGTTTATTTTTCTGCAATTTCCCTTTTCGAAAAGCGTAGCTGAGATTTCCTTTCTGAAACAATTTCCATTCTTTTATTGTTGTTAATCCTCATTAGACGCACTATGCTTCTTCTAGTAGCTGCCCCATATGTATTTCTTCATCACTTGTCCTATTTTGCTTCACCAAAATCTATATATATTGTGACTATACCCTAAGAAATCACTTTGATAATCGTGTAAAAAGTACGGTACGGCCACAAAGTTGTCTGGTTTGGGTGAATTGACATGTTCCAAGGCCATGTACTTCATTTTACTCATCCATGCACATCCGTCGGTTTATTTTAGAAAAAAAACTTAATTAAGACAATTGATACTATGCTACAAAGACTCTAAAATAGCTCATGAATGATGCTAACTAATACTACTATATGAATGATTCTCATCAGTAACTGAGGGCTTTGCCCCTTACAAATGCATGAAATTTCCCAGGGGATGTTGCCCTAAACAAATTTCCCTATCAACTCAATTTTTAGTTTACTTACAACTGTATCCAAGGCCTCTAAAATTGTGTGTCTCTTTAGATTAAGAGGGTTTGTTCTCTCTAGACTTATGAGCCAGGTTGGATATAGATAAGTCATTTTAGATCAAGAGACATGCACATTGAATTAGATCTTTAAATGTAGATGCTTGAGCTCCAGTCAAATAAAACACTATGTTGTTCGTCCTTAGATGGTTGGCTTGCGACTTCTTCTTCACTTTCATAGTAACCTCAGTTCCACCCTTCCCTTCTTGTTATTCCCTACTGATGTATATATACTCGTTACATTTGAAGTAGAAAACTCCAGTCCCCTTGTAGTGGCTTAGTGTAGTGATCTTGTTCATCTTTTCTACACATAATGAGTATTGGAGTGGAAAATGGCCCAACACCATTATTGTCCCCATTCTTCTATTTTAAAGATGAAAAAGTGGGTATCTTTTGCCTAAGTAAAAAGTTGCATATTGCTAACATGCATGTTCTACATTTGAGGTGAGTGTAAATTATTGCCTCCCATAGGTGTTGAGGTTGAATGCAGTCCAGATATATGTGGTCGTCTAATTAAAATCAGATGATCTAAATTTAAATAAGGTTTACTTTCTTTATTTTAACTACTTTAAATTTGAGTTGTTCAATCTTAGTCGAATAATAACTATACTGAATGTATGAAGTCCAAATCCCTCTATTCTAAATATCTATTGAATAAAATTAAAATATATTAAGATATAAAAAACAAGCATAAAGCATGATTAAAATATATAAAGATATACAAAAACAGGCATAAAGCATGAAATATGTTACCTTCTTGTTATGACAACAAAGTATATGCCCTTGTGGTCCATAATCAGCACAACAACAAAAAAGTTTCATCTTTATAATTAGTATATATACGTATATATTAAAAGAATTCAGCAAGTTATGTGGTCCAATATTTCTTTTTGTTGTATCGATTTATTAGCTCTAGTTTGGTCCCCTCCTTTCTAATTTAAACAAAACTATTAAGTACATGCTCTGCTCCTTTTTTTCTATTGAAAGAAGGAATTATAGGGATATAAGCTAGGGCTCGTACAACGCATAATTGTTCGGGACCATGAAATTGAATGGTCATAATTAATACTTAGACTCTTAAGGCACGATTTGTTTGGGATTAATGTAAACTAAAAAATTTAAGGTTTCGAATCTGAGTGAAGAAAGTCCCTAGGACTAATTTTGGCACCAATCTTCAAGAAAACTAAAAAATTTAAGGTTGCCAACTTGTTTGGGCATGCATCAAAACCACAATTTTGAATGTCCAACGCTAGCATATTAATGTATGGACAGTAGCATATCTAGACATTTGACATATGATGTGGTTAAAAGAGAAATGTTATCAACACTCACTTTTCAACACTTTTTTTATCATTTACTTTTTTATTGGTTGAAATCAATGTATATTCCACTGCTTTGTGTGGATTCAATTTTCAAAGTGTAGACCCACAATGATTTAAACCAATAAGAGAGTGAGTATCAGAGAGAATGTTGCTAGCATAACTCGTGGCTAAAATTACAAAGAAACAATAATGTAAACTATATTAAAAATAAGAATTACTTCATTCGTTTCACAATACATGTCGTTTTTGGAGAATAATTTTATTTCACCTTATTTGTCACTTTCAAGTTTCAATGTAAGATTAATTATTGGTTTATCAATAATACCCTTACCTATTTATTTTAGAGAGAGAAATAATAAAATGAAATAATAAATGGGTAAAAGTATTATAAAAAAACACAGAATTTCACCAAAAATAACAAAATTTATTTGATTTCTTGGTATGTGTAATTTCCTAAAAACGACAAGGACACCATCCCCTCACCCTAAAATTTTATGTAACAAAAAAAAAACAATATTACTCCTTTCGTTTCACAATACTTGTCGTAATATTGTTTGATACAATACATCAGAATGAAAATTGTCTCATCCATTTATTGAAAATGAGCAAAAATGACATCAATGTAATTTGTTAAAATAACATATCTTTCTATATAAGTTACAAGACGATCATTTAGTCAATGATCACTCATTTTGTTACATAGTGGACTTTTCACAACTTTCATAATTGAAAAAACACGTTCAACACTTGTAATTACTACCGGCAAGAACAAAGCCAACTTCAAAAGCTTATAAACCATAGCAAATGTGTTACACTTATTTGTTTCCGCAAGTTTTGCAAAAAAATCTAAAAATCCTTTCAACTTAATAAATTTTTGGTCAAATTGAACATTTATAACATAATTCATCATACGATGGAATAATGCCATTTCCTACACATCTTTAAATTTAACCTAGTGGTAAGTTTCGAAATCAACCTTCACTATCGAACATCTTTGTTTTATTCATCCTTGTAAAATTTATATTTCATTAAATACTAGAATTTGTCTCTCTTGAAATGAAGGCACTAAGGCATGATCATGTTAACTTTCACAAGACATTTTCCACTATATCAGACGATATTTTTGACAAATTTTTATATAAACACCCTATTAAATGACGATAAGATTGTACTTCTAGAGCATATATTCAAAAAAATTCGAGTCTCACATCAGATATATGAGACTCTTGATGAGAGTTTATAAAGAGGAGGCACTCCTCACCTCACAAACCAGTTTTGTAAAGATAAGTTAGACCTCGATATTCATTACATGGTATCGTAGCTTGTCGAATTCAAGGGTCACCTACCAATTCACGCATCAAACTCAAAGAGTGCTGGGCGTGTGGGGGGTGTATTGGGAAAAACTCAAGTCCTACATCGGATAGATGAGACTCGGCACTCCTCACCTCACAAGCCGATTTTGTAAGAATGAATTAGGTCCCAAATTTCAACATGATTTCAAATTATATGATAACTAATTACTCTATAAATAGTTTATCAACTTTAATTTTAGTGGATTATTGATTTTTTTATGGATCCACTCATCTAGAAATCAACATGTTTATTTATTTATTTTTTTTGTTGAAGAGGCAATGTTTATTTATTTATTTTTTTGTTGTAGAGGCAATCCGTCGGACCACCAACTCGTGAACGGTAGGTGCCTATCACACCCAATTTTAGATGGTGTGATATATAGAGGCATGTCAAAACGAAACATATCGACCCGTAAAACTTACCTCAACTGACATTATGGAGATTGCAAAACTAACTTCATTCATATTTTAACATGAAATCTAGTAATTACGTAATAAGTTTTACGTGGTATTTATCACTTCGTTTATGGATAAAAAAATTCAATTAAATTTTATATGGTATTTGTCACTTCTTCTACTGATAAAATAAATTAAATACTAGGTAAGGGATCACCTATTTAAGAGATTAGCATATAGTACGTGTCGGGAAGGTTTTGATTTTCAATTTTACTGGGCTGTGCCTTTTGTTTGGGCCGTTATTATTTGTGGTACTTTTGGGGCTTTCCTTTTGCTTTTAAATTCATGAGATTTGCTCTTCTCTCATCTGTTTTTGTTTTTTCTCGCCCAAAATGAGTTAATTCACGCTGAAAAATACACCTTACGTGAGTTAACTCACGTTGAAAATACAATTGCATAAATTAACTCACGCTGGATTATTTTGATGGAAACGAGCAAAACACAGATGGAAGAAGAGCAATTATCTAATTCCATTTCAGTCGACCAAACACAAAAGCTTTGCTATCTATTTTCATGCATCAAAGTTTTTCCTTTTTTTTAGAAATATTGCTTCTGTTTTGTTTTTATTTGAATTATATTTTGAACTATCTAACTTCTTTTTTCTAATTTCTTACACTCAAGATTATAGACCAGAAGGAGTATCAATTTTGGCCATGTTCTCATTTTTTATTTTTATGTTTGTAATGGAAGTTCGATTTCTCAAATACAACAAAGTATTTTACAAATCTTGAAAATAATTGAATTGATGGTATTAAAATCCCTTGGGTGTGTTTGTTGGGGGTATAATGTGTGTTTTTTAAGTCTAAGAATCCCATTCTTAGAGATATAAAGATAGTAAATGAGGATTATTCTCATGCTTTTAGAAGATTAAAAAAGTATTCTCAATGTAAAATTTGCAAGAATAAAATAACTTCATATATTCCTCTAGATTTATTCTCGTCGATGGAGTGTAAAAGTGAAATCTCATGAGTTCATTAAGTATTTCTTCTTTAAATCTTTTTTTTCTTTTTTTGAAATCCTTAACTATAACCGTTCTTTATCATCCATAATTATATTATTACTTCAAAATTATATTATTTCTTCACAAAAATGAAATGTTATTTCAAATATTTTGCTGATACGTATTAAAAAAAAAAATTAGTGAAATTTTTTTAGAGGGTAAACATGCAATCTCTCTCTAATTATGTCACTAAATACTCGGCATAAAATTAGTGAGGGATTTCATTTTTTTTTCCTTCATTGATTTCTTTCGCTTATAGTATGTATATATAAAAAAGAAACAAAATCATTAATTCAATCAAAGATGCTCAATATTATAAATTTCTTGCATACCATATGTCTATGGCAAAAAGTTTAGCAGCTTAGTCATATATATAGCTGTTTTTATACCTTAAAATAAAAAACAATAGAAGCAAAGTAGCATCATTATCACCATCATCATGTACACATTGCTTTGCTAGCTTGAACAAGCACCATTAATTGGCTTTTCCCTTTTGTGTAGCAAGCTAAATATGAGTTTAGCTCAATTATAGCATCCATCCAGGAACAAATCCATTCACTTGTTGTTGAGCTTGACTTGTTGAAGCTATCTGATCTGAAGCTACATTGTTGTACCTATAGTCAGAACTGAAAGATAGGGACACAAGTCAAAACATTTATAAATTCAAATGATTAGAACACCGAAAGCAATGTTTTAAAAATTGGACCGAACCGACCGATTTAATTGGTTGAACCGGGAATGAGTCGGTTTACTATTTGGTTTGATCCAATTATAATGTAGTCAGGTTGAATCAGATTGAACCACAATTTAATACACGATAAACCGGTTCAACCGTGTTTGTTTCAATCTGTTTTCGTTTTCTATACTTTCTACTTATATGATTTTTCTATTTTAAATATTTATTTATTTGTCATCCGATTCAACTTTGGTTAAATCGATTGGGCAAATTTAACCAATTACCTAGAGGTCTCACTCATATGATCTTTGGTCCATTTTTTAAAACATTAACCAATAAATTATGGAAAATGCTAACAAATACCTCAAGACATTTGTTAAAAAGTTTAAATTGAAAACTTTATCTTGAAAATTTCGCATTCAACACATTATTGAAACACAAAAAGAAAATTTTTCTACTTAAATTTCATCAACCATTTCTAATTTTTAATACTGCCCTAACAACACTTGTTAACATGCCCCATAAATTATTACGCAAGAGGTTCAAGAAATTAGTATATTACCCAATCTGCAATGTAGGATTGCAATCCAGCTGCTGGAAGAAGCTCTGAGAGTGAGCATTCTGCTGAGCACCATATTGCATGCTTTGATCACCAGCTTCCCATGATTGCCTGTAGTGATTTCTTGAATTGATTTCCTCCAACTGAAACAAATTATAGTCAAATATATTATCAGAAGGACCAAGTTTGAAGAGATATTGAACAACTCATAGTAACATTTACATCTAAAAGTTTCTTAAATTTCTTCACTGTATCAAACAATCTTAGAAATTCTTGAAGAAAATTAAAGAGTAGCAAAATATCTTAACAGAAAAGATAGCATTTATAATTTATTAAACTAAGGCCAAGACCAATTCTAAATTGTGGTCCATAACTACAATTACAGTTGCAGTATGATGGTTTATGAATCACATACACTCCTCGGATAAGGTGTGTCCCAGTGTCGGACATGCGTCGTGTCCGATATCAACACGACACCGACACATATAATAACATTAAATTATGTGATTTTCTCAAATTATTAACGATGTCAGTGTCGTATGCAACTTTGATTGCAAGTGCAACTTAAAACCATAATAGATATTTCTTACATAGGTATGCAGCAAGATAAAAAACATGCAACAACCATTGTTTTAAATTGCATTCCGCAACCACAATTGCTGCTGCAACATAAAGTATTTTTAGGTCTCTGCAATGAAATCACAACCACAATTTCAACTGCATCGGTCGTATTTTCTCGCAATATAAAGGTCCGTAGCGTAACAACAACCGCAATTTAAAACAAATATGTGAAGAATATCATGGACAATGGCATAATGCTTTTACCTTGATTGACAAGGATCTGTTTGCTTCAGCCAACATATGTTCCTGTAGCAAAACAATAGCTTCAAATTGTTAGGCACCAAAAAAGTTGTTTTATTGAAATTTTTTTCTTTCAATTTGTCATATCATATACCTTATTTTGAAGATCAGCTAATTGGTCCAGCATGAATTGTGTCTGCAAATTGATATTCCAAACAGTTCAATGTAACCAATAAGAGTCACATTAATATTCAAGGGGAGGGGGTATTACATTAGGAAAAACTAAATAAGAAAATGTGAAAGCAAACTACATTGAGCTGCTGGAAGTGATTTTATTTTATTAAAACTAAATTCAAATCATGAATCGGAATACATTTTTTCATAATTGTGAATTCAATCTTATTATGAATCGTAAGATACATTGCGAAAAATGTTGACAAAATTATAAACTGATATATCATATACGAACCATAAAATAATTCAAATTTAGGTAATATACCAAATGACAAAAGAAAAATTGAAGCTATACAAAACACGAAATTTAGTTAGTAAATTATTAGAGTGAATTAGTTCATCATAGTAAACTGGGATTTATTATAATGAATAAAAAAATAAGATGAGAGTCATGTTGACCAGATACACGCTAGAGATTCATATATTGCATTTTCTGATCAAGGGGTGTTTGGTTTCAACATGTGTCGGTGTCCAACACCAACATGATACCGACACATGTGAGTACGATCAAATAATTAATTTTCTCAAATTTTTACTGGTGTTGAAGTGTCAGTATCGTGTCTGATGTTTGTGTCTGTGCTTCATAGATCGTTCAATTTAACATTAAATCGAGATATGACTCATATGTATCATAACCAGTGTTACAACTAATCAAGAACCATGTGAATTAAGAAACTTCTATCTATTTTCTGAAACAAATACCTTTGTTGACCTCACTTGCTTCAGAGATGAATCCAATTGCCGTTCAAGCTGCTCAAGATCTTTGGAACCCAGTGGCCCCAAGTCTTCCCCTAAAAGATTTCTGAAATATTGGAGACACATACATACACATACACACACAATTAATAGTGTTGACATATTGGCAAATATTTAAGTATTTAACTATGAAAATTTAATGTAAAGTTCTTCACCTCTGTGTTCTTTGAAGATTTTCAAATCTTTGTTTCAGCTTCAAGTATTCACGGTAGCTACTCTGCTTTAACAAAAGAAAAAACAAATGAAAAATAATAAAACACGTACAAAACAATACAATATGTAATAAATATTGTAAGATAAGTTGTAATACTATATATTATAAATCTGAAATGTTTTTTATACATTAGAAATTGACATCAGACAACGTATTCCGACCACATTCTATACGGTTTCTGATTCTATATTAATTTTTTTTTCACTTTTTTCAGAATCCAAACACACCAAAATGAGTGTATTTTATCCGGTGTTGGGTATACAATGTTAGATATGTGTTCAAATATCGGCGTTGATTATAAATAGAAGCAATAGCTACCTCAAGTTCTTTGGCAGGTTTGCTAACTTCTACAGCACCATAACTGCACTTCTGGTACCTATCAAGAGTTTTGAGCATGCTGTTTCGACGAACAGTGAAAAAAAAAATGTCAAATTGATAATTATGAATTTACTTTGTATCACTATACAATTTACATTGAAGGCGTGTCTGATGTCTTAAACTGACAGGACGTCGACACATGTGGTTAAATTCAATTAGTTCCGTTTCTTAAATTGTTAACAGTGTTTACATAGTGTTGTATCAAATGTCTGGTGTTCATAGTGGATTATACCTACAACATTAAAAGGATGTCAACAATAAATGAACCATATTGTGCCATTTTAATAACATTCTTGTACATCATCAAAAATGAAAAGTATAATACATTACAATTGTAGAAAGTGCAATAATTTTAAAAAATCATATAAAAAACTAAAGCCCAGATTCCATCAAATGAATAAATTTTCAAAGACAAGAGATTTATTATAGTTAGGTGTCTAAAATAAAACAAAATTGGATGATCATTCCAAAAAAAAAGAAAAACTAAATTAGATGATACTTTTATAACAATCATTAAAAATATAAAATAAGAACACAATATATATCCTACCAGTTTCACTAAGAACACAAAATATATATATTTTTATTAATAATTATAAAAATATCATTTTATTTTTAATTTCAATCAGAAATTGAAAAAAACAACAATAATCTTAATTCATGAAAATAAAAACATTTTTATTGGGACAACAAATCACAAATGAAAAGAAAAAAAAAACCTTTGTTTTCCATGGATGGAAAGACTTATAAATAAATGAGATTCTTCATAACCTTAATATCTACAATAGATATATTAGCAAATCCAGAACACTTTCCAGCAATATCAACAGATTTCAAATCAATGAATTCAAGAATTCAAAAGAATTAGGGATATAATAGAAACTTTGAAAGTGTCAAAGTTGACATCATAGTCAAAATAAATTTGTATATTACACTGTTACATCTAGATATAATATCTTCACCCTATCTATTATCTAATAACCCCTTCCCCTCTTTCTGCAAAAAGTTCCTCAAACACAAAAGACAATTTTTTCCAGAAGTATATAAATATATTAATTTTCATAAATGCATTACTCTATGGTTCATAGGAATTTTTGTGTAATAACTAGAAGTAGTTAGTATTATCCAGAAAGATATACAATGAAATTGTCCATTAAGAGTCACCTAACTAAGCTTCCAAAGAAAACAGGGAAAATAGTATTAATAAAAATCATGATCTAAAATTTAATTTAAGAAAAAAACAAGGAAAATCTTGATCTAAAATTTGTAAGCTCTAAAACAATCTTTCAATGAAAAAAGTTAAAACCTAATCACAAAAATCACCCCCAAAAATAAAACAAAGACAGTCAACAATAATCTAAAACAAAAGTAACCGTACAAAGGACATAAACATTTTAGATATTCATCAGATCATGTACAATCTTACTAGATCTGATAAATCTGTTATCATTTGCATCATATTACACACAAAAAATCAAATCAAAACACAAAACTTTCATGGACAAAAATAATTATAAAAATGATACAAAAAATTGATTAAAAATTTAAAAACTTTGTCTAGCTCTAAATAAAAAATAATTAAAATATTGAAGCTAGTACATGTAGATCTAATAGGTCAATAAAGAGAAAGTACTTTCACAATTACCAAATAAAAAATACAAATATAAAATTAAAAAACAAGAAGAAAAATTCATATATAGAGAGAAAAATTCATACTTAGATGTGCTGCAAAACTCATAAAGCTTCCCACGAGTAGAGAAGATGATAAGAGCAACCTCAGCATCACAAAGAACAGAAAGTTCATAAGCTTTCTTAAGAAGACCATTTCTTCTCTTTGCAAATGTAACTTGTCTGTTTATCTTGTTCTCTATCCTCTTCAACTCAACTCTTCCTCTTCCCATATTTTTTTTTAAATTATATTTTTTTTTTTCTATTTTTGAACAATATTTACCTCTTTCTTCACTTTTCTTGTTTTTTCCTTCTACTCTTTGGTACCTTATGATGATTCTTCTTTTCTGGGTCAGTAACCTAATACAACCATATTTGTGAAAACATTAGAAAGTTTAATACTTCAACTTAAAATGAAACAAACTTCAAGCCCTAGAAAGAGGAAACATAAAAACTATAAGAGAAACAATGAGATATTTTATAGATGAAGGAAAAAGTAAAGTATATTTTGAGTCATTGTACTCTATAAACTTTCCTTTATTAACCTTTGGATTTTTATTTTTTATCTATTTTTCTATTTTTTTTTTCAATCTCCACCAAAGAAAATATCAAGTGAACCTAGCTAGGGTTTCTAGTTTCATGTAACTTTCTTTTTCCCATACTTTTCTATGTTATAGTATTTATAGTAATAAAAACTTTATACCAGATGCATATGTAGCGCGTGTATTACACTCCTCACTTGTTTCTATTTAGATTGGAATCTGAGTGGTGGATAGTGGCGCGTGGTGACAGCTGTGAAATGTGTAAGAGTCATAATAAATGAAAGTGAAAAAGTTTGTGTCATTTTCCACTGTTAAAGACAGAGGTAGAGCTAGTGTATCAGAACGTCGTCACATACCTTAAAATGGATTCCAAACGTGTCAATTTATTACTGGTTTTTCAATGAACTATAATCATGTAAAATAATTAAATTTGTGTTATGAAATGTATGTAGAAACGGTGAGAAAAGTGGAGTAAAGCTATACCTTAGTTAGGTTAGGCATTGGTTCAAACTTCGGAATTATTAGAAGGGGGTAATAAAAGAATTTATGGATCAATATATGGTCGTTTCTTTGTGTTTCACAATATGTGGTAATAATTGGGTTCTGTTCTTTTACATTCTTTTATTGTCGATATATTTTATGTTTTTCGATTTTCAACTTAGAGGTGTTGTTTGTCCATAAAGAGTCTATTTTGTGATAAAAATATGACTTTATAATATCATGGGATAAAGTTAAAATAAAAAAATTGTGACAATTGTACAATAATAATAATAATTAGCTTCATTTATTTTGGGATTATACGTTTTTATTTTTATAACCATCTCAAATTTCGTTTTAAGTCTTTCAAGTCAACTTTGGTTTCCCAATATTTTTTAGTCACTACTTTTGACATCTGTTTTTAAGTCTGTTTACTTATGCACAATAGAACTTAGACTCAATTGTTGAGATAACTCTTAAATGGAAGGCAAATAGAGAATAGGGAGAATTTTAGAGAAAATGGGTGCACTGCTTTTATTCATCAATAGATCAAGCATTTATACGTTATATACTGTTGCTTCTAATGCAAGCTAACTTGAAACAATATTAACTAACTGCTAATAAACTGACTCATTTAAATTATACTAAAGATGTGCACCCTTTAATTCAAATGCTTCAAAGATACGACACCTATCTTGTTCGTCATCTCCTCAAACCTATCATGCTTCATAACTTTTGTCAGAAAGTCTGCTTCCTATATAGCAGTAAGACAATGCAACAGTTCTAGTCTCCCTTTACTTACTTGATCTCTAATGAAGTGAAACCTTGTCTTAAGATGTTCACTACAACCATAAGAGACATGATTAATTCCTTGTCAACATTCAATTCCAAAGGCTTTGCTACTTTAATCTTCATTTCCAACAATAGCACACACTACAATACTTTTCCATTTCGATAACAATTGATTTGCCAAAACTGTGAAAAATGTTGCCTAAAAGAATATGCAAAGTTTTCAGGTGTCACATGTGAATGTTGCCTACTGTGTAACACGTCCATTTTTCACGCTCTTAGGGCACGTTTTTTCAAAACATCGCCTAAACCATAAAAATATGGGTCGATTATTCGTGGCATCTAAGGCGACCGTTTTTAAATGTTGTCATAGGTGGCTATAAATGCTAATTTTGCCTTAGAGTTAAACAGTCAGAAAGCTTAAAAAATTGTAGTCATTTCTTATAGGCAACATTTTTTTTAGTATACTCAAAATATACAAAAAAAAAGTTGTGTTATGCAATTGATTATAACTTAAACAAGATCGAATTAAACGATACTAACAAAAGTCTTGTTATAATAAAGTTGAGTTCAAACATTAATTCTTGGTAAACGAGTTCAGACACTACTTAATTTTGTGAACATGCCAGTTCGTTCAAATTTAATGCTTTCAAGTAACATCATCATCCAACTCATTCAACTTTGTCTTGGAATTCATCATCATCAACGTCATCCTCTTGAAATCCAACACATGTGTCGTCCTCTTGAAATTCATCATCTATATTGTCCTATTGAAATTCACCATCATCTATGTTGTCCTCTTGAAATGCATCCCCTACGATGTCCTCTTTAAATTCATCATCTATGTGATCCTCTAGAAATTGATCATCTACATCGTCCTTTTCATCATCTTCATTGATATCTTGCTGCATAAGATCATAAAACAAAATAAACGTAGGTATTGCTGGTTCAAGGTACAATTAGGAAGCCATCAAGAGCTATACCTCACACAAACGAAAACCAAGACAACAATTAAAACACATCCAAAATAGAATTGCAAACAAAAAACCGAAAAGAAAAAAAAACAATTTTACACTTTATCCTTCCTAATTTCATTGTTACCATCCCCTATTTTAGTAAAAACTACCATACCCTATTTCAGCTTCTGCAACTTAAACAACTTTTTTCATGCATTATTACTATAGAATAAAGGTTTTAAAAGGTAAAGGTAATTTCATGGAGCAAGACATGGAGCATGATTATATTTCTAAGACATGGAGCACGAGTTGATGTGGAGGAATGCATCTGTGGTCCAATATCATTTGGGGAACTTTTGGCATCTTCGTGGGACAATTCTAAGAAATCTTCTTTTTTTTTTTTAATTTGAAAATTAGAAACAAAAAAAATAAAATATGGAAAGATAATAAATAAAAACTACTACCTAAGTAGAATCTAATGTTTTCATTTGTTTTTAAACAAACAAAAGATATAAAAATTAAATCAACTGACAAAAGGAAATCTCATGTTATCTCAAGATCTTGGAGTTTTCTCTTCTAGGTCCGTTTGGTTCAACGGTGGGGCGGGGAGAGATTTTGATGAAGGGGAAGGAGAGGGAGAGAAGATATATTAATTAAATATGTGTTTGGTTCAAAAGAGAGAAATAAAGTGATTTTAATTAAATATATGCTTTGCTCACACGGGAGTGGGGATTTTAAACCAAATTACTTTTTTATCCGTCTAATCTTAAAACAATACCATGATTTCAAAATTATTCACTTCATAAAAAAATTAAACATGAAAACTCCAAAAACTCCATAAATAAGCAGACTCATGGTTGTAACAAAATATTGAATAGCCATAAATATTGCTTGTGAAAAAATAAATTCATAAATATCATAGCACAATATGAAATTACTTGAATTTTGTTTCAAACAAAAAAAATTGAATTTTTTTATTGATAGTAATTTTTTTTATCTTGATGATCCATCTAATATTTACTAAATTAAGTTCTAAATAAATATGTAAAAACCAAATATATTGAAGTATAAAATTAAGAATTAAAAGTAAAGAGATAAATGCTTTTTGCTTTTAAATTATAACAAATCAAACTAACCATGATTATCTATTTTAATGAAACAAACAATATTGAAATAAAATATATCTAAATTCTTATTTTTTTTTAATGACACTAACAATAATCTTTATTATAGAAAATATTGGTTAAGGGTATAACTGGGATAATGAAAAAGTAAGTATAAATATACTCATCTAGTTTGTTACACTTTTTAAAGGATAAGGGGAAAAAACGGGACATATATATACTCATATCATGTTTGTTACATTTTTTTTATATTTAAATTTATCTTTATCTATTTGTTACATGTGTTATTTGTAATGAAAATTGAGGGCATTTTTGAAAAGAGAAAAAGTCAGCTCATAAGTGTTGAAATGGGTTATTATTATTATTATTATAACTAGCGAAAAGACTGACACGGGCTCTCATGTGCTCGTCTCTCCGCTCTTTTTATTGCATTAACGTTTGAAAATTATTGACGGTGTTTTTCTTATGAAATTTTGATTTGAATTAAAACTAAAAATATAAATGTTTATTACTTTTAAGTTATACAAAACAAACTAATGATGACTATTTATTTAATGACACCAACAATATAACAAAAAAAATATAATTTACATTCTTTTCTTTAATGACATAAACAACAATCTTTATTATAGAAAAAGTTGTTTAAGGGTATAATTGGGATAATGAAAAGGTAAATATAAATATACTCATATAGTTTGTTACACTTTTTAAATGATAAAGGAAAAAAACGAGACACACACACACACACACACACACACACACATATATATATATATCGTGTTTGTTACATTTTTTTAATATTTAAATTTATTCTTATATATTTGTTACATGTGTTATTTGTATTTAAAATTAAGGGCATTTTTGGAATGAGAAAAATTTATCTCAAAAGAACTGAAAGGGATTGTTTTCTTTATTTTATATATATATATATATATATATATATATATATATATATATATATATATATATATATAGTATCAATTACTAGCGAAAAGACGAGCACTCACGTACACGTCTTTCCGCTCTTTTTATTGCGTTAAAGTTTGAAAATTATGAACGATCTTTTCTTATGAAATTTTGATTTTGATTAAAACTAAAAATATAAATGTTTGTTGTTTTCAAGTTATAACAAACCAAACTAACCATGATTATCTATTTCAATGACACCAACAATATAACAAAAAAATATAATCTAAATTCTTTTTTTAATGACACGTACAACAATCTTTATTATATAAAAAATTGTTTAAGGGTATAATTGGAAAAATGAAAAAGTAAGTATAAATATAATTATCTAGTTTTTTACACTTTTTAAGTGAAAAAGAAAAGATATCAGACATATATATATATATATATATATATATATATATATATATATATAGGGATGGGTAGCAGGGCATTGGTGGTGGGTGGTTTCAGGAAGGAGTGTCTCGTCTGGTGGGAGATGGGGTAGATACTTTATTTTGGCATGATTTCTGGTTAGGTACTGTGTCGTTTTGTGTGCGCTTCAGGCACCTTTTTGACTTAGCGATTGATGAGTCTTGTACGGTTGCACACATGTTTTCTAGTGGGTGGGATGTTGGGGGAGCAGGTTGGAGATGGAGACGACGGTTGTGGGTGTGGGAGGAGGAGATGTTGGGGGAGTGTATTATTTTACTTTATTGAAAATTGCCTTGAAATTTTGTGATTATAGAAACAGAGGGATCGTGACAAGATTCTGCTAATGCCGTAAGCATGTTTTTGGAGGGTGTCCAATCGTGACACGATTTCGGGATAACGTGACACGTTTTTCGACTTGCTGGACACGTTTTAAAGATAAGGTTGATCGTACATTGGGTCGTACGTATCAACCGTGGCATGATTTAGCAAATTGTGACACGTTTCTGCCTGTGGCTGTGTACTATTTAAGTGTTTCTTTGCAATTTTTGAGAAAGAGGGCTGTGTGAGAGAAACTTGGATTACAAAGGAGGAAACTTTAGGGTTGAGAGTCTTTGTAGGGAGGTTCTCTTGTGTAAGGGAAACATCAAAACACCTTGGAGAGTGAAAATCATTGAGTGTCTTTCATTTGGTGAGATTGGGAAAAATGGGTAGTTTTAGGTTTTGTTCATTGTGAGCTCTTGTGCCTATTTGTTGTAACCCATTTTGTAATCACTTTGTAAGATCTCTTGATAGTGGATTGGAGAGCTGCTCTCTCCCCCAGATTAGGTCATATTGGACCAAACTGAGTCAACAAAGCTTGGTGTATTTGTTCTTTTTCTTTCATTGCTTATCCTTATTGTTGATTATGCTTGTGATGTTGTTCTACACTAGGCTTTAGGGGTGTTTGTTGCTGTTGTTGCTTGAGGCTTTTATCCATAGATTATCACTACCTTTTGCTCCACACATCTTTGTATTTTTCATTGGTGTGATTTTTTATAAGGATTCACAACATACTTCGTAATTTTTCTTTGCAGTTTAATGTAAAAGATACTTGGAGATGTTGGGGGGTATGTATTATTATTATTTTATTTTTTCTGAACAAGTCAAAATGAATGATATTAACAAAACCACATCGATCCTTTCAGCATAAGGCGTGCCAAAAAGACTACCAAAAATACAATCAATCCAATGAGAAGCAACAAAACAGTGCTAGCCGATACCCAAACACATTAGAGGGTTCGACCACCACATTTAAGTACAAAAAATAAAAGTAACATGTTTAGCTTTCAGCGACCACAAAGAATATTTTTTTTACTTTTTCAAGTAGCTAACTATTGCACTCCTGATTTTTAAACAATTGGTTATTTCTTTCATTCCACAAGACCCAAAAGCACAAAAGCCAAATGAGATGAAGAAAATTACGCCTTGCGTTCAGGCCACCTGTGTAATAAATAAACTGATTAAGGTGATCCTGAATAACCTGTGTGTCGACACCATCAAACCCGATCCACGCTCGCACCAACGACCAAAGGGAGCTGAAGTGAGGACACAAGAGAAAAATGTGTTAAGCGTCTTCAGGGTGGCCACATCCAGCCACACAAAACCGAGCCTTTGGAGAGATGACCCCGCGATTTACGGACCCGGATCCTCTCATGCCCTATTTCTGCTGCAGTTGGTCCTGCCTTAATCTCAACCATTAAATTTGTTTTTAGTTTCTCTCTCTTATCAGTTGCTTTATTATTTATTTCTTCTCAATTGTTAGATTTACAACAGGATAGATGGCAGGAGACAGCAGCAGGAGGTGATCCACTTCCCGCGATTTACCATATTTGTTTTTGTTGGTAATCTATAACAAAGCAATTCCCAAGCAAAAACAGAGACCTTCAAGTGAACCTGCTTATGCCAAATTTATTGAGACAATCTTTTGACGCCATTGATGTAAGATTTTTACATGTCATTTACCTAACTATACGTGAGTATAATAGGATCGTATCCACAGAGAGTTGCGTATATCACAAGCATTTAAACATCATTTATCATATTAAGGGTTTGGGTATAAATTGTTTGTTTGTGTAAAACTATTTTCCTATTCGACATAAAAGTAAAACGAGAAGAGATATGGCTATTTCGCTTGTGGTTAGAGACATCCACCAAGCGTAACAACTGCAATCTCTCGATCGATTAATGGATTCTAGCTGTAACGCCCCATTTTTATTTAATTATTTTTAGTTGATGTTTGAGTATTTTTATTTGATATATATAATTTATATGAATTATATGACCTTTTGGTGTGGTGTGTGTATTTAAATAATTATTTATGTTTTATTTAAATGAATGTTATTTGTTTCATTTAATAAAATTAGGAAGAAAATAATATTTATTTGGTTAAAGGGGAGTTATTATAATTAATTAGAAATTAAAAGGAGTTAAGGAAAATAAAAGGGGAAGTTATGTTTTACTAAGAAAAGGGGAATAGAGAAAGTCAGAAAACGTTTTTACGTAAAACGAAAACTCAAGTTTTGAGAGAAAGAGGAGAAATCCTAGAGAAGAGAGAAGGAGCAAGAAGAGAGAAGAACGCGGCTTGATTTAAGGAAAACAATCTAAGGTAAGGGTGAGGCTAGCATTCGATTATAATATATATACATGATTCTGAAAATTGATTTGAACGGTTGTTTGGTTAGGTTTTTTTTGAAAAGTATGTGAAATTGCAAATATGTTGATGATTCTGTTGTTGATTTCCTGTTTCTGTGATGTTATGAGGGATATGATGTATATAAGACCTGTAAACGTTTTTGTAAATCCTTTTGGGTGATTGGGGGATCAAATTGGTGTTCTTGAGCTAGGGTTAGAGAGTTATGGTAGGTTACTAAATGGGAGATTTAGAGAGGTTCTGGAAACCGATTTTTGTGTGTTTGAAACTTGAATTTCACTGTAGATTATGATAGAGCTAAGTGTCAGGAGTGTATAGGCGAAAACGGCATCAAAATCGGAATAATGGTTTGAATTTTATGCTCGAAACAGTGAAAATCGCACTTTTTTTGTGAAGCTGAGTCCGGATCCGATACCGTAAAAACGTGCCACGTTTTGGCAAGCGCGCCACGTTTTGGTCGACAGAATGCGTAGTGGTTCTGGACATAAAAACGTGACACGTTTTCTAAAAACGTGACACGATTTCTCGAAAACCAGATCATCCATGTTTCACTATTTTTCACCCATTTCTGCTTTGAACTAGCTTTTGATGTAAACATGAAAGTTGTAGATAATTAAGTTAGCATTCTAATGGCGTTGGTTGGGCTTGAAAATGATTTGTAGATTTTGAGTTATGATGAAAATAGACCAAGTGGGTCTCTAGAAAACTTTAAGAAAACTTAGCATAACTAGTCCCAAGTTAGTCCAAAAACTTATGGTTGGTTCCCAAACTTCAAACTTAAGTATTAGGGATTTAGTTGAGGTGTTCTATGAGTATTTGGCTTATGTCTTATTGATCAAACTTGATTTGCTTGTTGAAGGATGTTTGGACTTTGATATGAATGTAATTGATTAATGTATATGTTGCTATTGTTGTTGATACGTTGGAATATGTATGTTTATATATGTACAATTATATACGGTGTATCGTCGTTCCCGTTGTTGAAGTTGTTGAGTCGTGTTGTCCAAGTTGGGGAGTGTGTCATAAGTATTAGGCACAGATGTTGATGTCGTAGTAGGTGTTGTCGTTGTTGTTTGGTTGTATGCTGATATACACCATTGAGTCGTTGATGTTGTATGATGATATACACAAGTGGAGTTCATTGCATAATGCATAAAAGCGGGAGGGCTTTTGCCCTGGAACGCCTTGTCGTTCAAAGCGGGAGGACTTATGTCCTGGAACACTTTGTTGTTCAAAGCGGTGAGGGCTTTTGCCCTGGAACGCCTTGTCGTTCAAAGCGGGAGGACTTATGTCCTGGAACACCTTGTTGTTCAAAGCGGTGAGGGCTTTTGCCCTGGAACGCCTTGTCGTTCAAAGCGGGAGGACTTATGTCCTGGAACACTTTGTTGTTCAAAGAGGTGAGGGCTCTGCCCTGTATTTTTGGTACCACATGCATATTGCATTAGTTGTTGTTGTCGTTGCATCGTTGTAGTCGTTGAGTTGGTCGAGTTGATGTTGTCATTGGTTGAGTAGTTGTTGATGTTGATGAGTCGTTGAGGTTGAGGTGGCTGTTGAGTTGTTGTCGATGATGTGGTTGATTGCTTAATATAATTTAAGGTTTCAAATCTAATGTGAAATGAAGTAGTTGCCGTTGATGAATGTTAATGCCATGTATATATGGATTTAATAATGTTTGTTGCTATGATTGTTGTTGTTTCAATGCAATTGATGAATTATATACATATATTATTTTTGATTGTGAATCTCACCCCTTCTGTTGGAATTGCCGCCTTGTGGGCAAGTGCAGATTTCCAAGACTAGTAGGATGTGGCTCAAGTGTCTAGGGCTCTGATACGTAACGGGATGGGAAGCGTCGTTTATGTTCTTCATTCCTTTATGTATCTAATTTTGAAAAATGTTGTTGAAGTTTAAATGGTGTTGAATAATATTTTAATTTGTTGAGGCCTTTGTGCCAAGGTTTGTTGGAGATTAATAATGATTTGAAAAGAATTTTCTGCTGCAGTTTTTATAAGATTGGTTGTTGGAATTTAATAGTTTTATTTTCTATTAAAGAATTTTTGAGAATAAGCAGTGTAATGCTCCGTTTGAGAATTGACTCTGATTGTTATAATAAAATCACGTTGTTTTGGGAAACGGGGTGTTACACTAGCTTTTTAAACGATATTATCACAATCACTCGACAATATCATTCGTGTCCAAATGACATCGTTATTTCTAAGGGATCGTTTAAACATCGATTTCCCAAACATTTAAACGATCACAAAGTCGATTGGATAGTTTAATCGACGATTTCCCAACCGATTAAATTACCCAAAAACATTAAGTTCTAGATTAAAAGTGATTATCAAATATTAACATCCATGTCTAGAGTGATAACTTAAGATAGATTGTTATTCTATTTCTAGATTCAAAAGTATGTGTCCATATCATTTTGAATCTCAATAAAACATTAAATGCAAGAATAACAACAACATTGAATAAATAAGCTAGAACCATATATTAAAAGATCAAGAAATTACATAATAGCTTGTTTGAATACCTCAAAACCACAAGGGTAGATGTAGCTACATATGTCTATGATAGCTTTGCAAAGGATGAAGAAAAGGTGAAGATTCCATGCCTAGATCAAGATGTCTCATTAAATCTAGGGTTGAATCTACTCTTAACTACCTTGCTTTGTGTTTCTCTCTCTAGAAATGCCCTATTTCTCTCTCTAAAAACCAGAAAATGTAAAGAAAACCATAAAAGTATATGTGGAAATAGAGGAGAAAGCTATTTATATGAGGCAGAATTCATGCCTGCACGCTTAAGCATGCACTGGTCGCTTAAGCGTGCCACAAAAATATCAATCTGTGACCACTTGAGAGCTGCCACGTGTGCCTTATCCAACTGCAGTTGATGAACTTCGCTTGAGCGTGTGGACAACGAGCAAGAAGCGTGCAAAAGGGTTGCTCTCTGGAACTAGCACGCTTAAGCGAGCTGAGGTCGCTTAAGCGTGCGGCTTGAACTTTGGGGAAGCGTACCAAAAGCGTCCTGATAGCGTGCAACATGGTTGCTCTCTGGAACTTGCACGCTTAAGCGAGCTACCGTCGCTTAAGCGTGCTGCTTGAATCTTGGAAGCGTGCTGGAAGCGTACCAATAGCGTGCGAACCAGTTGCTTACTGGAACTTGCACGCTTAAGCGAGCTGAGGTCGCTTAAGCGTGCTGAACTTTGCTCAGTGACTTCTTTCTTGGTCCTTGCTTGCCATTTCCTGCATAAATTGGTAAAATTACAATAAATGATTGCTTTTCCTTAGATAACTTGCAGAACAAGTCACTAAAATGCCTATTTTAACACATGAAATATGTTACTTTTGAGCACTTATAAAATCAAACATATTGCATTGTATAACTTTCCAATATTTTATAGGGTTAATTAAGTAAATGGTCCCTATAAATTTCAGAATTTCATTTTTAGTCCCTACAAAATAAAATCGAACTTTTTAGTTCCTGCAAAATTTTCCGTCAGCAATTTTCGTCTCTGTAAAATTTTCTATAAGTATTATTTTTTTGACGAAATTTTGTCAGTATTTGTAGTCCCTATACAAACTTTCCTTCATCATATGTTATCCCTAAAATACTAAAGGAAAATTTCATATGCCTAAAAAGTGTGATTTTATTTTGTAGGGGCTAAAAACAAAATTCTGAATATTTATTGAGACCATTTACTTATGAACCCTATTTTATATGTTGTTCAAACAAGTTTAATTTTTTTTTTTCATTTGTACATGTTTACCCATGTGTTTGGTAAACAAAAGTGTTAGTTTTAAAATGTTATGTTGAAAATCAAACTAGAAATTCTAGAACATATTGTGCAATGTTTTTTTTTTCCAAAAAATGTTTGAATATCCATCACGTTCATGAACTTTAATATAAAAAGATGAAGAAAACTATTTTGTTCGAGCGAATCAACAAGGTTTTCAATACTCTAAATTAGACAAGGATTTTGAAAATAAAAGTAAATAAATTTAAATGAAATTAGTTTGCATTGCATAAATGAAAGTTGATTCATCAAATCAAGCATACATTATCTTGTTACACTTTTCTCTCTTTGTGACTTGGATAATTCGAGCATGAAGAATTGTGTACATGATTTGTGACCTCTATTCCTTATTAAAATTTTCTATATATACATAAGTAAAATAACTGAAAAACCAATGATCCTAAATTGCACATCTTCGACAGCTTTGAATTGCTCTCAACGTGTCTTGAACCTTTGGTCTTTGCCTATCCACATACTTTAAACTCGGATACTTTGAACACGTTAGATCCAATATATCTTGTCGAATGCAGTTGCCTTCGTTTTAAAGGAAAAAGAACATGTTATTGTGATTGTGTAACATTGTTTTGGTTTGTTGTTGGAAATACAACGTCCACGATTTTGAACAAATTTGAGAATTTTAATTTCCTCTTTTGTGGACTTAATATTTCAAATACGTACACAATAGTATATGTTTAATGTAATCATTGTTCATATCACACATGGAAATTGACTAGGCATACTTTTATGTAGAATCAAAGGACGCTACCAAGGTCGGGGAAAGCAAATATTTATCGCTTTTGATGCTAGTAATGAGACATGTCCATGTGAATAATGTTTTGGCTAATTATCAATTTGAAGCTAGACAAAAATGACATTATTGGTTAGGTATAATCCAATCATAGATTTTGACAACTCACTGATGAGAAAATGCCAATCAACATCCAGCTCCATCATGCCAAGTACCAAAAACAATTAGAGCCCGTTGGAAATTATTTCAACGGATTACCATGTTTCTTCATGATAATGAAATGTTCAATTCAAATTAGTTGAACTGAAATCCTATAGAAATATTTGCGATTTCTTAATGATAAACAAATATTCAATTCAACTTAGTTGAAGTAGTAGCATATGATACTATTTGATGACACTTTATCATTCGATATTTTAACTATGTTTTGAGTCATTGGAATAATCATTTGAAGACAAATTAGGGGAGTTTCAAATGAGTTGTTCATAGTTTGAGGGATATTTTGTATGATCCTGATTTGAGTCTTTGTAATTCAGTTTTCTTCTAACTAGACAACTCTATATATGTTGAGTCTTTTTATTGATAAATCCTATGATTCGGCAAAACAATACATCTCATGAAAGTTAAGGAATGTAGTTTGACGAAGGTTTTGAAGATAATACAAGTTTGAAATTTTTTGTCCCAAGTCCCAAGACATTTCAAGGAAGAAGAGCACTCGAACAACGAACAAAAAAACTTCAATATTTGGCCCTGGTTGTTGTTCACTGTGCCCCAGGTGCTTTCCCATGCACATGACACTGCAAAGGGACACTTGGCCTCTGTCCCATGCGCCCAGATTCTTTCTGTGCCAAAAAAAAAAATCAACTTTGTGTTGATTTTTTCCATATGAGTTGGAGGAAAATGTCTAGAATTCTAATGCAAATCTAAGGGGAGGGTGGTGGGGGGATTAAGGTCCAAAGCTTTAGGCTTCTTGTCCAGAACGTTGACTTCATGTCCAAAGCTTTGACTTGCTCAAAAGGTAGAAAATTTTTGTACTTAAAATTTCCTGCACACTTAAACTCGCATTACATAATCCTAATTGTTCTCAATCATGCTTAGTATATGCATTGCTATTAAGGGCATTGCTCGTTTAACCAATTTTGGTTTAACAAGGTGTTCATTCCCCTCCCATCAGGAGCAAAGGCCAGCATCAAAAGCATCAAAAGCATCAAACATATGAATTTTTCTCAAGTATCTTTAATTTACTATGGATTTTAAAGTATGATAGTTAGATTATGATTCATTTTCAGAGAATGCTAGTATAACCCTTGTCTAGGTATAAATACAATAGCGTTCTATAGAAACATAACAGTCTCAAAATCATAACCATCATTTATAAAGTTCATAGGTCATAATTAGTCGGAACTTGTGTTAATCCAACAAAAAAGATAGAGTGGATTTAAAGAATCATAATCATCATTAACCATATGAATCAATCAAACCAATCATATTTGTGCAATCAAACAAAACTTGTAAACACCCTTAAATTTACAGTTTTTAATCGAAGTTTAGTAAACAACCTTGTAGAAAACAACAATTCATGTGGCGACAATACACTTACTACTTTGTTATTTGGACCAGTTCGTTGCACTTGCCAAATTCGTCATCAAGTTTTTGGCATTCTTGTAAAGATAATTGATCTTTTCAACAAGACAATTTGTCTTACTTATTTGTTTTATTTTAATTTATTTGTAGTAGTTTTGTTTATTGTTTTATCTTTAGTTTATTTGATTTATTTTTAGGTTATTAGATTTTATTTATCTTTGGTTATTATATTTTGAAAACAAACCTTGGTGTTTGCTAGAGATTGTTTCAAGTAGAAATACATGGAGAATATTTCCACAAATTAAATCGGTTCCTTCATTAAAACAATCCTTACCACGAGGATGACCTGCATACTAACCTACTCCCTAAATTGAAAATCAACGTCTCTTTTGCCGAAGCTCGTGAGAAGATGCATGCATTTGCAAAGTTTACGAAGAAACTCATTTCTAAAAAGTGGAAGCTACTAAAGAAAAAAGTATATTGCTCTAACTGAAAGATGTAATGCCATATTTCAAACAAGGTTACCTTCAAAGAAAAATGAACAATGAAGTTTCAACTCAATTGGGAACTTATCCATATAAAAAGCTATGTATGATCTATGCTTAGAAGAATCGGAAGAGTTCAAGTGAAGCCATCAATTTTAACTCTAACACTTGCAAATAGGTCTATCAAACCACCATATGATGCAGTGGAGGACACGTTGGTTTAGGTAGAGAATATTTTCTTTACAATAAACTGTGTGACATTGGAGATTCAAAGGAGGATCAAACTGCAGCAAGAGTCTCATTATTCTAAAGGAAGGGAGATCACAAATTCCAAAAGCTAACTGAGTGGAATTTGCACGAACATCGGCTACTCTATGCCCATTTCATTAAATTCATATCAAACAAGAGGAAGAGGAATAAGGATGTGTTCTTTCTTTCATATAAGACACCCTAATAGTGATTGAGGCGTCAAGCTAATGAAGTTAAACTAGCAGTGAATGGGAGCAACCCATTGGTCATAACACTTATTGTTATAGAGTATCAAATATGAGTTTTTTCTCCTCCCTTATGTTATAGAGTATGTTTTGTTTTTCTTTGGTTATTTATTTAGTTACCATGAGTAACTAAACACTCTAAGATTATGGTTCTAAAATAAACCTCTATTTATTTGTTGGATTCAATTAATGCAATTTCTTTATTCCATTATGGTTTAAGTCTTATTTAATTTTCATATGTTTTAAACGTTATAATGTTTTGCATATCTAGGTTTCACAACCTTAGATATTGACATGTTCTCTAGGTTATGGTATAAGAATGATGGCCTTGCTTTAATCGGAACAAGAACATATGAATTTTGCTTAAGTATCTTTAATTTATTAGGGATTTTAAAGCATGATATTTAAATTACGAGTCATCTTTTGAGAATGCTAATGTAGCCCTCACAATCACAATCATGGTTTATAAAGTTCTTAGGTCATAATTATTAGAAACTTGTGTTAATCCTACAAAAGAAGATAAAAAATATTTAAAGAGTCCTAATCGTTGTTAACCATCCGAATCAATCAAACCAATCCTATTGGCCTACTCAATTAAAACATGAAAACACCCTTAGTTTTACGGTCTTTAATCATAAGTTTAGTAAACAAGCTAGTATAAAACAACAATTCATGTGGAAAATATACACTTATTACTTTATTACTTGGAACAACTTGATGCACTTGTCAAATTTGTCACCACTATTTGAAAACATAATGCATACAAGATCATTTTCTTTCTTCATAATACAATAACGAAATCAATGGAGATTGGGTCTAACAAAGAGGTTAGACTACACAACGTGACAAACAAATACTCAAATTTTAGTTAGGAGATATATATCTATATTTAGTGTCTCACACACTTCTAATATAATTTGTTATGGTGGAGTAAACCTATGGGAAAAAAATAACAAAATTTGATCAATACTATGATTTTCTACCTTCTTCAGTAAATAATGAGTTAACGACTCTATTGGAAAAAACTCAAAGTCTCAAAATATTGAAAAAAGAAAAATCCTTAATAGAGTTTATAAATAGTGAAATTTTACACCTTATTAATCAATTTCATAAGAATGAATTATTTACCTCATTCATATAGAAAGATATAGGATAAACAACTATTTTAACCCTTAAATGTGACAAGTGTTGTTGTTGGAAAATGACTCAAAAATATGCATCCTGAAAATTTCAAAATCGGGGCCCGAATGGAGCAGTTCGGGGCCCGAATTGTGCCTGCAGAAGTAGCATTTTGCTACGTAAAATATCGGCGCCCGAACAGCAGGGCTCGGCGCCCGAATTGTCGCAGGGGCAGAAAAATAAAAACAATGTTTTCATGGGCCAGCTTTGTTTCAATTTTTGAGGGATGCTTTCCACTATAAATATAAGCCTTTTATCAAATGATTACGTGTGTAGAAACAAAACACTATGTAGAAAACAGGGTTTAGAAGCCAACATACAAACTAGGGTTTTATAGAGAATTTCTTTTGGCAACAAACACTAGGGTTGGGATTGTTTTAATTCACCTTGAACAAAGCACTATTAGGATTGAGTCTCTTGGTCGCGGGAAGAGGCTGGGACTTGGGTAGAATTAGGTTTGAAGACTGATTCTTGTAACTCAATATCTCTTTGTAAAGAAACTCAAATCATTATAGTGGAACGGAGAGCTGCTATCTCCCCCAGACTAGGTCATCATCATTAGACCGAACTGGGTAAACAAATTCTTGTGTTCTTCTCCTTCTTCTTTCATCTCTTGCTGTTTACTTATTGTTTGAATTATTTTGTCAACCACTTGATATTGATTGCTTGGTATTAATTTGCTCCACGCATCAAAAGTATTATTGGTGTGTTTTTTATCAATGAATTCACAACAATTGGCGCCCACCGTGGGGCAAAGGTCAAATCAATAACCAGGTATCATGGGTTCGAAGTGGGACATTGAAAAGTTTACCGGTAGTAACGACTTCAGGTTGTGGAAGGTAAAGATGAGGGCAATTATAATTCAACAAAAGTGTGTTGAAGCATTGAAGGGAGAAGCACAAATGCCTGCGCATCTAACACCTGTTGAGAAGACAGAGATGAATGATAAAGCGGTCAGTGCCATCATTTTGTGTCTTGGGGATAAGGTGTTGAGAGAGGTAGCAAGGGAGACTACTGCTGTGTCTATGTGGAATAAACTTGATTTATTGTATATGACCAAGTCCTTGGCACATAGACAATGTCTGAAACAACAACTCTACTTTTACCGAATGGTGGAGTTAAAACCTATAATGGAGCAACTAACAGAGTTCAATAAGATTATTGATGATTTGGCGAACATAGATGTAAATCTGGAAGATGAGGATAAAGACTTACACCTATTGTGTGCTTTACCTAGGTCCTTTGAGAATTTCAAGGATACAATGCTTTATGGCAAAGAAGGCACTATCACTTTGGAGGAAGTCCAAGCAGCTTTGAGAACCTAAGAGTTAACCAAGTTCAAAGAGTTGAAGGTTGATGATAGTGGAGAAGGCTTGAATGTCTCAAGGGGGAGAAGTGAAAACAGAGGAAATAGGAGAGGCAAGAATTCCAGGTCAAAGTATAGGTCAAAGGGTGGTGGTAATAAAACATAATACAAATGTTTTATTTGTCACAATCCAGGTCATTTCAAAAAGGATTGTCAGGAGAGAAAGGGCAATGGAAGTGGTAATCCATCCGTTCAGATTGCAAGTGAAGAGGAAGGTTATGAGAATGTTGAAGCACTAACTTTGACAAGTTGGGAACCTGAAAAGGGTTGGGTCTTGGACTCTGGGTGCTCTTATCGCATCTGTCCGAGAAAGGAGTACTTTGAAACATTGGAGCTGAAAGAAGGTGGAGTTATTCGCCTTTGTAATAATAAGGCTTGCGAAATTCAAGGTATGGGTACTATCCATCTCAAAATGTTTGATGACCGTGATTTCCTTTTGAAGGATGTGAGGTATATTCCTGAACTTAAGAGAAATTTAATATCTATAGGCATGTTTGATGGTCTAGGTTATTGTACTAGAATTGAACGTGGTATGATGAGAATTTCTCTTGGTGCATTAGTTATAGCTAAAGGGTCTAAAATTCATGGTTTATATATTTTAGAAGGTTCCACTGTTATAGCTCATGCATCGGTTGCTAGTGTAGACACTTTGGACATAACTAAACTGTGGCATTTGAGGTTAGGTCATGTCAGTGAGAGAGGTTTGGTTAAGCTAGCTAAACAAGGTTTGCTAGGGAATAAAAAATTGAACAAACTAGATTTTTGTGATAATTGCACATTAGGCAAACAATACAAGGTGAAGTTTGGGGTGGGTGTGCATAAATCTAGTAGGCCTTTTGAGTATGTTTATTCGAATCTTTAGGTCCAGCATTAGTTAAAAGTCATGGGGGAGGTTCATATTTCATGTCTATTATTGATGATTATTCTAGAAGGGTATGGGTTTATATTCTGAAAAATAAAAGTGACGTGTTTGGAAAATTTAAAGAATGGCATACACTTGTAAAAAATCAGATTGGAACTAAACTGAAAATGTTAAGAACTGACAATGGCCTGGAGTTTGTTTCAGAGCAGTTTAATGAGTTTTGCAGGAAAAGAGGTATAAAGAGACATAGAACCGTAGCATACACACCTCAATAGAATGGTCTTGCTGAAAGAATGAAAAAGACCTTGTTGGAGCGTGTGAGGTGTATGCTATTAGGAGCTGGATTGTCCAAGAGTTTTTGGGGAGAACTTGTTAGTACTGCAACATATTTGATTAACAAATGTCCATCAACAAGGATAGATCTCAAGACACCTATGGAGGTTTGGAGTGGGAGACCGGCAGACTACTCTAATTTGAAAGTTTTTGGAGCTTTAGCATTTGCTCATGTTAGACAGGACAAACTTGATGCTAGAGCTGTGAAGTGTATTTTCATTGGTTATCCTGAAGGTGTGAAAGGTTACAAACTGTGGAAGATGGAAGCTAGAGGATCAAAATTTATTATAAGCAGGGATGTTACTTTTGATGAGACCCGTATGGGGATGAAGTGTAAAAACCTGGAAGAAAGCTCAGAAACAGGGGTACAGAAAATTCAGTTTGAGGTAGAGACTACCACTAATGAAAGGGAAGGGGAGGATCAGACTCCAGTATCTGATGAGAGTGAAGGCCAAGAAATAATTCATCCTGACTATCAGCTAGCAAGAGATAGGCAAAAGAGACAGACTATGCCACCTGAAAGATACGGTTATGCTGACCTTACTTGTTATGCTTTAAATGCAGGTGAAGAATTGCAAGACTCAGAACCAAAGAACTTCAGGGAAGCATTAGAAAGCAACGAAAGCAAGGATTGCTTAAAGGCAATGAATGAGGAAATGATTTCATTGGAAAAGAACCAAAATTGGAAACTTGTTTCATTACCTAAGAATCATAGGGTAGTGGGAAGCAAGGGAGTGTTTACGAGTCGTCTGGAGAGACGTTAAACACTCAACATCAGCCTGGAGAGGCGGTGCTAACAATACTCATGATCAACCTTTGAGGTGGAGTTGCAAGGCAAAAGGCATAATGTGAGTACGCATTTGGAAGTTGAGGTAGAGAAAGCTCAACTTGAGGTGGAGTTGATGACATCGAGAATGGTACGACTATGGAGGCTTTGGATGCTATGCTCTAGTTGTGAGCATGTGAATTCTTCAAGAAGACGGAAGGCACTCCGGAGGTTGAAGAATGAATAGCACAACTTGTGGGATTACCTTAAAAGTCCAAGGGTGATTGGTTGCCAGGATCTTCGAGAAAGCGGAAGGCATTCCGATGGTTGAAGAGGTGAAGGTGTAGACTTGATTAACTTCATTGAAGCATAGATGAAGGTTGGAGAGAGCAGCATGGTGTTTGATGGTTAAATTGGCATCCTAAGTATTTTAGAGTCAAGGTGGAGAATTATCGGAAAATGACTCAAAAATATGCATCCTGAAAATGTCAAAATCGGGGCCAGAATGGAGCAGTTCGGGGCCCGAATTGTGCCTGCAGAAGTAGCATTTTGCTACGTAAAAAATCGGCGCCCGAACAGCAGAGCTCGGCTCCCGAATTGTCGCAGGGGCAGAAAAATAAAATCAATGTTTTCATGGGCCGGTTTTGTTCCAATTTTTTAGGGATGCTTTCCAATATAAATATAAGCCTTGTATCAGATGATTACGTGTATAGAAACAAAACACTGTGTAGAAAATAGGGTTTAGAAGTCAACATACAAACTAGAGTTTTATAGAGAATTTCTCTTGGCAACAAACACTAGGGTTGAGATTGTTTTGATTCACCTTGAACAAAGCACTATTAGGATTGAGTCTCTTGGTCACGGGAAGAGGCTGGGACTTGGGTAGAATTAGGTTTGTAGACTGATTCTTGTAACTCAATATCTCTTTGTAAAGAAACTCAAATCGTTATAGTGGAACGGAGAGCTGCTCTCTCCCCCAGACTAGGTCATCATCATTAGACCGAACTGGGTAAACAAATTCTTGTGTTCTTCTCCTTCTTCTTTCATCTCTTGCTGTTTACTTATTGTTTGAATTATTTTGTCAACCACTTGATATTGATTATTTGGTATTAATTTGCTTCACGCATCAAAAGTATTATTGGTGTGTTTTTATCAACGAATTCACAACAGTTGTCATTATAATTGTTAAATGTATCAAAATTGTGTAAAAATCCGCAAGCGTCCTGTTATCGTGATTTTCGGGTGTCAAATCATTAATTAGATTTGAACCTTTCAATCATTGATATCTCTGTTTTTTTTGGGGAAAGGTAAAATCGAGAAAAAACCTTAGAAATTCTGAGCTCGGGGCAAATTTCACTACGGGAAGGTGTTAGGCACCCGTAATGATTATAGTATCCTATAGGAACCGTTTTGCTAGTCTTAGGTATACGCTTTGCTTTTATCGTTATTTGTGAAAAAGATTGATTTTAAGAATGAGAGAAAGAAGGTTTTGAGTGTTGTTTTTATTGGACTTGGAGAGACTTTGGGTCTCTTGCCTACATACCCTTTTAAGGGATCAAAATTCCATGTAGTTCTCTTCCAAAAGGTTTTTGTGGGTTGGTTCAATTTTAGTTTTGAAAATAGTTTTGAAGAAAGGATGAGAGACCTTAAAGGCATGAGATTTGAAAGAAGGTGAGGTTGATCACTTATTAAAACAAAAAGGTTAAAGTTGGAATTTAAGTTTCATTTGTATTTTTGATTAAGAAAATAAAGGGAAAATTGTGGAGTTTTGACTCCAACATTATTGTGAAAAGATTTGAGTGAAGAGTTAGTTTGCTTTGAAAAATGCATATTTTCTAGGTGTCGCGTTTCCTAAACATACATCTAGCGGTAAACATACAACGTGTGTGCGTGTCGGTGCATGTGTCGGTGTACATCATCATAGTGTCCATAGTCCTTTACATCGGGTCCTAATTTACATTCTATGGTCTTGCAAGAATTTAAAAGAAAGTAAACTAAACCTAGAATATTACATGAATTAATAGAAAATTGCATAAAATGGCTAAAAGAAAGAAAAAGGTGAAAATGATGCAATGCTTGCAATATGAATAAGGCATGAAGTGAAACAGTTAGTGATGAATGGAGAAGTGATAGTATGAGTAGCAATGCATAATAGATGAAATGATCATAACAAAGAGTATTAAGCAAATTGCAAAAGAAACAAGTGCCAAAAATAGTGCAAATAACACAAAACAAAAGCTTAAAACTTGAACCAAATTTATGACCTATAATCCTCACCAAAACAGCACTTTTCAAGGAAAATATCTCAAGAATCATGGAGAAATTACGAGTCATATCCAAACCTAACACCAGCGCACATTCACAAGCATATTGCATTTCAAATTTAACAATTAAACTTGACAAATTGGGGAATATCAATTGAACTTGCAAAATCAAGAAATTAACAATCAAAATGGTAACATTGGGGATTGCAATCAAATTTGTAAAATGAAGACTTAGCAATTGAATTTGTAAAAATAAAAGACTAACAATTAACTTGTAAAACAAGATACTACCAACTAAACTTGTAAACAAAGAAATTGCCAATTAAGCTTGCAAAAAATGTAAAAAAAAAAATCGGCATAAACACATCACAAAGCCAGGTATCAAGTACTCATGTCATGTGACAAAGATTAGACCCAAAAATCATGCCAGGAATTCTACCAAGAACACAAAAATATACAAATCAAATGAAAAAAATTAGCGCACATGTTTTTCATCCATTTTAGATTGTGAAAATACCACAGAACACCCAAAAATGCATCAAGAACCTGTGGTAAATTTTTTAGGAATTTTTTGCAAGAAAATTAACATGCATAGAGGTTCAGATAGCAAGGACTGGGGGTATACATAGCACAAAAATTCAGAAAAACACAAAAAAACTGAAAACCCACGGTTGCAAGGCCCAGACCCACGCACCTGATAGGTTCGGATCAAGCTAACGCTCCAGGAGCGTTGGATTGATCCAGATCCATCAGGATCTGATCAAACGACCAAGATCAAGAGAAAATGGACCGGGTATGGGTCAACCCGGTCCAAGAGCATATACAAAGGGTTGCTCAACCCGGTTTGCTTCATTTCTTGAATTGTTTCTCTTTCTTCTTCTCTTGTTCTTGCGCCGTTCTCTCACATTTGTAAACCCTAACCCTAAATCATGTAATTCTACCCAGAAATGGTTCGTTCATGGCTCAAAAGCTTCGTATGATCAATCTAAACACGAATCACGTGAGGGAAAGCAAAATTAACCGTTCAAACGATGTGAATTTCTGGATTTCGTGGCTCAAGTTCGAACTGTTCAGATTCTTTGTTTTCTTTTGGTGAAACCGTTAAGATTTAGCATGTATTTGCTTCGATTCACACTCGTTGTGGATTTGGAAACGTTTTTTTGATTTCTTTCAAACTGTTTCTTGTTAGGGTTTGAGTTTCGAGTTGAACAGCTTGAACTTACCCTGGATTCACATCGTTTGAGATTCAGTGATGGCTTTTCAACACGATTAGAGAAGGTTTGAGAGTTACCTGAGTTTGTTATTCGGAGATTTTGGTTCGGATTCTCACTAGTGAGCTTTCTTTCTTTTTCTTTGATCCAACGCTGTGAAATCCTTCACTTCTCTTCTTCTTCTCTGCTCTAACGCTGTGATCACGCTTGCAGCGCGCTACCTCCGGTGGCGTGCTCGCGTTTGGATTGCAGTTAGTTCAATGATGAAGATTCTTATGAATCTCTGAGAACTTGCTGGAAATTTGTATGGATTTGTTTCCGCTTTGATTCTGTGTGCTGAAATCAGAGGCTGAATTGAGGCTTTCTGTGAGATTGTGCCGAATTGGCTTTGATTATGAGTTAGGGTTTAATGGAGGTGTTCTTCGTGTTCTTGGTTTTCTGAGTTTGTTATGGTTCTTTGATCCAACTGAATCAGAGAGAGAAAGAAAAATTATGTTTGTGATGTGGCGCGTGATCCTGAAAGTTCTGACACTCAGAGCCTTATATAGGCTGACATGTGGACCTCTGACCCAATAGGAACCTGCCATCTGGATTGAACTGCCCGTGTGGCTCTTGAGGACTAATCTGCAATTGTGTAAAAATTTGGACTGTTTTGCAATTATTGTAAAAAATTGGGACTGTTTTGCAATTTTGAAAAGTTTGGACTATTTAAAAAGGAGTAAAAGAAATAGACTGCCTGGAAAATTGGAATTGGGGCTAAAATGCAAAAAGAATAATATTTGGACTGAATTGCAATTTCTAAAAATGTTTGGACTAAAATGCAAAAATAATAAAATTGGTTTAAAAAACTTAAACATGAATGCAACGTAAAGTGAAACAGTTAAAAGTGACACAATGGACTAAAACGAACAAACTACCAAAATGAGGTATTCTAAAATACCTCTCTGCTCAAAATTTGAACAATGTGAAATGACCAAAATGCCCCTGGGGACAAAAACGACTCAAATTGACACAATGCTGACTCAGATGCAGACACAAGTGGTTTTTATACAGAATCTAACAAATAAATTGCACAGACAAGTTGAAAAAGACTCAAAGACAGATGCAGGGACTGAAAGTGGGTTCCATTGCGGGAAATGACCAAAATACCCTTTTGTACGATTTTATGCAAAAATTAGAAGACAGAAACAGTAACGTATGCAGCTGAAGCACCGTGGTAAATTGCAGAGTAATACACAGTAAATTTGCAAAAGTGTCAGAAATAGAAAGGAAATTTAAACGAGTATTTTTAGGTCTAAAATAAGGGTATGACACGTCCCTTTCATGTCATTTTGGCCATCAAATTTGATTTTAAGTAGTCAATTTAATCATCAAATATATTTTACTTTAATCAAATCGATCCATAAAATTAATAACAAAAAAAGGGATATATGTTTGTGATTTCGACACCATATTAACCACATGTCAAAGTCATAATTTTTATACAAGAAATATATTTTCTTAAAAAGACTTAAAAGCACTTTTTAGTATTTTTTAAAAATGAAGTTTTGGTCTTCCGATTTTAAAAATCCTTTTTTTCTTCGATTTAACTTTTTTTTTTTAGAATTTTGGTTCCTCATCTCATATTTAGATCATTTTTTTTATTATGTGGTTTATTCATTTATGACATAACGGTATAAGTTAAACATATTTTTGCTAACATGAATATTCAGTATAACTTAGTAAAGACCTTGTTAAAAAAAAAAAAAAAACTTAACAGAGATATTGGGTTATAAATGGATATGTCACATTATAAAAATTTCACAAGTGTTAAACTGAGAAACTATAAAACCAGGTTTATGAATGAAGATCAAAATATTTTGTTTTATTGAAAAAGAGGGTCAAAAGTACATTTAAATATAAAAAAAATAAAACCAGAGATCTATAAAGAAAACAAGTTCTAGGTCGAAATTACACATATCACAAACCTAGCTATGTGTCATTTCATGTAGCTGTTATGTCGTCGATTATACCAAAAGTTCAAAACCGTATCTTACTGCGAAGAAAAAGCCAAACAGAGTGTTAGGCTAGCAAGCTAGTTGCAAAACAAAGTTTGGGTCAAAGAAGAAATTAAGTTACTGTTCCATGCTTTGCATGCTTTGGATGATTCCATTATACAGCTTGTAAAATTTAGTAGTTTGACAGCTAGAAGAAATGATTGATTTTTGACAAAAATGTTGTTGAAGCAAATCATTTTTGATAAATTAGTTTTTTTTATCTTTGAATTCAAATATTTGCATGGTTGAACCAATTTGATTCTTAATCCACTTGTGTTACAAATTCGTGAAAATTTGGTTTGATGATATATTATAAATTTTTATAAATCACCACGACAATTAGACACTGGTTAAAAACAAGGTTACAATCTTAAATAAAAAAAATCATATTAAATAGAGTGTACGAGGTTCGAACTTCAACCCCTACATATATAATATACAATGCAATTTCATATATTAGTAATGATGATATACGGATGAAAAATAAAACTCCATCAACTTTGTTGACATTTTTAAATATATATGATTAGCCAAATACAAAAATGATGAAAAAAATATTTTTAAAACTTAATTAAATAAAAGGAACTTTAACCTGGTTTAAAACTTTTTTAGGAAAAGTTTCTTACCCTATATTTTGAAAAATCACACATTATATTGAAAATGTTTAATATACACTTCGAGAGAGAAAGAGATAAGAAAAAGTATTGTAATATATGTGATAATTTGATAAAGTTTTGTAAAAAAAAAACAAGAAGAGATAAAATAAAGTGTTAAATATGTGTCATGAATGTAATGTGTTCAAATATAATGATTGTTTGTACATTTAGACAATAGACAATATAAAATATGTATTTTCTTCCAAAAAAAATGTATTTTTTTCCTTCCCAAAAGTCGCATTAAAGGGTTAAAGGTTTCTGAGGTTTTTTATTCAACTAAAACAATCCCTAAATGGGAAAGGTGTAACTCCAAAAGGTAAGTGGGTGAAGCTTATGGAGTAGGGAGCTTTAATAAACCCTCCACTCTATTCTGGTGAGCTAACTCGGTTAGTATGAAGAATGCATAATATATGTAAGGTTTGGGGCTCAAACCCCAACTACCACAAAAAAAAACCTCCACTTTTGACGGGTTCAACACATAATTAATGAATCTCATTTAAAAAATATGTAATTGCGACATGGTGATAGGGTTTGGAATGATCAGCAGTAAAAGGTTTCCAAATACGGTCATGTGGTTAGTTTTGATGTTGGTGCAACGAAGGGAGCTGGTTCAGTTGACTGTGATCATGGCAGCGGCAGAAAGGTTACGATTTACTTCTCTAATATTCCTGAATTTATACCGTTATTCCGTTTACGTCAATACTTCGAAGTGTGTTGTATTCTTTCTGATGCATACATTGCAAGACAATTGAACTCGAGGGGTCAGGTTTATGGTTTTGTAAGATTCTTAAATGTGAAAAATAGGGAGAAGTTAGCACACACTTTGAATAATGTATGGATAGGGGACTTTAGGGTTTGGGCTCGTGAGGCATGGTTTGACAGGTTTGAGCATTATAACGCTGTTAAGAGCCCTTATTCTGGTGGTAGGCACGGTGGGGTTGGTGTGGAGGTTAAACCGGTAGTTGTCACACATGGTGCCGGCGTTAAGAACGTGAGGGTTATTCAGGAGAAAGTGGAGGCGCGAGCTGGGGAGGAAGAAAAAAATAAGATGAATGGAACGGTGGTGGTTGATTAAAAGGTAGAAAAAAAAAGATACAAAATTGATGGTAGAGACGGTGGAGGTTAAAGTAGCGAAGAAAAAAAAAAGTCGAAAAAAAGAGGAAGGGAGGAGCAGAGGGAGTGGTGAGTAAGGAGGAGGGGAAGGAGAAGGAAATGGTGTCGAAGAAGTGGGAGCCTAAGGTTAACTTGGTTGACAACAAGAAGGATGTGCTAGTGTATTTCAATAAAAGTATGTTGACAGGTTTGAATATTCCTTCAACGTGGTTGGCAGAAGCAGCTTCAGTGTTACATTGTCGTACTGGGTCGCTGCCTTTTGTTTATTTGGGGTTGTCGATTGGTGGTGATAGTAGGAAGTTAAGTTTTTGGAAACTCGTGGTTGACCGTGTAGTGGCTCGATTGTCGGCATGGAATAATCAGTTTTTGTCTCTTGGTGGCTGCATGGTTCTCCTGAAATCTGTCCTTTCATCTCTGCCAGTTTACTTTCTTTCCTTTTTCAAGGCTCCTGCAGGTATCATCTCTTCTATTGAATCTATTTTTAAAAAAATAATTTAGGGGGGTTGTGAGGTTTCAAAAAAAATTGCTTGGGTTCAATGGGACTCTATTTGTTTACTTGTGGATCACGGTGGCTTGGGGGTTAGGAGGTTACATGAATTTAATGTTGCTTTAATAGGTAAATGGTGTTGGAGGTTGTTCGTAGATAAAGAGGGGTTATGGTATAAAGTGTTAAAAACTCGTTATGGGGCGGGTGTATTTAGGAAGGAGGGCGAACTGCGTCTAGTTGGTGGAGGATGTTGTGTCGGGTGCATGAAGGAGTAGGGTTGGGTTTAGGGAATTGGTTTGATGACAACACTAGATGGGTGGTAGGTAATGGTAGAAATACTTTCTTTTGGACTGATAATTAGCTGGGTGGAGTTCCATTAAAGCTCCAGTTCAGCCGTTTATATGAGTTATCAGTGCACAAGGAGTATTCAGTGGAGGACATGGAGAGTTTGGGGTGGGAGGAAGGAGGTGGTGTGTGGAGTTGGCGGAGAAGATTTTTGGCATGCGAGGAGGAAAGTGTGAGGGAGTGTGTTGCTTTATTGAATAACATTATTTTACAGGTGAATATTAAGGATACTTGGAGGTGGCTTATAGGTCCTACTCATGGTTACTCGGTTCGCGGGGCATATAGATTTCTCACATCAGCTGATGAACCGACTAACGGTGTTGTTTTTAATAATGTTGGGCATAAGCTGGTTCCTTCAAAAGTCTCTATATTTGTTTGGCGTCTTCTTCAGAACAGAATTCCAACCAAACTAAATTTGGTGTTTAGACATGTACTTCAACTTGATAACAACTTGTGTATAAGCGGGTGTGGAGTCATTGAGACGTCGGATCACTTGTTCGTTGGATGTACTGTTTTTGGGACGGTTTGGCCTTTAATCTGTCATTGGCTCGGTATCTGCTTTGTTTGTCCAGGGTCGATCAAGGACCATTTCATCCAATTCATTCACTTGGCGGGTATGCCGCGATCATCTCATATTTATTTTAAGATTATTTGGCTCGCTTCTACTTGGGCAATTTGGAAGGAGAGAAACAACCGTGTCTTTACTAATGTAGTTTCTGATATTCATAACATCAATGAAAGAGTGAAGCGCAATTCCTTTTTATGGGTCTCTTCGAATGTGGAAAATCATATTTATTGTGTTTTACC